>CM053505.1:84779130-84968046 GCA_028627145.1 Eidolon dupreanum | reverse complement strand
CAACTCTTGCAGTGTGTTCTTTATCTCCAGAAGTTCTATTCTTTTCTTTTTGAGGGTTTCAATCTCCTTGATAAAGAACTCATCCTGTTCATCTAGTTGTTTTTTCAATTCCTGAAGTTGTTGATATGACTCATTTTGGAACTCACAGTTTTTTCCAAAGTACCATCCTGAATTCTCTCTCATTTAAGTTGCATATTTTTATGTATGTAAACTCATTTTCTGGAGATTTTTCTCTTTCTTTCTGAGATGCCTTGTCACCTTGGTTGTTCATGGTGTTTAATGGACTATTACTCAGCCTGGGCATTAATGGAAATGTGCTTGTTTGTTTTTTTTCCAGGAGTAAAACATTATATAATGGTCCACAGCCTGTTGCCAATAAGGTGCTTTTCTTTTGGTTTCCAGTAGGTGGCGTCTAAGCCTCTTAGATCCCTACTTCACATAAAGCCTTAAAGTAGTTGTGGTAGCAGATCCCATGCTCATATCTCATCCTCAGATGTGCTGGTGTGCAGTTTGGGTGTTTTTTGTTGAGTTTTAGATGTTCAGCTTATTGTTGTTTCAAGGGGAGAGATCTGAGAATGTCTCTCACTCCGCCATGTTTGCCCTTATTTTTTTTAATTAATAAATAAAATGGGGAATTTAGATGCAGAGACACACACAAAGAGAGATTGCCATGCAAAGACAAAGGCAGAGATTGGGATGATGTAGCAGAAGTCAAAGACTGACAAAGATTGCCAGAAAATCACTAGAAGCTAGGGGAGAAGCGCAGAATAGATTCTCTATCGCAGCCCTGTGAAAAAAGCAACCTTGCTGACACCTTGGTCTCAGGCTTCTAGCCTCCAGACTGTGAGGAAATAAATTTCTGTTATTTAAGTCACCCAACCTGTGGTACTTTTTTACAGCAGCTCTAGGAAATAAATTCAAAACCTAAGTCTTTGTATGTTACATTTACAGCTCAATTTAATTCCTATTAACCAAATTCTAAGTGCTCAACAGCTATCCATGTCTATTGGCCACAATATTGGAGAATGTAGCTTGAGAGAGAACAATTAGGCTACCCCAAAATGAGTTTACAAGCTTAGGAAAAGAGTCAGGGATACAAGGAGTATGAGGATTATGTTTAAGCAATAATGTTTTATGCCCTTTACCTTCCTTGAAAATGCATTAAATGGAAGACAAAAAATGGCATAAATGATAGAGGCTTTGTTCTTCCCTCTTGTAGCCCAATCAAAGTTTTGACAGAAACATGGAGCAAACAGCAAGGAATATTACTTAGGATATGGATGAACAGAAGCACTACAACTAGAGAGAGAAATAATCAATCACCCTGCAATGGTAGAAAGTCGAGGGGGTAAAGACATGAGGCTGCCTTGTCCTGAGCTACTGAGTGTGACAGATGCTGTGGCAGTAGCAGTGGAAGCTGCAGATGATTTTAATGGGGCCATATCCAAGAGTGGACGTTCACAGTAATGGACCTGCTCACTCTGAGCACTAGTGCCAAGTTGGCTGCTCAGTGGGCACCAGGGACTTACAGGGAGACACTGAGTTGTCAGAGTGAGAACCGGAGATAAGGCTCACTCCTGTACACAAGTGCCAGTGGTATCCATTGTTCCTCTGTTGAGCTCCCACTCAACTAGTGTGCATACATAGCGGCACCATAGCTGAAACATCAAACTGGATAATAAAGGTCACTCGGCTCAAAGGATTCCTTGAAACTCCACCTCCCCCAACTTGCAGCCCCACTCAAGCCACATCCAGTTATGTCCTCAGTGGGTCAGGTGCTCCTTGCTGAGCTATGCCAAGACTCATGCCAGTGACAGCTGACCGCAGTTTCTGGCGTGGCCTCTTGAGGCAACTATAAGAACAGCATCTGTGGATTGCTTGCTGAATCTTAATAGGTGGCCTTGGAGGGGCACAGGCTGGGGCTAAACTTGGCCTGCAGCTGAAAACCTCTCAGGATTGTGCCACTGGACACCTACTACACAAAGCCACACTTAATAAACTGGGAGACTATAATTGAAAAATAGCTCATTAAATTGCACAATGTAAAAATGAGCAACTAATTGTCTATTATGGTTCAATAAAGTGGGGGGGGGACCAACTTGGCAACATTTTTGCATAGTGAAAAGAAAAGAAAATGTACTAAATGAAATTGTGGTTACTTTCTCTCAACAGTTTGGAAGCCCTCAGAAACTGACCATAGCACAGACAAGGAATGCTACATTTTCTTCATCTTTGGTCAAAGACATTTTATTCCAGAGCTCTGTTTTTGCTTCTATGGTGTGTGATCATTTTTGCCTCCCAACCAATTTCCTCTGAACTCAATATGTGATATTTTCCTTGAAGTAATTTGGCAGTTTTATCATTTCATTGATCTTAAATTCCCTGATTAACTGTATTTGTACATGCATTTATCATCTGAAGTGACAAGAAGATGGTAACAAAAGTCCAGTTCCATTTTTGATATTTGACTGCTGACAGCTTTCGAGCTCCTTTCCCTTTCTTCCTTTTGTCCCACATCTAGCAAGCCAATAAGAAAGCCTGAGCACTCTCCCCCTTATTGCTATTGAGGAAGTTGTAACCAAGAACACCCATCCTTCACTCAAGCCAAATTGACAGGATTGAATGTTTTCTCTCCCCAGAAAGCCTCATTATGTGAATCATAAATCTTTTTACACCCTTTTGGTGTATGTGTGATATCATCAGCCTCAAAGTCAAAAATCACTTTAGGGTGCAGGTAAGGGGCATGATCCTGTCCTTTGCAGAGGACCCTAAAAACAGTTGGTGCTGGGAACAGTATAGTCTACGAGATAACCACCATCTCTTAGAGGTCTTTCTTTTATTGCTTTCAACTTACTCACTCTACAGCCTGCTGGCAAGTACTGTATATACTTTGAGCTGCTGCCTACTCCCTGATGCCTAGTGTGCTCTTTTAATTCTGCTGCTGCCCACTAACGAGCTTGCATTGGAGTTGTTGCTGCATTTAATAAGTCCTAGTGAGCCTCAGTTACTAATTTAATCTACCTGAGTCTGAAGTTTTGCTTTTAGGGACACTAGTATGGAATTGGGACTCTCCTTAAAGTGGCCCTGGGTTATCTCAGCCTGGACCTATTTGTCTCAGATTGAATTATGTGTTTCAATTCCTGCAAGTTATGACTGATTCTAGACTCAAGGGAACAACTCTTACCCTGTGATTGTTAGCCGTATGCTTCAACTAAGCATTGGTCCTATTCCAAAGTGTTCAGAAAAAATATCAAAAACATGTGCAATATGGTGGTCATGGGCAGTCATCGGTGTGGGGAAGAATAGTCACCATGTGGAGGGATAAGGTCATTCTCCTAAAAGCAGACAGCTCTTTAGGGCCTTAAATGCTTCTGATGCAACAAAGATCCTGATCCTCAGGATTAATTAGAAAATACTCACGGTATCCCCATGGCATAGATATTATAAAAAGCACCCTAAATGTTTCATACTCACCCCTCTTAAAGAACCAGAGGACACTCTTACTTTATTGGATGATTGTAAAATGGACCAATACAAACTATGAGCTCTACTGAGTGCCACAGCTGATCAACATGCCAAGAAGTTTATTCAGCTCAACTTAAGTCCAGAGTCTCTAGACCCAATCAAACAATATCTTCCATAAGAAAGGTCTGTAACCATGATACTACTTATTTGAGATTCTCTGGAGGAAGAAACTTGTAAACATGACCAGGATAGAGAGGACTAATAAAGAAAAAAAAGAAACAAGACAACAACTTAGAAAAAAATGTGATGGGGGTAGGGAGAAACTGAAACAAAGGCCTGCAATTTGACTCAATTGTATATTTAAATTTATTAAAATAATTTATCCAACAGAAAAATAAAAGGGTACTTAATGGCTTTTGTACTTCTATATCAGTTTCTAAACTAATTTTAACATCTGCTGGAATGCACCAGTTGGCAAACTTTCATGGACTAATTTATACTCAGATTCAAATTACAGTTATACCGGCGGGGGGGGGGATGTCCCACAAATTTAAACAAAGTATCCTCTATACTCTCAGGAGTTACCAAACATAAAATAGAGGACAAAAGGAGTTCTGGTCAAGATGCTGGAGTAGGTAAACACTGAGCTCTCTTCCTCTCATAACCATATCAAAATTACAGCTAAACTACAGAATGACTATCATTGGAAATCACCAGAAGTCTAGCTGGACAAAAGTCCTACAACTGGGGACACACAGAAGAGGCCACCCTGAGAGTGGTAGGAGTGGTGGAGACATGGAACAAGCTGGTCCCACTTGTGTGTGGTGATTGAGAATCAGGAAGGATATCTCAGCTGCAGAGATCCCCCCAGAGAAGCAAGGGTTCCCAGCCCCATACCATGCTCCTCAGCCCAGGGTTTCACTGCCTTGAAGACAAGTCCCCACAACTTCTGGCTGTGAAAACCAGTAGAGATTGTGTCTGAGTGAGACAGAGGACAGCTGGGGTTGCAGGCATTCCTCTAAAGGGGCCAGCACACAGACTTACTAGCTAGCAGACTCACTGGCTCTGAGCTCCAGCGCCAGTAAACCTGGTTGGATATCCATGTGACTAGTCTCATCCTCCACCCCCTCCAGAGGACAGCTGATAATCCATGACCAAAGCCCCCACCATAAATCACACTCTTGGTGTGCCCAAAGGCCCTGAAGCAAATGAAGGTATTTCAATCAGGCATGGCATTTCAAGGGCTTAGATATTACTTCGAGTAGCCAAGGGAAAAAGCTGGATCTGTCTTTTGGCAAGGTTAAATTATTTACTACACAGCTTCTATAACCAGTATTATTGAAATTACTGATTCCATCCAATTGACAACTGGAAAATGTTTTTCAATTATAGATGAGATGAATATGTTCTATTTAGTGCCTATTTTATAGTCTGTCAGCTGAAGTTTGCTCTCGTCTTCAAAACGAATAATACACCTTTACCCAGCTACACGTGGAATATCTCAACAACCCTGCTATTGCACACAGTCTTTGCTAGTAAGATCTCAATTGCATCCAACTTTCCCTAAGAGCACAGGTGTGATCTCACACTGATGACATCTTCCTCCAAGAAGATTAATTTGACACACCTACTCAGGACATATAAATATTCACAAAGAAGCTCACAAAAGGAGATGAGCCATTTTCTCACACAGAGTACAAGGCCTCACCCTTTGGTTAAATTTCTGGGAATCATTTGATCAGCCAAAGGCCACTCCAGCCCTTATGCTGTCAAGAAACAACTATTGACCCTCTCAGCACCCACATCATTAAAACAAGCCAAACATCTTTTAGATGTTCTTTGGGTTCTGGAGGCAACATATTCCTTGTTTACAAATTTTGCTTAAACTCACTTATCTTGTTACTTACAAATTCACATGTCTTGAATAAGGCTCCCTCCAACAAAAGGCTCCAGAATCTGTCCAAACTGTAAGACAACAGAGATTCCTTCATTGTAGAGGCTTTAGCCACCTCTTCTCATACCTCTAGGAGTCTCTGGACCAACTATGATGGCCATAAGTTGTCTGTTCAAAACAAAACAAAACAAGACTAAACTCGTTTTCTGGTGAAAAAAAAAACTATTCTCCTCAGCCTTATAATACATGCCATTAGAGCAACAACTACTAGCTACATACAGGGCTCTTCTGAAGATGAAAACTCTCAACAGGCAAGTCTGCATCCAGTAGCCCAGTATGCTTTTAATTATAGAAGCAGCACCCCTCTTTATTAAAATGAAAATGATATTTACTTGACAAAGCCATACCAGGGCCCTCTGTCATATCCCACATACAGAAATGGGTAACATCCCTGTCCTCAGTCCCTTGACAGATCCAATAATGCTGAAGAAGATTACCTTCCAGATTCAGTGATCACCTGGAGGGCCCCTTGGGATCAACTGAGTGATTGGAAAAGGGAATTTGTACATTTTACAAACAGCAATGCAGCTGGAGAGCTCCTGCTGTCTGTCATCTAAACTGGATGTCCCTAATCAAGGTCAGAACCCAAGTGTCAGCAAAATTGGCCAAACTTCAGGCAATCATCTTAGCAGTAGAGGATACCCTGACCAACAATTGGTCCTATATGCACATTTTTACAGACTCTTGGGCCACTGCCAATGGTCTGGCCATCTGGTCTGACCAATGGCAACAACAATTCCTATCCAAGGTTATCCCTTTAGGGTAAAAAGTTCTGGGAATTTATTGTCTCACAGATACCCAAAATATCAATCAAGGTCACACATGTCTTTCATGTATTTAATGCCACAATACAAGGTCTCAGGAGGGCACTCCTTATCCTCTTCAAAGTTCCAGACATCATTGATAATAAACAAGACATTCATTTCACTTCTCAGAATACACAATGCTGGGCTCGCAAACAAAATATTCAACAGAATGTTCACTTGTCCCACCAAGGGTCTTACTAGTCTCAGGCTGCAGGACTCATAGAGCATATAATGGCTTACTTTTAGAAAGTTCAAATTAAATTAAACATAATATGGCAGAACTCAGGCATCAGTGAAACTTCAGAGGTGAATGGTAATAAAGAGTCTAACTCCCTTTTTTCATGTTTGATCACTAACAGCTTCCAAGCACCACTCTGCCTTTCCTTTTGCCCCACATTTGAGCAAGCCCATGAGAAAGCTCAGGTGATTCCCCCCACCCCTTGGTGACAGTGGGGAAGTTCAAACCATTAAAATCTCAGCCCATGCACAGAAACCTTCACCCTTACCCCATGTCCTAACCACAGTTAAATCAAAGCCACTAGCCCCTTCCCAAAAAAGGGGATTTTTGCAATTATTTCTATAAGGGAAGAAGACATTTTAGAAGCTTATATAACATGTCACATATCTCCCCTCCTCCCACTTAACTACAGATTAATTTCTCCTCAAATATATTTGCAAAAGTTTACTTTTCTAGACAGGCAGAAAAGAATCCAGCATTCAAAGTTGTCATCTGTACAGAAATCCTGATAAAGAGTTTCAAAGAACTGCAATGCCACAGCCACCCTGGTATTGTTAATCCCTGAAAAAGGAAGATGGTGTTGCCCATGAAAGCTTTGTTAATACTATAACCATCACCCTACTAGCAACAACAATGAAAAAGTAGCAGTGGTAGGATTAAAATCCTGAGTAGGTTTTATAGAAATAAAGGGTCTGAAAATGATATTGACAAATGCCATAGCAACCAAAACTGCTTGTCGCCTGGTGAAAATTAAAGTCTTCTTGATGATGTGTGTCTGTAAATTAGTGTATAAATAAAAAGTTTCCCTAAGAATGAAATCCATTTCAGGCCTGCTAATACTGTTCAGGAAAGGGAAACTTTGATTCTGGAAATTTCTTTTTTTAAGTCTAATGCTAGATAGAAGATATCAATTTCAGCTTCCAATGAAAAAAGAAAAGAAATCTGTATTTATGTGAGAATATGAAGTGAAAAAGCACTTCCAGAGGCATCCACTCCACCACAAGGTTGTATTCCCAGGCAGAGCTCTTCAGAAATATTGTATTTCCACAGAACGAAATTTAATTTTCTCCCTAACTTCCATTGTTCTTCCCTGGTTTCAGTGTTTCTGATTGTCTTGGAGATTGTTTTCCTTATGCCTTATTGGAAGATTTGATGATGGTTCATCATCTTGTCAGCTTTGGGATAAGTCCTCAGCTCTTTAATCCAGCCTCGTCCATGGATTTATAAATTCAGATATATTTCCATTCTATCACACTGCTAACCCTGGCATTAGTCTCCCTTGAACATGAATGCTCCTCTCTCTCTTTCCTAGGAGTCACTGTGATTCATTCTTCTTATGTGAAAGGAATTCTAATGGAAGACATCTTTCTCCCTCTGCTTTCTCTCATTACACACACACACACACACACACACACACACACACACACACAACTTCTCAGGATTCACAATCTCAACAAAGCAGAAAGATCAGCAATAACTTGAACTCCTCCTATGAGCTGTGCACTTGATGAACCCTTCTGATATTAGCCCTACAATTGTTGTTCTCCTTTTCATAAGAAGAAACTGTAGCTCAAAATCAGAGGGGAACACTTGCAGTACTAGTACTTGGTGAGACCAAGATTCCAAGCTCTAACTCCTAGGTGCCCACAGTGGCCCCAGTGGCCTCAAGGTGGCCCAGCTCTTCACCACTGGGCCCAGAGATCAAAGGCCTGGAGGTCAAGTGCTGGGATACAGGGGGCCAGGTCACTCCCTTTATGCTTCCCACCTTGAAAAGTACTGGTAGCAACATGAAAGTATCCAATGGCCCTCTCTGGGAGATTAGCCTGAGGTCCACCAATCAACTCAGTCTTCCAAGAAGAACAAGTACACAAAACAAACTAAGGGAGCTGACTTTGACCCATTGGTTTCTCTGCCTACTTCTCTCAAGGGTCCTGACCACCTCCTTCTAAACCAAAGGTAAATGGGTTTCTGCTAAGAGCTGACCAGTGGGAATCTTCTTTGATACTTAGCCTGATGTTACCTCTCAGTTTTTCCCCTGGCAAAGAGATTGCACAGGTACAGAGGGAAGCAAGCATTTGAACACTGGGCAAAGAAATCAAGTTTGAACTTCGAACCTTACACATGTGCAATGATAAAATTAACAATAACAGGGAAATGTCAGGAAAAAGAAAAAGAAGAAAAGCATACATTTAAGTCTCCACACAATGTGAGTGCTTCTGTGAGCTTTGAATTTGAATTTTCTTAAAGGTGACATGCAATTGTATTTCTCTTATCACTTTCTCTCTCCAACCTCGTACAGATCTGCCTTTCACAGAAAACACATTTGGTGATGAGTACTGAATTGAAACATTCTACTTGTGATAAACTTGTCCTGCTGAGTTTGTATAAAAGGGGAGTGGGGAACCTCAAGTAAGAGAAGATAATGCCATAATTAAGACAATAATAATTCTTTTTACTTTTTCCATTAAAATACATTTTAATTTTTGAAAGGAGGAATATGTATTCTCACAGTCTCTGCTATTGAATAACACATCTCAATAGGAAAGAGCAGCAAGAAATCTCTAAACGTGAAGGCTGGTGTTACAAGCTCATGGACAAAATCAGAAATTAATAATAATTAGATTGCAGTTCAAAATGCGCCGACTATCCAGACACACGTTTAGTATCCTATCTGTATTTGCAGAAGTAAGAAGTAGACAATGCCTGGAATGTTGTCTTTCAAAAGTATTGATGCACCATAAATTTGGTCCACATACTAATGATAACTCAGTCCTCATTAAGTGCAGGTGCTGCTAGCAACCCACGTTTCAGCACAGCGGGGTGTTGCAAATTTATTTTCCCTTTGTTAAATTCAGTTTGCTTTAATAACTTGCTGAGCAACAGAATTGCAAGGGATGGAAATCAATTTCAACCTCTGATCAAACACCGGGTTTTTAAAAAGACAGCACCGGCGCTCAACAGATGTGCGGACAGTTTCCTGGCTTTGGAAGAGATGGGTTCTGCAGATTACGTTTAGTTACGAATAGGTTGCCAGAGAGATGAGCACCACTCTTCCTGGTTTGAGTGCTTCCCCAAATGAAAATGGTGGCAGGGCAGCGGGTGGCAGATGTTAGGGTGATGAGAGGTGGGGGCTGGCAGTAGCATTGTCTAAACGGTGACCCTCACCTGCGTTTCGGTTAGGGCTCGGTGAACCTTGGCTGGATTGTGTTGCAAGCGCTGTAATCAGAAGCCGGCACCCTCTGGGGCAGACGTGGCAAAGCCGAAAGACCAAAGACCGCCCTCTTTTGCTAAAGAAATAAAAGACATGAAGTGACTCCCAGGTTCGCGTCTTCTAGGTCCGACTGGGACACCTTAAAGTGGAGGCAGAGGTGCGCGACAGTGCCAGAGGTCTTCGCAGTCACCTTTGGCTGGTCAAGGAGGGCTGGGGTCGCGGGCACCTGCTCAGTGACACCTCTAAGGCACCAGAGGGCGCTATGGGCACAGCTTGCTTTCTCCCAGGGCTGCTCAAGGGCAGGGAGTTGGGGGCCTCTGGTAGGGTGAGGATAGGAACTTGTTTTAACTAGCCCACCCAAACTGCAGCTCGTCACCTGCACTGACCCTGGGCTTCCCTGTGCAGCTCATAGTGAGAGACCTGAACTTCTCAGGAACATCGATCAGGTAATATTTGATGACACCCCAGCAAAATGCAAATGAAGGAGGGAGAAGCATTCATAACACCTAGGGAAGCTCAACCAAATATCATTTTTAAACTGCTGAGAATGAGCAATAACCATCAGACCCCATCTTGCAGCACCTCACAATCCCCCAGAACTTTCTAAGTCTTGAGGTACAACCTGACTAAGAGATGCAAAGGTGTCATACACCAAAGGAAGCTTGCTGTATGGACTGCTACAGAACTGCATCATAACTGACAAAATAGTGCCTACTACTTGCCATTGCTGCTCTGAGTATTTTTGCATTAATCATCTTGTTTAATGCTCAAAACAATCCCATGAGGCATTCTTAGCCTCACTTTACAGATGGGGAAACTGCGGCTCAAAAGAGTTATAGAACATGTCCATGTTCACACAGAAACTATGTTCTTTTCATGATCTACGCTGCCTCTCTGATGTGGAACAAAGCTGTACAAATGCCTTAAACACTTATTCAAGCCAGCAGGAAATATTGGAGCTAAAAGTAGACATATGAGTTCATAAAAATAACTCGAGCTCTAATTCTTTTTCACTTTGGAAATAACCCCCAAACCTTCCTCTAGTGCCCTTTGAATGCTGTATCTCAAACTGATTGAAGAAAGTCTTCCCCACTTGAGTTAGGAGGTTATCGCACACAACTGGAGCCACAGACACCCAGAGTCTTTTCTTTCAGACTCTCAGGCATGGAATCTTGTCATCATTTGTAAGATCTGTTTTCTGTGCACAGAGGAATGGGAGAGCATCCAGTGGTCCAGAGGTGTCACCATGCATACTGGTATGAATTGCTGATGCAGATCTTTTTCTAGAAGGCTGTGCCAACTCCTTCAGTCCACAGTAGCTTCTCCTATTTGAACTCACCCCAGCACTTAATATAGGAACCATCCTGTAGCAACTTGCTTGTTTCCATCTCTTTTTCTCTGATTCTCGTGTGTGTGTGTGTGTGTGTGTGTGTGTGTGTGTGTGTGTTTGCATGCACTCAATAAGCTGGCGAGAACCATGGAAGCAGAGGCCATGTCAGCACTGGGCATGAAGCAGCTCTCAGGGAGTTGTGAAATTGAAATAAGGCTGCACCTCTGCTTATATCTATCACTCTCTACCAATTAAACAAGGTGGCCCTATTTGCTTTTTCTTCTGGTTGTTAGATTTGTTTAGTTGAAACAGTGAAGACTGCTGACAGATATAGTTTATAAAAAGAAAACAGTAATCTTGTAAATGTGAATCATTTCCTTTGCACAATGTAATGTTCACTGCATCCTCTCTTCATTTTAGGTCCTTGTTCAGCTCTCTTTTGTATCTGCATTTTGATAACAGGTACTCATCTATTCTATAGAAAGCTAAAAACAAATTAATACTAATAGGAAACACTGCCACCTAGCAAATTCCCATTTTCACCATTTACTAGGATGTGCTTTGAATAGAGTGTTGTGTGGTGATCAGATGTGCTAGGCTAAATGTCTCTCTCTCCATAACACAGTACCCAAATGGGTTATTTCTGGTAAGAAATGGAAAAGTGGGCAGTGAGGAAGAAGAAGTGAAGATAGATGAAGAAACATGATGAAAAACACAGAACAAAGGTGAATGTTGGAAACTGGGAAAGCAACAAAGCAGTATGGACATTATAGAACCCAATAACTGGAGAGACAGAGTGTTATGGACTAAATGTTTGTGTTCCCCAAAAAGTCATATGTTGAAGTCCTGCTCCTCAACCTGATGGTATTAGGAGGTGGAGCCTTTGAGAAATGATTAGATCATGAGGATGGAGCCCTCATAAATTGTATTAGTGCCCTATAAAAGAGACCTTAGAGAGCTCTCTCATCCCTTCTACCATATGAGAACACAGTGAGAAGACAGCCATCTGTGATTAGGAAGTTGGTTCTCACCAGATAATGTATCTATTAGTGCATTGATCTTGAACTTCCTGACTCCAGAACTAGGAGAAATGTTTCTGCTGTTTAATTTCTGTTTTGCTATTACAGTTCCAACTGACTAAAACACAGCAGATGGCCTAAAAAGTTGAGACCTCTTGCTAGACCATGTATGCTGCCCAAGTAGCTCTATCCAAAGCACACATGCCTGCAGTAGCTCCAGAGTTTCCAGATCCACCCCATTATGCTAAGCTCCTAACTCAGCTTGAACATGAGTTCTCAGGCTAGCTAGCTGCTTTGGATTGAAAAGTACAGAAACTCTCATTCAGGTTCCATTCAGAACAGGGTCCACTTCATGAATAAATGAATCTAGCTAATGATCCCCAGTGGCAGCTAACATCACAAAGAGAGAGACAACCAGATATCACACATCTCCTGAAGAAAGCACAAAGCACTATATGAATCTTGCAAAAAGGCAAACATGAATCTAATCAAGGATTGATCCAACTATCAATTTACAGTTACCAATTTACAAAGGACAGAGGAGCATGTTAAAAGGTCACAAGGATCAGCAAGATCCAGACTCTGGGAAACTCTACAGAACAAATTATCTCATTTCTTTAACGAATAAATTGGAGACAGAGAAAGAAAGGAAATGGGAGAACATTTAGACAACAAAGAATTAAATATATATCAAGCAATATCAATGCATAGACCTTATTTAGATCCTAATTCTAACAGACTATATGACTTTGAAAAATTCTATAGCACCTAAGATATGATTGGAATTTTTGTACTCATTGGATAATTTATGGTAGTAAAAAATTATTATAAATTATTTTATATGTGATAATGGCATTGTAATTGTGGTTTGCTTTTTTAAGACTCCAGTGCTTAATTTAGAGATACATATTGAAGAATTTACATTCTGAAATTAAATGATATCAGAGGTTTGCTTCAAAATGTTCCAGCATTATTCATAATAGCATTATTCATAATAGCCAAAAAGTGGAAACAATCTAAATTTTTATCAACTATGAATGGATAAACAAAATTTGGTATGTCCATACAATGAAATACTATTCAACAATGTTTTTAAATATATGAACTACTGATACATACTACAGCCTCAAAAACATTATGTTGACATACAGAAAAGAACTGACTTCTCTGGCTTCAGGCTGAGAGCTAGAGGGGCAGCTTTCTCCCTGACACAAGTACTGGCAGAGGGCATTGTTTCTTTGTTGAGCCACCCCACTCAGCATACAAACCCAGGCAGGCACCATATCTGAGTCTCCAACAACATAGCTAAGAGTGGTCATCCAACTCTGCTGATTCCCTAAGACCTCGCCTCTCCTAACATGCCAGCCCTTTAATTTACTTTCAGTGGATTTTCCATATAAATGCCCTATCTTGGGTCATGCTGTGGGCTTTCCTAAAATCTCTCAAAGATTCACAAAACCAAGACAAGCAGCATCTAGCCTCAGTGTGCCCCATACCTTTTGCTGAGCAGTCTCAAGCACAGCAGTAGCAGCAGCCAGCCTTAGTTTGCAGCTTGGCCTATTGAGGCACTTCCAAGCCCAGTGTGGGTGGCACCCACTTGCAGACTGCTTGGTGGCTCATATCAGGTCGCCCTGGGGAGGGCACAAGCTGCAGCTGAACTTGGCCTGAGGCGGGGCTCCTCCCAGGAGGTCCCAGCCTGTATGCCCAGTGGCCAGATTTGGTGTGAGCCAGAGTCAAATGGCAGACAGGGCAGGCACCAGAGTCCTGATAAACTGAATCTTGCTCTGTAGGGTCAGCCCTTACACAACAGCTCCTCCACTGGTAGCGGCAGTCATCACAACCAGTCAGCCCAAGTGTCAATGCCTCCCATTGACAAACAGCAACCAAGGCTCAACTACAACAGGAGGGCACATACAACCCATACAAGGGACATATTCAGAGCACCTGGCTCAGATGACCAAGGAAGACTATATCACTAGGATCCACAGCATACCTACTACGTAAAGCCACTCTATGAAGACCAGGAGACATAGCAGCCCTACCTCTTACATAGAAACAAACATAAGTATACAGCCAAAATGGTAAGACAAAAAATATATATCCCAAATGAAAAAACAGAACAAAGGACCAGAAAAAGTACTAAACAAAGTAGAGACAAGCAATCTACCAGATGCAGAGTTCAAAACACTGGTTCTAAGGATACTCAATGAACTTAGGGGAAGAATAGATGAACTCAGTGAGAACTTTAACAAAGAGATAGAAAACGTAAGAGTGGAGGTAGAAAACAAAAAAAGGAGCAGTATGAAGAATAGAATCACTGAAATGACAATATCTTAGAAGGAATTAACAATAGATTAGATGAAGCAAAGACATAAATAAGAGATTTAGAAGATAAGGTAGCAGAAAACTCCCAATCATCACACAAAAAGAAAAAAGAATCCAAAAAGTGAAGATAGTTTAAGGGCCTCTGAGACAACATCAAGCATACCAACATTCACATCATAGGGATACCAGAAGGAGAAGAGAGAGACAAGGAAATGAAAACCTGCTTTCAAGAAATAATGACTGAAAACTTTCCTAACCTGGTGAAGGAAATAGACATACAAGCCCAGAAAGCACAGAGTCTCAAACAAGATGAACCCAAAGAGGCCCACACCAAGACACATCAACATTAAAATGTCAAAGAATAAAGACAAAAGGATAATCTTAAAATCAGCAAGAGAAAAGCAGTTAGTTATCTACAAGGGAGCTCTCATAAGACTGCCAGCCAATTTCTCAGCAGAAACTTTGCAGGCCTGAAGGGCTTGGCACAAAATATTCAAGTATTAAAAGGCAGAGACTTACAAGATCACTCCACCTAGAAAAGCTATAATTTAGAATTTAAGGACAGATAAAGAGCTTCCCAGACAAGAAAAAGCTAAAGGAGTTCATCATCACCAAGCCAGTATTATAGGAAATAAAAGAAAAAAAGATTAAAAATATGAATAACATATTGGCAATAACTACATATCTAGCAACAATTACTTTAAATGTAAAAGGATTAAATGCTCCAATAAAAATATAGGGTGGCTGAAAGGATAAGAAAACAAGACCCTTACCTATGCTGCCTACAAGAGACTCACTTCAGATTGAAAGACATACACAGACTGAAAGTAAAGGGGTGAAAAAAATGTGTTTTATGAAAATAAAAACCAAAAAAAGCTAGGGTAGAAAAGCATTCTGGGTGTCCATCAATGGATGAATGGATAAAGAAGAGGTGATATATATATATATGAATATTATATATATATATGAATATTATATATATGAATATTATATATAATGAAATATTACTCAGCCATAAAAAGAATGAAATCTTGCCATTTGCAACATAGATGGACCTAGAGGATATTGTGTTAATAGGAGTAAGTCAGACAGAGAAAGACAAATGGCATATGTGGATTCTAGAGAACAAGAAAAACAAACAATAGAAGCATGCTCATAAATACAGAGAGCATTTTGATGGTTGTCTGAGTGTGGGTAGGGGATGGGTGAAGGGGGATGGATTAACAGGTGCAAACTGGTAGTTACAGAATAGTCATGGAGATGTAGAATATAGCATATGAAACATAGTCAGTACTATTTTAATAACTATATATGGCGTCAGATGGGTACTGGAGTTATTGGGATGATCACATCATAAGTTATATAAATGTATAATCACTATGTTGTACACTTGAAACTAATATAATATTATATGTCAAATATAATTGAAAAAATAAAAATATAATAAATTAAGGGAAAAAAAATAAACATGCTAAGTGTAAGAAGTTAGATGGAAAATCTGCATATGTATGATTCCACTTATATAGAATGTCCAGAAAAGGCAAATCTATAGACACAGAAAGCAGATTAGTAATTGCAGGGGGCTCAGGGTAGGAGAGAGTCAAGGGAAATGAGCACAAGAAATCTCTTTGGGATGACAAAAAATGTTCTAAAACTGGATTTGGTGATATTTACACAATTCTGTAAAATTACTAAAAGCCATTGAGTTTTACACTTGAAATGGATTAATTTTATTGTTTGTAAATTATGCCTCGATAAAGTTGTTTTGCTTTTAGTGCTCCAAAAGATGAGAGGAGGGAGTGGGTGGGAATTAGATGAAACAAGACTGTTCATGATAATTGCTTAAGCTAGGTGATGAGTACATGGGGTTTATTTAGCTATTGTCTTTAATTTTACATATGTTTGAGAATTTCCACACTAAAAAAAATATTAAAAAGTGAGAGGAAGAGCTTTGAAGTGAAAGTTATCAAGACCTAAAGTTTCTCTGGAAATCTGCTACTCTCATCATTTCTCTTTCTCATGTATCACATTATCTCTCATGGTGTTTCTGCCCATGCCCCTCAAACTACCAACTGACCAAGTCTCTTTACATTCTCTAATTCAAATCCCAGAGGGCATTTCTTCATGGCCTGGCTGATTGGCAAGACCACTTTTAGGCAAAGCCCTTGGTGTGAACCTATGTAGGGACCACTCTTGGGTCAAGTGTCTAATTTTGGTCCTGACAGCCCACACGGGGGAAAAAAAAGATCCCCATTTGATAATATGAGCCTAGTTCCCTGAGAAGGGTGCTATGCAATAGGCTGTTTGGCCTTGAAGTGAACGTTAAGTAAAGCAGGCACTAGTATGTCCCATATACCTCCCATTCCTACTGCCCATAGAACATAACATGGGCTGTTGCATTTATGGAACTGCCTTTCCTGGATATGGCTCTAGCAGTTTGGTATGAGATTCAGAACATGACCTGACAAACAAGAATGAGCAAAAGTGATGGAATATACTCTAGTCCAGCATTCGATAGCAAAGGATAAAGAACACGTCAAACTCGTCTAAAACACCTGTGGACCTAAGTATGGACTAATGAAACTTAAGGTACTCCCAGCAACTTAGAGGGTTCACTAATTCAGCATGCCTGGGACCTCTCCTTAGTACTTCATTTTGGTGACCAACTCTCAAATTTTCCCCCAAAACTCCTTGGCCATAAAGATGATAAGAGAGGCCTAAGAAGAAGAGAAAGAAAAACTTATGGGTAGCCAGACATGGCTCTGCCTACTTATAGTGGGGCAAGTAAATAATGGTGAGTGGTTCATTAGCAGCAGTTCACCCCTGCTGCCTCTAAAGTGGTTTATTATAAACATTTCCCTGGTTATTACCCCAATGAGCATACATCTACAACCACCCACAGAAATGGCATGTTGCCTTAGGCAGGGAAAGTGCTACATTTGAGCAAAGAAAGCTATTCAGCCTCCAAGTGCCATCAGCTTGTCTCACTTGAATAAACCACAGGAAAAGTAGGACTCTCCTCCTGCCACAGTTACACTCCAGCTGCCACTCTGGCTCTTTGGCTGGGTCAATGCCAAGGGTAAATTCATGATGCCAAGCAGATGCCCAAGGCTAACACAATTAATTCCAATTAGCTGACCCCTTTTTCCTTTGTGTGTTGGTTCCAAAAGAGCTTTTCTCTGATGATATCAGTCTAACCAAAGCTCTTTTACAAGCTTCATATCTTAAACAGTCATTATTCATAATTGTTCACCATAGCAGATGTATATAGAGCCAGGATCCAACCCAGTTTAATCTTCATAAAAGACATACTGCTTCAAAACAGACCAAACTCATGTACATTAAGGATGTATCTACATACACCAAGCAACACCTCAGTGCCTTCTGCCCAGCTCCTTCTAAGCTCCACTCTCTGGATCCCAATATCCTCTTTCCCCACAATCCCTTGGCATGGATGAGCAAGCTCTCCCAAAAGAAATCATGACATCTCCATCAAGAAATAAGATACCAGGGTAAAAGAGGTTCTCCCTAAGAACATTTCCCTCCTCTACATTTACTTTTCTTTAGGCTTGCTTCTTTTTTTAGGTTACTGGCTTTCTAAGCCTATTCATTTCACCCATTAGTCCTTCATCCTCATTCAAACCACCACATTGCATCTGAACATATTTCCCTCTCAATTGAGCTTTTACCTTACTCCTTACTTGGCTTTTTTTCATAGAAAAACACTTACACAGCCACCAGCAAGCTTCCAACCAGTGAAAGCTCCTTGACCAGAGATGCTGGGAGAATCTTCCCACTTGGTTCTCATTTACTCTCCTTTTTATTGTTGGTAGGGCTTAGCACAACCTCTCAGCCATAGAATTACTTTCCAAGGGGAAATGGCTCCTTCTAAATGCATTCAAGGCTGTGGATCAATTCTGGTGGCTTGCTGAGCACCCACACTGGTCCTAGTCCATAAAGTCAAAGAATAACCAAGCTTCAGGTGAGGACCTTGAGCTCAGTACACACCAACAGCCATCTTCTAGAGCAGAGGTTATTAACAAGGGGTCCCTAGACTCTAGACTCCATTGATTGTCTTCACAGGTCATGAAACCCTATGAATAGGCTTGGATTGGTATGTGTGCACATGCAAAAGCACAGGGACCCTAGCTTTTATCAGCCTTTCAAAATGATCCTTGGTCCAAAAGGAAAAAAAATTAAGAATTACTATTCTCAAAGAAACACTAAGCTTGGTCATCAGTGCTCCCCAGCCCATTGTGGAAAATATTAGAGAGCTAGAGTACAGCACTGGGCCTGGTGGAACTGAGAATGAAATTTCAGGACCCTTTTCTTCAGAGCCAGACAGCCATCCCCAGTCACCAATCTAAACTTACATGCATCCTGACTCCAGGATTCAGATACTGGAGGGATCCAAAAATTTTCCCCAAAGCTCAGTTCATTTGAATCTCTTTATTCATAGACAAATGTGCACAATGAAAAGGTAATGATGCAAACTGAATCATTGGGACCACATTTTTTATATCCCTGGCCTTTCTGTGGGCCAATACCCTCATTAAAAGGAGGAAACCAAGCCCAGAAAAGAGAAATGGCCTACCTACTATTATATAGGGAATTCGTGACTGAGACAGGCTAGAAGCCAGATTCTATGTAGCACTATTGCTACATAGCACTATTGGTTTCATCTATCCTTTTCCTGCACTCTGGAGTCCTGTAGAAGATGGAAGCCTGCTCTCTACAATGCTGATCTCAGAATTACCAAGGCCAGCATCCCAGTGGGAGAGGGAAAGCCAAAGAAATATATGACAGTTATTTACTTCATTCTAGCAAAGGGAATCCCAATCAAATATGAGCATTACTTAGGAAAGAATTCAAAAAGTTAAATAAGTCAATAACCACAAGAGGCCTGTAGATAATTTAGAAAACATCCTATTGAAAATACAGGGTAATGTGTGTCAAGAATTCAAAATACCAGAAAATTGGAAAGAGCGATCTTTGAGCAACTAAGTAGTCAAGTAAGAGAGACATGAGCAGTGTGATAAAAGCTCCTTCTCCAAGAAAAAGGTGGCTCAAGCAAAGGGAAAAAAGATGCTTCCCAAAAGTGGTAGAGCAGAGACAAATTTAAAAATCAGGACAGACCAAGGGAACTGAAGAGGAAACAGGCAAGGTATCTGAAAACCAAAGCCAAGATCCTCTTCAGGTATAGTCTAGAAAGAATGCCAGTCAAATGATCAGTGGAGACAACTGACAGTTGAGATAACAGCCATGCTTGGGAAGCCAAAAACATGAACAGATACTGAACAGTATATTACTGAGATGTCTATTCCTCGGCTCTTGTTGGAAGTGTCTAAGCCACTAGACGAGATAGTGGCAAATGCTGTGGATATCCAAGCCCTACAGAATAGTCTAAATATATATGCTTCACTAGGATTCAGGGGCAAAGTGTCCCCGTGAAATTGGGTGAGAAAGTGCAGCCCCCATGACAAAGGCTGACATATCGCCACTAGGAGTTCCATTCAAAAAGTAGAATACTAAAGAGATCTTGGGGCACAAGCTGGGAAAAAATAATTTTTATAACAAAGGATGAGCTCAATGATCATTTGGACAACTGTTTACACAAGGTGAAATTATGCCAAATCAATCAATTAGAAAATTTTAAGTGGTAAAAACACACATGGATAAAAAGGAAATGTGAAAACAGAAGTTTTTGACATAGTGCCAAATCACTATGGGTTTGGGGTATGGTTATATCATGGATAAGCAATGGCCATAGAGACAGGAAACAAGGATAAACCTGACTTTCATGGACAAACATGCACATTGAAAAGATAGTGATGCAAACTGAACCACTGAGGAAAGAATTGTAGACACTATGGCCTCTCCCCAAAGACTGATGGAGGTATCTTAATATGTGAAAGAAAGTTGGCCTAGCAAAGATTTCAGGTTTCCAGTCAACACCTGACCCTTCTGGGTGGCAACATGTTAAGCTCTTTAGGTTAAACTGGAAAAAGATGTTAAGAGGCTGTATGAGTGGGTTGAAAAGTAGCAGGTGAGCATCAATGTAGGCAAGTGCAACATAATGCACTGAGGAAAAAAAATCCCATCAACTACTCAAAATAACACACTGAGCTATCAAGCCTCCTTTGTACAAATCCTCGGGACATCTGCATTCAAAATGAAAGGGCCAATTCTACTATTAAACCAATGGAGTGACACAGAGGTCATCGAGCTCAAACTCCTCCTTTGAGAGATGAGGATGTGGAGGCCCAGGAACAGAGCCAGAACTAGAACCTAGGCCAGAGTACTCCACCAGGAGCACAGGCAATGGATCTTTGTTAATAGTAAAGTAATTAACTTTTAAGCATCAGATGACAGGTCAAGGATCTTGGAAACAATGTGGTATAATGGAGGTAGCACATGTTTTCAAGCCAGAAACATTCAAATCCCAGCTCCATTTCTAGCTGTGTACAGATTAAGCAAATTGCTTAATCTTTCTGAGTCTCAATTACCTCAGCTGTAAGATGGGAATCATGATACATACTTTCCAAGGTTGTTATGAGGATTAGAGATATTTTGAAAAGTGCTCTACAAAAGCACATTTCTCCAAGGAAGATACACAAATGCAATGTTACATGAAAAGATGCTTGACATCATTAGTCATGAGGGACATACAAATCAAAACCACAATAAGATACCACTCACATCCACTAGGAGGGCTATAATCAAAGAAATGAAAAATAAAAATGTTGATGAGGATTTGCAAAACTGGAACCCAATGCACTGCAGATGGGCATGTAAAATGGTGCAGCCATTGTGGCAGTTTGGCAGATCCTCAATAAGTTAAATAGAAAAACCATTTGACCTAGCAATTCCACTCTTAGGCATATAACACCCCAAAAATGGAAACAGGTATTCAAACAAAAACTTGTACATGAATTTTCATAGCAGCACTATTCATAATAGTCAAAAGGTAGAAACAATTCAAATGTCCATCAACTGATGAATAAATAAGCAAAAGGTGGTATATCCATACAATGAAACTCCATTCAGTCATAAAAGAAATAAAGTACTGCTACATATCACAACATGGGTGAACCTTGAAAACACTATGCTAAGTGAAAGAAGTCGATTACAAAAAAGCCACATATCATTTCATTTATATGAAATGTCTAGAAGAGGCAAATCTATTGAGACAAAACATAGATGAGCAGTTGCTTAAGCCTGAGTGGGGGGGGGCAGTGAATAAAGGAGGATTAGCTAAAGGGCATGGGGTTTCTTTTTGAGGTTATGAAAATATTCTAAAATTGACTGTGGTGATGGTTGAACATATCTGTGAGTATATTAAAATCACTTTAATTGTACATGTTAAATGGGTATATGAAATATGGGTTATATCTCAATAAAGCTATATAAAAAGTGTTCTACAGACAGCAATGTGTTAGTAAATATTTAACGTCTAGCAGCACTCAGAGGAAAAATTCCTGGTTTGTACTGTTTGATAATAACCATGATGAAAATACTCCCTTGGTCAATTTCAAGTGACCAATGTGATTTCAATTAATGTGGAGCTGGGTAGAGTTGTATAGCAGCACACCATTATAAAGTATTTGTACCATACAGCTACAATGGACATAAATAACCTCAAGATCATAGAAACTAGTAAAAGGTGATTAAGAAGTTAGGAAGTAATGTTTTATTTATTACCTTTTTTTTTAACCTGTACTTTGAATGTAACTCATTTAACTGTAGGTTTACATAATTTAATTTTTAATGACCACTTACAAAATTCCTGAAAACTTAACAACCAGCTCTCACAAACTAGTACAGATTGTCTCCAGGTACTACACGATAACTACAAAACACTCTTTTTTTCCAGTTTTATTGAAAAATAATTAACATTGTCACTGTATGAGCTTGAGGTATAAAGCCTGATGGTTTGATTTACATATATTGCAAAATGATTATCATGGTAGAATCAACTAACATCCATCTTCTCATATAGATATAATTTTAAAAAGATAAAAAAGAAGAAAAGAAAAAATATTCCTTGTGATGAGCACTCAGGATTTACTCTCTTAGCTACCTATCATATAGCAGTATTAGCTATAACTGGAAGTTTACATCTTTCGACCACCTTCCTTCATTTCCCGCTCCCTCCACCCTCTACCTCTGATACCCGTAAGTATGATCTCTTTTTCTATGAGTTTAATTTGTGTGTGTGTGTGTGTGTTTTAGATTTCATATACAAGTGAAATCATACATTATTTGTCTTTCTCTGTCTTACTTATTTCACTTTGCATAGTGTCTTCAAGGTATATCCATGTTGTCACAAATGGTAGGGCTTCCTCATTTGTATGGCTGAATAATATTTCAGTGTGTGTGTGTGTGTGTGTGTGTAATTCCTTTATCCATTTATCCACCAATGGACACTTAGTTTGTTTCCATGTCTTGAATATTGTAAATAATGCTACAATAAACATGGGAGTGCAGACATCTTTTTGAGTTAGTGTCATTATTTCCTTTGGATATATTCCCAGAAGTGGAATTGCTGGATCATGAGGTAGTTCTATTTTTAAGTTTTTTTAAGATCCTCCACACTGTTTTCCATAGTAGCTGTGCCAGTTTATAATCCCATAAATAGTGCACAAGGATTACATTTTCTCCACATCCACACCAGCATTTATCTATTCTCTTTTTGATAATGGCCACTCTAATCGTTATGAGGTGATACCTCGTTGTGATTTTGACTCACATTTCTCTAATAATAAGTGATGTTGAATATCTTTTCATATGCCTGTTGGCCATCTGTATAGCTTCCTTTGAAAAATATCTATTCAGATCCTCTGCCCATTTTTAATCAAACTGTTTTTTTTCTTGTTGAGCTATATAAATCCTTTATATGTTTTAGATATTAACCCTTTATCAGATATATAGTTTGCAAATATATTTCCCATTCCACAGGTAGTTTCTTCTCTTTGTTGGTGGTTTCTTTTGCTGTGCTTTTTTTTTTACTTGTACTTCAGCTGTCATACCCCAAGACATCATTATCAAGACCCATGTCAAAGAGTTTTATTCCCTTCTTTACTCATGGTAGATTCATGGTTTCAGGTCTTACATTTAAGTCTTCAATACATTTTAGATTAATTTTTGTAACTGGTTTAAAATATGGGTCCAGTTTTTTTTCTTTTACTTGTGAATATCCAATTATCCTGACACCATTTATTAAAGAGACTGATTTTTCCCCATTGTAGAAAATTATTTTTGAAGAATTTTTAAAAAATAGTAGAAGGAGAGATGTCCCCAGATCTTTCCCCTTGAAACAACAATAAACTGAATATCTAAAACTCAACGAAAGACACCCAACAAGAACATCTCAGTGTGGAATGTGCGCATAAGAGCTACCACAGATCAGAACCTCCGGAGTAGGGTGGTGGACTGGGAGAAACAAAAGAGTTGCCTTACGCAGTCGGAGCTCCCTGTAGGAGGAGGGAAAGGAGAGAAGATGTGGCAGGTTCCCTACACAGCCCTTCCTGAGAGAGCTGTGAGCTCCATGCAGCCAGCAACAGTGCCCAGGGATCACGGCAGAAAGCAAAGAAGTGGGGACGGAAGAGAAGTGGGACAGCAGAGAAGGAACAGTTGATTATTACTAGAACAGTCGCAATATGAGAGGATGAGCCACAGCTCGCATCCCTCAACCCTGTCCCTCCCCCATATCCTCCAAGACCAACAAGAAGCCTCAGTGGAATCTGAGAAAATTCTATTGAAACTGTCGCTAACATTGACAGGAACTGAGACTGAGGATAGCAAGTGTATTGAACATCTATAAGAGAAAAAAAGGATTATTAAGACTTTCTATAAGTAAAGATCTAAGGGGCTTAGACGCCACCTATTGGAAAACAAAAGAAAAACACCATCTTAGCAAAAGGTTAAAGAGAGTCCTTTATATAATAATTTTTTTCTGGAAAAAAAGCAGAACTTACTTCCATTAATGTCCAGGCAGAGAAATAGTCCACTAAACACCATGAACAACCAGGTTACAAGGTATCTCAGAAAGAAAGAGAAAAATTTCCAGAAAGTAAGCTCACAAACATGGAAATATACAAATTAGATGATAGAGAATTCCGGATAGTACTTCTGAAAAAATACAATGAGAATTAAAATAACTCACATCAACAACTCCAGAACTTGAAAAAAAACAACTAGATAGGTAGAATGAGTTTTTCAGCAAGGAAATTGAAACACTCAAAAAGAAAAGAATAGAATTCTAGAGATGAAGAATGCACTAAAAGAGAGGAAAAATCGAATAGCAAGTTTGGAAAATAGGGTCGACCAAATGGAGGAAAGGATCAGTGATAGCAAAGACAGAAATCTAGAAATAAATCAGAAGGAAGAAGAGAGAAACCAAAAAATGAAAAACAATGAAAGAGAAATACAAGAATTAACTTTAAGAGAGGAAACATAAGAATAATGGACATTATTGAAGGGGAGAGAAAGAAGCAGGGACTAGAAAGCATTTCAGACAAATAGTTGATGAGAATTTCCCAAACCTAAGGAATGAGCTGGAGACTGGAGTTCAAAGAGTCAACATAATACCCAATTATCTCAACCCCAAAAGGCCTTCACCAAGACACATTTTATTAAAATTATCGAAAATCAATGACAAAGACAGAATTCTCAGGGCAGCCAAGGAAAAAAAGACGGTAAAGGAAAACCCATTAGATTATCATTTGACTTCTCAGCACAAGCCTTACAAGCTAGAAAAGAGTGAAATATTCAAATTATTAAAAGAAAGGAAGTACCAGCCTAGAAAAATGTATCCAGCAAAGCTCACCTTTAGATATGAAGAAGAAATAAAAACCTTTCCAGACATACAAAAATTGAGGAAATTCCCCACTACAAGGCCTGTATTACAGGAAATATTGAAAGGGAACAGCTCATCTAAAACAAAATGACAAAAATAAAATAAAATAACATAACCACAAGTAAGGAAACTAACAGGCAGACAGAAGCAGAGGAGTGCAACACTTATTAAAAAGAGGGCATTATTAGCTTAAACGATAAGAAGAGATTTACTATTACAAAATAGTAATGAACATTCAGAATACATAAGGACAAATTGAGATAACAATGATGAAAAAGGGGAAGATTCAAAGATACAAATTCACAAAGGAGAATGGAGATAAGACACATGTCGAAGAAAATGGATATATAACTATCCTTTACATATTCTTATGGTAACCACATGCCAAAGATTCAGAACTGAAGTATCTAACATAAAACAAGAAGGACCCCAGGAAAAAAAACACAAAACACAACCAAAATAAATTTAAAAAAATAACCAGACACACAAGGACAAGGAAGCAATGAAAACATTGAGCTACCAGAAAGCAAAAATTAAATGGCTATAAGAAGACCTCATATTTCAATAATCACCCTAAATGTAAATGGCCTGAACTCACCAATAAAAAGGCACAAAGTTGCAGATTGGGTCCAAAACCAAAACCCAAACATGTGCTGCCACCAGGAGACACATCTCAGGTCCAAAGACAAATATAGACTCAAAGTGAAAGGGTGGAAAATGATATTTCAAGGAAATGGCATTCAAAGAAAAGTGAGAGTAGCGGTACTTATATTGGATGAAAGACGCATCAAAATAAAAAGGATAAAGAAAGATATTGAGGGACACTTCACAATAATAAAGGAAATCATGCACCAAGAAGTCATAACACATCTTAATATCTATGCTTCCAATCAGGGAATCCCAAAACATATAAAGCGATTACTAACAGAACAAAATAGAGAAGCAGAACAAAATACTATCATAGTAAGGGACTTAAATATCCCACTGTCAAATATGGACAGATCATCCAAACAGAAAATCAATAAGGAAATAACATCCTCAAATGACACATTAGACAACTGGACATAATTGGCATTTACAGAGCCTTTCATCCTAAAACAGTTGCTCATACATTCTTCTCTAGCACGCATGGAACATTCTCAAGGATTGATCACATACTGGGATACAGAAATACCCTCAACAAATATAAGAGGGTTGAAATAATACCAACCATATTTTCTGATCATAATGCTTTGAAGTTGGAGATCAACTATAGAAAGAAAGTGGGAAGAACCATAAATACATGAAGATTAGACAACAAGTTACTGAAGAATGACTGGGTCAAAGAAGAAATAAAGAAAGAGATCAAGAGATACATAGAAATAAATGAAATGATATTTCAACATATCAAAACTTTTGTGACATGGAAAAGTTGTAAAAAGAGGAAAGTTCATGTCATTACAGGCCTATGTCAAAAACAAGAATGAGCCCAAATAAACAATCTAACACTTCATCTTAAAAAAAAAGAGAATGAAGTACAAATGAAACCTAAAGTCAGCAGAAGAAAAGAAATAATCAAAATTACAGCAAAATTAAATGAAATTGAAAGAAAAAAAACAATAGAAAAAGTAAATAAACAACAAAGAGCTTGTTCTTTGACAAGGTTAATAAAATTGGCAAAGCCGTGGTTAGACTAACTAAAGAAAAAAGAGTAAGGACACAAATAAACAAAATCAAGGATGAAGAGGGGGAAATTATGACAGACACTACAGAAATACAAAGGATCATACAAGAAAACTATGAAAAAGTATATGACACCAAATTTAATAACAGAAGAAATAGACAACTACATAGAAAGATACAATCTTCCTAGACTGAACTGAGAACTGGAAAATCGAAATAGACCGATCAGCAGTATGGAAATTAAAACAATTATTAAAAATCTATCAAAAATTATAAGTTCAGGATCACACAGTTTCACAGTAAAATCTACAAGACACTCAAAGAAGATTTAATACCTCTTCTCCTCAAACTCTTCCAACATATAGAAGAGGAGACAATACTTCATAACTCACTTTATGAGATCAATATTATCCTGAAACCCAAATCTAGTAAAGATAACAAAAAAAAGAAAACTGCAGATCAATATCTCTAATGAACACAGATGCAAAAATCCTAAATAAGATACAAGCAAACCAAATACAACAACATATTTAAAAGATTATACACCTCATTCAAGTGGGCTTCATCCCAGGGACACAGGGATGGTTCGACATATGCAAATTGATTAATCTGATACAGCACATAAACAAATTAAAACATAAGAATCATGTGATCATATCAATAGATAAGATACAGCATCTATTTATGGACAAAACACCTGACAAAATCTGTATAGAATGAAAGCACCTTAACATAATAAAGGACATATGTGGCAAACCCTGAGACAACATTATACTTAATGGTGAAAAACGAAAAACTTTCCCTCTAAGATAAGGAACAAGGCAAGGCTGTCCACTATCGCCACTGTTATTCAAAATTCCATTGGATGTCCTAGTGAGTGCAATCAGGCAAGAGAAAGATATAAAAGGTATACAAATAGGAAACAAAGAAGTCAAACTCTCACTATTTTCAGGTGACATAGAAAACCCTAAAGAACAAGGAAGCAATGGAAACACCGTGACACCAGAAAGCAAAAGATAAAATGGCTGTAAGAAGACATCATATTTCAATAATCACCCTACATGTAAATGGACTGAACTCACCAATAAAAAGGCACAGAATTGCAAAATGAATCAAAAAAAAAAAAACACCCAACCATATGCTGCCTCCAGGAGACACATCTCACCTCCAAAGACAAATATAGGCTCAAAGTAAAAGAGTAGAAAATGATATTCCAAGCAAATGGCATTCAGAGAAAAGTGAGAGTGGCAATACTAATATCAGATTAAATAGACTTCAAAATAAAAAAGGTAAATAAATATACTGAGGGACACTTCATAATGGTAAAGGGAATCAAGCACCAAGAAAATATAATACTTATTATTATCTATGCTCTCAATCAGGGAGCCCCAAAATATGTAAAGCAATTATTAACAGAACGAAAGAGAGAAATAGACCAAAACACTATCGTAGTAGTGGACCTAAATACACCTCTGCCGGATAGGGACAGATCATCCAAACAGAAAATCAATAAAGAAATAACATCCTTAAATGACACATTAGACCAACTAGATGTAATTGACATTTACAGAGCCTTCTATCCCAAAGCAGCTGCTTATACATTCTTCTCTAGTGCACATGGAACATGCTCAAGAATCAACCACATACTGGGACATAGAGATAACCTTAACAAATATACCAAGCATATTCTCTGATTATAATGCTTTGAAACTAGAGATCGACTGCAAAAAGAAATCAGGAAGAATCACAAATACATAGAGATTAAACAACATGCTACTGAAGAATAACTGGGTCAGGGGAGAAATAAAAAGAGAGAACAAGAGATACATAAAAACTTTTGGCATACAGCAAAAGCAGTCATAAGAGGAAAGTTCATATTATTAGAGGCCTACCTCCGTAACAAGAATGAGGCCAAATAAATAACCCAACACTTCATCTTAAAAAAACAGAAAAGGAAAAACAAATGAAGTCTAAAGTCAGTAGAAGGAAGGAAATCATTAAAAATAGAGCAGAATTAAATGAAATTGAAATCAAAAGAATAATAGAAAAAATAAATGCAACAAAGAGCTGATTCTTTGAGAAGATTAATAAAATTGACAACCCTCTGGCTAGACTCACTAAAGAAAAAAGAGAAAGGACACAAATAAACAAAATCAGGGATGAAAGAGGAGAAATTATGACAGACACCGCAGAAATACAAAGGATCATATAAGAATACTATGAAAAAGTATATAACACCAAATTTGATAACCAAGAAGAAATGGACCAGTCTTTAGAAAAATACAGTCTTCCTAGACTGAATCAAGAGATCTGGAAAATCTAAATAGACAGATCAGTTGAATGGAAATTGAAAAAAAAATCATCAGAAACTTATCAAAAAGTAAAAGTCCAGAACCAGGTGGCTTTACCAGTGAATTCTACCAAACATTCAAAGATTTAATACCTATTCTCTTCAAACTCTTCCCAAAAATCAAAGAGGAGGCAATAATTCTCAACTCATTTTATGAAGCCAATATCACTCTGATACCAAAACCTGGTAAGGATCTCACACACACACACACACACACACACACACACACACACACACACACACAACTACAGACCAATATCTCTCATTAACACAAATGCAAAAATCTTAAATGAGATATTAGCAAACTGAATATAGCAACGTATTAAAATGATTATACACCATGATCAAGTGGGCTTCATCCCAGGGGAACAAGGATGTTTCGATGTATGCAAATTGATTAATGTGATACACCACATAAACAAATTAAAAATTAAGAATCATATGATCATATCAACAGATGCAGAAAAAGTCT
This sequence comes from Eidolon dupreanum, assembly GCA_028627145.1. Classification (NCBI taxonomy): domain Eukaryota; kingdom Metazoa; phylum Chordata; class Mammalia; order Chiroptera; family Pteropodidae; genus Eidolon; species Eidolon dupreanum. The sequence continues at coordinate 84,938,356 of CM053505.1, read as the reverse complement.
TCAACAAGATACAGCACCCATTTACGATCAAAATACTTAAGAAAATTGGTATAGAAGGAAAGAACCTTAACATAAAAAGGCCATATAGACAAACATATTTAGTATTGAAAAACTAAAAACCTTCTCTCTAAGATCAGGAACAAGGCAACGCTGTCCACTATCACTGCTGTTATTTAAATAACATTGGAGGTCCTAGCAAGTGCAATCAGACAAGAGAAAGATATTAAAGACATCCAAATAGGAAAAGAAGAAGTCAAACTGTCAATATTTGTGGATGACATGATTCTCTATATAGAAAATCCTAAAAACTCCACAAAAACACTACTGGAAACAATAGCAAATACAGTAAAGTTTCTGGATAAAAAATCAACATTCAAAACTCCATAACATTCCTATACTCTGATAATGAAGTGTCAGAAAAAAAAAAGTGGAAAAAATAATTCCTTTTGCATTGCAACAAAAAGAATAAAATACCTAGGAATAAATCTAATGAAACATGTGAAGGACCTATATAATGAAAACTACAAGATCCTATTAATAGAAATCGAAGAAGATACAAAGACATGAAAAGATATTCCATGTTCTTAGACTGAAAGAATCAACATAGTTAAAATGACCGTGTACCTAAAGCATTATACAGATTTAATGCAATCCCCATCAAAATCTCATCGGCATTTTTTAAAGGAATAGAACAAAAAAATCATCAAATTTGTATCAACACACAAAAGTCCCCCAATTGCCAAAGTCTCTTGAGAAAAAAAAAAAACGAGTCTGGAGGCATCACTCTGCCCAACTTCTAATTATGCTACAAAGTGACAGTAATCAGAACAACATGGTATTGGCAGCAAAACAAACACACAGACCAGTGGAACAGAATCAAGAATCCATAAGTAAACCCATGTTTATATGGGCAAATAATGTCAGACAAAAAAAGCCAAAAACATACAGTGTGGAAAGGAAAGCCTCTTCAATAAATGGTGCTGAAAAACTGGAAAACCACCTGCAGAAGAATGAAACTAGGCTGTTGTCTATCACCACACACCAAAATTAACTCAGAATGAATTAAGGACCTGAATATAAGACCTGAAACAATAAAATGCATATAGGAAAACATAGGAACTAAACTCAAGGACCTTGGACTTAAAGAAGATTTTATGAATTTGACCCCAGAAGCAAGGGAAGTAAAAGCTAAAATAAGTGAATGGGACTACACCAAACTAAAAAGCTTCTGCTCAGCAAAAGAAATCCTCAATGAGGTAGAGACAACCATCTGAATGGGAAAATATATTTGCAAGCAACGCCTCTGATAAGGGCCTAATATCCAAAGTATACAAAGAACTCACTCAACTCAATAATAGCAACAACAAAAAAAATGATCCTATCAAAAAAAAATAGGCAGAGGATTTGAACAGACACTTCTCCCTAGAGGACATACACATGGCCAACAAACATATGAAAAGATGCTCATCATTGCTAGCTATTAGGGAAATGCAAATCAAAACCACAATGAGATACCATCTCACACCTCTTAGAATAGCTATAATCGACAGGGCAAGTAATAATAAGTGCTGGAGAGGATATGGAGAAATAAGAACCCTCATACACTGCTGGTGGGACTGCAAATTGGTACAGTCACTATGGAAAACAGTATGGAGGTTCCTCAAAAAACTAAGAATTGATCTACCATATAATTCAGCAATCTCTCTACTGGGTATTTACTCCCAAAGACTTGAAAACTCATATCCAAAAAGACATTTACACACCAATGTTCATAGCAGGATTATTCACAGTGGCTGGGACATGGAAGCAACCGAAGTGTCCTATAATAGATGATTGGCTAAAGAAGCTGTGGTACATATATACAATGGAATATTACTCAGCCATAAGAAGAGGTGAAATACTGCCATTTGTGACAACATGAATGGACCTCGAGATAATCATGCTAAGCGAAATAAGTCAGACAGAAAATGTTGAAAACCAGATGATATAACTTATATGTAGGATACAAACCTAAAAGTAACAAATGAACAGAGCAAACAAACAGAGACTCATGGACATGGATAATAGACTATTGGTTACCAGAGTGCGGGGAGAATTAAACGGGGTAAAGGGGGTTAAATATGCAGTGACAGGAAGAAATCTAACTATGGACAGTGAACACACAATGTAAATATATATATACCTTCCTGTTAAATTGTACACCTGAAACTTATTGGATTTTGTTAACCAATGTCACCATAATAAAATTAATTTAAAAAATAATTTTACACAAGCTTCTTCTAGAAAAGTACCACCCTTTCTTTGCATTCTTCTGCACAAAAACTCAAAAACTTATATAGTCTTTATAGTTTGGCTTGAATAGTTTGACTTTCCACCCTCTAATGCTGATATGTGAGCATGGCATATATATTTCCCTAAATGTGGAAACATAATAGTATTTTCTGTAGACTACATTTTGAGGCATTTTGGCAACATCTCTATAGCTGAGAAGCAACACTAATAGTTCAATAAATGCACCTGAGCACGTTTGATGAATTTGCTTTCTCTGGTCAACCCATTGGCTTTAGGGCTCCCTTCTGATTCTTAACTGCCATCAAGCTCAGTGTTTGTACTGTTTTATAAAGTCAAACTTCCAGACATCATAATTCAATACAAACAAAATATAAGGTAGCCTTTGAAAACTGCAGACCCTGATATTTAATGCAGACTCATGGAAAGTTTAGAGTGTTTGGTACTTTGAACATTGATAACAAGTTAGCAATATGTTGGTTCTGACCACCTAAGCCTTCCACTCAAGGAATACATGTTGCAGAATGGGGTGTGCTCTTCCAGTGTTCCTGGCATCTGATATTGCACCAGAGTCACACTGTGAAACTGTGAGCCTCTGGGCAAATTGACTCAAGAAGTGTAAGTGTGGTTCCAAAAATGAGAGGATTATATCTTTCCTGCCCTCAGACTGACAGCGAGTAAAGCAGCTACAGAGAGTAGGCTCTAAAGTTAACAAAGCACTTTGAGCAAATTATTTAGCTTCTCTGAGCCTCAGTTTTCTCATCTATAAAATAAGAAATATTAACAATACCAACCTCACAAAATTGTTGGGGAATTAGATGAGATAAAGTCAGTAAAGTTCCTTACACATCAATAATATATTTTTAAAATTGCTTTGGACAGGGTAGCAAAATAGTGAAGCAGCTAAACATCCAAGCTATAAACTTAGAGTCAGTCCTAAATTCAAATTCTAGCCCTGTCTGTTTCTAAGTGTCTCTGAGTAAGTCATGAGTCCTTTCTAAGCCCTTGGTTGCCAATTTATGAAAAAGAGACTAATGATAGCACCTATCTCACAGCTCATTAAATGCTGGAAGAAGTCAAGTGCACTGTAATCCTCAGTAAATGAGAGCTGTTAACCTGCCATGAGGGGATGGACACAATTCTGCAAGCATTTATAAAGAGCTCACATTGTGTTCCCATCACAGAGGGAAGGTAGAGCAAGGATGTTGATTACCAGAACACAAGAGTGGATAGATGACAGCTAGGACAGGAGTTCTGGGTGGCCTGATGGTTCCCATGGAAAGGCCAGTGTTCTAATGTTAGAGATAGAATCCTGGACACACAAACCATTGATTTTGGGTTTTTCCCCCAGGGGCTCATTGTTATTTATAGTTTTATTTATGCATAATATGCATAGATTAAACTGCATCTACCTGAAAAATATAATTTGGTGATTTGACATCACCAAGAAAATAATGAACATTTTAATAACCTCCAGAAGATTTTTTATACCCCTTTTGTAATTGATTCCCCTTCCCTCTCTTCCCTCATCTCAAGGCAACCACTAATCTGCTTTATGTCACTTTAGATTAATTTGAATTTCTGAAATTTTATGTAAAAAGAATCATATGGTATGTACTTTTCTATGTGGCTTCTTTCACTCAGCATAATTATTTTGAGATTATCCATGTTGTCATGTATTATCAACAATTTGTTCTCTTTTAGGCTGAATAGCATTCCAATGTGTGAATAAACCATTTACTTGTTGATAGACATTAGAGTTATTTCCAGTTTGTATCTATTACTAATAAAGGTGCTACAAACATTCACGTATATCTTTACATAGATAAATGCTTTCATTTCTTTTGGGAGTGAAAAACAGTGATATGGTAGGTATATGTTTAATTATTTTTTAACCAGCCAAACTATTTTCCAATGTGACTATCCTATTTTACATTCCAAAAGCAGTGTATAAAAGTTATAGTTTCTCAAAATATCCTTGCCAACTATATGATGAGGATTTATGGAGTAACAATAAGCATGATGATGTGCCTTGGTATGATTTTCTTCACATTTCTTGTGCTTGAGTTTTGTTAAGTTTCATGGATCTGTGGGTTTATAATTTTTAGTATATTTGGTGAAGTTTCAGTGATTATTTCTTCAAATAATATTTCTGGCTCCCTAACTTCTTCTTGGACTGCAATTACATATATATTAGTCCACCTGAAGTTGCTCTGCTCACTGTTGCTCTGCTCATTTTTTTCTATCTTTTTTCTCTGTGTTTCATTTTGGACAGTTTCTATTGCTGTGTCTTAAATTTCACTAAACTTTCTTCTATAGTGTCTAATATACTAAGAATGTCATCCAGTGTGTTTTTATCTCAGACATCATGTTCTTTATCTCTAGAAGTAAGATTTGAGTCTGTTTTCTATCTTCTATGTCTCTCTTTAACATGTCATGCTTTCCTCTACCTTCTTGAACAATGAAATATATGTTTTAAAAAGTATTTTTAATGTCTATTTCTACCAATTCTATCATCTGTGTCCATTTCTATTTTTCTTATCATATTTTCCTGTTTTGTATACCTTATAATGTTTTATTGGATTTCAGACTTGGAAATTTTTACTCAGTTGGGTGCTAGAATTTTTGTACTCCTTTAAATATTTTTGTGCCTTGCTTTGAGTTGCAGTAAAGATATGTGGAAATAGTCAATCCTTCTTGTGATGTGGGGCCAAAACAAACTTTAGACTAAGGTTAATTTGGTTCCACTACGAAAACAGTGATCTACTTCTGAGTATTCAATCTGATTCCCTGTGTATTATGAAGTTTCTTCTCTCTGGTTGTTGGGAAACTGAGCTATTCCCAACTCTATGTGAACTCTAGAAATTGCTCCACTTACTCCGTTTGAGTTATTCTTTCCCCAGCCTTGATTATTTTCCTCACATGCATGTGCTGATCAGCATTCAATCAAAGATCTGAGGGGTACCTTTTATAGATCTCTGTAGTACTCTTTCTAGAAAGCTCGTCTCTGGTACATTACCTTGTAAATTCGAGCTACACTCATCTCCCTGAATTCTGAACCCTGTCTCCTCAATTTAGGCACACTTCCAGGCTCAGCTTGGGTTCTCAGGCTGGAAATTTTATTGAGGTAGTAAACTGGGGCAATTGTAAGGCTCACATTATTTGCTTCCATTTTCTTGAAGATCATTGTCCTGTGCTTCCTGTTTTCCAATGTATGGCAACCAATATTTTATATATGTTGTCCACTTTTTTAGTTGTTTAAGGTAAAAGCATAAATCCAGTCTCTTGTTAGTCATGCATGGCCAGAAGCAGAAGTCCAGTTTTCAGTTTTTGAACATTTGGGTTGAAGTAGTTTGGAGACTTTTAGTAACACCCAGATAGAAAGTAAATGGAATCAAAAGTCACCAATTGACAGGATTCTTAGAGATTACCTAACACTCCCCCACTTCATTTTGCTCTATTAACAGAACTGAGATGAGAGAGGGAAGGGGATTTTCCCAATGTCACACAGCAAGTTAATCACAGAATTAGGACTAGAAATTAGGTCCCTTGCTCTGTTTTTAATCCATCCAGTTCTTTTGTGCTGATTTTCTCTTCCAAACCATTTTATTTGGATATACATAGCTTTGAAATCTAGACCTTCTGTCCTGCCCAACCCCACAGTATGAGCATTATTAGCTCACACCCAGATGGTACTTAATTTCATTTGAATTTTGCAAATACAATCTTTAGGGGTTGGCCTAAAGTGAATACCAGACCAGCTCATAACACTAAAAAACTTAAAACACCACCATGGGAAGGCACTCCAGAACAAAACATGTATCTTCCCCCAATTACATGAAGTTTCACTAGACGAGCAGGTGTGTGACTTAGAACTTAGATTGACTAATTTAGTCATTTCACAACCTATGGGAATCTTGTATCTTACAAAAAGAAGCCTTTATCACTGCAACTGCATCATAGTGATACATCTAGATTCAAAATTTTTTCTGGGTTCAGGTTCTGGGAGCCTTTCTATCTTGCCTCTTGATCCTTCCAAGAAGCAGCCTAGGAAATGCCCCAGCATTGAAGTCAGATAAAACAGCTTTTACCTCTCAGCTCTAACACTAACTGTGTGACCTTGGGTAAGTTACTTAACCTCTATGTAAGGACAGTGATGGTACTGTCATACATTGATTCTAAAGTATGTTTTTTATTTACTCATTTTAGTATCTTTGAAATCAAGATAATATTGCTACCAATAGTGTGATGGTTAAATTTGCAGCTTTTTTTTCCTTAATGGTGTATGATGCCTTGGATTCTAAAAATACTATATTAATCTCTAACTTGCAGAGTTTCTTCAGGATTAAATAGGATAAAGCAAGCATAAGGCTTGGCACATGGTAAGCACTCAAGGACACTTATATACACATTGTTACTAAAACCAACACTTGGCCGAGTCATAAGCCTCTAGCTTCCCTCACCTGGCCATTGGTACATCCATCAGGAAAGTCTGACCAGTTGAACAAGTCTGAGAAGACCAGGCTGACACACTGCTGACTGCTATTGTAGCTTGTGATTGACATCATGCCCTAGAGCTTTTTCTAGTAGCTTCTTGACCTCCAGCTCTGCCCCATTAATATCGTTAGCCCAATCTTACCTCTGCTGCTACAGAATTACAAAGGTAGGGAAATGGACTAGGTGACTTCTTACACCATCATCCCAAACTCTCCTTGTCTCATCCCAAAAAAACCTCCCCACAATCTAGAGGCTTGTCAGTTGAAGGGCTCTTCCAAGGCCATCAGAATCAGAACCCGAAGGGCCTAAAGCCAAATCCACATTCCCCAAGGCCCCCCACATACCTCCAGTTGGGATGCTGATACTTGTATGCCTTTGAAATTCAAGGACACCAACTCTGCTCAAGCCTGGAGGGAAAAGAATAAACAGACACCTGAGGATTAACAACCCTTAAACATCTCCCTGTACAGGAAAATGGCTTGCATTACTTTCCAAGTGCTTCCTTGGCTTTCTTACTGTCTCTTGCAGGCAGACTGGCCTTGGTTGTAGGTTATTCCATTTCTCACTATCCCCCTTAGTGTCACGGTACAGTTCCAGACTCCATGAGCCTGCTTCCCTGAGGCACCTACCCCTACCATGTACATGAAGGTTCTCTCCCTATCCCCTACTGGATCCCAGCAGTCCAGGGAACTCTCAGAACCACAAGGAAAAGGAAGAAATGGCAGGGTGGACTGGACTGGCCTTTGTCTCTGTCCACTTCTCACATCTTGACTACCTCCCAAGGGATTCCAAAATATTGAGTCTGAGTGAACTGCCACTTGATAGTGGCACATGCCACTCAGGATACTGCACCATGGCCAGAATGAGGCTAGGGATTTATAACTATGAGTGATTATCATGGAAATTGTCTCCAGGAAAAATGACTACCTTTATACCATTCAACCTTGAGAAGATAAAATCAGGCTTAGAAAAAAAAAGACTAATGATCTATAGCAAATGTAGGATTTGAAATCCAAAAAGCATCCTGGGGCCTGATTATATACCTGCCTTGTCTCCCTGTCCAGGAGGCATAGGGTGCAGTGGAGGGGAGGGATCTCCATCCAACCTATCAACCAACTCAGAATCTTGTGCTTATCTTAGACCTTCCTGAACAGCTCCTTGCCCTTATCCCTTTCCACTGTAAATTTGGCCTCTCTGTGGGTCTCTTTTCAGCTCCCTCTGTGTGACTTGCCAAGACTGTCTTTGTCTCCTGCCACAGTTTTCTTTCTGCTTTTACTTCATTCAACACCTCACCCACCCCCATTCCAGCCCTGCTTCTAGGAGACCCTGGAAAAACAGAAATCTCATCACATTGCCCTGCACAAATACCATCAATGAACAATAATGGTAAAATATTTATTATTGTTAAGCTAGTGGGAACATGGCAGTTTATTTTATTATTATCATTACACTTGTGTGTGTATGATCTTGGTATAAAGTCCAAAGGACCCAGACTGGCATTCAAGGCTGGTTAGGATCTGGTCCTGCCCCCTTTTTCTAGCTCACCTCCTGACACTCAGCCTGCTACAGCCTCTCTTAGCACCCTGCTCTCTCCTACAGCCCTCTTTGCCTGTGCATCTCCTTGCAGATCACACTTCTCCTTCTGTCCTGCCTAGAACCATACTCATCCCTAGATGCAAATTATCCCTGGTCTGGGACACCTTCCTAGACCTAATCTTCCCTTCTAGGTGGTGGAGGAGCCTTATGCCCTGGTGTCTTCTCAGGAATAATACACAGCAAACACATGAAATGAGTTTGGGGAGACCAGAAAGTCTTGGTTAATAGAGTAAGTATAACATTTACTTGAACTTGAGCAAGTAGGGTAATCTCTCTTGGCTTCTGCTTCTGTCTCTATAAAATGAAGGTGATAGCAGTACTTATCTCACAAGATTGGGGAAAAGATTCGGCAATATTTTCTGTATAAACAGCTTAACACAATACCTGGCAGAGAGAGAGAGAGAGAGAGAGAGAGAGAGAGAGAGAGAGAGAGAGAGAGAGAGAGGAGACTGACTCATAGATATACTTCAATCAAATAATACAGTGGATAATTAAATGGCTTGTCTTAGATTAAATGCTTCCAAAATCTAGGAACTGCTGTTTAGCTCTTTTGGAGCTAGAGAAAATCAGTGATACCAAAGTCAGGATTCTTCTCTCAGCCCCGGGTGGTTCAGACTTTAGGGGATCTGGGAGTCTTCAAAGGTTGAGGCCCAAGGCCCAGGTCCAGATTTCTGCTTCTCTTTGGAAGAGCTGTGCAGGTCTGTGGCCGAGACCTGGTCAGAAATCCAAAGGCTAGGAAAGCATAGGGTTTGCACAAAAATCAGCTCTGGGGACAATCCTCAGTCTGTGAAGTCTCAGTGAGCTTGGAGCCCCTGTAGTGGGGACTCGGCGTGAGAAAATCCAAGTAGGGTCCAATGCAGTGCCCCAACCCACCAGCCCTACTCCTCTCAGCACCCGCCGCCTCCTGCGTCACCAGCGAGGGAGGAGGCACTACAAGGTGAGGGATCGGTGCTGCCTTAAGAAGCCGCGCGCCCCTGCTGCTGCTCAGAGCTTCCAGCACGCGGACAGGACGTCCGGACACCCGCACCCCGCTCCCGCCGCTTTTGCCGCTGGTGCCTGGGGCCGGGTGCCGGGTGCAAGCTCACAGCCGCTGGCATCTCGGGACGCAGCCGGATTGAGCACAGCTAGTCCTTGGGAACTGGGACGCATCTCCCGTGACGCGACGCTTCCAGCAGCAACAGGTAAGAGGCCAGCTTGGCTTCCGGCACCGCGGCCCCAGTGCTCGGGAGCCTGGGACTACCCCTTCACTCCATCCACCATGGCCCGACGGCAGCTACTCACTGTCCCTCCGCCGTCCTTTCACCCTCGAGTTTTCCCTCGTACTTTCTCTCCTGCTTTCTCCCCACACACACCACCACCACCACTATAAATTTTCTTGTGGGTTCCTCATCCTTTCTCTCACTCTCTTCTTCTCATTCTCATGCTTTTTCAATTTTGCTGTTCCACGTTGCCCTGTCTCACTCTCTCTCCCTGACTCTCATTATCTGTCTCATTTTCTCTCACTCTCACTGTGTCTCTTGTTTGCTCATTCACTGTCTCTATATCTTTTTCTTCCTCTCTCATTTCTCCGTCTCTCGGTGTGGCTCTCATTCTGTCTCTGTCTCTCATTTTCATTCTGTCTCCCTCTGTCTCTCATTTTTTCTCTCACTCCCTTTCTCTGCCTCTCAATCTTTCTCACTCTCTCTCAGACGCTCTCCACCAGCCCAGCACCCCTGCTTCCTCTCTTGGTCTCCCCAGCTCACCCATCCTGACACCTGCCACCACCAATACCAGGTAGGCTGGAGAATGCAGTGACTATGCCGAATTTGGGGGAGGGGGAAGGGGTCGCAACGGATATCCTCCCGGCATCGAGCCACAGCTGCGCTGCTGAGACACTAGGAGGTTTATCCGCCACAGTGCGCGGTGGCCAAGGCGGCAGCTGGTTTCCATGGCAAAATAAAGCTGACAGGGTGATAGAGATCGGAGAGAGATCCAGTCAAAGAAACACCTAGTTTAGGAATCATTGGAGAAAGATGGAGAGAGACAGAGCTGCACACACACTCAAACGTAAACAGAAAGTGTTTAATGAAAGTCCCAGGGAGTGAGAGACAGAGAAATTGACTAAGTGCATGCACTAGAGAGAGAGCCTGAGCAACGGAGAGACAGACAATCAGGAGGGACAAGCAGTAGGTCTTCAGAGAGCAACGGAAAGAGAGGCAAACAGCGGTAAAGAGAGAATTTAACGCACAGAGAGACAGAAACCACAAGGGGAGACAAGAAAAGACACAGAGATGAGAGGATTCAAGACAAAGCAAGTGCAGCGAGAGACAGAAGGACACAAATAGAGACAGAACCCGAGGAAGACACGGAAACAAGAGAGTTGGAGAGACACAGAAACTGACAGAGATACTCATACAGTGAGTGATACTGAACACATGCGCTAGGGACTCACATAGATTGTTAGGGAAATAGTCTGAGAGAAATGGAGAGAACAAGACAACATCAGGAAAAGCCAGGAAAGCGTACACTCTAGTCAGCCATAGTTAGTGACAGGCAAAGACACAGAGACAAGAGCACATCAGAAAGAGACAGAGGGAGAGACTTAGAGACAGAGAAACTGACCGAGGTGGGAGGGAGAGACAGCAGTAACCAAGAGACAGAAAGGGAAGAGAGGAGAACCGCAGCTTTCGGAGACCAATAGAAAGCGTGCTCATGCTAACGAGAAACTGAGAAATAGAGACAGATGGCAGAGTGAGAAACAGTTGAGATAGTTGGAGAAAAACGGTGAGACACATACACACACCCCAGGAGATACAGAAAAAGTGTGCTAGTGAGAGACACTAGAGAGAAAAAGAGAAATTAACAAAAGTAAACAGGCAGGGAGACAGAGCGCGCGCATGCGCTAGTGGGAGAGCCAGCTGGGGAGGTCACTCCAGAAACCCAAACTTGGAGACCCAGAGATAGTAGGGCAGATATGCAGGGAGAGCATGCGCACTCTCCAGCGGGAGAGACATGGGAAGGACTTAGAGAACCCGAGAGAGAGACAGAGAGACCCAGAGAGTAAAAGAAGGATTCAGAGAAACAGCCCGGATGTAGACAGGAACCACGCAGGGACCCTGAGGAGGGGCTCCTGCAGGGCTGCTTCCAGGTGCGGAAGTGGCGCCCTGTCTGCAGAGTGACTAACCCTGCCCACATGTTTTTTTTTGTCCCCAGCCTAGACAGTGAGACCAGTCCTTGTGCCCCTTCACTGCCTGCTGGTGCAAGCTCCAAACCTGCACCCTATCTCACGCGCGTCCACCGTCGCCATGACATCCACTTGCACCAACAGCACGCGTGAAAACAACAGCAGCCACACGTGCATGCCTCTCTCCAAAATGCCCATCAGCCTGGTTCACGGCATCATCCGCTCCAGCGTGCTGCTCATCTTCCTCACCGCCTCACTGGTCGGCAACATAGTGTTGGCCCTTGTGTTGCAGCGCAAGCCGCAGATGCTACAGGTGACCAACCGCTTCATCTTTAACCTCCTTGTCACTGATCTGCTGCAAGTTTCACTCGTGGCCCCCTGGGTAGTGGCCGCCTCCATGCCTCTCTTCTGGCCCCTCAACAGCCACTTCTGTACAGCTCTGATTAGCCTCACTCACCTGTTTGCCTTTGCCAGTGTCAACACCATCGTCGTGGTGTCTGTGGATCGCTACCTGTCCATCATCCACCCTCTCTCCTATCCTTCTAAGATGACTCCGCGCCGGGGTTACATGCTCCTCTATGGCACCTGGATTGTAGCCATCCTGCAGAGCACACCTCCACTCTATGGCTGGGGCCAGGCTGCCTTTGACGAGCGCAATGCCCTTTGCTCCATGATCTGGGGGGCCAGTCCCAGCTACACCATTCTCAGTGTGGTGTCCTTTATCATCATTCCACTGGTTGTCATGATTGCCTGCTACTCTGTGGTGTTTAGTGCAGCCCAACGGCAGCATGCTCTTCTGTACAATGTGAAGAGCCACAGCTTGGAGGTTAGAGCCAAGGACCATGTAGAGCATGAGGATGAAGAGGCAGGGAAGAAGGAAGAGTTCTATGGCAAGAGCGGATTCCATGGCCAGAATGGAGGTGAACTCAAGGCCAAAGAGGGCAGCATGAAAGCCAAGGATGACAGCACAAAAGCCAAGAAAGGGAGCATCGGGAACAATGAGGGTAGCTTGGAAGCCAAAGGCAGCAAGGAGGTCAGAGAAAGCAGCTTGGTAGCCAGCAACAGCAGCATGGAGGGTAAGGAAGGCAGCACCAAAACTGAGAGTGGCATGAAAGCAGACAAGGGCCGCATAGAGGTCAACCAGTGCAACATTGACTTGGGTGAAGATGACATGGAGTTTGATGAGGATGACATCAATTTCAGTGAGGATGACATCGAGGCAGTGAACATCCCAGAGAGTCTCCCACCAAGTCGTCGAAACAGCAATGACAAGTCTCTGCCCAAATGCTATGAGTGCAAAGCTGCTAAAGTGATCTTCCTCATCATTTTCTCCTACGTGCTATCTCTGGGGCCCTACTGCTTTCTAGCAGTCCTGGCTGTGTGGGTGGATGTCCAAACCAAGGTACCCCAGTGGGTGATCACCATAATAATTTGGCTTTTCTTCCTGCAGTGCTGCATCCATCCCTACATCTATGGGTATATGCACAAGACCATCAAGAAGGAAATCCAGGATATGCTGAAGAAGTTTTTCTGCAAGGAAAAGCCCCCAAAAGAAGACAGCCACCCAGACCTGCCTGGGACTGAAGCCGGCACAGAGGGTGGGACTGAAGGCAAGACTGTTCCTTCTCATGATTCTGACACTTCCCCATAAAGTGATTTCTAAGGCAAATCTTGAACTGTTTGCAATGCAGAAAACAGGAACAGCTTTCATTTAAATGACCACGCACAATCCCATTAATGTCAACCTATACCATTCCAGGCAAAGATGTTGCACACATCCTTCTCACCCCAAGGTAGATAAATACATAGAAGAGGTAGGACTGGGAGTCTTCTCTTAAAAGTGTGTCCCTCAAAGCATGGACATGAGGATTCTGACTAAAATTCCCCCTCCCCAAAATTATTAGGCTCTAAATTTCTTAAAGCAACAAGGGCTATCTATTTTGGACCTGTACTTGGTGTTCTGTCATCTCCCTAGAACTACAACGTGTCAGCTTTCACTCTGAGAAAAAAGGAAGGTGATGACTATGAACTTAAGGATTTTTCGGCTCTCAGGTCAAGAGCTCATGAGAAAGGCTACAGCCTATATCCAACTGAAGGAAAAGCAATGGATCAAATCATTCATGGAGCCCAAGAAGCAGAACCTGACTGACTGATAGATCAACATATGTGCCCCACAATCTGGTACAAAGACTATTGTAGAAACTAAGACAAAGGCATTGTGTAGTTAAAATACCAAGGTTTCTAGGTCTTCTACAGGGATCCAGAAAAGCAGAAGAGAATAATAGGGCATGTTTGAAATAAGAAGTGAGTCCAAGGGAGAAGACAGAGAAATAACACACATTTATGGGGCTAAACAGTTTACTTTTTTCTATAAAATCCTGGGACCAAGTTCATTCCATACAAATGGAAAACTATCAATTGACACTAAATTATTTTCTGTCATCTATTTGAATAATAGTGGGGCAGAAATTATGCCACTATTTTACAGTTTCCCTTTGTGATTGAATTGGGATACTCACTAAAATCCTCCAAATCTCCTCTACCAGTCACATGCGGTGGAAGGGGGGGTGTTAAATAGGCCTTTTGGCCAAACAGTATTTTCAAAAAAAAAAATCAACTAGAAGTGGCCAAAGTCCTACAAAACTCACAATGACAGTCAAGAGTGATGTGCCAATTAGCAACCTCTTTAGTGTCCATGAGGTCATAGATAATATGATCTCCACATGGAGGCAAGTAAGGCAGAACAAACATTTTCCTTTTGCCAGGTACACTTATGTACCTTTTCTATCTGTGGCTCACTCTAAAACCTTTAAGCTCTCTGCAGATATGGAAGAGAAATATAAAAGAGCCAGAAATAACAGACAGGTTGGCTTCACAATACCTGGCAAGCATCTGACCTATTCTGCATGATGCTAAAAGCATTCAGTTCAGACATAGTCAAATTATTGCTGTTGAAATATATCATTTTGTGAAAACCTTTACAATATCCAAACTATCCCTAAGGTCAATACAGTGGAAGAGTTTTCAAATCTCAAACCCTGAAATTACTTTGGGTAGAGATACACCTATGCATTTCTGAGATCACACACCATATTGACTTGACCAAATAACAGGGAATGAAAAAATGGTCACAACAGTTTTCTGATCTTCTTAAATATAAATTAAATAATTCTATGGCCAAGCCACTGTTCATGCAGAAATCCAATATAAATATGGGTGGCGGAAGAGGAGGTAGTATTTGGTTGAAAAATAGTTAATCAGGTGGTTGTACATAATGATGGCCATATTCAGAGTTTAGCCTCATTTTTGTGTGATTATCAAGTCTATATTAGAACTCAAATTTCATTCATACAAATGCCCAGCTTGTTTATTTTTTATTTATCTCTCCCTCCTCACAGATTTCAACATGAGCTTCTCAAAAAGGAAAGGTAAACAGCAGTGTATTTGAGCTGTAAATAAGTCTGCATGAGAATTTGCAATTGCCACGTTCAGAATTTAGGAAAGAAGAGGGGATAGACCCAAATAATATTGAGCTGATCTATGTCCATGAAAATCTTATTAATTCTAATCTCATTAATTTGGAACTTGTAGTAATTCAGACAAGATATGGAGGCTGAAGTTTACCCTTGCATAATCATTTATTTTTCTACTGAAATATATATAAAGTAAATTAACAGTTATAAATTTATTATACCAATTTATTGCCAAACTCTCATATTGGCCTGTTCTCAAAAGATGTCTGGGTAAAGACCTATGTGATCAATCCTTTAATGGGAGGAGGGATATTGCCTTAAAGATCTGAATGATTGAAGGAATTCAAGGTAACTATAGCCTGCCTTTTGAATAGAAATGCTTACCTGGGTAGGAAACAGAATTTCAAACATAAATGTCTCCAAATATTTTGTTGAAACTGAACTTCTTGTTTTATTTTTAAAGCTCAACCCCTTCAAAGTGTATCAGAGAAAATTGTTTGCCAAAATCCCAAATCAAACTGGAACCAGACCTGTACGAATGTGGTAAGTTAATTTAACAGTACACACAGTATTCTCCAAGGCACCAAGACTCACTGATGTCCTTTTTTAAAGTTCCTCTTTTCCCTATTTTAGTCATTGTTCATTCTTATGTCAAATTGGATTTTTTCAAAGGTGAAAACCTGTTCAAACTAGGAGACTGGAAAAGAGGACCTTTGAATTAAGAGCATTCAGCTTTGCCGATATTTTCTTCTTAATGAACGAACAATAGGGCCTCTAGTTATCTTGGAGATAGGAACTGCTTCAAATTTTGAGCTATTTTGAATAAAACACTATCAACTGAATGAGGTTTTACTGCACATACTGTTTTGTCATTTGAAAATTTGAAAGCCCACACACAAAAAAGTCATCATTAGCCTCACAGATCTTCATGTACAACAGCTTTCCTTAAATGTTTTTAAAGGATGTATTTTTTTCACCAAGTCACTTCATGTGTGCAGTAAAAATCCCATTAAAGTACAGGAGCCAGACAAACCAGATTTTGAAATTATGTGATTTCCAATTTAATGATTTTCTTATTTTAGAATAATAGAGGATCTATTTTGCCAAGGAGTCACAGGTGCTTTAACACACCAATTTCAACAAGCTTAGGAAGGCTGTAATAAGGAGCAAGCCCTGGGCTTCTGTGACTTTTGTGATGCGAGGGTCCATCTTCTATTATGGCACCATGAATACCAGCTGCTGTGTAGTCCTCTGTACTTCCAGTTCCCTGCCTACCTCCTGCCCACTGCCTTCACCTACCTCACTTTCCCACCCCCTGCTGTGCTAGCCCTTCAAGAATACCCCTTATTTGAAGCTCTATATGCTCACTCACTCCAATTCATCCCCTCCAAACCCAGAGCTGACAGATTCACAGGGACCCAGGGCCTATGGAAGCAGGGAAGGAGAGAAGTGAACCATAGGAGTGATCAGCAGTAAAAGGTATTTTTCTGTCTCTTCTCCAACTCCAATTCAATTTAGAGATGACAGGATATCTACTTCAAATTCAACAGGTAAGGAAAAGTGTCATTTTATAATTTAAGAGAAAGTAGGCACCTCATTGCTTATTTCAAAAAGCACCCAATACAACACATCTTTGGGAGGCACATTCAATCCTGTAGGTACTGTCCAATTATATCAGCAAAGAAAAAAAACACACTAAAAATAACCTTTACCTATAAAAGGTGCCTAACATTACTTTATTTTACATATAATTAGCCAATTAAGCTAGGTAAAGTTACCTCAAAAGATTTTTTCATATTATCTGAAAAATAATTTATAAGATTAAACTAGGCTTTCTTAGACTCTGCCAAAATGCCCTTTAAAATGTCGGAAATATACCATTTAGAAGAGAAAAATACGCATCTGGTAATTTGAACTTTCCAAGATAAAACCCTCAGAGGCTGTTGGGATAAAACAAAGAGAGAAACAACTTAAATTACTGGATTGTAATTTTTCTCATAACCACACTCCCCCATATTTTGAGAAAAAAAATCAAAAGAATTGTTTTCCTCTCATGTCTTTTTTGTTTTATTCCTCTTTAAGACCAACCCCATGCTGTCAGGAGAGGCTTCTCCAAGCAAAATGTCTTTTCTTTCTAGAGCAGACAAAAGATTAAAGGAAGAGTTGGCTGTGAGCCAGTTACCAAGATAAGGAGAAAAAATCTGGTCAGTCATGTCTTTTAACCCTCTCCCTCCTTATCTCTGTCTCTCTCATTTTCTATGGGCCAAACCAGTGTTCTTGACTCCCTCAAAGCCTCTTCAAGTTTAGGCATGAGGAGACAGAAGCAATGAGCTGCAAATGTAGACCGTAATCTAAAACTCAAAAAGAAAAGAAATCCTTGTCATATATCTGTCCAGTTACTTACAGCAGTCTTCTGCTAAAAGCAACAAGACTGGCTCAAGGAAGAAATAGGAAAGCTAAAATCCTTAGAACTTGGCCACTGATTGCCAGGTCACTGGTAAGTCCATCGCTCTTTGCTAAGTAGAATAAGGTAAATGAAAGTTGCCAATAGAGGTCAAATGTTTCCATCATTGCCTCCCAAAACTCTCATATCTCGAAGTACACACATCAGGGGGAAACCACAGTAATTTGTGCACTTACAAGAGGTTTTCAATGTCTCAGGATTTATTACTGGGTCTCTCTCATTCTAAAATATAGATATAAATGAGATTGGGTTCAGTTTGGTGCTTCAAAGTTGAGTGGATTTCCTCTTTCTTCATCTGTGCTACAACTTTAATATTGGTATTTTCGTCTGTTTCAGTGGTATATTCCTTTCCGTAGTAATTCTCCTAAATGTAAGCTATAACTATATATATAAAATATAAGTGTGCTTGAAGATAAGGTGCTAGATATTAGACTATATGTGTTTGTAGATAGTGTCATCCTTGAAAATAGGTAGCATTTACATGTAAAGTTAGTTAATAAAATGCATGCAGAATTCCATGTGTGACCCACACTTTGGTCAATTTCTGAAGTAGAACATAGTCATTTATTTAAAATTTTGTATGTTTAAAATATACTACAGGATGTATAAAATGGCTCCAAAGTGGAGTGGCAGGAAGTGGTGCCTTTCATTCCTTAAATCCCTGGTATAATATATGACAGGTGGAAACTTATTCAATTGGTCATTAATGTGAACTAATTATCTTGGCTGAAGTCCTTGCTGGCAGTTCTCCACAAGACACTTGGCACTGGTATGCCTATTTTCCATTGACTGAATGTATAGAATACAAAATTATAAAAGACAATCTTTTCCTCCTTAAAGAGAAAAGACTCCAGGATAAGCCATTGGAGTCCTGTTAGCAGGATAAAAAGAAACTGTACCCTCAAAACCCAACTAGTACCTGAGTATGAACTGACAGGATTTGCACTTAGTAGTTCTATATTGTGACCATCCCTGCCTTCCTAGAGCAGTACCAAAAACCAAAAAAAGGCTGCTCTTGTTTTTTTTCTTCTTTTGTTGGTTGCCTGAGAGATAAGATAGAGCATAGATAGATAAATAGATAAAGTGGTAGTGGGACTCCTCCAGGGGTCACAGCCAAAGTGTTTAAGAATTAAAATCATTATCAATAGCATTTGCAGCAGACACGAAAAGAGAACTATAAGATGAATTTATTATATTTTAAGAATAAAAATATTAGAACTAGAAAACTATATATATACATATACCTTCATTAAACAACTTCCAAAACTGCCTTTAAAACCAAATTTTGTGCTGCTTTGAGACTGAAAAAATACAAAAATGCATTCAGTCAATAAATAGTTCTAATATTTTAATTTTGGATTTAAATTTTTCTTTTCTCTTTATAAAAGCATTTGTAATTCAGAAGTGCCTTTTTAAAGGATTGCCAAACTATAATCCTGGGCCCAAGTTCCCATTGGCACAACTTATCTTCAGGTGCACAAAAAAGATGGGCCTTATCCTCTTCCCCCACTAAGAAAGATGAGAAACCCCTTCACATCCCAATCAAATTCATAAATCAATACCGTTACGTGGGTCAGTAGTCTCGGAGACTCTGCCCAAGGACAAGGTTTCATATATTGGTTGGCCTTAATCGGAGCCTTTCTAAAATAGTTATAACACAATTTTTTGCTGGACAGGAATAACGGACTCCTACATGGAAATGCAGAGAGATTGTTGTTTGTGGTTTAACTAAATATTATTAAGTAATGTTTGTGTTTCTTAAATAGGTGCTGTTAATCTGTCCTTGGTAAATCTTCTTAATATGCTAAATAAAGTCTACTTTTAATGTGTGTATCTGGTTATTATGCAGAGCTCTATCTGAAAATAGTGACAGAGACACATAACTAGGTCTCTATCCCTTCTCTTTTGCTTAAACAGAAGAAACAGGGGATAAATTAACTGTATTACACAGTAGAATAAAATATATGGGCTCCAATATTTCACATTGTGCTATTTAACATAAGGAATATGCAGTGGTATGGGGCAGTCATCCTGATGGGCTTCCTGGAAGGGGACATTTGCCTAGACCTCTATGAATTAAAAGAATTTCGATGTGAGGGTGGGGTGGGCTGAGTGAAAATGGGGCCAGCTGGTTGTGGGGCTCCCAAGTGCCAGTCTTTATTCTCAAGGTGGAGAAGTTTGAGCAAGGGGAGGGGAGTGAATAGGTATTGCTTTTAGGAAATGGTACTATCCATCCACTGGGTTCCTGCCCCTCTCAGGGAGAGGACATCTCCCTCAGCACAATTCAGCCACACCCACATCCACCTCAGTTCAGCCCTAACTCACCAGAGTTTATAGAATAGGAAGGCAGGAGCATGCTCCCTCAAGCCCCAGTTTCAAAAAAATGGTTATATCTCTAACACCAGCCATGGCATAGGAAAACACAGGGCACAAATGAGATAGACAAATATGTCTAAAACCTAAAAGCCTACTTTCCTATAAGTTGATGTGCTTGACCTACTAAGTAACTCTTCTGGTAATCTATCAGCAGTGATGCAAGGAACTGCATGCCTCATGCTTCCAAAGAGCATCCATGGGTCCACACTCAGAGGCTTAAGGGACTATCCATCTCTGTTTTAATAAAAGTAAAGTGCTCTTCTCCATTTATCACTCCAAAATCAAGCTAAATACTGATTTATACAGTGTATTTTGAGATGTTCAATGATGGCTGCCAGGAGAATTACATGCAACTGCCTTCACCTTAATCTATGAACACCATCCAGGCAGTAGATGACCTTTTCCTGCTGCAGAAATAAATTTGTCTTTCTAGCAAACTATTACCAATGTAAATAAGAGGTCTTGTGAGTGAATATAAAACTATCAGGCAGCAGACATGATGGGAAAAGGGTCCTTGGAACTTCACTATAACATTACTTAGGTTCAGTATATTTAGAGGAGAATGGAATTGGTGCCACTGAATCTCATAATAGCAGTTACTCCTCTTGGGCAGGGCTTAGATTATGAGACTGAATTGGAGACCATTGAGAGGATCTGAAAATTCACTGTCGAGAGCCACCTTTGACCTTCTGTAGTCACTCCCTATTCCACCATCCAGGTACAGGCCCCAGGCCTCCATGCCACCAGTCCTTAGCCCTGATCCCTCCAATACAGACAAAGGCATATTACTGGCTAGTGTATTATTTTCTTCTTCCATGAAGTAACTAGTCAACTCCTACTTTCTCTCCCACTCTGTTTCAGAACGAACCTCTCTGAAACTGTGCCTCTTCATTCCAAGCCCCCTTTCAAGGGCAACACCACCTCTTTGATTTCTGCACACACAAACAAGTACTCCTCAGCTTAAGGATGGTTTTGAGAATGTTCACAAATTGTAGGGTATACATAGTTTCCAAATGTTTTTCTCAATAACACCAATATTTATCAATAAAATTTATCACAGAAAATATATTATTTTCATGATTGCTCCCTCTAAACCGCAAGTTTGAAAAATACTTGCAATACAAATGTCCAATATTTGTGAAGTTGTGACACCTGACTATTGTTTAGTTGAAACAAATAAATCCAAAAAAGTTGACTCCAAAGATTTGTTATCTGCGCATTTCAAACTTGAACATTCTCACCCTCCAAAGGCTAGCAAACAGCAAAAGACAACCAACAAACAGAAATGTGAAATCTAATATAGGAGTAAGTCGGCAAGCAGTATCTGGTATTTCATAAACTCTTAAACCAATGTACATTTTTAAAAAATGATCATCCAGATCCAAAGGTGTAATATAGTTTGTACAATAAACTCAAATTAGAAAAATTCACATTTTACCTAAGATTTATTTCACAGTAGTTCTCATGTTTTAAATAAATGAGGAAGAAAAAGGGGGAAATTTTTTCATCAGAAAAATCAGTGTATTCAACTTTAACTTTTTAAAGAAATATGCCCACTTTGCTCTAATTTGCTTTAAATTAAACCCTTTTACGGTAACTTTTTAGAAAAATATGACTTAGAATAAACTTGTTTCCCAACTTGTTTTTTTCCCATACAATCAGTATTTTGTGTCATACAAACTGAGGCTAGTCAATGAGATTTTAAATTGATATATATTTAAAACATGTAATTGAAAGCATACATATAAGTCTGTATGGATGTTCATATAGATATAGAAATTCAAAATCAAGAGTGATGTGCTTGGAAGCCTTTGGGAACATTCTTTGATCCACTTTCACTGTACTGTAGATTTTAGTAATAAACCAGAAGCAGGAAAAAACCCCTGATTGTCCCTGAAACAAAATGAAAAACATCTTTGTTAACCAGACCCTATAGCAAATCAAAGTAGCTATCACAAAAACACAAAACATGTCAGCTTTGAGGTGGGCTACTGATTCTCTAAATCTCAGGACTTGTAAATTATCAAATAAAAATCACCAGGCTTTTTTGCTGAGCAAAAAATATGAGCAGCAGGGTTGGAGACGGTCACCTGTAAAAGGGTGTGAGAATTCATTTGATTGAATGCTGCAGGTCTTTAACCAAAGCAAAAAAAATAAAATTGGTAGCTTAAGTTCTCTATTTCAGAAAGATATAAAGAGGTCCAAGGCTAATTTTTAATACAGTGTACTTTGTATAACTTGCTTCTATTTAGAAAATGTAAATAACTATTATCATTTTACATAGCATAAGCAGGACTACGTACTTGCATACTCAGAGCATGTATTGGTTTTCTAAATCAAAGTTTTGTATTACAAAAATTGGAAAATATCCCATGTCTGTGGATTTACCCTAAAGAAATGACCTCATAGAAGAAAAACTTACATGCAAAAAGTGTTCATAATACTATGATTTATAATATTGAAAAATTACAAACAAACTGAATGTCTCCAAATAGATGATTAGCTAAAGGATAGACTAATTACTCAATGGAATAAGATAGTCATCAAAAATGACAAATACATGCTAGACTCACTGTGGTGATGACTTTGTAAGATAGAAAAATGTTGAATCACTATGTTGTACACCTGAAACTAATATAACACTATATGTCAATGATAATTTTAAGTAAGTTAGTTTTTAAAATTAAAAATAAAATTTACAAGACAAATATAAAGACTATATAGCAGCCTGGGGCAATCTTTAAAATATGGAGTTTGTTAGGTGACAAAAGCCAGTCCTTAAGCAACTGCCAGGCATCACACCAATGTGAATGTTGCATAAGCTTAAACTCATGGACTAGACAGAGCAGAGCATGGACAAAATAAGATAACTTTATATTTTAAGGTGAAATTATGGACAAATTTTTCTTTAACATAGGATTTCATTGATGTTCATATTATAAAAAAAAATTCAGATGGTAATAAGGTTCAGTGACTTAATCAATGAAAACTCTAATAGGATTTTCAGATCCCACAGTCTAATGTGGCCCCCAAGACAATTCCATCATCTGGGAAAACATCTTACTCAATAACAAGATCACAGAAAGCATTAGACAGGGTCTGGTACATTTTTCTTTGCCAGTTTCCAACTCAGAATAATTTTCTATCCAATATACCATCATTCCACTTCCTTCCCACCCTTCAACTCTCCTTATCAGGAGTCAGTGTGGTACACGGACTAAGACCATGTGCTCTGGAGTGACACAAATCTACTCTATTGGTTACTAGTTGTCTCATCATGGACAGGTGACAATCTTGTCAAGCCTATTTTCTCAGCTGAAAAATGGGGATAATAATACCTATTATTAGTTTAGCCTTGCTTTTCTCAATCCAACACCTTCAAAAGTTCAGAAAATTACAGGTGTATAGCTGTCATCTAAATTGAAATCCTAGGATATTGAGAGAAACAAGGCAGAGTGAGAGAAGTCCCCAGATCTCTCCCCTTGAAACAACAATAAGCTGTACATCTAAAACTCAACAAAAAACACTCAAACTGCACACGAGCATGACTGAGTGTGGGATCTGCGCATAAGAGTTACCACAGATCAGAACCCCAGGAATCTGGCGGTAGACTGGGAGAAACAAAGAAGTTGTCTCTCACAGCTGGGGCTCCCTGCAAGAGGAGGAGAAGAGGTAAATGTGTGACATGTCCATGAACAGTCCTGCCTGACAGAGCTGTGAACTCCATGTGGAGAGAAGCAATGCCCAGGGTTCAAAGCAGAAAGCAGAGAAGTGGGGACAGCAAAGAAGTGGGGATGGCAGAGAAACAATAGTTGATTATTAGCAGCCATAGTTATAAAATGTGAGGCTGAGCCGCAGTACTCCCCCCCAACCCAGAGGGCCCCTCTCCCATATCCTCCGAGAATGAACACCACATGCCCCAGGGGAATCTGAGCAAACGCTACCAAAACTATCACTAACAATGACAAGAATTGAGACTGAGGGTAGCAAGTGTGATTGAATATCTGTAAGGAAAAAAAGGCATTATTAAGACTTTATATGAAGTAAGGATCCAAAAGGCTTAGATACCACCTATTAGAAACCAAAAGAAAAAACACCTTTGCAACAGACTAAAGAGAGACCATTATATAATAAATCTTTTTTTTCTGGAAAAAAAGCAGAACTCACTTCCATTAATGCCCAGGCAGAGAAATAGTCCATTAAACACTATGAACAACCAAGGTGACAAGCATCCCAGAAAGAGAAAAATCTACAGAAAATAAGCTTACAGACATAGAAATATGTGACTTAAATGACAGAGAATTCAGGATGGTACTTCTGTAAAAACTCAGTGAGATCTGAAATGAGTCATATCAACAACTTCAGGAATTGAAAAAACAACTAGATGAGCAGAATGAGTTCTTTAGCAAGGATATTGAAACCCTCAAAAAAATGAATAGAACTTCTGGAGATGAAGAACACACCGAAAGAGATAAAATATGAAATAGCAAGCTTGGGAAATAAAGTCAACTTAATGGGGGAAAGGATCAGTAATATCTAACTCAGAAATCTAGAAATAAATTAGAAAAAAGAATGAAAATTAATGAAAGAGAAATACAAGAACTAGCTGATACCATCAGGAGAGGAAACATAAGAATAATGGGCATTATTGAAGGCGAGAAAAAGGAGCAGGGACTAGAAAGCATTTTCAAACAAATAGTTGACAAAAAATTTCCCAAATCTAAAGAATGAACTAGAGCTCAGAATTCAAGAAGTCAACAGAACACCCAATTATCTCAACCCCAAAAAAGTCTTCTCCAAGACATATTGTATTAAAATTACCAAAACTCAATGACAAAGAAAGAATTCTCAGGGCAGCCAGGGAAAAGAAGATGGTAACCTATAAAGGAAAACTCATTAGATTATTGTCAGACTTCTCAGCACAAACCTTACAAGCCAGAAAGGAGTGGAGTCAAATATTCAACCTATTATATGAAAGGAATTACCAGCCAAGAATAATGTATCCAGCTAAGCTCTCCTTTAGATATGAAAGAGAAATAAAGACCTTTCCAGTCAAACAAAAATTGAGGAAATTCTCCACTACAAGGCTTTCACTACAGGAAATACTGAAAGGGGACAGCTCACCCAAAACAAAATGACAAAAATATATATATAATTAAGAGTAAGGTGACTATCAGGCAAACAGAAGCAGAGGAGTGCAGCCCTTACTAAGAGCAAGGCATTATAAGCTTAAACAATAAGAAGAGAATTGCTATAGCAAGATAGTAATGAACATTCAGCATACATAGGGACAAATTGAGACAACAATGACTGGAAAGAGGAGGATTCAAAGATCCAGATTCTCTAAGGAGAATGGAGATAAGGCACACGCAGAAGAAAATGGATGACTGTATATATATATATATATATATATATATATATATATATATATATATATAACTATCCTTTACATATTTGTAATGGTAACCACATGCCAAAGATTCAGAACTGAATTATATAACATAAAACAAGAAGGACCAGAGGGGAAACCCACAAAACCCAAACAAAAGAATAAAAAATAAAAAACAGGCACACAAGGACAAAGAAAAAATGGACATACTGAGCTACCAGAAAGCAAAAGAAAAAATGGCTATAAGAAGACCTCTTATTTCAATAATCACCCTAAATGTAAATGGACTGAACTCACCAATAAAAAGGCACAGAGTTTCAGATTGGATTACAAAACAAAAGCCAAGCATATGCTGCCTCCAGGAGATATATCTCAGTTCCAAAGACAAATATAGACTCAAAGTGAAAGGGTGGAAAATTATATTTAAAGCAGATGGTATTCAGAGAAAAGTGGGATTAGCAGTACTAGTATTAGATGAAATAGACTTCGAAATGAAAAAGGTAAAGAAAGATATTGAGAGACACTTCATAATGATAAAGGGAATCATGCACCAAGAAGATATATCTATGTTCTTAATATCTATGTTCCCAATCAGGGAGCTCCAAAAAATATAAAGCAATTACTAACAGAACTAAAGGGGAAAACAGACACTATCATAGTAGGGGACCTAAGTCCCCACTGTTGGATATGTCATTTAACATTCTTAAATGATGCATTGAACCAACTGGACATAATTGACATTTACAGAGCCTTCCATCCCAAAACAGCTGCTTATACATTCTTTTCTAGTGTGCATAGAACATTCTCAAGGACTGACCACATACTAGGACACAGAGACAGCCCCAACAAATATAAGAGGGTTGAAATCATACCAACTATATTCTCTAATCATAATGCTCTGAAACTAGAGATCAACTGTAAAAAGAAATCAGAAAGAACCACAAATACATGGAGATTAAGCAACATGCTACTGAAGAATAACTGGGTCAGAGAAGAAATAAAAAGAGAGATCAAGAGATACATAGAAATGAATGATGATGATAGTACAACATATCAAATCTTTTGGGACACAGCAAAAGCGGGCATAAGAGGTAAGTTCATATCTTTACAGGCCTATCAAAAAACATTCTACTCAATATGAACAAATCTTTAAAAAGTCTTTACACAGCTACTGTGAGAGCTAAATTCCAATACACATTAATTTCAGAATTTGCAGCAGTAAATAAGGCGTGCAGAAAAAAATGATTTTCCTAAAGTTGGAATTAAAGCCATTGCATAAAGGAATGAAGAGAAAGCTTTTTTGAAGAAAAAGTTCTTCAGTGCCTTGACTCTCTTCAGTCACACTTGATTCAGTATTCATTAAGCACTTTCTCGGGACCTTGCAATTGCCAGGTAATGTAAAGGATAGAAAAGGGGCCCTTCTTGTAGGGAACAATCTCAGTTGGTGGCTACACTACTTATCACTTTATATAGAGATCACAGTCAGAGACCTGTAAATGATCCTTAACTCCTTCCTCTTTTGCATCTACATTTTATCAGTCACCAAGACCAGCAAATTTCAACTACTTAATAGTTTTTTAATTCATCTTCTCCATCTGCCTATCTCCACAGCCACTAGGTCTTAAGTCACACCCTCTTCATCTCTCATCTAGAAAAGTGTCTCCTGGCTTGTCTCTCTACCTCCAGTCTCCTTTATAAATCCAGTCTCTGCTCTGTCAGAGTGATTGTGATGTTTCCAAAACATAAATTTTATGGTGATGCCCTTACTAACAAACCTTTAATAACTCCCCATTGCAAAAGTACTCAAACTTTGGAGTGTATCAGAAAACTTTTAAGTTGTTAAAAATACATATCAGCAAAGATTCTAATTCATGGGCTCTGGGATGGGCCCTAGGCATCACATTTATTAGTTTTAATTGGTTTTAAGTAAGTTCCACAAGTGAATGTGATGCACATCAATGTTTGAAAACAACTATATATGATAAAAATTTCAGCTCCTTCGTGTTGGCACAGAAGGCCCTCCACGATCAGGCCTTGGCCTACTTCTTTCAACCTTGCTCCTGTCATTCTGTGCCCTGAATTTTAAAATTCAGCAACACAAAATTACCTATGGATCTCCATACACCACACACCTTGCTTGGCTTGTCATTTCTACCTTCTTACTTTAAGATTCAGTCTTCCCTCAATGGTCTGGTCAAGACGGTGGAGTAGGTAAATGCTGTGCCTGCCTCCCCTCACAACCACATCAAAATTACAACTAAACTACAGAGTAGCCACCATTAGGAGTCACATGAAGTCTAGCTAAACAGAAGTCCTACAACTAGGTACATACAGAAGAGGCAACCTCAAGACTGGTAGGAGGAGCAGAGATGCAGAATGGCCAGTCCCACACCTGTATGTGGTGGTTAAAAATTGGGAGGGCTATCTCAGCTGCAAAGCTTCCTCTGGAGGAGTGAGTGGTCCTAGACCCACACCAGGCTCCCCAGCCCAGGGTTCCAGTGCCGGGAAGAGAAATCCCTACAACATCTGACTGTGAAAACCAGTAGAGATTGTAGCTGAGTGAGGTGGAGTGGGGCTGGAGTCCCAGGCATTCCTCTTAAAGAGCCAATGCATGGACTTACTTGCTGATGGACTCGCTTATTCTAAGCTCCAGTGCTGAGGAAGCAGCTTAAAGGCACCAAGGACATACGGGGAGGAACTGAGTTGTCTAGGCTTCAGAGTGTGGGCTGGAGGGGCAGCTTTCTCCCAGACAAAAGTGCTGGCAGAAGCCCTCCCCGCACCCAGCATGCAGACAGCTGACCACCATATCTGAGTCTCCATCAACATGGCTAACACTGGTCACTTTGTCCTGGTGATTCCCTTAGACTCCACCTCACCCAACTTGCAGGCCACCCTAGCCCTTCCAGTGGATTTTCCATATAAATAGTCTGTCTTGACTAATGCTTCGAAATTTCCTAAAATCTCTCAAGGGTTGACAAAACTTAAATAAGTGACAACTGGCCTTGGCATGCCCTATACCTCTTGCTGAGCAACCCCAAGCCCAGCACCAGTGGCAGCTGACCTCAGTTTGCAGCTTGGCCTCTCAAGGTACTTGTAAACCCAGCTTGGGTGGTGGCCATCTGAAGATTGCTTGGTGGCTCATGCCAGGTATCCCTGGGCAGTGCACAGGCTATGCACCTTCCAGGAGGCCCAACGGCTGGCTTTGGACCAGCCAAAGCACCAAGAACTACAGCCTGGAGGGCAGACTGAGACCAGAGACATGCTAAAGTGAATCCTGCTCTGTAGGGTTGCCCCTGCACAATAGCTCCTCCACTGTAGTCAACAGCCAGTACTCACAACCAGTCAGCCACACTAACATGTAAACAACAATCAAGGCTCACTACAACAGGAAGGCACACAAAACCCATATGAGGGATGCATCTGGAGCACCAAGCTCAGGTAATCAAGGAGACTGCCACTGCACCCCAGAAGACACCTACTACATAAGTTTATTCTATTAAAAACAGGAGACATTGGAACCCAACCTGATACATAGAAACAAACACAGAAAGGCAGCCAAAATGATGAGACAAAGAAACATGTCCTGAATGAAAGAACAGGACAAAGCTCCAAAAAGGAATAAACAAAACAGAGACAAGCAATCTACTAGATGCAGAGTTCAAAACACTGGTTATAAGGATGCTCAGTGAACTTAGGGGAGATGAATTCAGTGAGATCGTTAACAAATAGATAGAAAACATAAAAAGGAACAAGTCAGAAATGAAGAATACAATCACTGAAATAAATACCATAGGAGGAATTAACAGTAGATTAGATGAAGCAGAAGATCGAATCAGTGATTAAGAAGATAAGGCACATTCTGGGCTTCCTGGTGTTGTATGTCTATTTCCTTCTCAAGATTAGGGAAGTTTTCCATCATTATTTTATCAAATAGTTTTCAATTTCTTACATTTTATGTTATCCCATAGGCTCCTTATATTATCTTCATTATTTTGGATTCTTTTTTCTTGTTGCCATTTTGATTGGGTGCCCTCGGCTACCCCATCCTCTGTATTGGTGATTCGATCCTCTGCTTCAGCTACTCTGTTGGTTCCCTCTAATACATGCTTTATCTCAGATATTGTATTCTTCATTCCTGACTGGTTTGCTTTTATAATTTGTATCTCTATGTTTATGTTTTTTAAATCTCTTTGTTAAAGTTCTCACTGAGTTCGTCTACTCTTCCCTTAAGTTCATTGAGCATCCTTATAATCAGCATTTTGAACTCTTCATCTGACAGATGGCTTGACTCCATTTTTCCTGGAGCTCTGTTCCATTCTCTCATATGGTTTCTGCTTCTTTGCCTTCCCATTTTGGCTGCCTTTCTGTGTCTATTTCTGTGTACTTGGCAAAGGTCCTAAGTCTCCTGGTATTATTAGTGTGGCTTTGTGTAGTACATGTCCAGGGGCACAGTTCTGAAAAAGATGAACCCAAACAGGCCCACACCAAAACACATCATAATTAAAATGCTAAAGGTTAAATACAAAGAGAGCACCTTAAAAGTAGCAAGAGAAAAACTATTAGTCACCTAGAAGGGAGCACCCATAAGACTGGCAGTTGATTTCTCAAAAGAAACTACAGGACAGAGGGCCTGGTACAAATATTCAAAATGATGAAAATCCAGGATCTACAACCAAGATTACTTTATCCAGTGAAGCTATCATTTAGATTTGAAGGACAAATAAAGAGCTTCCCGGACAAGAAAAAGTTAAAGGAGTTCATCACCACCAAGCTAATATTACAGGACTCCTTTAAGAAGAAAAAAAATGTATCAGAAGTATAAATAAAGAATGACAATAACTACATACCTATTAACAAGTACTTCAACTAAAAAAGAATTAAGGCTCCAACCAATAGAGAAGGTGGCTAAATGGATAAGAAAGCAAGATCTTTACATATGCTGCCTCCAAGAGACTCACTTCAGATTAAAAGATACACATAGACTAAAAGTAAGGAGATGGAAAAAGATATTGCAAAATGGACCTAGAGGGTGTTGTACAGAATGGAGTAAGTCAGATAGAGAAAGAAAAATGGCATATGATTTCACATACATGTGGAATCTAAAGAACAAAATAAACAACAACAAAAATGGAAACAAACTCAGATACAGAGAATATTTTAAGGGTTAATAGATGGGGGTGGGGAGTCAGAAAAAAAGGTAAAGGAATTAAGAAGTACAAATGGATAGTTTCAAAATAATCGTGGAGATATAAAGTATAGCATAGGAATATGGTCAATAATATGGTAATAAATATGTAAGGGGTGGAGGGTACAAAATTTAATGGGAGGATCACTTTGTGAACTACATAGATCGCTAATCACTATGCTATACACCTGTACACCTGAAATAATACATTATTGGATATTAGTTATAATTTTAAAAAAACTCATTGAATTTATACTGTAAATATGAACAACTCATTGTCTATTATATTTCAATTAAAAATTTTAAATTAAAAAAGAGCATCCTGTAAAAAATAGAAGATAAAGAAGCAGAAAATACCCAATCAGATCAGCAACAAGAAAAAGGAATCCATAAAAATGAGGATAATTTAAGGGGCCTCTGGGACAACATCAAGCATACCAGAAGGAGAAGAGAGAGAAGGAAATGAAGACTTTTTGGAATAATAACAAAAAAATTCCCTAACCTGGTGAAGAAAATAGACATACAAGCCCAGAAAGTACAGAGTCCCAAACAAGATGAACCCAAAAAGGCCCACACCAAGATTCGTCATCATTAAAATGACAAAGGTTAAAGATAAAGAGAGAATCCTAAAAGCAACAAGAAAAAAGCAGTTACCCACAAGGAAGCTCCCATAAGACTATCAGCTGATTTCTCAACAGAAACTTTGCAGGCCAGAAGGGATTGGCATGAAATTTTCAAAGGGATGAAAAGCAAGGACCTTAAAACCAAGATTACTCCACCCAGAAAAGCTATTATTTAGAATTGAAGGACAGATAAAGCCCTCCCCAGACTAGAAAAAGCTAAAGGAGTTCATCAGCACCAAACTAGTATTACAAGAAATGTTAGAGAGATTTAAGAACAAGAAAAAATTTTCAAAAATATGAATAATAAAGTGGCAATAACTACACATCTATCAACAATTACTTCAATGTAAATGGATTAAATGCTCCAATCAAAAGGTAGGGTAGCTTAATGGATAAGAAAACAAGACACTTACATATGCTGCCTACAAGAGACTGACTTCAGATTGAAAGACACAGACTGAAAGTAAAGGAATAGAGAAAGGTAGTTCATGAAAATGAGGAAAAAAGCTGGGGTAGCAATACTTATACAAGACAAAATAAACTTTAAAACAAAGGCTATAACAAGGGTCAAGAAGGACCCAGTTATCCCACTTCTGGTCATTTATCTGAAGAAACCCAAAACTACTTCAAAGGGACATGTGAATCCTTATATTCATTGCAGCATCATTTAACAAATAGCCAAGATATGGAAGAAACCTGTGTGTCCATTAATGGATAAATAGATAAAGAAAAGGTGGTACATATATAGACTGGAATATTACCCAGCTATAAAAACATAATAAAATCTTGCCATCTGCAACAACATAGATGGACCTAGAGGGTATTTTGCTGAGTGGAGAACGTCTGATAGAGAAAGACAGATGCCATATGATTTCACTTATATGTGGAATATAGAGCACGACATAAACAAATAACAGAAACAAGCTCACAGATATAGAGACTATTTTGATGGTTATCAGATGAGAGGGGGTTGGTGGGATGTGAAAAGGGGGAAGGAATTAAGAAGTACAAATTGTAGTTACAAAATAGTCATGGGGATGCAAAGTATAGCATAAGGAATATAGTCAATAAAATTGTAATAACTATGTATGGTGTCAGATGGGTACTAGACTTAATGGAGTGATAACTTCATAAGTTATATAAATGTCTGATCACTGTGTTATATTCCTGATATACAAACTAATATTATATGCCAACTCTAATTGAAAAATTAAAAAATTATTACTAAAAAAACCTCCATCTTTCCTTAAGACTCAGTTCTATCACTTCCTCCAGAAAAGCTTTCTCTAAACTCTTTTTTCCCCCATGATTGAATTATGTGCCTCTCTTTTGTACTTTCACAAAACCCTGGGTTTAATTCTATTGGGCTTCTTACCACAATCCATGCAAAGTATTTGTTTAGAAGTCTTCTTTCTCCAGACTATACCCCTGAGGCTAGGGGTTAAGTCACACTCAATTTTGTGCCCTCAGTGCTTAGCATAGTATTGGGCACATTGTAGATAGACAACAAATGTTTGTTAAACTGAACTGTTTAAATTAACTGATTAGCAATGCAAGTTCTGTGAGGAGAGATTTTGATCCCTTTATATGAAGTTTTGCTCACTGTTAAAGCCCCAGCACCTAGGATAGGGCCTGATACACAGTAGTTATTCAACAGATACTTCTTGAATGAATGAATGAATGAATGAATGGCAGAAATTTGGAAAGGACCTTATATATCTGGATTCAGAGGCATTTCAGGATGGGAGACAGCTATTTCTGAGAGAGGGGAAGTGCCCATAAAGGCCTGAAACAATTAAAACCTCAGAAGTTTTAAGAA
The DNA here is from genome assembly GCA_028627145.1 of Eidolon dupreanum. Classification (NCBI taxonomy): domain Eukaryota; kingdom Metazoa; phylum Chordata; class Mammalia; order Chiroptera; family Pteropodidae; genus Eidolon; species Eidolon dupreanum. Next base: position 84,905,482 of record CM053505.1, on the reverse strand, counting down.
ACAATGAGAACCATGGCAGATGGGCTGGAGCATTAATAGTATGCAATCAAAGAATTAAGGAACATTAAAGAGAGAATATAGAGGAAAAGACTGCAAAAGTATGTGGGAGCCGGATAATAAATGCTAACTTAAGAAGTTTGGATTTGATTATTTAGGCAACTGGGAGCCAGTAAAGTTACATAAGCCAGAGAATGAGATGACTAAATTTGTATTTAATAGCAATGATGATGATGACGATGATGATAATAATAATGATAGCTGTTGTTTACTAAGTATTTATTATATGCTTGGCACTGGGTTAAGTATTTCATATGTGCAATCACACTGAGTTGAATTCTCTGAGGTAGGTACAAGCTTTTCCTCATTTTACAAGGAAACAGAAGTTGAGAGAGGCAAAATGACTTGCCTTACATACAATACACAGCCAATAAGCTGAGACTCGAAACTGATTCTGCCCAATTGTTCTAGAATGGAGATATTGATATGGGCTGAGGTGAACAGGAACTGCTTTGTACAATAAGACCCTGAAGAACAAGCAGCAGTTGGACAGGAAAAGCTTGGGGGTAGAGGGGAGAAATCAACCCAGGTATGAGATTCCAGAGAATATAAAATTCACAATACAATAATGCCAGAGAATGCAGCTTCTGTTTACCTCTGGGGGAAGGAAATGTTTCCCTTCCTTTGAAGTTTTAGTATAATACTCAAAATTAGAAGAATACTGGCTACCAAAGGGACCAGAGTTAGAATAGGTCTGTAACTACTTGCACTGGGAAAAACCACAGGACCCAGAGGTTATCAGTATCCTTGAGGATAGAGAGGACTGTCTTATTTATTCCTATAGCACACAGCACTTTGAGCTGGAATTGAAAAGGTAATGGAATTATTCCATAGATCACACTAGCCTTTACTCTCTCTATCCTGGAATAATGCGGAAAAACTGAAGAGATGCTGCTATTATTTTTAAGGAAGGGTTGAAAGGACACAGGAAAAACATGAGATACTTCATTTTCATCATATATTCTTGAAGGCAATATTTTATTGCTTTACATGCATCAGCCTTACTTCTCTCAATTAAGGCAGTCCACCCGATCAAACAAAGAACCACAGAGCATATTCCACAGGTATCCTTTGGTTGTTGGTTTGGCCCCAGCTCAAAGAAAGTATCTCTTCCTTGAGGAGGATGTAGAGAGCTGTATTTAAGAGAATGATCTTTGAAGTCAAACCAATCTGTTTGAATGAATCATAGCTCCAACACTTTCTAAGTGACCTTGAACAAGTCACTTAATCTCTCTGGGCCTCAGTTTCTTCACCCATGCAATAGGAGGAATATGACCTACACCTCATGATAAACAATTAGGTAAAATTAAATGAGATAAATGTATGCAAATAGTTGGCACATAATCAATTCAATAAAAAACAAATAATATTATATCTTATGTATCTATATTCCTTATTAGCACTTTGCCAAGCCCATAAAAGAAGCTTAAAAAATATTTGTTGCTTGGTTAAGAATTAGCATTAATACATCTTTATCTCTTTTTGACCTTTTGGCTTTTAGAATTGAAATTTTTAATTAGGCAGAGACAACTTAATATGATAAAACACAAAAATCCTACAATGGCTAACATTTGTTTAGATAATTGGACTTTTCCTTCATATACTATATTTTGTCTTGCACTGTGTGAGAATGTGGATTCTTTGCTTTAATTTAGTGATAAAATACACAATAAAATTACACAATAGACACTCTCAAAATACATTGAAATTCATTAGCTTCTTTCAATGAATGAAAATATATTCAAAATATATAGAGAAAGCCAACAGAAAAGCACTCTGCACTTGGCTGATACTTCTGGGTCTTAAGAGCTCTTTGTGTCAAGTTGGCTTCAATCACTGCAGAGTGATTGGCATTTGTCTCAGATTCTAAATATGATCCCTTCAGATGATCAAAACTGTACAGCAGTTTCCCACCCACTCCTTTATCTGCGGTTTTGCTTTCCATGGTTTCAGTTAGCTGCAGTCAACCGCAGTCTGAAAATATTAAATGGAAAATTCAAGAAATAAACAATTTGTAAGTTTTAAATTGTGTGTGATTCTGAGTAGTGTGATGAAATCTTGTGTTGTTCCACTCCATCCCTCCCAAGATGTGAATCATCTCTTTGTCCAGCATATCCAGGCTGTATACACCCCCCAACCCTTTAGTCACTTAGTAGCCAACTTAGTATCAAATAAACTATTGCAGTATCTCTGTGCTTATGTTCAAGTAACCTTATTTTACTTAATAATGACACCAAAGCACAGAGTAGTGATGATGGTAATTTGGATATGGCAAAGAGAAGCCTTAAAGTGTTTCCTTTAATTGAAAAGGTAAAAATCCTTGACTTAATCAGAAAAGAAAAAAATCATATGTGGGGGTTGCTATGATCTATGGTAAGAATGAATCTTCTATCCACGAATTTGTGAAGAAGGAAAAAGAAATTTGTGCTAGTTGTGCTGTCGCACCTCAAAGTGCAAAAGTTATGACCACAGTGCATGGTAAGTGCTTAGTTAAGATGGAAAAGGCATTCAATTTGTGGATAGAAGACATTAGTCACTTAGTAGCCATCTCAGTTATCAGATCAACTGTCTCAGCATTACCATGCTTGTGTTCAAGTGACCCTTATAATAGCCTAATGCTATATCGCAATGTCTCCCTACATCATTTACCTAGCTTCATCTCATTATTTAGTCATTGCTTCATTTCACATCATCACAAAAAGGAAAAAGGTAAATACAGTACAATAAGATATTTTGAGAGAGAGATCACATCCATATAACTTTTATTATAGTATCTCCTCATAATTGTTCTATTTTATTATTAGCTATTGTTGTTAACCTCTTACTGTGCCTAATTTATAAATTAACTATTATAAGTAGGTATATATAGGAAAAAACAGTAAATATAGGGTCTAGTACTATCCACAGTTTCAGGCATCCACTTGGGGGTACTGGAACATATCCCCTGAAGATAAGGGGGGCTACTGTATTTTAAAAACAATATTGATTCCCAAGTAAATGTGAGGTTCTAAAACAGTTCACTCTAGACCAGGTTTTCTTAAACAGAGGCACCTTTGACATTTTGGGCCAGATAATTCTTTGTTGTAGAGGGCTGCTCTGTGCATTGTGGGATATTTAGCAGCATCCTTGGCCTCAATCCACTAGATGTCATTAGGACATTCCCAGTCATGACAATCAAAAATGTCTCCAGATATTGCTGTTCCCTGGGAGGGGGGCAAATAAGCTCTTTGTTGAGAAACACTGCTCTAGAATAATAAACTGTGGGTAAATTCAAACATGTTTTATTGTTTGATATATATACATATATATATTTAATTTACTATATTTTATATATATATATATGTATATATATATGTATATATATATATATATATATATATATATATACACACACACATACATACACATATATTTAATTTACTACCCAATGACAATGCCAGCCAAGGTTTATATTATGTTATGAACTCCATTCTTATAACACAATACAGTATTTTGTACTTTTGAGAGAAGGAAACCTAAGTGTTAGATATTAATTGGTTATTGTGAGCTTGTGTCTATTATATCAAAATAGAAATACATTATTTCAATTACTTTTCTTAAGACTGTAACTCTTTTGTTGATATCTAAAACAAAACTTGATACAAATAAAAATTCATTATCCTCCAATCAAGATCAAGTATACATAAGTGTACCATCCATGATCATAGCCTACTTGGTCATGCACAGATTTAGTTTCTTTATTAACTAGTTTAATCAGATGCTAAATTAGTTATATTAAAACTACTTAGGATTTTGGGCAAGTCATCCAATGTTAACTAAATCTTATTTATTTTTGTCTATACAATACAAGGTTTCCCTCCTAGTACCCTTTGATGACATTGCTGGTATACTGTGGCTTATTCTCCCTCTCCCTGTCCCCTGAGTCCTATTTCAACATGTCATTTACACATCCATAAAGGTGCTACCACTGAAAATTGGGTAGAAGAACACAAGCCACAATGCACATCACCTCCTTTAGCTCAAAAAAAAAAAAAATGAGAGAAAGAAAACAATTGGATGTCATTTTAGACATAATTTATTAGCTGTACTTGTCCCTTCCAATAATCACATTAAAATTGCAACTAAAATATAGAACAATCTACCTGGAGAACCATCCGAAGAATAGATGAACAGAAATCCTGTAACTAAGAATATAGAAAAGTAGCCACATCGAGACTGTTAGGAGGGGCAGAGAGACAAAATGGGTTGTCCCTCCCCTCACCCCACCCACCCACATGTGGCAGTCAAAAATCAGGAGGGATACCTTGGCTGCAGAGGTTCCCCCTGAACAGTAAGGTGCTCCAACCCCACAACAGGCTCTCTAGCTTGGAGCTACAGTGCCAAGAAGAGGAGCCACCATAAAATCTAGCCATGAACATCAGCCAGGATTCCATCTGTCAAGGTGAGACAGATGGCAGTTGGAAATGCAGGTGTCCTCTTAAAGAGCTTGCACACAGACTCTCTTACTCTCAGGCGCTTGCCTTGGGCTTCGGCGGAGTTTACAGCTGTTCTGGAGGTGTCAAAAACATACAGAGAGACTGTGGCTTCAGGGCAAGGGCTAGAAGGAAAGCCACCACTGTCCCTTTATTGAGCCCTCCTCCCATGTGGCTGGAGGACAAACCTCATCTTCCCTGTGTTGAGCCTTCCCCTAACATGGCCAAATCTGAATTTTCTTTGGCTTGATGAGCCTTGCTCACTCCACCCTGATGACTTTTTCTTGGCTGGCAGGCAGCTGTTATTGGCCTGCACTGCAGTTTTTCTTGGACAACTCTTGGGTGTCTAGGAGCCCCCAAGTAGTAGGCAGCTGGCCTTGGTGTGCTCTGAGACTTTTGCAGAGTGGCTCCAGACTCAGCACTGGGGCCAAATCTGAATCTGCATTAGCTCATCGAACACCACTTGCCCCATGCTGGTGACTTCAAGAGACCCTACCCAAGTCGACTCTCATAGCAGCAGTACCACCTATAGCTCAGTCATTCAGTGACTGAGACTTATGGATAGCTAGCAGGTGGTGGCAGGCCTAGGGGTTCCCTGAGCTTTTTGCTGAGTTGCCCCATGCCTGGTACTAGTGGCAGCCAGCCTTAATTTGCAGCCTGGCCTCTTCCAGCACCTCTAGGCCCAGTATAAGAAGTGACCAATTGCAGATTGCTTTGTAGTTCCTACCAGATAGACCCAGACCACTCGCAAGCAGCAGCTGACCTTGGCCGGCACAGGAGCCAATTCCAAGAGATCACAGAACAAGCATACCTGGTGGCCAGCTTCAAACCAAAATAGAACAGTGCCTAATTAGCCCCAAAAGTGGCACACCCAAAGAGTGGTCTCCACAGGCACCAGAACCCACTGAATGAATCTTGCTTTGCAAGATCAGCCCAAGCACAGAAGCTTGTACTCTACGGTGGTGGCTAATCCTCCAAGCCAGTAAGCCTGAGGGTCGATCTCATCCACTGATGTGCCGAAAGCAATTAAGGCTCAACTACAACAAGAGGGCACACACAACCCACACAAGGGACACTCCTGAAACATCCATATCAGGTGACCAGGGAAACTGCAACACTAGGTCCCACAGTACACTTACTACATAAGGCCACCATTCCAAGACTGGGAAATGTAGGAGAACTACCTAATATATAGAAACAAATACAGAGAGGTAGCCAAAATAAGAGGGAAAAAACAAATTCCAAATGCAAAAACATAAGAAGACTCCAACAAGAAACTAAAAAAAAGTGACATCAGAAAAATGGTGGAGTAAGAGATGTCCCCAGGTCTCTCCCCATGAAACAAAAATAAGCTGAACATCTAAAACTCAACAAAAAACACCCAAACTGCACACCAGCACGTATGAGCATGGAAACTGCGCATAAGAGCTACCACAGGTCAGAACACCAGGAGTTGGGCAGTAGCCTGGGTGAAACAAAAAAGCTGCCTCTCAAAGCCAGAACTCTCTGTAGGAGGAAGGAGGAGGGAGAAGGTAGGTACAGCAAGTTCCCTGAACAGGACAGCATGGGAGTGCTGTGAGCTACAAGCTTCTGGTGGCAGTGCCCAGTCATCAGAGCAGAAAGCAGAGAAGTGGGGACAGCAGAGAAACAACAGTTGATTTATACCAGCACCAGTAACAAAATCAAGACTGAGCTGCAGTCCCCATCCTTCAACTCAGAGGGCCCCTTCCCCCATATCTCCAAGACCAAACACCACAAAGATCCAAAGGAATCTGAGCAAATGTTAACAAAACTATCGCTAACACTGACAGGGACTAAAACTGAGGGTAGTGAGCATGATTAAACATCTATAAGGAAAAAAAGGCATTATTAAGGCTTTATATAAAGCAGGGATCAAGAGGCTTAGATGCCACATGTTAAAAACCAAAAGAAAAATGCCTTCATTGTAATAGGCTAAAGAGACCTTTATACAATAAATCTTCTTTCTGGGGGAAAAAAAAAGCAGAATACACATCCATTAATGCCCAAGCAGAGAAATAGTCCATTAAACACCATGAACAACCAAGGTGACAAGGCATCTCATAAAGAAAGAGAAAAATTTCCAGAAAATAAACTTACAGACATAGAAATATGTGACATAAGTGACAGAGAATTCAGGATAGTACTTCCGAAAAAACTCAGTGAGATCTGAAATGGATCATATCAACAATTTCAGGAACCGAAGAAACAAGTAGATGAGTAGAAAAAGTTCTTTAGAAAGGAAATAGAACCCTTCAAAAAATGAATAGAACTTCTAGAGATAAAGAACAAACTGCAAAAGTTGAAAAATAAAATAGCAAGCTTAGGAAATGGAGTCGACCAAATGGAGGAAAGGATCAGTGATATCAAAGACAGAAATCTAGAAATAAATCAGAAGGAGAAAAAGAGAAACCAAAGAATGAAAAATCATGAAACAGAAATACAAGAACTAGTTGATGCCATCAGGAGAGAAAACATAAGAATAATGGGAATTCTCAAAGGGGAGGAAAAGGATCAGGGACCAGAAAGCATTTTGAAAAAAACAGTTGATGAGAATTTTCCACATACAAGGAATGAGCTGGAGCTTGGAATTCAAGAAGTCAACAGAACACCCATTATCTCAACCCAAAAAGGCCTTCTCCAAGACACATTGATTAAAATTATCAAAAATCAATGACAAACACAGAATTCTCAGGGCAGCCGGGGAAAAGAAGATGGTAACCTATAAAGGAAAACCCATTAGATTATTGTTAGACTTCTCAGCACAAACCTTACAAGCTAGAAAGGAGTAGAATCAAATATTCAAACTATTAAAGCAAAGAAACTACCAGCCAAGAATAATGTATCCAACAAACCTCTCCTTTGGATATGAAGGAGAAATAAAGACCAGTCCAGATATACAAAAATTGAGAGAATTCTCCACCACGAGGTCTACATTACAGGAAATACTGAAAGGGAACAGCTCACCTAAATAAATAAATAAATAAATAAATAAATAAATAAATAAATAAATAAGAGTGAGGCAGCTTGCAAGCAGATAGAAGCAGGGGAGTCCAATCCTTACTAAGTAAAGGGCATTATAAGCTTAAGCAATAAGAAGAGATTTGCTATTGCAAGACAGTAATGAATGTTCAGCATACATAAAGATAAATTGAGACAACAATGACTGAAAAGGGGAGGATTTAAAGATCCAAATTCACAAAGGGGAATGGAGATAAGGCACGTGCAGAAGAAAATGGATGACTGTATGTATATAAATATCCTTTTCATATTCTTAATGGGAACTACATGACAAATATTCAGAATAGAAGTATACAACAAAAAACAAAGACAAGAGGGAAAACCCACAAAACCCAACCAAAATCAAAAACATACATATAAGGAAAAGGAAACAATGGAAACACTGAGCTACCAGAAAACAAAAGATAAAGTGGCATAAGAAGACCTCACATTTCAATAATCACAATTAATGTAAATGGACTGACCTCACCAATGAAAAGGCACAGAGTTCAGATTGGATCAAAAAACAAAGTCCAACCATATGCTGCCTCCAGGAGACACATCTTAGTTCCAAAGAAAAACACAGACTCAAAGTGAAAGAGTGGAAAATGATGTTTCAAGCGAATGGCATTCAGAGAAAAGTGGGAGTACCAGAACTAATATATGATGAAATGGACTTCAAAATAAAAAAAGGTAAACAAAGATACTGAGGGACACTTCATAATGATAAAGAGAATCATGCACCAAGAAGACATATCACTTGTTAATATCAATGCTCCCAATCAGGGAGCTCTGAAATATATAAAGCAATTACTAACAGAACTAAAAAGAGAAACAGACCAAAACCCTATCATCTATTAGATATTGACAGAGCATCTAAACAGAAAATCAATAAGGAAATAACATCCTTAAGTGACACATGAGACCAAGTAAACATAATTGACATTTACAGAGCCTTTCCTCCCAAAACAGCTGCTTATACATTCTTCTCTGGTGCACAAGGAACAATTTCAAGGATTAACCACATACTGGGACACAGAGATAGCCTTGACAAATATAAGAGGATTAAAATCATACCAATCATATTCTCTGATCATAATGCTTTGAAGCAGGGATCAACTGTAAAAAAAAAAGTGGAAAACCACAAATACATGGAGATTAAACATGCTACTGAGGAATGACTGGGTTAGAGAAGAAATTAAAAAAGAGAGATCAAGAGATACACAGAAAAAAGATAATGATAGTCCTACATATCAAAACATTTGCGATGCAGAAAAAGTATTAATAAAGGAAAGTTCATATCATTACAGGCCTAACTCAGAAAACAAGAACAAGCCGAAATAAACAACCTAATACTTCATCTTGAAAAAAATTGGAAAAGGAAGAACAAATGAAGCTTAAAGTCAGCAGAAGGAAAGAAATAATCAAATTGAAAGCAGAAACAAATGAAATTAAAAAGAAAAAAAATAGAAAAAAATAAATGCAACAAAGAGGTGTTCTTTAAGAAGGTTAATAAAATCAACAAACCCTGGCTAGACTCACTAAAGAAAAAAGAGAAAGAACACAAATAAACAAAATCAAGGATGAAAAAGGAGACATTACGACAGAAACTGCAGAAATACAAAGGATCATACAACAATACTATGAAAATATATATAATATCAAATTTAACAACCTAGAAGAAATGGACCAGTACTTAGAAAGATAAAACCTTCCTAGGCTGAAGAAAGAACTGGAAAATCTAAATTAACCAATCAGCAGTATGGAAATTAAAACAATCATCAAAAACTTACCAAAAAGTAAAAGTCCAGGACCAGATGGCTTCACCAGTGAACTCTACCAAACATTTAAAGAAGATTTAATACCTACCTATTCTCTTCAAACTCTTCCAACAAATTGAAGAGGAGGCATTAATTCTCAATTCATTTTGAGTCCAGTATTACCCTGAAACCAAATCTGGTAAAGATAACATACATAAAAACTATATCTCTCATGAACATAGATGCAAAAATCCTAAATAAGATACTAGCAAACCGAATACAGCAACATATTTAAAATATTATACACCACGATCAAGTGGGCTTCATCCCAGAGGCACAGGGATGCTTCAACATATGCAAATTGATTAATGTCATACATCACATAAACAATTGAAAAAATAACAATCATATGATCATATCAGTAGATGCAAAAAAGCCTTTGACAAAATACAGCATCCATTTATGATCAAAACACTTAACAAAATCGGTATAGAAGAACCTTAACATAATAAAGGCCATCTATGACAAACCCTCAACTAACATTATACTTAATGGTGAAAAACTAAAAATCTTCACTCCAAGATCAAGAACAAGGCAAGACTGTCCACTATTGCCACTGTTATTCAATATAACATTGGAGGTCACAGCGAGTGTCATCAGGCAAGAGAAAGATATAAAAGGCATCCAAATAGAAAACAAAGAAGTCAAACTGTCACTATTTGCAGATGACATGATTCTCTATGTTGAAAACCCTAAAGTCTACACAAGAACCTTACTAGAAACAACAAGCAAATACAGTAAAGTTTCTGGATAAAAAATCAGTGTTCAAAAATCCATAGTGTTTCTATACTCTAATAATGAAGTGTCAAAAAAGGAAGTTGAAAAAATAATTCTTTTTGTAATTTCAACAAAAAGAATAAAATACCTAGGGAAAAAATCTAATGAAATATGTGAATAACCTATATAAAAAAACTATAAGACCCTATTAAAAGTAATCGAAGAAAGTGCAAAGAAATGGAAAGATATTCCGGGTTCTTGGATTGGAAGAATCAACATAGTTAAAATGACCTTATTACCTAAAGCATTCTACAGATTCAATTCAATCCCCATCAAATCCAATTGGCATTTTTTAAATAGAACAAAAAAAACACATCAGATTTGTATGGAAATACAAAAGACCACGAATTGCCAAAGCCATTCTGAGAAAAAAGAACGAGCCTAGAGGCCTCATTCCGCTTGACATCAGACTATATTACAAAGTGACAATAATCAAAATGTAATGGTATTGGCTGAAAATCAGACACACGGACCATGGAACAAAATCGAGAGTCCAGAAGTAAATCCTTGTTTATATGGGCAAATAATTTTCGACAAAAAAAAAAAAAGCCAAAAACATACAGTGGAGAAAGGAAAGCCTCTTTAATAAGTGGTGTTGGGAAAACTGGAAAGCCACTGGCAAAAGAATGAAACTAGACTGTTGTCCATCACCACACACCAAAATTAACTCAAAATGGATCAATGACCTAAATATAAGACCTGAAACAATAAAATGCATAGAAGGAAACATAGGAACAAAACTCAAGGACCTTGGACTTAAAGAGGGTTTTATGAATTTGACCTCAAAGGTAAGGGAAGTAAAAGCAAAAATAAATGATTGGGACTACATTAAACTATAAAACTTCTGCTCAGCAAAAGAAACCGTCAACATGGTAAGAGACAACCATCCAAATGGGAAAATATATTTGCAAGCAACGCCTCTGATAAGTGCCTAATATCAAAAACATACAACTCAATAACAACAACAACAACAAATGATACAATCAAAATATGTTTAGTGTACCTGAACAGACACTTCTCCCAAACACACAAATGGCCAACAAACATATGAAAAGATGCTCAACATTGTTAACTATTAGGGAATGCAAATCAAAACCACAATGAGATACCATCTCACACCTGTTAGAATAGCTGTACTCAACAGGACAAGTAATAACAAATTTTGGAGAGGATGCGGGGAAAATGGAACCCTCATACATTGCTGGTGGTACAGCCATTATGGAAAACAGTATGGAGGTCCCTCAAAAAACTAAGAATTGATCTACCACATGATACAGCAATTCTTCTACTGGATATTTACCCCAAAGACTTGAAAACTCATATCCAAAAAGATATTTGCACACCAATGTTCATAGCAGCATTATTCACAGTAGGCAGGACATAGAAGCAACTGAAGTGTCCTACGATAGATAATTGGCTAAAGAAGCTGTGGTACATATATACAACGTAATATTACTCAACCTCCTAAGAGATGAAATATGGCCATTTGCAGTGACATGGATGGATGTCAAGATAATCATGCTAAGCAAAATAAGCCAGACAAAAAAAGTTGAAAATCACATTTTATCACTTATATGTGGGATATAAAACTAAAAGCAACAAACGAACAGGACGAAGACTCATAGACATGGACAGTAGACTAGTAGTTACCAGAGGGGAGGGGTGGGGGAAGGGAGAGGTAAATAGGATAAAGGGGGTCAAATATGTGGTGACAGAAAGAAATCTAACTATGGAAGATAAACACACAATGTAAATATATATGTGCCTTACTGTTAAAATGATCAGCTGAAACTTACCAGATTTCATTAATCAATGTTGCCATAAAAAATTAATTAATTTTTTAAATGGGCAGAGTGAGAGCAGGCAAATGGCATAGATAATAGAAGCTTTGTTCATCATCCCTTGTGACCACATGAAAGTTGTGATAGAAATGTGATGCAAACAGCAAGCAGAGTCACCTGAGTTATAGATGAACAGAAACCGTACAACTAGGGAGAGAAATAATAAGTCACCTTGCAAAGGTTGGATGGAGGTTGGAAGGAGGGAAAACACAAGGATGCCCAGTTCTTTGAAGCTAAGTGGGACAGAGGCTATGGAGTGGCAGCCAACTTCAGCAAATGTTCCTCTTAAAGGGGCCATGTCCACAACCAAATATTTGCCATGACAGATTTGCTTGCTCTGAGAACCAGTGCCAGGTAGGGTGTTTGTGGGGCATGAAGGACTTACAGGTGACACTGAGTTGTAGGAGTGAGGACCAGAGGTGAGGCTCTCTCCCAGGCAGAAGTGCTAGCAGTATCCATTGTTCCTCTGATGAGCCCTCCCCTTCTCCCGGTGTGCAGATACCGCACCATAGCTGAAAATTCATCAAACTAAAAAGCAGAGGTCACTCCGCCCAGAGGATTCCCTGAAACTTCGCCTACCACAACTCATGGCCCTACCCAAGCTACATTCAGTTGTATCCTCGGAGAGTACTCTTCCACTTGCTCAGTAGCGCCAAGTCTCACACTGATGGCAGCTGACCTTGGTTTCTGGCATGGCCTCTTGAGGCAACTAAAAGCACAGCATCTGCGGATTTCTTGCTGATGGCCCCAAAGGGGCCCAAGCTAGGGTTAAATTTGGCCTGCAGCTGAATCTCAGGACTGTACCACTGGACACCAACTACACAAAGCCATGCTAATAAGACCGGGAGACTTCGCAGCTTTGCTTAGTATATACAAACAGACACAGAGAGGCAGCCAAAATGGGAAAACAAAGAAGCAGAAACCACATGAGAGAACAGAACAGAGATCTAGGAATAATGGAGTCAAGCAATCTAACAGATGCAGAGTTCAAAACACTGATCATAAAGATGCTCAACAAACTTAGGGAAAGAGTAGAAGAATTCAGTGAGAACTTTAACTAAGAAATAAAAAAAATAAAAATGGAAATGGAAATTATAAAAGGGAACCAGTCAGAAAAGAATACATTATATAAGATGAGTATATTAGAGTGAACCAACAGATTGGAGGAAGAAGAAGATCAAACCACCAATACAGGATGGGGAAGGCAAGGACACTCAATCAGAACAGCAAGAAAAAAGTAACCAAGAATATAATAATTTAAGGAGCCTAGGGGAAAATATTAAGGATAACAACATCCATGTCATAGGGATACCTGAAGAGGGAGAACAGGAAGTCGAATATATATTTGAAGAAATAATGACGGAAAACTTCCCCAACCTGGTGAAGCAAACAGATATACAATCCCAGGAAGGTCAGTTAGTCTCCCCAAAAAATGAACCCAAAGAGGCCCACATCAAGACACATTATAATTAAAATGCCAAAGGTTAAATACAAAGAATCTTAATAGCAGCAAGAGAAAAGCAATTAGTTACCTATAAGAGAGCACCCATAAGAATGGCATATAATTTCTCAGAAGAAACTGCAGGACAGAAGGGATTGACACAAAATATTCGATGTGATGAAAACCTAGGATCTATAAGCAAGAATACTTTATCTAGAAAAGCTATTCTTTAGAGTTGAAGGACAGATAAAGAGCTTTCCAGACAAAAATAAGCTAAAGGAATTTATCAACATCAAGCTAGTATTACAGGAAATGTTAGCAGAACTTCTTTAAGAAAAAATAAATGTATCAAAAACAGGAATAAAGAATGGTAATATCTATTCTTATCAAAAAGTACCTCAAATGAAAAAAAATGAAGTGCTCCAACCAAAAAATAGAGTGGCTGAATAGATAAGAAAACAAGACCCCTACATGTTGCCTACAAGAGACTCACTTCAGATTAAAAGACACACACACAGACCAAAAATAAGGGGATGGAAAAAGATATTGCCTTGATGGACCTAAACGGTATTGTGCTGAATGAAATGAACTGGATAGAGAAAGGTAAGTATCACGTGATTTCACGTACATGTGGAATCTAAAGAACAAAATAAACAACAAAAGTGGAAATAAACTTATAGATACAGATAACATTTTGAGTGTTACTAGATGGGGGGGCGTTGGGGAGGACAGTGAAAGAAAGATAAAGGCATTAAGAGGTACAAATGAATAGTTGCAGAATAGATATGGAGATGTAGAGAGTAGCATGGGGAAGATGGTTAATAATGTTATAATAAATATGCTAGGTGTAAGAAGTGTACTAGATTTAGTAGGGTGATTGCTTTGCAAGTTATGTGGATCTCTGATCACTATGCTATACAGCTGAAACTGATATATTATTGTGTGCCAACTATAATTGAAAAATAGCTCATTGAATTGTACGATGTGAAAATGAGCAACTAATTGTCTATTATATTTCAATAAAGCTGGAAAAAGAAGAGACTCACTTCAGATTAAAAGACACACACAGACTAAAAGTAAGGGGATGAAAAAAGATATTGCCTTGATGGATCTAGAGGGTATTGCGCTGAATGAATTAGGTCAAATAAAAGCAAATGCCACATGATTTCACTTACATGTGGAATCTAAAGAACAAAGTAAACAACAGTATAAATGAAACAAACTCATAGATACAGAGAATATTTTGAGGGCTACTAGACGGGAGGAAAGGTAGGGAGATGGTAAAAATGGCAAAAGGATTAAGAAACACAAATGGATAGATACAAAATGGTCATGGAGATATAAAATGTAGCATAAGGAAAATAGTCAACAATGTTGTAAAAAATATGTAAGGGGGAAGAGGGGTACTAGATTTAGTGGAGTGACCATTTTGTGAGTTATATAGATCTACAATCACTATGCTATACAACTGAAACTAATATATTATTGTATGCCAACCATAATTGAAAAAATTCATTGAACTGTACAATGCAAATACAAGCAACTAATCATCTACTATACGTCAATAAAGCTGGGGGGAAAATAAAATAAATAAAAAATGGGCAGAGGACCTGAATAGACATTTCTCCAAAGAGGACATACAGATGGCCCATAGGCATATGAAAAGATGCTGAACATCACTAATCATCAGAGAAATGTTCATTAAAAACACAACAAGATATCACTCACACCTGTCAGAAAAGCTATCATCAGTAAATCAACAAACAACAAGTGTTGGCAAGGATGTGGAGAAAAGGGAATCCTTGTGCACCATTGATGGAATCAAAAATTGATACAGCTACTATGGAAAATATTTTGGAAGTTTCTCAAAAAATTAAAAATAGAGCTAACTTATGAGTCAGCAATTCCACTTTTGGCTATTTGTACAAAGAAAACTCAAACACTAATTTGAAAACATATATGCCCCCATATGTTTACTGCTGTACTATCTACATTTTATTGATAGCCGAGATATGGAAGCAACCTAAGTGCCCATCAATAGATGATTGGATAAAGTTGTGGTACATATATACAATGGAATAAAACAAAGAAAAATAAAATAAAATCTTACCATTTGTAACAAGATAGATGGACCTAGAGGGTATTATTCTAAGTGAAATAAGTCAGACAGAGATAGACATATACCATATGGAATATGGTATATTCCATATTCCATTACATGTGGAATCTAAACAAAAACAAAATCAAACAAACAAACAAACAAAAACCAGAAATAGACTCTCAGATACAGAGAACAAACTGGTGATTGCCAGAGAGAAGAGGATTCAGGGGGCTGGGTGAAAAAGGTGAAGGGATAAAGAAGTACAAATTAGTAGTTACACAACAGTCACAAGGATTTAGAGTATAATATAGAATTAATATTATCATAATGGTTGTGTGTAGCACCAGATGGGTGCTAGAGTACTTGGATGAATCACTTCATATATTGTATAAATGTCTAACTTTATAAAATTTTAAATTAAAAAAAATTTAAGAGTGTCTAAGACAAGGCTTCTTAAAGAACAGTTTTAGAAAATAGATGTCAGAAATACACTTCATGATTTTACTTATTTTTTTCCTTATATGACAATAACCAGAATCTAATGGTTTCTGATACCCACAATTTAATTGTAAAATAGATATGGGAACATTATACCATAATGGTATCTCCTCTCTTTCATATTCTGCAATTCAAGAAGAGTCATGTGCTTAACATTATGAAGGATAAAAAACAGGCATAAGACGTAGTCCCTGTTCTGAAAGAGATTTTAATATAGTTGGGGAGACGTGCTCAGAAGTTGGGAGAAGACAAGCCTGGACTTAGTGAGTGGGTTCAGCTTTGAGAGACTTAGAAAATACATCAAGTAGATGGAACATGAGCGCAAACACTGAGGTAAGTTTAGACCTTGATAGAGAAGGAAGTATGGTACTATCACTGTTGCCACCTAGTGCCACCCTCCGTCTCTTGCTGTCCTGACATTCTCTGTGTTCTTTGAAGATGTCAAACTCCTTCCCACTTCAGTACTCTTAAACACGCTGTCCTCTCTACTTGGAACATTTGATCATCCGCCTCTTCTTCAATATCATTTCTTTCACAAAGCTCATGAAACCCATAATTTCTTCTTTGTCTCCCTTCCATTAGAATATAAAGTCCACAGAAACAGGACCTTATCTGTCTTCTTCACCACTGTGTTCCTAGCATAGTGTCTGGTGCAATGTAAGCATTCTATAAATATGTGTTGACATGTTAAAAATAATATTGGACTGAATTGCATTATTATAATGGGAAAAAATGAAAGAAGTTCACCTGTCAGTAGAGAGTGTGTAGAATGGGTTAAAAAAGGAGAAACTAGAGTACAGAAAACTGAATAGGAAGCAGTTGGAGCAATCCAGGCATAAAGGAATAAAGGCCTGGACTGGGACTGAAAGAAAGAAATAGAATGAATGGAAATAAGAAGCTTCTGAAGAAGAATAAGAAGAAAGTTGTGATTGGTTAGCTATAAAATATGGAAGGGCTATGTTAAAAATTCCTTCAAAATAAGCCAAGGATATCAGAGGTTAGAGATAATGGTCAAAGAGAGAATGAAATTAGGTGAGTTAGTTTTGGGGAAAGGAAGTACTAAATTCACTTTTTGGGGGCATGTTGAGTTGGCAGTACTAATGGGACATGCAAGTGTTCAGAATATAAGTGGATAGAGGTTATGAATAGAGATATAGATTTGGGAGATATCAGCATTGAAGAGACATGTAAAGCCATGGTATTGAATGAATTCTAAAAGGGAGAGTGTAGAAAAAAAGGACTGAAATGCTGAAGACTGAATCTTGGATAAAGGCTAGGATTAGGTGACAGGAAGAGGAAGGGAAAAAAAAGAAGGCACAGAGTGGTACAAGGAGAATAATGCAAATCATATTGAGAGAATTTCGGAAACTAGGTGTTGAGTAATATTAAATAAGGAAGCCAAGGAGGGTGAAGACTAGGGAGAGGTCATTAGATTTGGCAAGAGATCACTGTGAACTTTTGAGAGTCAGTATTCATTGTAGTGTGCTGACAGAAGCAATGTTAGTGGTGGAGCCAAAAAGATTTTTCTCAGCAATGTGACCACTGAGGATTATATCTAACTTTTGGAAGAAGCTGTTGTAATATAAGACTGTCAGTAAAGGGCATCCTGAGTCAAAGTGTTAGGTAATGAAGAAAACATAAGCCTAAAATCACTGTGCTCAATACATCCAACTGCACATTACACAAATATAAAAGCAAGTAACTCAGTGGGGAAGAAATCCAAAACAAAGGACAGAAGGGGTGTAGACTATATCTACACACAGTGAGATGGGTAAATCTCACAAACGAAACTTAGGGGAAGAAACCAGATACAAAAGACAGACATCACAGAGTACACCCTGTATGTTTCCATTTACATACAATTCAAAAACAAGCCAAATTAATCTATGTTGTTAAAAGTCAAAATAGTGGTTGCTTTTGGGGAAGGTGAGTAGAAAGAGGCCCAATAGTGGCTTCAGGAGTGCATATCATGTACTGTTTACTGATGTGAGTGCTAGTTATAAAGTGTGTTCACTTTGTGATAACACTGAGCTGTATACTCATGATGTGTGCACTTTTCTGTAGGCTTATTTCAATGAAAACTTTTTTAAAAAAATAAAAAACAAACAGGAAGAGCCTGGTTAGACTAAAATGGTGAGATGCTCTCAGGCCTTCAGTTTTAAATAGAACTTCTGGTAGCTAGGAGATGAAAGGAGGCCTGCGTGGTCTTCCTATACTCAGGAGTTGAGACCAGCAGTACACAAGTAATGCTATATCAAAAAGAAGCCACTACCAAGATGCCCAGTTTCTCAGAAAATGTTTAAGTTTGTCTTAAGGCTTTGATTTCTGACAAGCTTCCATTGTTAATTTTTACATATTTGTTGAAATTGAGAGCTAGAATCAGAGAAAATACTTAAAATTTTCCAAACTGACCTACATCAGTGATGTGACTTGAGATAAAACCAGAACTTAAAAGTGAGGCAGGTAGAGATGGAACGCTGCTGCACTTTGTTAAAAAGGGCTTAAAGCTTTCAAACTTCATTATTTCTCCAACTTGATTATTTTATAATCCATTCCATTTTTCACCTGCTTCAAGCATCAATCTAAAAGTTTCCAACACAGCTGAACCCAAGTAGCAACTCCAAATGAGTAATCCTGAGAATTGTACATCTAGTTCCTCACATATAATTGATTATATGACCACACATTTACTTTATCTAATTTTACTAATTTAAAAGTTATTCAAGTCAGTTAATTTTTATGCTTGGAGGCTATTCAAAAGTGATTACACATAACCCTTTCTGTGCTTTGGAACACAATGCTACTGTTTAAAAACATTCACAAGGGACAGTCTTGCAGCTAAGTACATAAGGTCCCTTCACCAGTTCCCCAGGCTTTGCAATTTTTTATCCCCAAAGCATAAAAATGAACACGATGAATTTGTTCCCTATTCCTTCCATTAATTGTTAATTGATGCTTATTACATTATGGCTATCTTCAAGTCTCTTTAGAGAATCTGAAATACATTAAGTAATTCTGTGATTACCTGTAAAAATGAAGAAAATCAAGACCATGATCATCATGTACCCAAAGTACAAAATGGTACTTGCAATGCCCATGATTTGAAGTTTGGTAAAGAAGTAATGAACTGCATACATAAAAAGATAAACAGCTGTAAAACTGCTAGTAAAAAAAGGCTCTCTACCACCAATGATAATCCTGCAAAAAAAGTAGAAAAAACAACTTTTTAGATGAAATTCTAACTACAAATGGGTTAGCAATTATTATAATAACAATATTAAGTAGGCTCTGTAAGATTATAGATTAAAAGAAATAAAGGGTGAAGTTTTATAAGAAATTTAATATAATATATACTTTCTGACTAATCTATGTTCCCATTGGGATCCTCTAACAATTATAAACCTTTTTTTTCTAGTGGGCCCACGTGTGCTCTTGGGAACTATACTTCTAATGAAAGCATTCTCTCTATCATGACGCTGCTTCAGCCTTGGAGGCTTCCAGGTGAGTTTCAATTTACTGGCCAGAGTTGTGCCAAACCTGAATTGATGCCTTAGGCCATGTAATAAGGTTAATATAGAAACTTAAGATAGACCTTTATGCTTAGTGGGATTTATTTTAACCAGGTAAATTTAGGAACCACGGAGGCATGACTGAGGTCAATATGCAAGTTAGTATCATCCTGCCCCATGGGCTTCTGCAGATAATAGTTTTACTCTAAAGCAGCTATAGTTAAAGACCAAAGAGATAATGCAGAAAAAAGTTAACATAGCAAGTTCGAGGCTGCTATTTTTAGAAGGGCCTACTTGCAAGGCTGACCCTTGGTTTACATCTAGGAATTTAAAATTGAATTATTCCTTGACTGATAAGACTGGTTTGCTATACCTAGACTGTATAAACAATGTGATTTATGGTGAACACTAGCTTTCCTTTTGGGAGTCTGGAATTTTGTAGTTGCTAGTCAGTGGGTGCTTATGTGACTAGCCCCCAATAAAAACCATGGATGCTGAGTCTCTAATAGGCTTCCCTGGGCAGAAATATTGCATATATATTACTGCATGTTTTACTGTTGAAGAAGGAGAGCAGTTGGTATGTTCATTCATGGAAAGAGAAAGCATAGGACTACTGTACAAGGATTTCTCCAGGCTCCATCTTTTTCCTTTGCCTATCCTGTTGAGTTTCCTTTTACTACAATTAACCCTAGCCATAAATACATCTACATGTTGAGTTACATGAATCCTCCTAGTGAATCACGAAACATGTGGGTAGTCTTGGAGGACACCAAAACATTTTCTGAGAAACAAAAATACATATTATATGTTTATTATCATATGCCTCATTAAAGATTATTGCAAATTTTCTCTGAGGAAATGTACCATAGAATTAATGAGTAGCTACATATATACATAATTACAATTTTTTACCTTTATACCTATAACTCAAGAAGAAAACGCTCTAAGGCATCATGTATATAATAATTATACCCTAAAACCGCTATGGTCACCTTTAGAGAGTCACTTTTAACTGTCAAGACAAGAGGGATTTAGAAGATTTTAAAAAAAAATGTTGACCCCTACCTTAGTTATCCAGAATAACATCAGGAAAAAAAATGGAGGAGGAGTGGAGTAAAAAGAACTATTTATGCCCATGGTAACCAAAAAGTAATAAAATTAAAGAGAAATTGCCTTTAGCAGCCATTTTAAACCCATAAAACATAATCCTGGCCTAAGCTACAAGAAAATAGTAATTGCTAAAAAGAAAACATCATTGAACCAGATCTTTTATATGTCTAAATATCAAATCAGTTCCCTATATTTTCTATGTTAACTGAATATTATGCAGCAATTAAAGTAACCAGCCAGAGAGAAATTGTTTTCTGTTTAAATTTTTGATCAAAGTAGCATTAACTTGATAGCTGCATCAAAATCAAAATGTCATTAGGAAAACACTATATAAAACCAATCCCAAATTGTAGAAACCACACAGTTAACATTTATATCCTTTCTCAATACAGACTTCTAATTTTAATAATGCAAGTTTAGAAAGCTTAACATGCATTAGTTTCTTATGTCTTACCTCAGCACATAAATGAAAATAACACAGCAAAACTGTAGCCTCTGAATAGGTAATCGGTAGAATTATAAAGACTAAGAAAAGGAAGGTAAACATGAAGTATATCTAATGGGACCTGAAAATAAAAATGATAGCTTTAAAATTAACTTCAACTTAAAAGCACTAAAAGATCAGTCCAAATCTATACAGAAAAGCATGCACTTTACTAATCCTTAATTCTTCATTCCAAATCTTCATCTATCCATCTAGTATCAAAAAGTTTATGTTCCCTTATCTATTCAGCCTCAGAGTTTGGTCATATCTTCTCTAGTCAGAATCAGTGATGCTACTTATCCATATTCCATATTTCTTTGCTCGTATAATTTAGTTTTCACTTAAGACCTATCAATATCTCTATAATTTTCTCAATATCATTTTAAAACATGCTTTCTCCTTAGAAATAAAAGGTTGTAAATGCCATAAATACCAGTGACTACATTATACAACAGAAAACCAGACTCAAACAGCACTTTGCCTTTGAAGGTCTATTGACAGGCAGTCTCCCCAAATAGGTCGTTATAGCACAGCACACATAATTCTATTAAATACTTTCAAATATGCATCTTTTAAAAAATCTGTGTGTGGATTACATTTAGGTCCAATTTTGAAAGAATAAAGTAATTTCTTTCATTATTATAGAGCTGAATTGACTAAATTTGGGTGAGCAATACAAAATTTTAAAAGCCTTATGAAGATAAGAAACTCATGAAGCAATCAATATCCCATTTTAAAATCTCATGTAAAATATATACCTAGGTGTGAGGACGAAGGATGGGGTTGGGGACAATCATTTATATAGGTAATAAATATATACAAAGTTGTACACAACAAGTACCCTGTTTCTCATTAAACCAAAAATTAATTTATCCAACAAATTGTTCAGTTTTTGCTTTAAAATTAATTTTCCATTAAAATCATCTGGAATATATGGATACTATAATCTATATTGCAGCATGTTAAATATTTAGTTGCTGATGGTATAACAGATTTTATTGCTTACCTTTCAAATAAATTTGGCTTAATGCTATTTAAAAGGTGAACAATTAATGTGTATGATTACGCCTAATTTCTGAGGGCTTAAAAGTTTTGTCTGAAAGATTTTTTTGGGACAAAAGTGTTATAACCACACGCAGTTGGCTGCTGCATTTTATTTTATGAAGAGGAATCTCCAAAAATCTCTCTATAGTAATACCCTACTTGGCCAGCTCCTGAAATCAGAATGCAGTCAAGAATCAGGAAGTAATAAAATAAAATAAAAATTTTAAAATAAAGTACTTAGAGGCAAAAAAAAAAAAAAGAAAGAAAAATGAAAAAAGAAAAAAAAAAAGGACTCAGAGCAAAGCTTGGGCACCCAAGCTGTTGAACCTTAATTAGAGGGCCCCGGTTCCTACTTTACATGCTTTCTAACTACCTTGGTTATTAGAATTCTTAAACCATAACAGATTAAAAGTAGCAAATAAAAAGAGGAAAGCAATAAGGAACAGGCATCCTGACACCAGAACTAACAGCTGACAGAAAGGAGGACAGAAAAACATTACTTACAACTTAGTACAGATGAAGACCCAAAGTCAGTGATCTTCAAATTATTTTTAGCAGAGGAACTCTAACTGAAATCTCTCATAGAAGGCCAGTATGGAAAACAGATAAAAATCAGAGATACCCCTTCCTATCTTTAGGGACTTCCCTCCAAGACATACCCCTTCCATTCCCTGCAAAGTCTCAGACAAGTACAGTTTGAGACCAACTTTTCTAACTCACCTGGGAAAGCTTACAAAAGGTAATTAATTTTTAAAAGGAAACATTTATATAAATTTCTATGAAAAACCGGCTTTAAATTTTTGAGAATTAAGTCTTAGTTAAATTCTCCAAAGTCACATTGTTATTTCCCGGATAAAGCAAGGACAAATGAAGTTTTGCCATACCAGAATTTAACCACCTTGAAATATAGTAATATTAATTAAAAATTATGATTTTTGATATAATGAAGATACAATACTCACCAAATACTGTTTAGAATAAAAAAGAGTTGAATAAAAATACAATCAAAAGGTAAAATGCCACTGATTATGATGCCAAAAAGTAGCTTTGTAAAGAAAGTCTGTTGAGAAATCTAACAGGGAATCTGTTTTATGTACACTGGACAGCTGAATTGCTCAAAAATAAATCAAGTGAAAATGAGCATGGCATGAAATCCAAGTAAATTTATATAGGTATAATCACAATACAGAATATTGAATCTGAACAGGACATGGAACATTTCTAAGAGCAGTCATGTGGGTAGAGGCTAAACCAATGCTGTGCAATAGAAATATAATGCAAGCCACATATGCAGTTTTAAATTTTTAGTAGCAATATTTTTAAAAGTAAAAAAAGAAATTAATTTGTTTCATTTTATCTAACATGCCAAAGAGTATCATTTAAATTTGTGATCAATACAAAAATTATTCATCAGTTTTTTATATTCTTATTGCTGTTGCCTTATGTGTTTGAAAACCTGTGTTAATTTTACACTTACAGCATATCTCAATTTGGACTAGTCATATTTCAAGCACTCAAATGCCACATGTGGCTAGTGGCCACCATACTAGATAGCACACAGCTAAACAATAAGGATGTTTATACTTTCTTATAAATTTTAAGGGAGAAATTGGACAATATTTATTAGTGGTTATTTCAATATAAAATACTACATGATGTCAAAAAGTTTTTAAAGTTTGTCTAAAAATTCGTCTCTCAAAATTTATCAATAGTTTCCTGAAAATTTCCTTTTTTCTGCTCTCTGTCGAACTCTTCCTCCTGTTTTGTCTTGTCTGATTTCGCCCCTGCAAACTCATGTTGTATCTTTGTACAATTCTTTTTCAGTGTGGACTCATTTAGATTTTTTGGTATCTTGCTCCTTTCCCTATACATGAAATAGGCTAACTTCAAATCTGCAAACTGAACAGCTCCATTTCTTAGACTATATCTTGGTTTTCCTTTCCCACGGTATAATCCTATTACTTTTCTGACTTTGTTAAAATCAGCCTTCCTATAATATGTCTTTTTAATTTTGTCCATTAGAGAGGAAATGCATTTATAAACATCTTTTAAAGTATTAATGTCTTTTACTTAAAATTTTTAAAAATATTGTATTCCAAAATTATTATTCTTTGTAGTTTTCTCCAGTGGTGCCATTGCATTCCATGTATAGTATATACACACTGAGGTATTATTTCAGATATCACTCGATGGCCAAACACAGTATTTTAAAAGTTTACTTTCTTCTTGCTTCCAAAGTATGCACCCAATAATGTCAGTGGTACAGAGATTCCAAACCATATTGCAAGGATACCTATTAGAGTATCAAAGGAGATGGCAGCCGATGACTTTCACCCTAATAATTTGATTCATAATGAAGAAGACAGCGAAGACAAAACTAGGGGGAAAAAAGTCATCAAAACACAATATGCTTCAGGAAAATATTATAAATGTGCTTTATGTGAATGTCATAACATTCTTTTAGTGGAAACTATATAATAAATGACAAAGTTAAACCCTAGAAGAATATTAAATCACACTATGTAAACCCAGTAATTGAGTAGGGGCTTAAACTCAATACCATATAAGATAGCAGCTTATTATAGGACATAATTTCCACCTCCTACTCATATTTGCACCTCCAGAGTCTAGAAGAAAATAAACAATGCATGGAATAATATACCATGCAATATGCAATATACTGAACACAATTTAAAAAATTCATATATTAAAAACAGACTTTGGAATCCTAGACCAAAATGAGCAATAAGAAGCTTCAGGTCAGACATATTCACTTAAAACAGAGTTTTAAATTAGTCACTCAAAATCTGCTAAAATCTACTAGATAAATCACCAGACAAGCCAAGTGTTTGTGCCCCTATTTCTTTCAGACAAGTTTGATCAAAGTTATGGGTGAGTATGGGTGTGAGTGTCTCTGAAAACCTAAAAAATGAAGTGGTAAAAGTGGGCAGAGGCTAGATTGTGGAAGGCTTTGAATGTCAGGTTAAGAAAGGTAGACTTTATCCTGTCATCATCAGGAAGCAACTGAAGGGTTTTTATACTCAAAACTAAGGTACACAGTGCAGTTTTTCAGGAAGATGAATTGACAGCATTACAGAGGGCAGTCTCGAGACATGCTAGGGACAGGGAGATTAGATATACAAAATGGTAAGAATCTGTACACTGTGATGATGATTAAAATGTACTGGGTGGACAAAAAAAGACATTAAGAAGTAAGAGACAAACCAAAGGTGGAAGATGGCGGACTAGGTAAAAGCAAGGTTTGCCTCTTTCCAGGTCCACATTGAAATTACAACCAAATTATAAAATAATCAACGTGGAGAATCATCTGAAATACAGCTGAATGTAACACCTACATCTGATAACATAAAGGAGCCACATCAAAGCTGGTCGGAGGGGCAAAGTTGCTAATCTGGCGCGACCCACACCTGTGGGTGGTGGAGGATCACCAGGAGGGACCTCAAGGCTGCAGAGGCTATCACAAAGGAGAGGGGGGTCCTGACCTCATCTGGGGGCTCCCCAGCCCAGGGTCCCAGCCCAAGGAAGAGGAGATTCCAATAACTCTGACCGTAAAATCCAGAGGAGATTCTGGCCATCTGAATGAGAAGGAAGGAGACTGAAACCCTAGATGCCCCTTTGAAGGACCCATGCTCAGGCTTTCTGACCTGGGACACTCACCCGGGACACTGGTAGTGGATCAAAGCTTCATGTGGGATGCATACCGAGAAAGTCTGCAGTACCTGGCACCAGAATGAAGTCCCAAAGGACAGCTTCCATTATACCTTAGTCCTGCCCTTCTACAGGGCAATCTACAGACCGCTGACTGTACAGACTCCTCCCACAGGGCCATTAGGAAGCGCTGGCCTGAGGGGATCAGCCTGCCCCACCCATCTGCATATTACCCAGGGTTTTTGTTGCTGGATGGCTGCCATGCCTTGCGCAGATTCTGGGGCCAAGCTTTCACAGGGGTCTGGTCTCACTAAAACAGGAAAACCTGGGCAAAGAAGTTGCAGCAAAACTGAAGCTATATTGGACAGACGACCCTAGTCTCCCTGAGACCTCGCTTCACTCACGCCACAAAGTGCCTGCAGCCTATTGACAGGCAGATTCCTGTTTCCTGTTTGGCTCTGGGGTTGCACAGTCTGCTCAGGCAACAGAACTTACCTAGAGCAGTGAGCACATTTTGGGGAAAACAGTTGCGGGCAGACCACTGCTGCCTGTACGGGTTGCAATATCTCTTGAGGGGATTGCAGGGGTCTGATTTGGCCTGACAGCTCCTGACTCACTGAGCTCCTGCCCCATCTAATACACAAAGTGCCCGCAGCGCTTTGATAGGCAGCTGCCCCTGCCCTGAGGTACCATATTTAGGCCCAAGGTGAGCAACAGCTGACCTTGCTATGAGTGGAAACTTGTACAGAAGCCACAGAGACAGTGCTGGCATGTGAACTGACACTGCAGTGGCACAGGAAAATTTATTCAATAGACCCAGGATACTCCCGGGACCCCTGTGCCACCCAACATGCATGTGACCCAGAGGCTTTTCCAGTTTCAGAGATGTACAGGCAACTGACGGGCAGTGTCAGACCTGGAGGAGTACTAATTCCTCTGTTAAACTGCCTTAGGTCAGGGACAGGGGATAACTGGACTGCTGCCTACAGCATTGTGTCTTCCACTTACCTATACATCCAGCATAGGCAACAACCATCTACAGATGCTTTGTAGATCCCACCAGGTAGTCCTGAGCAATCAAAAGCAGTGGCTGAACTTGGCCCTCTTAAGGGGCCACAAAACCAATGCATCCAGAGGCTTATATCAGACCACAACAGAGCAACTCCTGACTAGCCACATTAGCGGTACACAAAAAGGGTGGTTGCAACAAGTACACAAGCCTGCTAGGTCAAATCCCACTCAGTGGAGTCAGCCCCCACACAGCAACTCTTACCCTGTAGGTACAGCCAGTTCTTACAATTAGTCAGCCTGAGCATTAATCCCATCCTCTGATGTACTAACAAAAATAAAGACTTAGTAACAATGGAAGATCACACACAACCAACACAAAGATCATGTCCAGAGCCCCAGCATAAGGGGAAAGGGAGAGTGTGCCAGTGGGCCACACAGGACACCTTCCATATGGCCAAGGTTGAGGGATGAAACAAAGGTTTCTGACACATAGACGTGAACAAAAAGAGGCTAATAAAATAAGAAAACAAAGAAACATAACACAAATGAAACAACAGGAGAAAACTCCAGAAAATAAGCTAAATGAAATGGAGGTAAGCAACCTACCAGAGACAGAGTTAAAAATAATGGTTATAAGGAGGCTCAAGAATCTTAGGAGGAGAATGGATGAACACAACAAGAACCTCAACAGAGAGACAGTAAGCATAAAAAAGGATATAGAAACCATTAAAAAGAACCAGACACAAATGAAGAATAAAACAACTGAAATGAACAATACACTAGAAAGATTCAACAGTAGATTGGACAAAGCAGATCAAATCAGAGAGCTGGAAGAAAAGGTAGCACAATTCAACCAATCAGAATGACAAAAAGAAAAAAATAATTTTAAAAAATGAGGTTAGTTTAAGAGACCTCTGGGGCAACATAAAGCATAAAAATATCCAGATCATGAGAGTGCCCGAAGAAGAGAGAGAGCAAGGGATTGAGGATCTATTTGAAGAAATAATGATAGAAAACTTTCCTAACCTGGCAAAGAAATTAGACACACAAGTTCAGGAAGCACAAAGAGTCCCAAATAAGAGGAATTCAAATAGACCCACACCAAGACACATGAACATTAAAATGCAAAGGTCAAAGACAAAAAGAAAATCTTAAAAGCAACAAGAGAAAGGCAGCTAGTTACTTACAAGGGTACCCCGACAAGTATGTCTGCTGATTTTTCAATGCAAACTTTGCAGGCCAGAAGGGACTAGCAAGAAATATTCAAAGTTATAAAAAAACAAGAATCTGCAACCAGGAATACTTGACCTAGCAAAGCTTTTGGTTAAAATGGAAGGTGAGATAAAGAGCTTCCCAGATAGGAAAAACATAGAGAATTCATCAACAAAAAGCCAGTGTTATAAGAAATGTTAAAGGGACTTCTGTAAAAAGAGAAAGGGTAAAAAAGAAAATAGAAATAACAAATATGAATAATAAAATTACAGTTACTATGTACCTTTCAGAAATCACTTTAAATGTAAATGGATTAAGTGCTCCAATCAAAAGATATAGGGTACTGAATGGCTAAAACAAGACCCATGCATATGCTGTCAATAAGACAACTTAAATGACAGAGAATTCACGATGGTACTTCTGAAAACACTTAGTGAGATTTGAAACAAATAATATCAAAAATTTCAGGAATTGAAAAAATAATAGATGAGCAGAATGAGTCCTTTAGCAAGGAGATTAAAACCCTCAAAAAAATCAAATAGACTTTCTGGAGATAATGAACACATGGCAAGAGTTAAAAAATGAAATAAATGCTTGGGAAATAGAGTCGACCAAATGGAGGAAAGGATCAGTAATATCAAACTCAGAAATCTAGAAATAAATCAAAAGGAAGAAGAGAGAAACCAAACAATGAAAAATAATGAAACAGAAATACAAGAACTAGCTGATACCATGAGGAGAAGAAACATAAGAATAATGGGAATTCTAGAAGGGGAGGAAAAGGAGCAGGGATTAGGAAACATATTCAGACAAATAGTTGATGAGAATTTCCCAAATCTAAGGAATGATCTGGAGCTTAGAATTCAAGAAGTCAATAGAACACCCAATTATCTCAACCTAAAAAGGCCTTCTCCAAAACATATTGTATGAAAATTATCAAAAATCAATGACAAAGACAGAATTCTCAGAGCAGCCAGGGAAAAGAAGACAGCAATCTATAGAGGAAAACCCATTAGATAATTGTTGGACTTCTCAGCAAAAACATTACAAGCCAGAAAGGAGTGGAATCAAATATTCAAACTATTAAATGAAAGGTACTATCAGCCGAGAAAATATATCCAGCTGAGCTCTCCTTTAGATATGAAGGAAAAATAAAGAGCTTTCCAGACAAACAAAAATTGAGGGAATTCTCCACTATGAGGCCAGCATTACAGGAAATACTGAAAGGGTCAGCTCACCTAAAACAAAATGACAAAAAAATGAAATAATATAAAATAATTAGGAGTAAAGTGACTCTCAGGCAAATACAGGCAGAGGAGTGCAACCCTTACTAGAAACAGGGCATTATAAGCTTAAAATAAGAAGATATTTGCTATAGCAAGATAGTAATAAACATTCAGCATATATAGGGACAAATTGAGATAACAATGACAGAAAAGGGGAGGATTCAAAGATCCAAATTCACAAAGGAGAATGGAGATAAGGCACCTGAAGAAGAAAATGGACGACTGTATATAAATAAATATCATTTACATACTCATAATGGTAACCACATGCCAAAAGTTCAGAATTGAAGTATATAACATAAAACAAGAAGGAATAGAGGGAAAACCCAAACAAAATAAAGAAAATAGAAACACTGAGCTACCAGATAGCAAAAGATAAAATGGCTATAAGAAGACTTCATATTTCAATAATCACCTTAAATGTAAATAGACTGAACTCACCAATAAAAAGATACAGAGTTGTAGATTGGATCAAAAAACAAAACCCAACCATGTGCTGCCTCCAGGAGAAACATCTCAGCTCCAAAGACAAATATAGATTCAAAGTGAAAGAGTGGAAAATGATATTTCAAGCAAATGGCATTCAGAGAAAAGCAAGAGTAGCGCTACTAATATCGGGAAAAATAGACTTTGAAATAAAAATGGTAAAGAAGGATACTGAGAGAAACTTCATAATGATAAAGGGAATCATACACCAAGAAGATATAACACTTATTACTATCTATGCTCCCCAAAAGGGAGCCCTGAAATAGATAAAGCAATTACTAACAAAACTAAAGGGAGAAACAGACCAAAACACTATCATAGTACGGGACATAAGTACTGCACTGTCAGATATGGACAGATCATCCAAACAGAAAATCAATAAAGAAATAACGTCCTTAAATGATACATTAGTACAACTGGACATAATTGACATTTACAGAGCCTTTCATCCCAAAACAGCTGCTTATACATTCTTCTCTAGTGCACATGGAACTTTCTCAAAGATTGACCACATACTGGGACACAGAGATAACCACAACAAATATAAGAGGGTTGAAATCATACCAATCATATTCTCTGATCATAATGCTTTGAAACTAGAGATCAACTGTAAAAAGAAAAAAGGAAGAACCACATATACATGTAAGTTAAATAACATGCTACTGAAGAATAATTGAGTAAGAGAAAAAATAAAAAGAAAGAACAAGGAATACATAGAAATGAATGATAATGATAGTACAGCATATCAAAACTTTTGGGACATGGCAAAAGTGGTCATAAGAGGTAAGTTTATATCATTACAGCCCTATTTCCAAAAATAAGAATGAGCCTCCCAAGAAACCTAACACTTCATCTTAAAAAACTAGAAAATGAAGAACAAATGAAGACTAAAGTCAACAGAAGGAAAGAAATAATCAAAATTAGAGCAGAATTAAATGATTTTAAAACAAAAGAACAATAGAAAAAATAAATGCAACACAGAGCTAGAAATTACGACTGATATCACAGAAATACAAAGAATCATACAAGAATATTATGGAAAAGTATATAACACCAAATTTAATAACTTAGAAGAAATGGACCAGCACTTAGAAAAATACAGCCTTACTAGACTGAATCAAGAACGGGAAAATCTAAATAGACCGATCAGCAGTATAGAAATTGAAACAATCATCAAAAACCTACCAAAAAGTAAAATTTCAGCATCAGATAGCTTCACCAGTGAACTTTACCAAACACTTAAAGAAGATTTAATACCTATTCTCCTCAATCTCTTCCAAAAGATTAAACAGGAGGCAATACCTCCCAACTCATTTTATGAGGCTAATGTTACCCTGATACGAAAACCTGGTAATGGTAACATAAAAAAGAAAACTACAGACCAATATCTCTCATGAACACAGATGCAAAAATCCTAAATAAGATCCTAGCAAACCGAATACAGCAACATATTAAAAAGGTTATACACCACGATAGAGTGACAGTCATCTCAGGGGTACAGGGGTGATTCAATATATGCAAATTGATTAATGTCATACACCACATAAACAATTGAAAAAATAATCATATGATCATATCAGAAGATGCAAAAAAAAAAGCCTTTGACAAAATACAGTATCTATTTATCATCAAAAACATTTAACAAAATCAGTATAGAAGGAAAGAACCTTAACATAATAAAGGCCATCTATGACAAACC
Organism: Eidolon dupreanum; assembly: GCA_028627145.1. Lineage (NCBI taxonomy): Eukaryota > Metazoa > Chordata > Mammalia > Chiroptera > Pteropodidae > Eidolon > Eidolon dupreanum. The sequence continues at coordinate 84,873,947 of CM053505.1, read as the reverse complement.
CTCAGTCAACATTATATTTAATGGTGAAAAACTAAAAATCTTCACTCCAAGATCAAGAACAAAGCAATGCTGTCCACTATCACACTGTTATTCAGTATAACTTTGGAGGTCCCAGCAAGTGCCATCAGGCAAAAGTAAGATATAAAAGGCATCCAAACAGAAAACAAAAAAGTCAAACTCACTATTTGCAGATGACATGATCCTCTATATAGAAAACCCTAAGGAGTCCACAAGAACACTACTAGAAACAATAAGCAAGTACAGTAAAGTTTCTGGATAAAAAATCAATGTTCAAAAATCCATAGCATTCCTATACTCTAATAATGAAGTGTCAGAAAAAGAAGTGGAAAAAATAATTCCTTTTGCCATTGCAACAAAAAGAACGAAATACCTAGGATTAAATTTAACAAAATATGTGTAGGACCTATATAATGAAAACTACAAGACTTTATTAAAAGAAATCAAAGAAGATACAAAGAAATGGAAAGATATTCCATGTCCCTGGATTGAAAGAATCGACATAGATAAAATGGCCATATTACCTAAAGCATTATACAGATTTAATGCAATCCCCATCAAAATCCCATCAGCATGTTTTAAAGAAATGGAACAAAAAAATCATAAGATTTGTATGGAAGCACAAAAGACCCCAAATTGCCAAAGCCATCCTGAGAAAAAAGAACCATGCTGGGGGTATCACTCTGCCCAACTTCAAATTATACTACAAAGAGACAGTAATCAAAATGGCATAGTATTGGCAGAAAAACAGACACATGGACCAGTGGAACAGAATCAAGAGTCCAGAAGTAAACCCATATTTATATGAGCAAATAATTTGCGACAAAGAAGCCAAAATCATACAGTGGAGAAAGAAAAACCTCTTCAATAACTGGTGCTGAGAAAGCTGGAAAGCCACCTACAAAAGAAGGAAACTAGACTATTGTCTATCACCACACACCAAAATTAAATCAAAATAGATTAAGGGCCAGCATAGAAGACCTGAAACAACAAAATGCATAGAAGAAAACATAGAAACTAAACTGAAGGGCCTTGGACTTAAAGAGGATTTTATGAATTTGACCTGAAAAAAGAAGGGAAGTAAAAGCAAAAATAAACGAATGGGACTACATCAAACCAAAAAATGCTTCTGCTCAGCAAAAGAAACCCTCAACAAGGTAAGGAGACAATCATCAGAATGGAAAAATACATTTGCAGGCAACACCTCCAGTAAGGGCCTAATATCCAAAGTATACAAAAACACATACAACTCAATAACAACAACAAAAAGAAAAACAAACGATCTAGTCAAAAAATGGTCAGAGGACCTGGACAGACACTTCTTCCTAGAAGACATACAAATGGCCAACAAATATATGAAAAGACGCTCAACGTTGCTAGCTATTAGGGAAATGCAAACGAAAGCCACAATGAGATACCACCTCACACTTGTTAGAATGGTTGTAATCAACAGGAATAAGTAATAAGAAATTTTGGAGAGGATGTGGAGTAATAGGAACCCTCATACACTGCTGGTGGGACTGCAAATTTACGGCCACTATGGAAAACTAAGAATTTGTCTACTATATGATACAGCAATTCCTCTGCTGGGTATTTATCCCAAAGACTTAAAAACTCATATCTGAAAAGACATTTGCACACCGATATTCACAGCAGCATTATTCACAGTGGCCAGGACATGGAAGCAACAGAAATGTCCTATGATAGAAGATTGGCTAAAGAAGCTGTGGTACATATATACAATGGAATATTACTGAGCCATAAGAAGAGATGAAATACTGCCATTTGCAACAACATGGATGGACCTTGAAATAATCATACTAAGAGAAATAAGCCAGACAGAAAAAGTTGAAAATCACATGATATCTCTTATATGTGAGATATAAACCTTAAAGCAAGGAATGAACAGGACAAACAAACAGAAACTCATGGACATGGACAATGTTTTAGTGGTTACCTGAGGGGAGTGGGGAGGGGGAAGGGAGGAAGGAGAAAAAAATAAAAAAATAAAATGTTAAAAAATTAAAAATATAAGAATAATGAAAAAAAAAGTATGAATATATAAAAAAGGAAATTTGCTTTCATAAAATAGAACTAGATCTCTTTGTTTGGGACTATGATGAGTAGAGAAAGAAGAAGAGGGATAGGTAGAGATAACAGCAGATAAACATCTATGTTTTTCAAATCATAATAGTATAATAATTATTTCTTTTTCAAGAATACCTTTTTCATATAAATTTCCTATTTTATAATGCAAAAAAAAAAAACAGTAATACACTCATAGTAGAAGACTTTAACATCCCATTGACATCAATGGACAGACCTTCCAGTCAAGGAATCAACAAGGAAACAATGGGCAATGGGCCTAAAAGACACACTAAACCAGATTGATTTTATAAATATTCTCAGGGCATTTTACCCCAAAGCAGCAAAATATACATTCTTCTCAAGTACACATGGAACATTTTCCAAAATAGACCACATGGTCTATTAAAAGACCTTAATATAATATATCTTTCTGGAAAAAAAAGCAGAACTCACTTCCATTAATTCCCAGGTCCATTAAACACCATGAACAACCAAGGTTATGAGGCATCTCAGAAAGAAAGAGAAAAATCTCCAGAAGATAAGCTTAAAGACATAGAAATATGCGACTTAAATGACAGAGTTTTCAGGACGGTACTTCTAAAAACACTCAGTGAGATACAAAACAATTCATATCAACAAATTCAGGAACTGAAAAAACAACTACATGAGCAGAATGAGTTCTTTAGAAAGAAGATTGAAACCCTCAAAAAGAACCAAATATAAATTCTGGAGATGAAGAACGCACAGCAAGAGATAAAAAATGAAATAGCAAGCTTGGGGAAAAGAGTTAACCAAATGAAGGAAAGGATCAGTGATATCGAAGACAAAAATCTAGAAATAAATCAAAAGGAAGAAAAGGGAAACTGAAGAATGAAATATTATGAAAGAGAAATACAAGAACTAGCTGATGCCATCAGGAGAAGAAACATAAGAATAATGGGCATTCTCAAAGAGGAATATAAAGATCAGGGATTAGAAAGCATTTTCAGGAAAATAGTTGATGAGAATTTCCCAAATCAAAGGAATGAGTTGGAGCTTGGAATTCAAAAGTCAACAGAACACCCAATTATCTCACCCAAAAAAGCCTTCTTCAAGATACATTGTATTGAAATTATCAAAAAACAATGACAAACACAGAATTCTCAGGGCAGCTGAGAAAAAGAAGATGGTCACCTATAAAGGAAAACCCATTAGATTATTGTTAGACTTCTCAGCACAAACTTTACAAGATAGAAAGGAATGGAATGAAATATTCAAACTATTAAATGAAAGGAACTACCAGCCAAGAATAATGTACCCAGCAAAGCTCTCCCTTAGATATGAAGGAGAAATAAAGACCTTTCCAGACATACAAAAATTGAAGAAATTCTCCACCATGAGGCCTATATTATAGGAAATATTGAAAGAGGTCAGATAACCTAAAACAAAATAACAAAAAAATACATAACTATGAGTCAGGCGACTAGCAGGCAAATAGAAGCAGAAGAGTGCAACCCTTACTAAGACAAGGTCATTATAACCTTAAGCAATAAGAAGAGATTTGCTATAGTAAGAGAGTGATAAACTTTCAGCATATATAGGAACAAATTGAGACAACAATGACAGAAAAGGGGAGGATTCAAAGATTCAAATGTGTAAAGGGGAATGGAGATAAGGCACCTGCAGAAGAATATTGACTACTATATATATGTGTGTGTATATAACTATCCTCTACATATTTGTAATGGTAACCACAGGTCAAAGATTCAGAACTGAAATATATGACATGAACAAGAAGGACCAAAGGGAAAACCTATAAAACCCAACAACAACAACACACACACACACACACACACACACACACACACACAAAACATATACACAAGGACAAGGAAGCAATGGAAATACAGAGCTACCAGAAAGCAAAACATAAAATGATTATAGGAAAATGTCACATTTCAATAATCACCATAAATGTAAATGGACTGAACTCACCAATAAAAAGATACAGAGTTGTAGATTGGGTCAAAAAACAAAACCCAACTATATGCTGCCTCCAGGAGACCCATCTAAGTTCCAAAGACAAATATAGACTCAAAGTGAAACAGTTGAAAATGAAGTTTCAACCAAATGACATTCAGAGAAAAGTGGGAGTAGTGGTACTAATATTGGATGAAATAGACTTCAAAATAAAAAAGGTAAAGAAAGATACTGAGGGACACTTCATAATGATAAAGGAAATCATACAGCAAGAAGGCATAACACTTCTTAATATCTATGCTCCCAAACAAGGAGTCAGAAATATATAAAGCAATTACTAACAGAACTATCATAGTTGGGGACCAAAACACTATCATAGTAGGCGACCCCACTGTCAGATATGGACAGATAATTCAAATAGAAAATCAATAAGGAAATAACATCCTTAAATGATACATTAGACTAATTGACATTTACAGAGCCTTTCATCCCCAAACAGCTGCTTATACATTCTTCTCTAGTGCATGTGGAACATTCTCAAGGATTGACCACATACTAGGACACAGAGATAGCCTCAACAAATATGAGAGTTGAAATCATACCAACTATATTCTCTGATCATAAAGCTTTGAAGCTGAAATTTAACTGAAAAAAGTGGAAGAACCACAAATACATGGAAATTAAACAGCATGCCCCTGAAAAATGACTGGGTCAGAGAAGACGTAAGAAGAGACATCAAAAGATAATACAGCATATCAAAATTTTTGGGACACGGCAAAAGTGGTCATAAGAGAAAAGTTCATATCATTACAGGCCTATCTCCAAAAACAAGAATGAGACCAAACAAACAACCTAACGCTTCATCTTAAAAAACTAGAAAAGGAAGAACAAATGAAGCCTAAAGTCAGCAGAAGGAAGGAAATCATCAAAAATAGAGCAGAATTAAATGAAATTGAAAACAAAAGAATAATAGAAAAAATAAATGCAAGAAAGAGCTGGTTCTTTGAGAAGATTAATAAAATCGACAAACCCCTGTCTACACTCACTGAAGAAAAAAAGAGAAAGGACACAAATAAACGAAATCAGGGATGAAAGAGGAGAAATTATGACAGACACCGCAGAAATACAAAGGATCATACAAGAATACTATGAAAAAGTATATAACACCAAATTTAATAACCTAGAAGAAATAGACAAGTACTTAGAAAGATACCACCTTCCTAGACTGAATCAAGAAGAATTGGAAAATCTAAGTAGACTGATCAGGGTCTATGTCCATGCTACCATGAACAAGCCCAATCTTGTCTGATTTTGGAAGCTAAGCAGGGTCAGGCCTGGTTAGTAATTGGATGGGAGACCATTTAGGAATACCAGGTGCTGTAGGTATGAAAAAATAAATAAAAGATAAACCAATCAGCAGTATGGAAATCTAAAAAATTTTCCAAAACCTCCCAAAAAGTAAAAGTCCAGGACAAATTGGCTTCACCACTGAGTTCTACCAAACATTCAAAGAAGATTTAATATCTGTTCTCCTCAAACTCTTCCAGAAAAATTTGAAAAGGAGGCAATACTTTCTATCTCATTTTATGAGGCCAATATTAATTACTCTGCTACCAAAACCTCATAAAGATAACACAAAAAAAGAAAAATACAGACCTATACCTCCCATGACCACAGATGCAAAAATCCTAAATAGAATATTAGCGAACCAAATGCAGCAACATATTCAAAAGATTATACAACACAATCAAGTGGGCTTCATCTCAGGGGTACAGGGACAGTTCAACATATGCAAATTGATTAATGTGATACACTACATAAACATATTAAAGAATAAGAATCATATGATCATATCAATAGATGCAGAAAAGACCTTCGACAAGATACAGCATCCATTTATGATCAAAACACTATGGAAAACAGTCTGGAGGTTTCTCAAAAAATTAAAAATGGATATAACTTTTGACCCAGCAATTACATTTCTGGATATTAATTCAAAGGAAAACAAAACAATAATTCCTAAAGATCTACATGCTCCAATATTCATGGCAGCATAATTTATAATATCCAAGATATGGAAGCAACCTAAATGCCCATCAAGAGATGATTGGATAAAGAAGTTATGGTTCATATATACAATCGAATATTACTCAGCCATTAAAAAATAAAATCCTACCATTTGCAATGACATGGATGGACCTAGAAGTTATTATGCTGAGTGAAATAAGTCAGACAGAGAAAGATAAATACTATATGATTTCATTTATATGCAGAATCTAAGGAACAAAAAGAACAAACTAATGAAAAACAGACTCACAAATATAGAGGACAATCTGTGGACGGCCAGAGGGGAAGCGTGTTGGGTGGCTGGGAGAATGGGGTGAAGATTTAAAGAAGTACAAATTAGTAGTTGATAGATGGTCACAAGGGTGGGGATCATGCTGTAGGGAATGAAGTTAGCATTAATATATTGGCTAGGTGGAAAACCAGAAGAGAGAAGGAGCAATCAGGGGATAATTGTATAAACTATATAAATATCTAACCAATGTACTGTATAGTTGAAACTAATAAAAGAAAAAAGAAGTAAGGGACTTGTTTTAATATGGCAGGTTGAACTCACACATTAGTTCTGCTCCTTCCTCAAAGTTCCGATAAAATTATAGTAAAGGAAATTTTAAAGAGCATAAATATACAGAATTGAGGATACAGGAGAGAAGACATTAGCAACAAATTTTAGAAACCAGGTAGCAGATGGACAAATAGTAACTGAGTAAGTAGAACTGGGATACTGGAGATGTAGCTTTGAATCCTTTCAAACAACAACAAATACAACAACAAAACTTCCACCTTATATCTCATCACTTTCTGGCATTTTAATAAGGGAGTCTGGTTCCCATTTAAACATACTTCTTAAAACGTTTTTAATACCTTTCTGCTCTAATGAATTTGTTTAGCCACAATATTCCTCTGCCAAATTTCCTAGCTTTTGAGAGATTCATTTCAGCTGTTATCATTCCATGGCCAGAAAAATTATTTCTCACTTGACGAATCATAGCCTCCCTTATTATACATAAACTCAATTAATCCGTCTCAACAATTTCCCTTTTGAAAGTACACTCTAAAATGTTAATACGAGTTTAACAATTCTGTAACTGTCCTTCAATTTCATGTTTTTATATTCTAAATATTTCTTCCTTTGTCAATATCTAATTATTTCTAGACCTTCTTATGGAATCTTAAACAGCTAAACTAAAAAAAAAAAAAAAAACTTAAGAAGTCACCTGGGTTCATCTCCAACCTAAAACATTTATTCGCACATTCATCAAACATTTATTGAGTACCTTTGTGTTATGCCCTGTCATTCAAAGATAAATAAAACAAAAATCTTTGCTCTCAAAAAGTTCAATCTAGTGGGGAGCAGAGATAAACAAATAAATTAAAATACAACATGGGAAATGTTATAGCAGAAGATAAACACAGAGCAGTAGGAATACAGAAGAAAAAAGTGACCAAAAATGCTTTATGGCTCACAAAACTGTTTCACAAACATTAGTTCATTTACTTCTCTAAACAACTCTGCAACATAGGCATTACAAGCAAGGTAATGGACAATCAGGAAGGCTATAGGATTTACCCAAAGTCACTTACCTAATACTGAGTGCTGGAATTCAAATTCTTCTAACATTAAAGTTTGAGTTCATGCTCATCAAACTATGCTGACTCTTCCCTTTCTTACTTACCACTTTTAGGTGTACATAAAAGAAAAGTATATCATTTAATAATTTTACTTTCCTCAATTTCTTTTAGGGAGCATATATGTTCATTAGTCTAATTTCTTCTCCATTTAAAGTTAAGTCCATTTTACACTGCCCATTTATATGCTGTGAGACACTGATATTCTCTTTCAATATACCACATTCTAAGAAATAAGAATCCAAATACTTTTCTCTCCCATCTACATAAGAGAACCCCTAAACCACTTGAGGGAAATATGTCTTTTGTCTCATGCCTGGCTTATTGCTTTGAAATCACATTCAGTTCTGCTAACAGAACTAGGAAACTGAATCTGTCTTGCATTTTTAAATTATTCACATTATTCAACCATACAGTAGATATTTACTGAGCACTTATTCCCTATAAGGCACTTATACTTCACTGTGAAAGATACAGAAATTAATAAGACATAGTACTCACCATTATGAGTTTTAGAATGTAGAATGAGAGCTAAAACATAATACAAATAACTGCAATCTAAGGAAGACTGTGATAAATGTAATAATGATAATAAACACTACAATTTCAGAACATGGAAGTGGTGGTATTTGAACTGGGACTTAAAGAATGCATAGAAAAAGGTGAAGAGATGAAAAAATAGAAACTAGTAGTCACAAAACAGCCACAAAACAGTCATGTGGAGTGCAGCATAAGTCAATATAGTCAATAATATTGTAATGGCCATGTATAGTGCCAAAATTGTACTAGACTAATCAGAGGAATCACTTCATAAATTATATAAATGTTTAACCATTGTACTGTAGATCTGAAACTAATTTAAAAAAAAAATAAAAAAATAAAAGAATGAATTGATATTTGGCATTGAAAAAATGAAAAGAAGGGATTACAAATAGATGGAACAGCATGAGCAAAAACATGATAGTAGAAAAAATTGTAGCTAATAACCAAAGCTACCATTTATTGAACACTTATTGCTAGGCACTGTTCCAAATGTTTCACATGCATTATCCCATTTAATCCCTCTAGCAACTATATGATGTAGATAATACCATTATTTTTGTACTGCAGATGAGAAAATCTAAAATTAGAGAGGTAAAATAACTTGTCCAAGGTCCCATGATTAATAAATCTTATTTAAAACTCTTTTTTGTCTATCTAATTTAAAAGACAACTGCATGATACAATAATTATAAATCTGTATTGGTGAGCATACAAAGTACTAAGATGTAATTTGTATGACAATAACAGCACAAAGAAGGGAGGAGGGAATGGAGCTATATGTGTAAAGATTTTTTATAATATTGAAATTAAGTTGATATTATGCTGAACTAGGTTGCTATAAATTGAGATGTTAATTGTAATCCATAAGGTAACCACTAAGAAATAATTCAAAAAAACTATAAAAGAAATAACAAGAGAATAAAAATGGTCATTTGAAAATATCTATTTAATACTACAGAGGGCAATAATGGAGAAATAGAGGAACAAAAAAGGCCTAAGATTTAGAACAAGGAAAAAGCAAAATATCAGATGTAAATCCTTATCAATAATTACATTAAATGTAAATAAATAAAATATTACAGGTAAAAGTCAAAGGTTGGCAAAATTGACCGCAAAAATGATCCAAATATATGAGGTCTACGAGAGACATAATTTTGATTCAGAGACACAATTTGAAAGTGAAAGGAATATGTATGTATATATTGCTATAGCAAACTATGTATAGCAAACTAACCAAAAGAGAGCTAAAGTGGCCATATTTCTATTAGACAAAGTAGACTTTAAGACAAAAAGTATTATGACAGGTGAAAGACATTTTATAACAATAAAAGGATCAATCTATCAAGAATATATAACAATTATAAGCATGTATAATAGCTAACAACAGAGCCCTAAACGTATGAAGCAAAAATGGACAGAACTGAAGGAAGAAATAGATAATACAGTGATACTAGTTGGAGGCTTGATTATCTCATTTTTGATAATGGATAGAACAACCAGACAGAAGATCGACAAGGAAATGGAATATTTTAACAAGACCATAAACCTACTAGACCTAACAGACATCTCCAGAACACTCTACCCAACAAGAGCAGAATATACATTCTTCACAAGTGTACATAGAACATTCTCCAGAATAGACCATATGTTAGGCCACAAAACAAATCTCAATAAATTTAAAGCATTTGGAATCATACAAAATATAATATCATCAGAAGAAATTAAAGAAGTCCAATATATAGAAAGACATCCCTTGTTCATAAATTAAAAGATTTAATATTGTTAAGATAGCAATATCCTCTAAATCAATCTACAAATTTCATACAATCCTGTTAAAATCCCGGTCAGCTTTTTGAAGAAATTGAAGTCTTGCTAAAATTTATATGCAAATGTAAAGTTCCAGAATAGCCAAGATAATCTTCAAAAAGAACAAAGTTGAAGAACTCACAATTCTTAATTTCAAAATTTGTACAAAGTTGAAATAAGGTAGACTGGGTACTGGCCTAAGAATAGACATATAAACTGATAGAATAGAATTGAAAGTCCAAAAATAAACCCATAGATTATAGCCATTTAATTTTTGACATGGGAGTCAAGAAAATCCAATTGGAGAAGAATAGTTTTTCAACAAATAATGTCAGGGCAATTTAGTATCCATGTACAAAAGAATTAAGGTTAGACCCCTACCATATGCCATATACAAAAATTAGCTCAACATGAATCAAAGACCTAAATTTAAGATGTAAAACTATAAAACTCTAACAAGAAAACATAGGCATAAATTTTAGTGACCTTAGATTAGGCTTCTTAAATATGACACCTAAAGCACAAGCAACCAAAGAAAAATTAGATAAATTAATTATCATCAAAATTAAAAAGTTTTGCGCTTCAAAGAACATAACCAAGAAATTGAGACAACTCACAGAACAGAAAATATTTACAAATCATACATCTAATAAAAGTCTAGTAAACAGAATATATAAAGAACTCATGATTAACAATAAAGAATAACCCAATTTCAAAATGTGTAAAGGATTTGAATTGATAAATTTACAAAGAAGATATGCAAATGGATCATAAGTACATGAAAAGATGCTCAATATCAGTAGTTGTTAGGAAAATTAAAATAAAAACTACAATAAAATATCACTTTATACTCGCTATGACAGCTATAATCAAACACAGAGATAATAAAAGTGCTGGTGAAGAGGGTATGTAGAAACTGGAATCCTCATACATTGCTGATATAAATGTAAAATAGTACAAACACTTTTGATAACAAGCTGACAGTTTCTCACAATGGTAATGGCTAGAACAACCTGACAGAAGATTGATCAATCAATCAGTCAATCAATCGAAAGAACCACCCTGCTAAAACCTGAATTTCTGACTTTTGTCCTCCAGATCTTTGAGACAGTAAATTTCTGTCGTTTAAACAAAAAGTATGTGGAATATTACTCAGCCATAAGAAGAGATGAAATACTGCCATTTGCAACAACATGGATGGACCTTGAAATAATCATACTAAGAGAAATAAGCCAGACAGAAAAAGTTGAAAATCACATGATATCTCTTATATGTGAGATATAAACCTAAAAACAACAAATGAACAGGACAAACAGAGACTCATGGACATGGACAATGGACTAGTGGTTATCAGAGGTGAGGGGGGGAGGAAGAGTTGGGAGGTAGATTGGAAAAAATTTAAACTATTTCTTCAATTAAAATAATTAATTAATTAATTAGTTTTTTAAGTATTATCTCTTCATTAAAGATTTTTAAAGAAACACTCTGCTGGTGGAAATGAAAATTGGTAAAACCACTATGAGAAAAAGTATGCAGATCCCTCAAAACATTAAGAATAGAATTACCATATGATCTAGTGATCCTTCTTCTGGGTATTTACCCCAAAGACTTGAAAATGTTTATCCGCAAAGATACATGCACTTTAATGTTCACTGCAGCATTATACACACAGTGGCCGAGACATGGAAACAACCAAAGAGTCCTTCAATAGATGATTTGATAAAGAAGATGTGGCACATATACACAATGGAATATTAGCCATAAGAAGAAACAAAATATTGCCATTAGAGCCAACATGTATGGATCTTGAGATTATCATGCTAAGTAAAATAAATTAGACAGAAAAAGTTGAGAGCCATTTCACTCATATATGGAATATAAAACTGAAAGCAACAAATGAACATGACAAACAGAGGCTCATGGATGCAAAAAGTTTAGTGGAATCCAGAGGAAAGTGGGGAGGGAGAAGTATATAGGAGTAGTGAGGGTCAAATATGTGGTGACAGAAAGAAATTTAACTTTGGGTGGTGAACACACAATGCAATACACATATGAGGTGTTATTGAATTGTACACTTGAAACTCACATGATTTTATCAATCAATGTCACCCCAACAAATTTAATTTTTAAAAAAATCAAAAAATAAATTTTAAAGGGTTAATATCCAAAATATAAAAACTCATACAACTCAATAACAAAAAATAAAATCCGATTAACAAATGGGCAGAGGAACTAAAGAGACGTTTTTCCAAAGAAGACATACAAATGTCCAACAGGTTCATAAAAACATGCTAAGCATCGCTAACCATCAGGGAAATGCAAATCAAAACTACAATGAGATATTACCTCACGCCTATTAGGATGGCTATCATCAAAAAGACAGAGATAACAAATGTTGGCAAGGATGTATAGAAAAGATATCACTTGTACAATGTTGGTAGGAATGTAAATTCGTACAACCACTATAGAAAACAGTATGGAGATTCTTCAAAAAATTTAAAAAAGAACTACCATATAATCCAGCAATCCCAATTCTGGGTATATATCAAGAGGAAATGAAAACAGAATCTCAAAGAGATATCTGCGCTGCTATGTTCATTGTAACATTATTCACAATGTGCTCAAGGCCACATAACTATAAAGAGGCAGAAGTGAGAAATATACCCTTATATATGTATAGAGTATAGAGTGTGTGTGTGTGTGTGTGTGTGTGTATGTGTGTGTGTCTGTCCCTAGGACTTGTAACCTCTAATGCTATCTTTCCACTTTAATATATGGTTATGAGTTGTTATTATTATTTAAAATAAAATTATTTTAAAATAGGTAATATATGCATATGGTACACACTCCTGTCCTCCAGCCACCCAGTAACTCATCAGGAGACAACTGTTAACATTTGCTTTTCAAATTTTTTTAAAAATGTATTCTTTTATGTTTCTAAAACTGTGGTTTGACACTGCATCATTTCATACTCCATGTAAACCTGAGCCATGTTATTGTGGATTTGTAATATTTTTATTTTTATGTGTAAACCATTATTCAAAATTGATTCATAAAAAATGATAAAAACAGCTCATTACATATTTCAAATGCTAATGCTTTTCAGAAATTGATTGTTCAATTTGGTTGGTCAAGATTATCGATATAGTATGTTCTAATTACTTTACATTTTCTATTTCAATAACATAACTTCTTTTTAGAATAAAATGGAACATTTGTGTGATGAAAAATGAGTCATTATCACTCATCTTTAATCACAAAGGCAGAAGCTGATCAAGATGGTGGAGTAGGTAACAGTTATGCTGGCCTCCTCTCACAACCACATCAAAATCACAACTAAACTACAGAATAACCATCATGGGAAATCACCAAAAGTTTAGCTGAATAGAAGTCATACAACCGAGGACACATAGGGGAGGCCACCTCCAGACTGCTAGGAGGGGCAGATATGTGAAATGGGCTGGTCCCACACTCGTGTGTGGTGATTGAGAATCAGAAGAAATCAGCCATGGAGGACTTCCTGAAAAAAACGATGGGTTCCAACCCCATACCAGGCTCCACAGCCCAGGGTTTCAGTGCCAGGAAGACAAGTCCTCACAACTTCGGGCTATGAAAACCAGTGGAGATGTGGCTGAGTGAGACAGATGGCTGAGGGAGTCACAGCCTTTCCTCTTAAAGGGCACGCACATGAACTTATTTACTGATGGACTTACTTGCTCTGAGCTCCAGCTTTGGAGCAACAGCTCCAAAGGTGCTAGGTACACACAGGGAGGAACTGAATTGTCTGACTTCAGGGTAAGGGTCAGAGAGGCAGTTTTCTCCCAGACAAAAGTGATGATAGAGAGCATCCCTCCTCATTTAGCTCTCTCCCACTCGGCTTTCAGACCCAGATGGGGGCTACATCTGAGTTTCCATCAACGTAGCTAACACTGGTTACCCTGCCAAGGTGATTCCCAACTTTCAGAGCCCCTCTCAACTTGCAGGCCCATCCAAGCCACTTCCAGTGGATTTTCAATACAAGTGGACTGTTCTGGCTCATGCAGTGTACTTTCCTAAAATCTCTCAAAGGTTCATAAAACCTAAACAAGCAGCATCTGGCCTTGGCTTGCCACTTACTTTTTACTGAGTAGCCCCAAGCCTAGCCCTAGGGGCAGCCAACTGCAGCTCCTGGCTTGGCCTCTCAAGGCACCTCTAAGCCCAGCATAGGTGGCAGCCATCTGTGGATTGTTTGGTGACTGTTCCCAGGTGGTCCTGGGCAATTAACACCCAAGGTCACATCTGAAAACAACACACACAAAGGGTAGACATGGCCAGAGCCCTGCTAAAGCAAATCATGCTCTGTAAGTTCAGCCCCTGCACAACAGCTTCAACACTGGTGGCAAACAGTCATCACAACTAATCAGCTTGATAGTTAATCCCTCCCACTGACAAACAAAGAGCAACTAAGGCTCAACCACAACAGAAGGCACATGCAACCCACACAAGGGATACACCTGGAGCACCTGGCTCAGGTGACTAGGAAAGACTGTGCCATTGGGACCCACAGCACGACTACTACATAAGGCCACTCTACTAAGACCAGGAGACATATCAAAATAAACATAAGTAGGAAGCTAAAATGGGGAGACAGAGAAACATGTCCCAAACGAAAAAAAAAAAAAGGACAAAGCTCTGGAAAAAAAAACCTAAATTAAATGGAAAAAAGGCAATCTACCAGATGAAAGAGTTCAAAACAATGGTTATAAGGATGCTCAATGAACATAGGGGAAGAGTAGATGAACTCAGTGAGAACTTTAACGAAGAGATAGAAAACATAAAATTGGAGATAGAAAACAATCACTGAAATGAAGACTACATTAGAAGGAATTAACAATAGGTAAGATAAAGTAAAGGATTGAATCAGTGATTTAGAAGATAAGGTAGCAGAAAACACCTAATCAGAACAGCAACAAGAAAAAAGAATAAAAAAAAATAAAGACAGTTTAAAGAGCCTCTGGGACAACATCAAGTGTACCAACATTCATATCATAGGGATACCAGAAAGAGAAGAGAGAGAGCAAGGAACTAAAAACCCATTGGAAGAAATAAAAAAAAAAAAACTTCCCTAACAGAAAGCACAAGAGAGTCCCAAATAAGATGAACCCAAATAGGCCCACACCAAGATACATCATTATTAAAATGACAAAGGTTAAAAACAAAGAGAGATTCCTAAAAGCAGCAAGAAAAAAGCAGTTAGTTACCTACAAGGGCACTTCCATAAGTTTGTCAGCTGATTTCTCAACAGAAACTTTGCAGACCAGAAGATATTGGCACAAAATTTTCAAAGTGATGAAAAGGAAAGACCTACAACCAAGATTATTCTACCCAGCAAAGTTATCATCTAGAATCAAAGGACAGATAAAGAGCTTCCCAGACGAGAAGCTAAAGGAGTTCATCATCACCAAGCCAGTATTACGGGAAATGTTAGAGGGACTTTTTTAAGAAGAAGAAGAAAAAAAAAAAAAAAAAAAAAAAATATATATATATATATATATATATATATATATATATAACAGATTGGCAATAACTACATATTTAGCAACAATTACTTCAAATGTACAAATGTACATGGATTAAATGCTCCAATCAAAAGTTAGGGTGGCTGAATGGATAAGAAAACAAGACCCTTATGTATGCTGCCTATAAGAGACTCACTTCAGAATGAAAGGAACACACAGACTGAAAGTAAAAGGGTGAAAAAGATGTTTCGGGAAAATGGAAACAAAGTAAAAGCTGGAAGAAAAAGTTGAAAATCATATGATATCACTTGTATGTGGGATATAAGCCTAAAAGCAACAAATGGAGATTCTGAGAAACATGGCAGAGTGAGAGATGTCCCCAGATCTCTCCCCTTGAAACAACAATAAGCTGAACATCTAAAATTGAACAAAAAACACCCAAACTCCACACCAACACATCCGAGTGTGGGATCTGTGCATAAGAGCAACCACAGGTCAGAACTCCAGGTGTTGGGTGTTGGACTGGGAGAAATAAAGAAACTACTTCTCAAAGCCTCTGGAGCTCCCTGCAGGAGGAGGGATAGGGGAGAAGGTGCAGTGACTTCCCTGAACAGCTCTGCCTGGAAGTGCTGTGAGTTCCATGCAACACCAGCAGACCCCAGTCATCAGGGCAGGAGACAGAGAAGCGGGACAGGACCACAGAGAAACAACAGTTGATTTTTACCAGCCTCAGGTGCAAAACCAAGGATGAGACCCAGCCCCCAACTCCAAACCTAGAGAGGCCTTCCCCCATACCCGCCAAGACCAATCATCGCAGAGCCCCAGGGGAATCTGAGCAAACCATGCCAAGACTGTTGCTGACACTGACAGAGACTTAAACTGAGGGTAGGAAGCATGATTAAATATATACAAAAAAATTAAAAAGGCATTATTAAGACTCTATATAAAGCAGAGATTCAAGAGGTTTAAGCGCCACCTACTGGAAACCAAAAGAAAAGTGTCTTCTGTGCAGCAAGCTAAAAAGAGAACTTAATGTAATAAATCTTCTTTCTGGAAAAAAGCAGAAAACACTTCCATTAATGCCCAGGTGGAGAAATAGTCCATTAAACACCATTAACAACCAAGGTGACAAAGCATCTGAGAAAGAAAGAGAAAAATCTCCAGAAAATAAGCTTAAAGACATAAAAATAGGCAACTTAAATGACAGAGAATTCAGGGTAGTCTTTCTGAAAAAACTCAGTGAAGTCTGATATGAGTCATATCAACAAATTCAGGAACTGAAAAAACACCTAGATGAGCAGAGCAAGGAGATAGAAAAGTTTAAAAAAAAAACAGAATAGATCTTCTGGAGAAAACACACACACACACACACACACACACACACACACACACACACACACCACTGCAAGAGTTGAAAAATGAAATAGCAAGCTTCGGAAATAGAGTCAACCAAATGGAGGAAAGGATCAGTGATATCGAAGACAGAAATCTAAAAATAAATCAGAAGGAAGAAGAGAGAAACCGAAGAATGAAAAATAATGAAAGAGAAATACAAGAACTAGTTGATACCATCAGGAGAGGAAAATAAGAAAATGAGTATTATCAAAGGCGACAAAAGGAGCAGGGATAAGAAAGCATTTTCAAACAAATAGTTGATGAGAATTTCACAAATGTAAGGAATGAGCTGGAGCTTGGAATTCAAGAAGTCAACAGAACATCCAATTTTCCTAACCCAAAAAAGCCTGCACCAACACACATTGTATTAAAGTTATCAAAAATCAATGACAAACAGAATTCTCAGGGCAGCCAAGGAGAAGAAAACAGTAACTTAGAAAGGAAAACACATTAGATTATCATCAGACTTCTCAGCACAGACCTTACAAGCCAGAAAGGAATGGAATCAAATATTTAAACTATTAAGTTAAAGAAACTACCAACCAAGATTAATGTCTCCAGCTAAGCTCTCCTTTAGATATGAAGGAGAAATAGAGACCTTTCCAGACATACAAAAATTGAGGGAATTCTTCACTACAAGGCCTGCAATACAGGAAATACTGAAAAGACTCAGCTCACCTAAAACAAAATGACAAAAAAAATAAAACATAATTAGGAGTAAAGTGACTCTCAGGCAAATAGAAGCAGAGGAGTGAAATCCTTACTAAGAACAGAGCATTATAAGCTTAAGCAATAAGAAGAAAATGGCTATAGCAAGATAGTAATGTACATTCAGCATACATAGGGACAAATTGAGATAACAATGACTGAAAAGAGGAGGATTCGAAGATCCAAAATCGCAAAGGGGAATGGAGATAAGGCACACACAGAAGAAAATGGACAATGATGTATGTGTGTGTGTGTGTGTGTATATATATATATACACACACACATACATACATATATACATACGTATATACATATATACATACATATATACATACATATATACATATATGTATATATTTATGTATATACGTATGTATATGAGTATGTATATGTATATATGACTATCCTTTGCATATTCATAATGGTAACCACACAACAAAGATTCACATCTGAAGTATATAACATAAACGAGAAGAACCAGAGGGAAAACCCACAAAAGCCAAGCAAAATAAAGAAAACAAAAACACAAGAACAAGGAAGCAATGGAAATACGGAGCTACCATAAAGCAAAAGAAATCTGGCTATAAGAAGACCTTATTTTTCAATAATCACGCTAAATATAAATGGACTGAACTCACCAATAAAAAGGAACAGAGTTGCAGAATGGATCAAAAAACAAAACCCAACCATATGCTGCCTTCTGGAGACAAATCTCAGCTCCAAAGACAAATATAGATTCTGAGTAAAATGGTGGAAAATGATATGTCAAGGAAATGGCAGTCTGAGAAAAGTGAGAAAGAGAGAGTAGCAGTACTAATATCAGACAAATAGACTTCAAAATCAAAAAGGTAAAGAAAGATACTGAGGGACACTTCATAATGATAAAAGGAATAATACACCAAGAAGTAATAATACTTATTATTATCTATGCTCCCAATCAGGGATCCCTGAAACATGTAAAGTAATTACTAACAGAACTAAAGTGAGAAACAGACTAAAACACTATCATAGTAGGAGCCCTAAATATCCCACTGTCGGATATGAACAGATCATCCAAACAGAAAATCAATAAGGAAATAACATCCTTAAATGACACATTAGACCAACTCGACATCATTGACATGTAGAGAGCTTTCCATTCGAAAACAGCTACTTATATATTCTTCTCTAATGCACATGGACTATTCTCAAGAATCGACCACATACTGGGACACAGAGATAGCCTCAACAAATATAAGAGGGTTGAATTCATACCAACCATATTCTTTGATCATAATGCTTTGAAACTAGAGATCAACTGTAAAAAGAAAGCAGAAAAAAACCACAAATACATGGAGATTAAACAACATGCTACTAAAGAATACTGGGACAGGGAAGAAATAAAAAAAGAAATCAAGATACAGAAACAAATAATAATGATAGTACAACATATCAAAACTTTTGGGACATGGCAAAAGTGGTCATAATAGGAAAGTTTATATCATTACAGGTCTACCTCCAAAATCAAGAACAAGCCCAAATAAACAACTAAATGTTTCATCTTAAAAAACTATAAAAGGAAAAACAAATGAAGCCCAGTGTCAACAGAAGGAAAGAAATCATCAAAATTAGAGCAGAATTAAATGAAGTTGAAAACAAAACAAACAAACAAACAAAAAACAATGGAAAAAATAAATGCAGCATAGAGCTGATTCTTTGCAAAGGTTAATAAAATTGACAAACCCCTGTCTACACTCACTGAAGAAAAAAGAGAAAGGACACAAATAAACAAAATCAAGTATGAAAGAGGGGAAATTACAACAGACATCAGAGAAATACAAAGGATCATACAAGAATACTACGAAAAACTATTAACAACAAATTTAATAACCTAGACAAAATGGACCAGTGCTTTAAAAACTACAACCTTCGTATACTGAATCAAGAACTGGAAAATCTATATAGACCAATTAGCAGTATGGAAATTGAAACAATCATCAAAAACCTACCGAAAAGTTAAACTCCAGGACCAGATGTCTTCAGTGAATTCTACTGAACAGTCAGAGAAGATTTAATAGCTAGTCTCCTCAAACTCTTCCAAATAATCGAAGAGAAGACAATACTTCTCAACTCATTGTATAAGGCCAGTATCACCCAGTTACCAAAACCTGGTAAAAATAACACAAAAAAAGAATACTACAGACCAATATCTCTCATGAACACAGATGAAAATATCATAAATAAGATACTGGCGAACCGAATACAGCAACATATTCAAAAGATTATATACCATGATCAAGTCAGCTTCATCCCAGAGGCACAGGGATGGTTGAACATATGCAAATCGATTAATGTGATACACCACATAAACAAATTAAAAAATAAGAATCATATGACCATATCAACAGATACAGAAAAAGCTTTTGACAAGATACAGCATCCATTTATGATCAAAACACTTAACGAAATCAATATTAGAAGGAAAGTATCTTAACATAATAAAGGCCATATATGCAAGCCTTCAGCCAACATTATATTTAATTGTGAGACACTAAAAACCTACCCTCTAAGATCATGAACAAGGCAAGGCTATACACTATTTCCACTGTTACTCAATGTATCATTGGAGGGCCTAACGAGTGTCATCAGGCAAAAGAAAGATATAAAAGGCATCCAAATAGGAAACAAAAAGTCAAACTGTCACTATTTGCGGATGGCATAATTCTCTGTATAGAAAACCCTAAAGATTTCACAACAGCAGTACTAGAAACAATAAGCAAATACAGTAAAGTCTCTGGATACAAAATCAGCATTCAAAAATCCATAGCATTCCTATACTCGAATAACAAAGTATCAGAAAAAGAAATGGATAAAATAAATCCTTTTGCAATTGCAACAAAAAGAATGAAATACCTAGGAATAAATTTATCGAAACATGTGAAGAACTTATATAAAGAAAACTATAAGACCCTGTTAAAAGAAATCAAAGAAGATACAAAGAAATGGAAAGATATCCCGTGTTCTTGAATTGGAAGAATCAACGTAGTTAAAATGACCATATTACCTAAAGCATTATACAGATTTAATGCAATCCCCTTCAAAATCTTAATGGCATTTTTTAAAAACTGGAACAAAAAAATCATCAGATTTGTATGGAAGCACAATAGACCCTGAATTGCCAAAGCCATCATTAAGAAAATGAACGAGGCTGGAGGCATTACTCTGCTTGACTTCAAATTATACTACAAAGCTACAGTAATCAAAATGTCATGGTATTGGCAGCAAAACAGACATACGGACCAGTGGAACAGGACCAAGAGTCCAGAAGTAAAACCATATTTATATGGGCAAATATTTTTTGACAAAAAAGCCAAAAACATACAGTGGAGAAGGAAAGCCTCTTCAATAAATGCTGCTGGGAAAACTGGAAAGCCACCTGAAAAAGAATGAAATTAGACTGTTGCTTGTCACTGCACACCAAAATTAACTCAAAATAAATTAAGTACCTGAATATAAGACCTGAAACAATAAAATGCATAGAAGAAAACATAGGAAATAAACTCAAGGACCTTGGACTTAAAAAGGATTTTATTAATTTGACCTCAAAAGCAAGGGAAGTAAAAGCTTAAAATAAATGAATGAGACTACATCAAACTAAAAAGCTTCTGCTCAGCAAAAGAAACTGTCAACAAGGTAAAGAGATAACCATCTAAATGGGAAAATATGTTTGCAAGCAACATGTCTGATAAAGGCCTAATATCCAAAATGTACAAAGAACTCATATGACTCAATAACAACAACAAAACAAATGATCCAATCAAAAAATGGGCAGAAGACCTGAACAGACACTTCTCCCTAGAGGACACACAAATGGCCAACAAATATTTAAAAAGATGCTCAACACCACTAGCTATTAGGGAAATGCAAATCAAAACCACCATGAGATATCATCTCACACCTGTTAGAATGGCTATAATCAACAGAGCAAGTAATAACAAATGTTGGCGAGAATATGGAGAAAATAGAACCCTCATACATTGCTGGTGGGACTGCAACTTGGTACAGCCACTATGGAAAACAGTATGGAGTTTTCTCAAATAACTAAGAATTGATCTACCATATGATCCGGCAGTCTCTCTACTGGGTATTCACTCCAAAGACTTGAAAACCCATATCCGAAAAGACATTTGCACATTGATGTTCATAGCAGCATTATTCACAGTAGCCAGGACATGGAAGCAACCGAAGTGTCCTACGATAGATGATTGGATAAGGAAGCGGTGGTACATATATACAATGGAATATTAATCAGCCATAAGAGGAGATGAAATACTGCCATTTGCAACAACATGGATGGACCTTGAGAATAATCATGCTAAGTGAAATAAGCCAGACAGAAAAAGTTGAAAATCACATCATATTACTTATATGTGGGATATAAACCTAAAAGCAACAAATGAACAGGACAAACAGAGACTCACAGACATGGACAATGCATTAGTGGTTACCAGAGGATAGGGTAGAGGGGAGAGGGAGGAGATAGACGTGGGAAAAAAATTTAATTAATTTCTTCAATTAAAATAACTCATTCATTCATATTTTTTAAAGGTGAAAGAATAGTGTGATGTTCTAGTGTGGACCATGAACTTTGCAGCTAGACCATTGGTTCAAATCCTGTTTTTGCCAGTATCTGTGTCACTTTGCACAAATTATTTACCTTTTTGCCTCATGTTTGTCATTAAATAAAGATATAATAGTGGGGAAAAAGAATTCTCTCTTATATAAAATTAATAGTAACCACACACCATAAATACATAACTGAGACATAGCATAAGGCATGAGGGAACAGAGGGAAATCCACAAATCACCACCATATTAAAATAACATGCAGAACCACAAGGATTAAGAAAAAATGGAGACACTGAGCTACCAGAAAATAAAAGATAAAATGACTATAAGAAAACGTAATATTGCAAAAAAAAACCCTAAATGTAAATGGAGTAAACTCATCAATAAAAAATAAAATAAAATAAAACACACACACACACACACACACACACACACACACACAGAATAGCAGATTGGATCCAAAAACAAAACCTAATCATGTGCTGCATTCAAGAGACACATCTCAGCTGCAAGGACAAATATAGACTCAAAATGAGAAGGTAGAAAAGGATAATCCAAAAAATGGCATCTAGAGTAAAGCAGGTGTAGCTGTACTTATATCTGATGAAATAGACTTACAGATAAAAAAAGTAAAGGGAGACAGTTATGAATACTTCATAATGATAAATTTAACCATACACTAAGAAGACATAACATTTATATCTATGCTCCCAATCAGGGAGCACCAAAATATATAAAGCATCTACTAACAGAATTAGAGGGAAAAACTGACCAAAACACAATCATAGTAGGAAACCTAAATACCCCACTGTCAGCTATGGTTAAATCATCCAAACAAAAAATCAATAGGGAAATAACATCCTTAAATGATACAATAGACCAATTAGACATAATTGACATTTAAAGAGCCTTTTATCCCAAAACAGCAGCTTATACATTCTTCTCTAGTGCCCATGGAATATTCTCAAGGATAGATCACATATTGGGACACAAAACTATCCTCAAGAAATTTAAGAAGATTGAAATCATACCAAGCATATTCTTGAATTATAATGCTTTGAAACTGGAGATCAGCTCTAAAAAGAAAGTGGGAAGAACCACAAATACGAGGTAGTTAAACAAAATGGTACTAAAGAATGACTTTGTCAGAGAAAAAATAAAAGGAGAGATAAAGAGATACATAGAAACAAATGAGAATCAAAATATAACATATTAAAACCTTTGAGACACAGCAAAAGCTGTAATAAAAGGAAAGTTCATATCATTACAAGCCTATCTCAGAAAACAAGGATGAGCCCAAATAAAGAAACCTAAGATTACATCTTTAAAAACTAGAGAAATAAGAGCAAATGAAGCCCAGTGTCAGCAGAAGGAAGGAAATAATAAAAATTAGAGAAGAATTAAATGAAATTGAGAAAAAAGACAATAGAAAAAATTAATGCAACAAAGAGCTGGTTCTTTGAGAAGATTAATAAAATTGACAAAACTTTGGCTAGACTCACTAAAGAAAAGAGAAAGGACACAGATAAACAAAATCAGGAATGAAAGAGAATTCATGACAGATACCACCAAAATACAGAGGATCATACAAAAATACTATGAAAAATTATATGACACCAAATTTAATAACCTAGAAGAAATTGACAAGTTTTTAAAAAGATACAATCTTCCTAGACTAAATCATGAAGAACTGGAAAATCTAAATAGATCGATCAACAGTATGGAAATTGAAACAATCATCAAAAGCCTCCCCAAAAGTCCAGGACCAGATGGCTTCACCAGTGAATTCTACCAAACATTCAAAGATTTAATGCCTATTCTTCACAAACTTTTATAAAAAATCGAAGAAGAGGCAATACTTCCTAACTCATTTTATGAAGCCATTATTACCCTGATATCAAAACCTGGTAAAGATAAGGAAAAAAAAAGAAACCTATAGACGAAAATCTCTCATGTACACAGATGCAAAATTCCTAAATAAGATACTAGCAAACCAAATACAACAACATATTAAAAAGATAATATACCATGATCAAGTGGGCTTCATCTCAGGGGCACAGGGATGATTCAACATACACAAATCAGTTAATGCGATACACCACATAAACAAAATAAAGAATAAAAATCATATGATCATATCAGTACATGCAGAAAAGCCTTGACAAGATATTGCATCCATTTATGATTAAAACACTTAATAAGATGGGTATACAAGGAAAGTACCACTACATAATAAAGGCCATATACAACAAACCCTCAGCTAATATACTTGATGGTGAAAAACTAAAAACCTTCCCACTAAGAGTAGGACAGAGACAAGGCTGTCCACTATCACCACTACAAAGCAACAAGAATCAAAACAGCATGGTATTGGCAGAAAAACTGATCAATGGAACAGAATTAAGAGTCGAGATGTAAATCCCCATATATATGCACAAATAATTTTTAACAAAGGAAACAAAAACATACAATGGAGAAAGGAAATCCTCTTCAATAAATGGTACTAGGTAAACTGGAAAGCCACATGCAAAAGAATGAAACTAGATTATCACCACAAACCAAAATTAACTCCAGATGGATCAAGCACCTGAATGTAAGACCTGAGACAATAAATTGCATAAAAGAAAGCATAGGTACTAAACCCAAGGACCTTGGACTTAAAGAAGATTTTATGAATTTGACATCAAAGGCAAGGAAAGTAAAAGCAAAAATAAACGAATGAGACTATATCAAACTTAAAAAGCTTCTGCACAGGAAAAGGAACCATAAATAAAGCAAAGTGCCACCATGTGAATGAGAGAATATATGTTCAAACAACCCCTTCGATAGGGGTCAAATTTCCAAAATATACAAAGAACTGATACAGCTCAACAACAGCAACAAACAAACAAACAAACAAACAATCCAATTAAAAAATGGACAAGGGACCTGAACAGACACCTCTCCCAAGAAGACTTAAAAATGACCAACAGACCTGAAAAAGTACTTAACTTCACTAGCTATTAGGTAATGCAAATCAAAGCCACAGTGAGATACCATTTCACACCTGTTAGAATGGCTATCATCAATCAGACAAGTAATAACAAGTGATAGAGAGGTCATGGGGAAAAAGGAACACACATACTACCTGTGGGATTGCAAATTGGTACAAGCACTATGGAAAACAGTATGGAGTTTCCTCAAAAAACTGAGAATTGAAAAAAAAAGCTAAGAATTGAATTACCAGCAATCCCTCTACTGGGTCTTTCCCCAAAAACCTGAAAACATTTATCCAAAAAGATATATGCACCTCGATATTCATAGCAACGTTATTCACTGTGGCCAGGACATGGCAGCAACCAAGCATCTCACAGTAGATGATTGGATAAAGAAGCTATGGTGCATATATACAATGGGATATTAGTCATAAGAAAAGATGAAATACTGCCTTTTGTGACAACATGGATGGATCTTGAGACTATCATGACAAACGAAAATAGTCTTATGAAAAAGTTGAAAATCACATGATATCACTCATTTGTGGGATATAAAACTCAAAGCAACAAACAAACATAACAGAGACTCATGGGCATGCACGGTGGATTAGTGGTTATCAGAGGGAAGTGTGGAAGGGGAAGTAGATAGAGGTAAAAGGGGTCAAATATTTAGTGATGGAAGGAAATCTAACTCTGGGTGAACACACAATGCAATATTTGATTTTGTTAATCAATATCATCCCAGTAATTAAAAAAAAAAAAAAACAGAAAAAAATTTATTCAGGTTTGAATTCATCTGTGTCTTTAACTTGAAGCAACAAATCAACAAATACCTGAAATATTGTCAAGCACATCACTGTCTTACAAAAATGTATTAAAGCATTCACTTTAGGAAAGGTCACCTATTGTAGTTCCCTTGAAAAAAAAAACTATAGAAAAATCATATGTCTCTATTTAAGGTGGTGAAAGGGAGGGGAGTGCATCTTCCTTATTTTAAATAAGTCTAAAATTCTGATGTACATATATTTGATGTGTGAACTTGTAATGTTCAATCCATTCAGAGATATTTTTTCCCTAGATTTACAGGAAAACAAGCCGCATTAGATAAAAGATTATGAGTCCACCGAATTTATCACTGCATTGTGTCATTTACAGCATTCTTCTCAGTCACAGAGTATTATTAAAGCATTTGCTTTCATTTTGTCACTAATCAGTATATAATGTAACTGAATTTACTGTGCATAACTTTTATTTTTGGACCTGTTCAAATATTGTGACACATGTCTAGCATCAAGGACATGAGAATTTTATATCAAATAGAAATTAAAGTACCACATAACAATTAGGATACAATCTACTGCTTTTTACTTTTTTAAAAAAACTGTTCTTCAGAACATATCGTGGAAAGATTTTTTTTTAATATAGTGTACTAAGGTCCATGTATTTTTTTGCTATACTTTTTTAAAATTCTATTTTATTAATTTTAAGTATACAGTGCATTGGTTAGGCATTTATATAGTTTCTACAATGATCCCCCTAATTGCTCTCCTCTCACTCTTCATCTAGCCATTACATTAATGTTAACTACATTCCCTATGCTATGTTCCTCATCCCCGTGACCATCTATCAACTACTAATTTGTACTTCTTTAAACCTTCACCCCATTCTCCCAGCCACCCAACACCCTTCCCCTCTGGCCGTCCACAGATTGTCCTCTATATTTGTGAGTCTATTTTTCATTAGTTTGTTCTTTTTGTTCCTTAGATTCCACATATAAATGAAATCATATAGGATTTATCTTTCTCTGTCTGACTTATTTCACTCAGCATAATAACCTCTAGGTCCATCCATATCATTGCAAATGGTAAGATTTAATTTTTTAATGGCTGAGTAATATTCCATTGTATATATGAACCATAACTTCGTTATCCAATTGTCTGTTGATGGACATTTAGGTTGCTTCCATATCTTGGATATTGTAAATTGTGCTGCCATGAATATTGGAGTGCATAGATCTTTACAAATTATTTTGGTTTTCTTTGGATAAATACCCAGAAATGCAATTGCTGGGTCAGAAGTTACATCCATTTTTAATTTTTTGAGAAACCTCCAGACTGTTTTCCATAGTGGCTGTACCAATTTGCAACCCACCAACAGTGTATAAGGCTTCCCTTTTCTCCTCATCCTCACCAACACTTGTTGTTCTTTAATTTATTGATGATAGCCATTCTGACAGGTGTCAGATGATATCTCATTGTGATTTTAATTTGCATTTCTCTGATGATGAGTGATCTTGAGCATCTTTTCATATGTCTATTGGCCATATGTATTTCATCTTTGGAGAAGTATCTGTTCAGGTCTTCTGACTATTTTTTAATTAGATTGTTTGCTTTTTGTTGCTGAGTTGTATGAGTTCTTATATATTCTAGATATTAACCTCTTATCAGATGTATCATTAGCGAATATCTTCTCCCAATCAGTCGGTTGTCTTTTTGTTTTTGTTGATGGTTTCCTTTGCTGTACAAAAACTTTTTAGTTTGATGTAGTCCCATTTATTTTTTCTTTTGTTTCCCTTGCCCGAGGAGATATATCTAAAAATAAATTACTGTTAGCAATATCAGAGTTTACTGCCTATGTTTTCTTCTAGAAGTTTTATGGTTTTGGGTCTTACTTTTAAGTCTTTAATCCATTTTGAGTCTATTCTTGTATACAATGTAAGAAGGTGGTACAGTTTCTCTCTTTTTTTCTTTTGCTTGTATCTGTCCAATTTTCCCAGCATCATTTATTAAAGAGACTATCTTTATCCCATTGTATATTCTTGCCTTCTTTGTCCTATATTGAGTGTATAGGCATGGATTTATTTCTGGGCTCTCTATTCTGTTCCATTGATCAATATTTCTGTTTTTATGCCAGTACCATACTGTTTTGATTACTGTAGCATTGTAGTATGGTTTGATATCAGGTAGTGTGATACCTCCAATTTTGTTCTTCTTTCTCAAGATTGCCGTGGCTATTCGGGGTCCATTTCTTCCAGATTGTCCAATTTTTGGCATATAATTGCTCATATATTTTCTTATGATCTTTTATATTTCTGTAGAGTCCATAGTTATTTCTCCTCTCTCGTTTCTGATCTTATTTTTTTGAGTCCTCTCTCTTTTTTCCTTGATGAGTCTGCCTAAGGGTCTGTCAATTTTGTTTACCCTTTCAAAGAACCAGCTCTTGGTTTCATTAATATTTTGTATTGTTTTTTAGACTCTATTTTGTTTATTTCTGCTCTGGTCTTTATTATTTCCTTCCTTCTATTCTTTTTGGGCTTTGTTTGCTGTTTTTTTTCTAGTTCTTTTAAAATTGTTTATTTGAACTTTTTCTTGTTTCTTGAGGTAGGCCTGTGTTGCTATGAATTTCCCTCTTAGGACTGCTTTTGCTGTGTCCCATAGATTTTGAGTCATTGTGTTTTCATTTTCATTTGTCTCCAGGTACCTTTTGATTTCTTTCTTGATCTCATTGATAACTCATTCATTGTTTAGTAGCTTGTTATTTAGCCTTCATGTGTTTGTGTATTTTCCAGTTTTCTTCTTGTAGTTGATTTCTAGTCTCACACCATTGTAATCAGAGAAGATAATTGATATGATTTCAATCTTCTTAAATTTATTGAGACTTGTGTTATGGCCTAACACATGGTCTATATTGGAAAATGTTCCATGTGCACTTGAGAAGAATGTATATTTTGCTGTTTTAGGGTAAAATGCTCTGAAAATATCTATTAAATCCATCTGGTCCCATTGTTTCTTTATTGATTCCTTGCCTGGAAATTCTGCCCATTGGTGTCACTGGGGTGTTAAAGTCTCCTACTATAACTGTATTACTGTTGATCTCTCCTTTTATGTCAATCAATAATTGCTTTATATATGTAGATTCTTCTATGTTGGGTGCTCAAGGAAAGAATTTTTTAAAAGGAAACATGCTCTGGACTTAATGTTTGTTTCCTTCAAAAAATCATGTTAAAGCCATAATCTTTAATGTGATGGTATTTGAAAGTGGAGCCTTTGGGAGGTAATTAGGTTTAGAGGAAGTTATGAGGATGGAGCCTTCATGATGGGGTTAGTGCCCTTATAAGTAAGGACACCAGAAAGTTCACTCTTTCTCCCTGTCATACAAGAAAACAGTCAGCAGCAAGATAGGAAGAGAATTCTCACCAGGACCTGATCCGATCTCAAAATTCCCAGCCTCCAGAACTGTGAGTAAATAAATTTCTGTTGTTTAAGTTATGGTGCTTTGTTATGGCAATACATGCCGATTAAGACAAAACATATTAAAGAATTTTGAGATAAAACCCTAATTGAGTCAGCACTTTATTAATGAGGTGGTGTAAGAAGAACACTGGGCAGAATGCAGGGGGTATATTTGGTTATACATAGTCTGGACTCTATTACTGATGTCACCTGGCTTGGCCACTGATTCAGCATATCTATAATGGGGGACTGAATGAGCTATTCTCACAGCCAGTGACACTCCACTTTAACTGACTTTAACTGGGAACTGTAGTCACTAATTTAACTGCAATAACTTGGTGATACAGGAAGAAATAATAACTGAAGGCAAGAACAAGGAGAATAACACAATGTGGTACATAAATTGTCACTCTAACATGATATGCAATGTATATTTGAGATGGGAATTCATGAAATATGCTTCACAAACAAAGATTTAAAACTGAATGCAGCAGCAATATCACCACCTCTTTGTGCTAGAGGTTAAGAGGTACAAAATATGAAAAGAATGCAGGTTACAGAAAACATAGTGGTCATTCATATCCTTTCTACTATTCATTATTATGTACAATAATTTTTCCTAGACAAAGTATAAGAAAGATTATAATTGCATAGAGAAAAGAGAACATGAGATGCTAACCTAGGACAGAATAGTGCTGTCAGCAAAAAATTTGTCTTCCATTTAATGCCTTTAAATACTGAAGAAGTGAAAGACATAAGTTACTGTAGCAACTTGATTTAGTCTACTTTACAAATACTTTGTATTAACCAAGACACAGTTACATTGATACATCAGCTAAAGTTCCTCATGGAATTTTTTACAACCTTTTAATTGCTGTATTTAGCACACCAACTTACTGAAATAATAACAGTTGTAATACTTACTCTTATATTTTTTAGCAGACACATATCCAGCAGGAGTTCCCAAAAGGACCCAAAACACAATAGCACAGGTCAATAAAGCATCTCAATTGGCAGGGAAAAGAAAACAAAGGCAATCCAGAACTAAAGGCACAAAACAGAAACACCAAACAATAATAGCCTCAAAAGCATGTAGGACTTCATAATGAATTAAAGACAACCTTATTAAGACATATTATATGAAACAGCACACAAGGAAATTCTCTGATGTATTTAATTAACACTGCAAAAAAAAAGGTATTCACTTAGCTTATTCTTTAACAATTTTTTTTCTTAATAAAAAGTTCTGATTTTCAACACAAGGCAAATGAAGTAAGTATTCAAGCTAGATTTAGTCTTTAATCTCGCTGTTTAAGTCAAAATTAAACAAAATATCTCCTCCTTCTCTACTCCAATAGTCACTCCATAAACAACAAATCATTTTTCCTACAAAAATTTCCTTCTGTTTCTTTTCATTCAAGGTGAGGAATAAAAATCTCAAAGTGAGACTTGGTCTCAAGAAAATATAACCTTGAGAGGTGAATTCTGAAATTATCATTGACATCTGAAACACTTAATAAGCCATTTTTACAGCAGCTTTGTTTATGAAAATCATTATTCTACCAAAAACTGACAAACTCCATTTTAGTTTATAAATGAAGGCAACCAGAGTTCATCAGCTGCTGTAAATCTACTAAGGATGCTATTCTATTTATACATTTAAAGACCAGCACTTAGACTTGCCATAGCATTTCAAAATGCTAGTCTTTGAATTATGAACTCCCTTTGTCCACTTAAAATATGATTTTATCCACATGCTGATTTTCAAGAAAATATCTATTTTGCAAAACAAGGAGTATGTGTATTGAACATTACAATAAATTATTCAGAACCGAAGAAGCTATGAAAGACTCTTGATATATGAACATATTCAGAGTCATATCCTTAATTTGAGAACACAGAAATATAAGCACTATAAAACATAAATTTTCTTAAACTTTAGGGTATAACTTTTAAAGTTCTTTTATACACATGAATCAAAGTTTAGCACTTGTCAGCAGTTCACTACAAGTATTTAACATTATACGTATTAATCTGAGCTTACTCACATAAAGTAAAAATCATCATAATCAAAACTTGTGTTCCTTGACCCAAGAAAACCAACAGCAACATTTCATTCCTTAGAGGTCTGAATACATACCCCACCCCTGAATCAGCTTCCAACCAAACTCTCCCTGGGCATCTTCCTGCATAGGAGAAAGTCTTTAATAAACATGCCAGTTATTATGACGGAAAGTCACAAGAGCTCTGAAAGTTAGGTGAAACTGAATTTTCCCCTAAAGACAGACTACTGGAAACCACTGACTCATTTTGGATATAACAGGTCTCTGGAAGGTATGCAATCCTGCCATACAAATGAGCCATCACCTTATTCTAAGTTTTGCATTGGGGGTAATGCATTAATTACATAAAGCACACAAGTGGCTTGATTTTCATGAGAAAGCAAAATGATTTAACATACATGAGGAATTCAAACAATTTTATATAAATTAAAAATTCACCAATACACAAATTACAAGTGTCAAAACAATAGACCAGGTAAAAACTAAATTTACCTAAGTTATAGTATTTTGCAATGTTTAGAGTATTTATCACATGCTCCAAATTAATGAAAAGCTTAAATAATGATTTTTAAAGCTCAGAAACACATAAAAATTAATATAATCAAAGAGTTTATTAACTATTTGATAAAATAACCCTCTAATAAAACTATCTCTACTTTTAAAGAATCTACACAATTCTATACTTTCTGATTCAGTATAATATGCAAAATTACTATACATCAAAATGTGTTATATTCAAGATTTTATACTGTAAGTAGAAATATAACATTGAGAACTGAGCAGAGTAGGCATTCAAATATTTGCTGAATCAAATATGTGCATTTTTATTTATGGAATAATTCATGTGATTATATATGATAATATCTCTCTGAAGAGTCCTTAATATAATCATAGCCATTATTTCAGATAAGAAAAGAATAATAACAAAGGAATTCATAATATTAAAAAATTTTAAAAAGAAAAAGAAGGCGAAGTTAAAGCTCAAATTCCTTATTGGAACAGTAAAAAAAAAAAATTGTGTAGTAACCAAGATACAGTTACATTGATATGTTAGCTAAAATTCCCCATGCAATTTTTAAAAAATTTTCCAGTGTTTTAATTTCTACATTTAACACACCAACTTACTGGAACAATAATAGTTGTAATACTCTTATACATTTTATGAGACACATATTCAGCCAGAGTTCCCAAAAAGACCCATAACACAGCATTTGAATGAGACATTCAAATTATCATTATGTTGGTCAGTTTTCTAAAGTTAAAATCAGATCAAAGGCTAAATACATCAATATATTAAATGAACTTAAAGCTCTATCACAAAAGTGTATTACAAATAAAGCAGTAGAAACAACACTATTCTTAAGGTTATTTTAGAATTTTTTAAGAGTACATTCCCAAAAATAATCATGAAAAAGTGATTGAGATCAATAACGCAAACTTAGTTCCAGGGTATGGAACTGAAAATGAAAGTTCGGTAATCATGGTTTAACTAATGGTGAACTGACTTCTTAGCTGAGAGACCAAGGCTATATGTAGTCTTTTAACTTTATCATTCTATGAGCTTCCGGGTAAAGACCCCCATGGACCAATTTACCCACAAGCTCTTACTGTTTCTAAAATTAAAACTTAAACACTACCCCCAAATTAAAACTAACACTTTCTGCCATCCCACCACCCAAATCCATATACATCAAAAAAGTTTCACCAAAATCTATGAAAAGGCCAGTGACATTTTTAAAAAGTGCCAATAGGGTAACTGATGTCTGCAATGTCTGTTCGATGTCATAAGTAAATTAGCTCATGACAGGAACTAAAGTACATTTATTGTTACAATATAAATATTAATACGACTAGAGATTAGCACCACAATCTATATGAAGGCCCTTGACTTTCACAACCCCTTCAGTGAAACCTTTTAAATAAATTTTATCTGAAGAATTTTTGGTCAAGATGATGGAGTGGGTAAATGCTGGGCTCGCTCCCTCTCACAACCACCTGAAAATTACAACTAAACTATAGACCAAACACTCATGAGAATCACCTGAAATCTAGCTGAACTTAAATACTATAACTAAGGACATACAGAAGAAGCCACATCAAGACTGGTAGGAGGGTGGAGATGTAAAACTGGCTGGTCCCACACTCATTTGGGGTAGTTGAGAACTGGATGGGATATCTTTGTTGTGGATGTCCTCCTGAGAAGTGAGGGTCCTAGTCCTACACCAGGCTCCCCAGCCCAGAGTTTCAGTGCTGGGAAGAGAAGCCTCCACAACTGCTAGCTGTAAAACCCAGCAGAGATTGTGGCTGAGTGAGACAGATGGCTGTGGGAGTCCCAGGCCTTCCTCTTAAAGGGCACGGATGTATTTGCTGATAGACTCACTTACTCTGGACTCCAGTGCTTAGGCAGTAGATTGAAAAGCACCAGGGATAAACAGGGAGGACTGAATTGTCAAGTTTCAGGTTGAGGACTGGAGGGGCTGCTTTCTCCCAGACAGAAGTGCTGGCAGAATCCATTGTTCCTTTGTTGAGCCCACCCCTTTGCCCATTGCCCAGTGTGCAAATGCAGATAGGCACCATTTCTGAGTATCCATCAACCCAGCTAGCACTGTTTGCCCTGCCCTGGTGACTCCGAGACCCCAAATCACCAAATGTGTGGGCCCACTGAAGCCGATCCCAGTGGCTTTTCCATACAGACAGCCTATCTTGACTCATGCTGCAGAGTTTCCTAAAATCTCCCAAAGGTTCACAAACCTCAAATAAGCGGCATCTGTACTCAGCGTGCCCTGTACACTTTGCTAAGCAGCCCCAAGCCTGAAACTAGCAAACAAACTCAGTTTATACTTTAGCCTCTCCAAGGCACCTCCAAGCCCAGCACAAGCGGCAATGATCTGCAGATCACTTTGTAGCTCATATCAAGTGGCCCAAGGCAAAGCATAGGCAACAACTAACCTTGGCCTGCACCAGAACCCACCAAAGAAGACCCAGAACCAACAAACCCTATGGCCAGCTTCAGAACACACCAGCGCACCACCAAACCACCTTTACATACAACAAACACAAAGGGAAGTCTCAGCAGGACCCAGAGCCACTCTACTTAGACCGGGAAACCTACCTATCACATAGAAACAAAAACAAGTAGGCAACCAAGATGTGAAGGCAAAGAAACATGTCCTGAGTGAAAAAAAAAAAAAAACAGAACAAATCTCCAGAAAAATAAAAACAAAATGAAGACAAGCAGTCTATAAGATGCAGAATTCAAAACATGAATTATAAGGATGCTTGATGATCTCAGTTGAAACTTCAACAAAGAAATAGGAAACATGGGACTGCAAATTGATACAACCACTATGGAAAACAGTATGGAGGTTCTTCAAAAAACTAAGAATTGTCCTACCATATGATCCAGCAATCCCTCTACTGGGTATTTACCCTAAAGATTTGAAAACCCATATCTGAAAAGATATTTGTACACCAATGTTCATAGCAGCATTATTCACGGTGGCCAGGACATGGAAGCAACCAAAGTGCCCTACTATAGATGATTGGATAATGAAGTTGTGGTACATATATACAATGGAATATTACTTAGCCATAAGAAGAAATGAAATACTGCCATTTGCAACAACATGGATGAACCATGAGATAATCATGCTAAGTGAAATAAGCCAGATAGAAAATGTTGAAAATCACATGATATCACTTATATGTGGGATATATAAACCTAAAAGCAGCAAATGAACAGGACAAACAAACAGAAACTCATGGACATGGAGAATAGACTAGTGGTTACCAGAGGGTAGGGGGAAGGTGGGAGGGGGGAAGTAGATGGAGCAAAAGGGGTCAAACATGTGGTGACAAAAAGAAATCTAACTATGGGAGGTGAACACACAGTGTAAAAAAAAAAAAAAAATATATATATATATATATATATATATATATATATATATATATATATGTATGTATATATGCCTTACTGTTAAAATGTATAGCTGAAACTTATCGGATTTCATTAACCAATGTCACCATAAAAATAAATTAATTGATTAAAAAAATAAGAAACATAAAAAACAACCAGTCAGCAGGGAATCAAAAGAAAAAATAAACAGGGGGAAGGGGGAAATGGCATACATGATAGAGCCTTTTTTCATCCCTCTCGTGACCAAATCAAATTTGTGACAGAAACACTGAGCAAATAGCAAAGAAAGTTGCCTGAGATCTAGATGAACAGAATCACTACAACTAGGGAAAGAAATAATAAATCGCCCTGCAAAGATAGAAGGTAGGAGAGGGTAAAGACACGAGGCTGCACGATCATAAAGGCTGAGTGGGACAGAGGCTGCAGCAGCTGCAGCCACCAGCTGCAGATGCCTCTTAGTGGGGCCATGTCCATGAGTGGACTTTCACGGTGATGGGCCTGCTCTCTCTGAGCTGCAGCACCAGGTTGGCTGCTTGGGGGACACCAGGGACTTACAAGGGGACACTGAGTTGTCGAAGTGAGAGTCAAAGGTGATGCTCTCTCCTGGGAAGAAGTGCTAGTGGTATCCACTGTTCCTCTTTGAGCCTTCCCCTCTCCCAGTATGTGGACTCAGCACTGACATAGTTGAGACATCATCAGTCTGAATAACAGATCACCCCACCTAGATGATTCCTTAAAACTCCACCTCCCTCAACTTGTGGCCCCACCCAAGCCACATCTAGTTGTATACTTCACAAGTCCGATGCTCCTTGCTGAGCCAACTCAAGACACACTGGTGAGCAGCTGACCTCGGTTTGTGGCATGGCCTCTTGAGGCAACTATAGGCACAGCATCTGTGAATTGTTTGCTGAATGTTAACAGGTGGCCCTAAAGTGGCCCAGGCTAGGGCTAAACTTGACCTGCAACTGACTGTGCCACTGAACACCTACTACACAAAACCACACTAATAAGACCGGGAGACTTAGGAACTTTGCTTAGTACATAGAAACAGATACAGAAAGGCAGCCAAAATGGGAAGACAAAGAAGCAGAAACCATATGAGAGAAGAGAACTGAAATCCAGAAATAATGGAGTCAAGCAATCTAACAGATGCAGAGTTCAAAACACTGATCATAAAGATGCTCAACGAACTTAGGGAAAGAGTAGAAGAATGCAGTGAGAACTTTAACAAAGAGATAAAAAAAAACATAAAAATGGAAATGGAAATTAAAATAGGGAACCAGTTGGGGTGGTTCCATAGAGTAGTGGTTAGCACATCAGAAGGTCCTGGGTTCGTGCCCCAGCAGAGCCATGGCCCATACCCCAGGTGCACCAGGCCCCCCTGGTGTGCCATGCCCCAGGTGCATGACACGAGCATGTGGGAGGACACGCCCTACCTTCAGAGATCCAGTTCCTAAGGGGAGTCGGCACCATCTGTAGGTCAGGGGTGGAAGTGGGGAGGATTTAAAAAAAAGGAAACCAGTCAAAAATGAAAAACACATTATCTAAGATGAAGAGTAAGAGGAAATCAATAGAGTGAATAAAGATGAGGATCAAACCACCAATATAGAGGATGGGGAAGCCAAGGACACTCAATCAAAATTGAAAGAAAGAAAAGCCAAGGCTATAATAATAATTTGAGGAGCTTATGGGACACAATTAAATGTAAAAATGTCCATGTCATAGGGGTACTTGAAGGAAAAGAGAAGATGAAGAGGTATTTAAAGTAGTAACGATGGAAAACTCTGTCACATGGTGAAGGAAATAGACACACAACCACAGGAAACTCGAGAGTCCCAAGAAAGAGGAACCCAAAGAGTATCACACCAAGACGCATCAAAATTAAAATGCCAAAGGTTAAAACCAAAAAGAATCATAAAAGCAGCAAGAGAAAAGCGGTTAGTCACCTACAAGGGAGCATCCATAAGACTGGCAGCTGATTTCTCAAAAGAAACTATGCAGGACAGAAGGGC
Organism: Eidolon dupreanum; assembly: GCA_028627145.1. NCBI lineage: Eukaryota > Metazoa > Chordata > Mammalia > Chiroptera > Pteropodidae > Eidolon > Eidolon dupreanum. The sequence continues at coordinate 84,836,433 of CM053505.1, read as the reverse complement.
TTGGCACAAAATATTCGATGAAATGTGTGATGAATACCCAGGATCTATAACCAAGAATTCTTTATCCAGCAAAGCTATCATTTAAAGTCAGAGGACAGATAAAGAACTTTGCAGACAAAAATAAGTTAAAGGAAGTTATCAACACCAAGCCAGTATTACAGGAAATGTTGGAGGGACTTCATTAAGAAGAAAAAACATGTATCAAAACATGAATAAAAATGGTAATAATTACATTCTTGTCAATAAGTACCTCAAATGGAAAATAATTAAGTGTTCCAACGAAGAGATAGAGTGACTGAATGGATAAGAAAACAAGACCCCTACATATGCTGCCTACAAGAGACTCACTTCAGATTAAAAGACACACACAGACTAAAAGAAAGGGGATGAAAATTATATTGTCTTGATGGACCTAGAGGGTATTGCACTGAATGAAATAAATCAGATAGAGAAAGACAAATATTGCATGATTTCGTATATACGTGGAATCTAAAGAATAAAATAAACAACAACAAAAATGGAAACAAACTTATAGATACAGAGAATATTTTGAAGACTACTAGATGAGAGGGGGGTTGGAGGGATGGCGAAATAAGGCAAAGTGATTAAGAAGTACAAATGGATAGTTACAAAATAGACATGGAGATATAAAGTGTAGCATAAGGAAAATAGTTAACAATGTTATAATAAATATATAAGGGGGTAGAGGGGTACTCGATTTAGTGGGGTGATAACTTTGTGAGTTACACATATCTATAATCACTATGCTATACAACCAAAACTAATATATTATTGTATGTCAATTGTAATTGAAAAATAACACATTGAATTCTGCAATGTAAATATGAGCAACTAATTGTCTATTATATTTCAATAAAACCAGGGGGAAAAAAAGAAAGAAAAAATAAACAAATGGATCTACAACAAACTAAAAAGTTTTTGCACAGCAAAGGAAACCATCAACAGAACAAAAAGACAACCTACTGAATGGGAGAAGATATTTCTCAGTGATACTTCTGACAAGGGATTAATATCCACAATTTATAAATAACTCATATAACGCCACACCAATAAAAAAAAATCCAGTTAAAAACTGGGCAGAGGACCTGAATAGGCATTTCATTGAAGAGGACATACAGATGGCCAATAGACATATGAAAAAATGCTCAATGTCACTAATCACCAGAGAAATGCAAATTAAAAACACAATGAGATATCACCTTGAACCTATCAGAACAGTCATCGTCGATAAAGCAACAAACGAGTGTTGGCAAGGATTTGGAGAAAAGAGAACCCTCATACTGTTGATGGAATTGGAAATTGGTACAGCACTATGAAAAACAGTTTGGAAATTCAAAAAAAAAATGAAAATAGAACTACCTTATGACCCAACAATTGCACTTATGGGCATTTACCCAAAGAAAATCAAAACACTAATTTGGAAAGTTATATACACCCCTATGTTCACTACAGCACTATTTACAATAGCCAGGATATGGAAGCAACCTAAATGCCCATCAATAGATGACTTGATAAAGAAGTTGCGGTACATACATACAATGAAATATTACTCAATCATGAAAAATGAAATCTTACCATTTGCAACATGGATGGACCTAGAGGGTATTATGCTAAGATTTCACTTATGTCAAAGCCAGACAAAGACAAATGCCATATGATTTCACTTATATGTGGAATCTAAAGAACAAAATATACAAACAAAAAACAGAAACAGACTCATAGATACAAAGACAAACTGATAGTTGCCAGATGGAAAGGGTTTGGAGGGCTGGGTGAAAAAGGTGAAGTGATTAAGAAGTACAAATTGGCAATTACAAATCAGTCATAAGGATGTAAAGTACTGCATAGAGAATATAGTCAATAATATGGTAATAACTATGTATAGTGCCAGGTGGGTACTAGAATAATCTGGAGGGATCAGTTTGTAAATTATATAAATGTCTAACCACTATGCTCTACACCTGAAACTAATATGAAATAATATCAAATGTCAACTCTAATTAAAAAAAGAAAAAAATTATTCTTTTTCCCATAGTTTAAGTATGAGACTGACCCAGCCAAATAAATGCTGTCATTATCTTTAAGGGAAAAAAAAAGTCAGAAATGAAGAATACAATAACTGAAATGAAAGATACATTAGAGGGAATCAACAGTAGATTAGATGAAGCAGGGGATCAAATTAGCTATTTGGAAGATAGCATAGCAGAAAACACTCAATCAGAACAGCAACAAGAAAAAAAATCCAAAATGAATAGTTTAAGAGATCTCTGGGACAATATCAAGCATACCAACATTCACATCATCATCAGAAGAGAGAGAGAGCAAGGAATTGAAAACCTGTTTGAAGAAATTGCTGAAAATTTATTTGAGGAAATGACTGAAAACTTCTCTAACCTGGTGAAGAAAATAGACATATAAACCCAGGAAGCACAGAGAATCACCTATGGCTGACAATTGTTCCATTGTATATATGTACCACTTCTTTATCAGTTCATCTAGTGATGGACACTTAGGTTGCTTCCATATCTTGGCTATTGTAAATTATATTCCAATGAATATATAGATGTATATGTCTTTACTAATTAGTGTCATGGGTTTCTTCAGATAAACACTCAGAAGTGAAATTGCTGGGTCCTTCTTTGCCTCTTATTATAGACTTTTTTAAAGTCTATTTTGTCTGGTATGAGTAGTGCTACCCCAGCTTTTTTTGTTTGTTTTCATTTTCATGAAATATCATTTTCCATCCCTTAACTTTCAGTCTGTATGTACCTTTCAATCTAAAATGAGTCTCTTGTAGGCAGCGTGTGATGAACATACTCAACAAGATGAACCCAAAGAGGCCCACACCAAGACACATCATCATTAAAATGCCAAAGTTTAAAGACAAAGAGAGAATCTTAAAAGCAGAAGGAGAAAATCAGTTAGTTACCTACAAGGAAGCTCTCATAAGACTATCAGCTAATTTCACAAGAGACACTTTGCAGGCCAGAAGGGACTGGCATGAAATAGTCAGTGATGAAAAGCAAGGACCTACAACCAAGATTACTCTACCAAGCAAAGCTGTCATTTATAATCAAAGGACAGATAAAAAGTTTCCCAGACAAGAAAAAGCTAAAAGAGTTCATCACCACCAAACCAGTATTACAAGAAAAGTTAAAGGGGACTTCTTTAAGAAGCAGGGGAGGGGGGCAAGGGGGAATCAGGACCATGAATAATAAAACGGCAATAACTACGTTTCTATCAACAATTACCTTAAATGTAAATGGATTAAATGTTCCAATCAAAAGTCATAGGGTGGCTGAATGGATAAAAAAACAAGACCCTTACACATGCTGCACGTTGCCTACAAGTGACTCATTTTAGATCTAAAGGTACATAAAGACTGAAAGTTAAGGAAGAGAAAAAAAATATTTCATGAAAATGGAACAAAAAAAAAATCTGGAGTAACAATACTTATACCAGGCAAAATAGCCATTTAAAAATGTCTATAACAAGATATAAAGAAGGAACAAGAAATTCTACTTCTGTATTTATCTGAAGAAACCTAAAACACTACGTCGATGTGACATGTGAATCTCTATGTTAATTGCAACATTATTTACAATAGCCAAGATATGGAAGCAACCTAAGTGTCCACCAGTAGATGAACTGATAAACTGATAAAGAAGTGGTATATAACATACACACACACACACACACACACACACACACACACACACACACATATACACATATACATATACATATATACACACAATTGAACATTAATGAATAAATGGATAAAAAAGAGGTGGTATGTTTATGCAAAGGAATATTACTCAGCCATAAAAAAGAATGAAATCTTGCCATCTGCAACAACATGGATGGACCTAGAGGGTATTGTGCTGAGTCGAGTAAGACAAATACTCTATGATTTCACTTACATGTGGAATCTAAAGAATAAAATAAATGAACAAACAAAACAGAAACAAATTCATAGATACAGAGAACATTTTGAGGGTTGCCAGATGGGTGGGGGGCTGGGGGTGTAAAAGAGGGGAAAGGATTAAGAAGTATAAATTGGTAGTTACAACACAGTCACTGAGATGTAAAGTACAGCATAAGGAATATAGCCAATAATATTATAATAACTTTGTATAGTGTCAGATGGCTATTAGATTTATCAGAGTGATCACTTCATAAGTTATATAAATGTCTAATTACTATGCTATACACCTGAAACTAATATAATATTGAATATCAACTGTAATTGAAAAATATGAAAAATATTAAGTAAATTTAATGTGAAGAGAGTTCTGAAGATGTGACAAACTGGGACCCAAACAAAAGGGTCCCTGGAAGAGCTACAATATAATAAAAATAATAATATTAATAATAATAATAATAGGAGGAAGCACAAAATAGAAACAAGCAAAGAGGATGATACTCTTCTTTTAAAGGCAATGGGAGTATTAAAAAAATCATCACCACTGAAGGTCATACTCATAGTATCACAGCTTTCATTTTTACATTTATAGTCTTCTTCCACCCAAATTGCTTTATTACAGGATAACAGGAAATAAAATACTAACTCAACACATTTATGTCTTTTTCATCAGCTTCTCTAATCAGGCTTCTGTGTTACTAACTTAACATCCCCTCCAACTCTCAGCAGTTTATCACAGTCCCAATCATTATATTCTCAGTTGGTCCATCCATCAATTATATGTTGAGAGTACTCCTTTCACATTCATGAAAGACTCCTAACTTTGTGTTTTGAACCTGTTGAAGATTCCTGAGGAATTGAGTCCTTTCTTTCTGAGTCCACTAGAATACAAGCTTCATGTGGGTAGAAGCCTGTCTGCCTTATTGACCACTATGTCTCCGAGCCTACCATTGTGCTTGGCATCATAATAGGGACTAAAAAGAATACCTGTAGAATGAATGGTCCTTCAGTCACAGACATTATCTCTACATGATTCTCTCCTTTATATGACCTGCAATGATTGAGTGACCACTCGAAATGTTTTAGTTTCTCATGCATAATCCTTTCACCTTTCTCTTTGTTCTTTTGTGACATCTCAACCTTCCTCCACCCCCGCTTTTCCTACTCTATAGTTTGCTCAGGCTTTATGATCCCACAAACAAAGCTTCTATTCTGTTTCCCTTTCATCTCTTGCCTTGTGTCCACTTCCATAGTTATATCCTGCCTACTTACCACCCCAACATTTCTTGCATGCAGACATAATATTTCTATGACATCTCAGGCTTCTCTTTACCTTCAGCATAAACATTAGTATATTTAAAACACATTTTCCTTTTTTCTTTTTTCTTTTTTTTGTGTATGTGGAGAGGTGGAGGAGAGGAAGGAATGGGAAACTAGCCATGGAGAAGAAGAGAAATATCACTGAGATCATCTCCGGTGACAAAATAATTTAAATAAGTGTGTGTGTGTGTGTGTGTGTGTGTGTGTGTGTGTGTGTGTGTGTGTGTAATATATACATGTATTTATTTATTTATGTACATTTCTCAGCCTGAAACTACTTATTCTTTATTTTACGAAGTGCATACCTAAACCACTGAATATTGTTGGTATTAGGCATGATCTCCAAAATATAATCCCATCTAGAAGCTCACTTGATATTTTTGTTTTCCTAAAATATATAATATTAAATCATATGACCAAACTTCAACTGATCTTTTGCTGGTTATAATCCTAAAACAGACAAAGCAGTTATCCTACATTTCTTTCTTCTAATGTGATTAAATCATGACATTTTAAACTTATTTTTTATTTACTGATATTTACCTCATTCAAAAAGGGACTAGGGAGAAAATAATTTTAGCTTATTGCTGTTCACCAGAAATAGCACCTCTTGCAACTTTTTTTCTGTAATCATAAATCCACCCCATATTTAATTTCATTTTGTCCAAACCACAAAGTCATCTTGATTGTAACTTCATATTCTATTTTCAAAGGTACACAAAGATATAATGAGAGTCACTGTAGTTTTGTTTGTAAATTTAGAAACCTAGAAACAACCAAAAATGCCCATCAGAATGGGAATAAAGTACAGTAATCCATGCTAATAAATACTATGTAACAATTAAAAGAATGAAGTGCATCTATAGGCGATGATGTGTTTATGAAATAGCATTAAATAAAAAAAAAGGTGCAAAGATTACATAGCAAGATTCCATTGTTCTCCAAAAAATATTAGACATATGTTGTGAATGCGAATATTTTTCTAGAAGAAAAAATAATGGTTATCCTCTTAGAGAGAGACTAAGAATTGTATGTGGTAAGAAAAGGGAGAATTTTACTTATACCTTTTCTATATGGTTTGAAGTCTTCACCATATACAAATGTTATCAATATTATTATTATTTCAATTGAACTAAAAGACAACTTGCATCACTACAATCTATTAACTCCACCTCCTGCAAATAGGTTTATTATTAAGGTATTTTGTTTAATTATAAAACACTGTTAAACTTAAATCATTTCTTAAAGAATACAGTAATATTTTACATTTTTGTATGCTAAGTATTTTGAAATATTGTAGCAACAAGTTTATAAAAGATATCCTTCTTAAATATTAGTTTCAGTACTAAATAAAACGCAAGAAAATATAATTACCAATCAAGCTATTTCAAAATAGCTGATACATGATCAAATTCAAACTGTCAGTAACTTTCTTATAAAATACCCCTAATAGATAAAGATCATAACTGGTAATTCCCCAATAAACACTTAAACCATAAATGCAGTGTTATTACCCCTCAAATCAATTACATGTTCTTAGCAAAAAGAAAATGCTGGTACTGATTGACCAAGTTGTTTGAAATGACTTATTATGTAAAACTGGGTATCTTTAGGTGTATTTTCTGAGTTTAGGGGTGAGATGTGAAGAAAGTCAATGTAAACTACTTTAAAAATAAGACCCAAATTATAGATTTTAATTAAAATTGGTTTTAATTAAACAATAGATTTTAGTTAAAATCTGATAATTAGGTAATCAGGGTTAACATCACTAATGACAGGGAAGGTTGACATCATGTGCCTCTTGATGTGAGACATCATTTCTGCAGTGTTCCTGCCAAGAATGAATGGCCTGAGCCTGACCATGAACTGTCAGACAGACCCAGGTTGATGGCCATCCTACAAAATGTAAGTTCTGTACTCTTTAAAATTTTTAAGGCTATGAAAGACAGGGAAAGACTAATGAACTGGTTCTGATTGGAGGAGACCAAAATCGAAACACAGCATGAAATCTTGGAAAGGATTGTGAGCTAGAAAGGGAAAAAGTGACAATGTTGCCCAGCTGTTGAAATTTGAATAGATGTATGTGGATCAGATGGTAATGTGATACCAATATTGATTTCTGATTTGGAGGACTATATATTAGATATGTAGGAAAGAGAGCTTATTTGGAGGAAAGACACTCAAGTGCTTAGGGGTTATGGGACATCCAGCTCTCAAAAGATTCAGAGAAAGATTAATGATAATGGACGGACAGAGAGAAGAGTGAACAATGGAGCAAATGAGGTAAAATGTTAACAATTGGGGCATCAGGTTACAGGGACTACAGGAGTTCTTTGTATTGTTCTAGCACTTCCTCTGTCGTTTGAAATTGTTCCAAATAAAGGAAATCAGAATTTATAGAACTGATAAATATTCACTGCATGAAAGGGTTTATCATAGCCATTCTATTAAAATATTTTCCTTACAGTAAAATGAGACTTAATTTGTCTAAATTTAAATAACATGCATCTCTTCATTAGCTTATCCACTGTCTTAAGCAAGTTAATTAATCAAGTCTTTAAAAATGAATACTTTCAAATATGCACTATGAAGTTTGGATTTTAAATACAAAGAGAGCCTTGAAAATCTGCAATTGTTAAACCAAGCATTTTTTTGCACCAAACATTGCCATCTGCTGGAAGTAATAGACCATAGCACATATTACTCTTCCCTAAGAAAATAAGAAATTATTTTAAAATCCTAAGGCATATTTGAGAACAAAATGACAAATACAAAAAAAGATAACTAAGTGGTGGAACCTATTTTTTAATCCATTTAAAATTAATGAGTTATTCTGCATCTTTATATTCTAGAGTTTCAAAACCTTCTATAAGACACCAATTCTCATAAAATTATATGAAGTAAACAGGTCTTTAATGCTGTTTATAATGGAGTCACAAGCAATAAAGGCAAAAACAAATACAGGACTTCTTGATTTATGGCATAATAATACCCCATGAGAGGTCTCAGTAAAAATACATGAAGGGACTGAAAGAATCAAGGTGGCAGGCAACTTGAGCTTCTAGTCCAGTTGTTTTCAACAGTGGTAGCCACACCCCCTCATGGGCGTTTAGCAGCATAGTAGTTTCCCACACGTCCTATAGTGCACTAGGAGACTCATACAATGAATTAATGCCCAGTCCAAGATCTATGTGAGTGAAAAACTGTTTATGACTATCTGCACTTAGATTCTAACTATGTTTTACAGATAAATATAAAGTATTTTTACACAGTTTTAATATATATTGATTTTTTTTCCAAGAAAGCAACTACCATGTAAATTGAGGGGAAATGGTACTATGTTTGGCTTGAAGCTTTACCAAAATTGATCAACATTTCAGAAAATTGTGAGATCATTTGGAAAGAGTTGGTATTTGAGTCACCAGTATAAACATTCTTTTATCCATCTATATTCATAGCTGTCACATTTACAATAATAACACACATAGGTGTATGTATTTGATGACTAAAAGATATATTATTTTATTAAATGTTACTTTCTTTTTTCACTGTGCTGTACACTTAAAACTAATATGATGTTGTATGTCAACTATACTTGAATAAAAAAGAAAAAAGAAAAAAAGAAAATCTCTTGCAAAAAAGTTTCCTTTATTTCTCTTTTATATTATAATTAGGGTGTTATATAATGTTTATTGTAATTATGTATATAGAAATATTTAATTATCTAGTATCGATTAATATAATTTTACAATAGTAAAGTGAGAATTACAAAACATTTGTTATTAAAAGATGACATCAGTCTGATAGGGCTGAGAACTACTAATCTAGTTCAAGTCTCTCACTTTATTATGGAGAAACTGAGGTCCGGGGAGGAAATTGAAGTTGCTTGAGGTCACAGTATGAGTTTGAGATAAACTAGCACCAAAATTTCCTAATTCTCAATCCATACTGCCTGAAAATCAGGAATGCATTTTGGGGGAAAAAAAAGAAAAGAAAACTATAAATACAGCTAGTGTCCCAGTCTAGCCCACAAATAAGGTTTTAACAACATGCGTACATTGCTAAAATTAATGTGAGTAGAGCAAAACCAAAAACCTTTGGTTGATAGTATAAAAACAGTAAATTTCTAAAGTAAAGGTATTGTGAATAGAAACACTTTAACCTGACATTCAGGGCCTCTCGAAATCTGGCTCAAATCTATTTTTCTAACCTTTCTACCAATACAATAGAAATGATTAAAGTCTGGGGTGTTAGATTGAATCTTTTTGGCCTTTATATACCCTAGCACCTAAGAGCTGGCACATAGAGTGCATTTATTGTCTGTTGAATGAATAACCAAATGAAAAAAAGTGTCCCAATCAACAAGTTTATTCACTGTTCCCCATTATATACCACATACATTCTTACCTGGAAAGCCCTACCTATAGCTTCTCTCCCAAATCCTAAAATCCAGGTCTCTTAGCTTAGTCTATGGGCCTTCCCACAAAGCCTTGCACACTTCTGTCTCTTCTATCCAAATCATCCTCAGCATCCTTTGAGGCTTAGTTCAAGGCTCCTTCTTGGCCAATTCTCACACCATAATTCCTTCCCATTCTAAACTCACATCATGTATTAAATAGGCTATGTTAAGAGCCTGGTTTTGCAGTCAAACTAATATAGGGTTATAATCCTTTACATTTGTGATCTCTGGCAAGTGACTTTATCTCTATGAGTCTCAGTTTTATTTTCTATAAAATGGAGATTTCAAATTGTACCTGCCTTCAGAGGACTGTTGTGAGAAATAAAGTTAAACTAGGTACTTTATAAAAATTCCCATGTTAGGCACATAATAGGCACTCAATAAATATTTGTCATATAGAATGTCTTTCATGCCAGAGGTACATGGAAGGCTTCCATAGTCTGCAGGAAGGCAAGACAGTGTAGTTCACCCAGCCAATTGCCTTGAATCAATCCATGTCACAGGACCTGGTTGGATTTTCTGTACTAGGAATGAGAGGCAGAAAAAAGGGAAAAATATGTAGAAGCACAGAACAAAAGCAATAGGTGCTACAAAGGTGGGGGATCTAAGTCTCTGCCAAAATGGCAGCTGCTAGTCCCATGTGGCTATTCAGCACTTGAAATGTGGCTGATACAAAGTGAGATGAACTGTAAGTGTAAAATACACACCAGATTTCAAAGACTTGATACAAGAAAAAAATTTAAGATATTTCTTTACAGAAAAAGTACTATGCAAACACTGTATTCTAATTAATAAATTTGTTTCTCACAGGAGTATGGATAACCAGTTCTGACACTAGTTTGCATGTAGCTAAGGTTGAACAAATAAGTCAGTGTATCGCAGATGATAGGAACCAGGTTTCTCATTGTCAGAGAAATAAGTTACAAATAAGGAAATGAAGAGGCCTAGTATGAATACTGTGATACTGGATTACAATCAGAGATATCAGCATGAATGGATGTTTATTTATTTACTTATCTGCTTATTTTTGTACTTTCCCATTTGCAATTAGCAAGTAATCTGTGATGTGATACTTTGCCACTGTGAGAAAAACCAGTTTTTCCAACATTCATTTACCCACAGTTTTAACATCAATTGATAATATTGATCTGAATCAAGTATTTAATTGGAGGGTAGAACAAAAATAGTGATTTTCAATTTCTGTCATTCCCACTGAAGCAATTCATAAATAATGACTATGTACCTAGCTAGTTGACAAAATTTTTCATAACCCATAATGTAATTTCAGTTATTTTGTAATTACACTTACAAACACATCAAGCTTTGTTTCTCATTTGTCCACAGAAAATTTGAACTATATTATATGTTCAATAGGGTTTTGTGAGCTACTCAAAGACACAACAACTACATACACCTGGGATACCTAAAGTGGAATCCGCAGTGCATTATAAATGTTACTCCAGAAGAGACTCCAGAAACAAGTATAATTGTAAAATTCTGAGTTAGGTTTCTTTATTAGGAAACTTTTAAATATTTTACTAATGTGTTTCATGAAGCTGAGAAAGGAGGCAGCAGAAAGTAGCATTTTCCAAACTGATTTGACTACTGTTCTAAGGAATGCACTTTGGGAAATGTTGATATATACGATTACCACTGGATTAAAAAAGCATTTCCAATCCAAGATAAAAAAAAAAAAAACAAAGAAACAGCACCATTAGAGATATACATCACCGCTCTTCCTTGCACCCTCAGCCTCCCCCTAACTACAACAGCAACTTTCTAGTATTCAAATTAAGAATATTGTGGGGCTTGGTGCATTCTCACTGCTTAATTCCACTCTCTGCATGCATGAGCTACTGTTGTATAAGACATTTGTAAATCAAGTGGTCCTGTATCTGAGAGAAGGAATAGAAAACTGTGTGTGTTAACTATGGGTTAGGCACTCTGTTAAATAGCTTACATGGCGGCTCACTTATCACTAATAGCAATCATACAAGGTGACTATTTTTTCCCAATTTTACAGATCAGGAAATATAGGCTCAAAGAAACTTGCCCAAGTTCCCATAGCTAATAAATGTCAGAGCCAGGATTCAAACTAAGGTATGTATGGTTCTTTCCATTGTACCACTTCTGGAAACCAAGTGACTTCTAAGCACCCTTAAAGAGTTTCAGTAGGAAAGAGAAATTCCGTGTTCTGGTGTAGCTTCCAGAATTTAGACTTGACTGTTAAGGTACAAGGGGTTAAGACCTAACCCTAAGTAAGGTGATTCCCCAAATTCTCCCATTTGGTATAGGTGCATCTGAACTTGCGCTTCAGCTCTTTTGATAGCCACACTTGCTTCCTGACAGGCAAAGAGACCACTAACGCCATACCATGTAGGCTCCAGGTATGAATCTGAACTTCGATTTAGATGTACTTTCCCTTGGCTTTTATTATAAACATAATAGTTCCTACATTTAAATTTTAAATATCCAATTAATAAATGATAAAAATGTAGAAGAGCTTCAGTTCTTTAATCAACTTTTGATAACAGCTTGGGCTTTAAATAGTATTCTCAATCATTAGGGAAAGGTTATTGTAATTTCTTGAGGGTGTATTTCATTCCTTTCCCCAGAGTACACTTCTGTATTTCATCCAGAGATTGTAAGACTGGACTATACTTATTGGACTAGTAAATTGTCTGTTTTTGCCAGTTGTACTTTGGGTAAACTGCAGGATGTAGGATCAAGTAATCCTGACCTCTAGCTGGATGATTCAAAGTACACATGCACATTTCTAATATAAACGTTTCTCATTTTCTTTACAGTAACTCTGCAGGGAGAACATATGATAGACCTTTAATACAAAAAGCCAGAATGGTATAGTGGAAAAACTATGAGTGTGGGAACCAGACAGACCTGAGTTTGAATATCTCTTCCACCTCCTGAGAAAATTACTTCAGCTCACTGGGCTTCATTTCAGTATCCTCATTTTAAAATGGAGATAAGTACTATAGGTGATACATATGGACAAAAATGAGGCACCCCCAATCTGGAATTGCTTTCAGAAAAAGATTATAAAAAGTCATGTTATAATGGCTGCTCAGGTCATCTATAAAAATAACACAAACCAAACACAATTTGTAAATGTCTGAAGAGATTTGACACCTAATCCCAAATAAGGTGATTGGAGTTTGGTCTCAGGAAAGCACATCTAAAGCTATAAGAAAAAAGTCTTAGATGAAATCAAGTATAATCAGACCTAAATTTTTAAAAATGGTCTTAAAAAATCTAGAAAGGGAAATACATAGATCTGCATAGCCATAAAAGGATTTCCTTATAAAAGAAATGCCCCAAAGTTAATCTGTTGGTGAAGCACCTCTAATAATGTCTATGGCTAAGAATACATAATCCATGAATATAAACATCTGGTCCATGGGTGAGTATAGTATTAGAGCGCCATAAATATCACTTTCTAATACTTCACTTTCCTTTGCTCTGGGGTCTTATGCTCACCAAGAAACTTTCTATTTATTCTATTAGGAGTTTGCCTAGTATGAATTTATTTCCCTTTGGTATACTCACAGAATTAAAATTTATGAAGCAAGATTTTGAAAGATTAACAAAAACCTAGTTTTGCTGAGTGTGTGAGGAGGAAACAGCAAATCCTAAGACCTAGCAAATTTTCTGGAAAAGAATTTTGCGATATGTTATCAAAATGTGCATACTCTTTTACCTCAATAATTCTACTTCTAGGAATTTAATTCTAGGAGATAATCACACTAGTAAAACTGTAGGATGGTCATTAAAGCATTGTTTTTAATAGTTAAAAAACAGACATTTTGGTTGTTCTTATCAATAGGGTACGAAGTAAGTCAATTACGACCTGTACATTAAATGTACTATGTAGTCAGTAAAAAGAATATGTGACTCTATGTTTATTAACATGGAAAGATGTCCATGACATACACATTAAGTGAAAGTAGCAAATGTATTATCCTATTTGTACAAAGTTGTACACTTCTTAGCACCACGTGCAATGTGTCCCTTGTATATTCTACAGAACATTATATTCCCATGAGTTTTGCCATAGTTTATAAAATGCTGCACATTATAATCACCTTCTAAAAATTCTCAGTGCTTTCAACATACTGAATACTCTTGAAGCCATTGTGCTAACATTGTTTAACCTAGCATTATCCAAAGGAATCTCATCATAGAATCCTTTTATCACATAACACCTTTAAAATACCAAGCAAAAATAAATAAAATATGAAGCAACTGGTTTCCAGAAAACTCTTTGGGAAGCAAGAGCATCAGAGAGCTAATTATTTACCAGAACGTTAATAGTCATCTGTTTGCTTATCTATCTAACAAAAACACACCCCACCTTTATAAAAATAGCAATTTATGAAAAAAAAATTTCACCTGTACAAACAATAATGACTGCCATATGTTGAGGATCTACTTTGTGTCATGCTAAAGTCTTTACATATTCTTAAAATGAAGATGAAATGACATGAGAAGAAATCACACCTCAGAGATTATGTGACTTTACCTTAGCTCACACAGCTAGTTAAATGGCCAAGCTTCAATTTAACTGCGGGTCAGTCTGAGCCCAATATGTATGTTCTTTTCACTACACTGTACTGTGTCTCTTCCACAAGGCATTCTTCCTTTAAGGTTCCACTTGAGCACCCAGTCAGCCTGCCAACACCAGGCAGCATCCCTGTGGTTTTCCACGTACCTCTTTTAAACCTCAATATGAAGTAAAAGAAAGTTAAGTGTCTGGCACATTACCTGAAATGTAGTAGATTTAATACAGCTATTCCTTTAATGATTGCCCTTTGAATAGTTTTAACATAAAGAACTTATCTACTTTGGATTCTTAGCCGTGTTATGCAACTTTAAATAGATAAAAATTAAGGCTTTAATATTAATGAAGTATATGATATTTATATACTTTATTTGGAAAAATGTTGGATGATAACAGGGAATACTTACATCAAATTTCACAAAATATCTGTAGGTTATATTCAACTTATCAGTATATTCTCCAGGAATTTCCCTAGGGTATCCATTACAAGTTAGGTAGTTTTTATCTGAATGCTTATAGCTAATAAAGTGGGGGGGGGGCGTGAGAAAGGAAAGGGAATTTTTATACCAAACTGACATCGTAAATTTCTAACTCATGACACTTCAGGCATGTTAAAAATAGCGGGCTGGAAAAAATGCTTTTCATTACATTCTGCATTTAAAACTCATTATGAATTAAAATATTTTTGTCTCTAAATGTCCCTAACACTCAAATGAGACTCAATATACTGCCCAAAATGCAATACTTAAGAAACTTCTCTTTGCCTTTAAACAGATTTTTTAAAAATCCTTCCATTTGCAAATGGCTGTTTTTCATCTTTCATCTCATCTTTCTTTGATATACTAAATAACCTCTTGTAACCTTGGCAGTAGGGTTAGAAAATCAAATAGATGAAGCAAAAATCATATTTATGAATACCCAGAGATTTGAGGGCCTACTATGCGTAAAATGCCATGCTTAGCAATGAAAGGCACTGAGGACATAATCCATATGAACATTTTGTGTTTGAAAAAGAGAATGATTGTTAAAAACAGAAGATGGAACACAAAAACCAGAAAAGTTTGAAACTAGACAGAACGGATGAAACTAGCAAATGCCTAGCCAGTAATAAAGAGACTCGGATGTCACCGGAAAAGGAGAAGAGGAATAAAGGGGAGATAGAAAAATCAAATGAAAAAAACAGTGATACTTTATTTGCTCAACATACAATTTATCTCTTGGCTTCTGTCCAAAGAATAATAATATGTGATTGTCCTCTCTACATGTATATATGCACAATAAAACTATTTGCACACAACAGTGAAGGTTATTGATGTGTACTTCTTTCTATTCATTTTTGTAACCCTAGTGTCTAGAACATAATATACCCTTATTAAGTGTTTGTAGCATACATGTATTCTATTTAAAGCCAAAATACATTTTAAAACAATTATGAATTAAAGAAATAATAACTAGGACTGATGTCAGAAACATGGCAGAGAGACGTCCCTGGGAACTCTCCCCTTGAAACAACAATAAGCTTAGTATCTAAAATTCAACAAAAAACACCTAAACTGCACACCAGCACTTCTGAGTGTGGGATGTGTGCATAAGAACTACCACAGGACAGAACCCTGGGTGTTAGGTGGTAGACTGAGAGAAACAAAGAAGCTGCCACTTGCAGCCACCAGAGCTCACTGTAGGAGAAGAGAGAAGGGAGAAGGTGTGGCAACTTCCATGAGCAGCTCTGCCTGAGAATACTGTGAGGCCCACGCAGCCAGTGGCAGTACCCGGTCGTCAGGGCAGAAGGCAGATAAACAGGGGTGGCAGAAAAGCAGGGATGGCAGAGAAACAACAGTTGATTTTCACTGGCTGCTGTTGCAAAACCAAGGCTTACCTGCAGCCCCCATATCCCAACCCAGAGGGCCCATCCCCCTATACCATCAGAGACAGAAACTGTGTAGCCCCAGGGGAATCTCAGCAAACACTACCAAACTGTCGCTAACACTGACGAAAACTGAGACTGAGGGTAGTGAGCATGATTAAATATCTATAAGAAAAAAAAAGATATTATTAAGACTTTATATAAAGCAGAGATCCAAGAGGCTTAGATGCCACCTACTGGAAACCAAAAGAAAAACACCTTCTTTGTAACAGGTATGGGACCATTATATAATAAATATTTCCAGAAAAAAATAACAAAATACACTTCCATTATGCCCAGTCAGAGAAATAGTCTATTAAACACCATAAACAACCAAGGTGACAAGGAATCGCAGAAAGAAAGAGAAAAATCTCCAGAAAATAAGCTTACGGACATAGAAATATGTCACTTAAATGACAGAGAATTCAGAATGGTACTTCTGAAAAAAACTCGGTGAGATCCAAACAAATCATATCAACAATTTCAGGAATTGAAAAAAACAACAAGATGAGCAGAATGGGTTTTTTAGCAAGGAGATTGAAAACCTCAAAAAGAACTGAATGACCTTCTGGAGATAAAGAGCACATTGCAAGAGTTGAAAAATGAAATAGTAAGCTTGGGAAATGAGTCAACCAAATGGAGAAAAAGATCAGTGATATCGAACTCAGAAATGTAGAAATAAATCGGAAGGAAAAAGAGAGAAACTGAAGAATGAAAAACAATGAAAGAGAAATACAAGAACTAGCTGATACCATCAGGAGAGGAAACATAAGAATAATGGGAATTCTCAACAGGGAGGAAAAAGAGCAGGGATTAGAAAGCATTTTCAAACAAATAGTTGACAAGAATTTCTAAAATCTAGGAAATGAGCTGGAGCTTGGAATTCAAAAAGTCAACAGAATACCCAATTATCTCAACCCGAAAAGGCCTTCACCAAGACACACTGTATCAGAATTATCAAAAATTGTCTATGACCATGCAAACCTGAACAAGCCCAATCCTGTCTGATCTCAGAAGCTAAGCAGGGTCAGGCCTGGTTAGTACTTGGATGGGAGACCACCTAGGAAGACCAGGTGCTGTAAGCATAAAAAACAAAAAAAATAAGGGATTGTAAACTGACAAAGTCCCTGCAATCTTTGAGGTCAACCAAGGGTTGCCTCGCCTCAAAAAAAAATAAATTAAAAATAAAAATAAATGAAATTATCAAAAATCAAAGACAAAGACAGAAATCTCAGGGCAGCCAGGTAACCTATAAAAAAAGCCCCATTAGATTATCATTGGACTTCTCAGCAAAAACCCTACAAGCCAGAAAGGAGTGGAGTCAAATATTCAAACTATTAAATTAAAGGAACTACCAGGCAAGAATAATGTATCCAGCTAAGCTCACCTTTAGATATGAAGGAGAAATAAAAACTTTCTGGACATATAAAAATTGAGGGAATTCTCCACTATGAGGTCTACACTACAAAAATACTGAAAGAGGTCAGCTCGCCTAAAACAAAATGACAAAAAAAAAACATAATTATGAGTAAAGTGACTAGCAGGTTGATAAAAGCAGAGGATTGGATCCCTTACGAGGAACAGGGCATTATAAGCTTAAAAATAAGAAGAGATTTGCTATAGCAAGATAGTAATGAATGTTCAGCACACATATGAATAAATTGAGACAACAACGACTGAAAAGGGGAGGATTCAGAGGTCTAAATTCACAAAAATGGAATGCAGATAAGGCACGTTCAGAAGAAAAGGGAAGACCGTATGTGTGTGTGTATATATATATCTTTTACATACTCATAATGGTAACCACAAGACAAAGATTTAGAATCAAAGTATATAACATAAAACAAGAAAAAACAGAGGGAAACCCCACAAAACCCAACCAAAATAAAGTAAACAGAAACAAAAAGACAGAGATGCAATGGAAACACCGAGCTACCAGAAAGCAAAAGATATAAAAATGGTTATAAGAAGACCTTATATTTCAATAATCTCCCTAAATAAAAATGGACTGAACTCACCAATAAAAGGCACAGAGTTGTAGATTGGGTCAAAAAAAAAACAAAACCCAACCATATGCTGCCTCCAGGAGATACATCTCAGTTCCAAAGACAAATATAGACTCAAATCGAAAGAGTGGAAAATGATATTTCAAGCAAATGGTATTCAGAGAAAAATGGAGTTGCGGTACTAATATCGGACAAATAGACTTCAAAATCAAAAAGGTAAAGAAAGATACTGAGAGACACTTCACAATGACAAAGGGAATCATGCACCAAGAAGACATAACACTTATTAATATCTATGCTTCCAATTAGGGAGCCCTGAAATATGTGAAGCAATTACTAACAGAACTAAAGGGAGAAACAGACCAAAACGCTCTCATAGTAGGGGACCTAAATACTCTACTGTCAGATATGGACAGATAATCCAAACTGAAAATCAATAAAGAAATAACGTCCTTAAATGATACATTAGACCAACTGGACATAAGTGACATTTACAGAGCCTTTCATCCCAAAACAGTTGCTTATATATTCTTCTCTAGTATACATAGAACATTCTCAAGGATTGACCACATACTGGGACACAGAGATAGCCTCAACAAATATAAGAGGGTCAAAATCATAGCAACCATATTCTCTGATCATACTGCTTTGAAACTAGAGATCAACTGTAAAAAGAAAGAAGGAAGAACCACAAATAGATGGAGATTAAACAACATGCTACTAAAGAATAACTGGGTCAGAGAAGAAATAAAAAGAGAGATCAAGAGATACATAGAAATGAATGATAATGATAGTACAACATATCAAAACTTTTGGGACACAGTCAAAGTGGTCATAAGGGGAAAGTTCATATCATTACAAGGCCTACCTCCAAAACAACAATGAGCCCAAATAAAGAACTAAACACTTCATCTTAAAAAACCAGAAGAGGAAGAACAAATTAAGCCTGTCCGCAGAAGGAAAAAAAAATTAGAGCAGAAATAAATGAAAATGAGAACAAAAAAAAAAAATAGAAAGAATAAATGCAACAAACAGCTGGTTCTTTGAGAAGTTTGATAAAATTGAAAAACCCTTAGCTAGACTCACTAAAGAAAAGAAAAAGGACACCAATAAACAATATCAGGGATGAAAGAGGTGAAATTATGACAGACACTGCAAAAATACAAAGGATCATACATGAATACTACGAAAAGTATATAATACCGAATTTAATAACCTAGAAGAAATGGACCAGTACTTAGAAAAATACAACTGTCCTAGACTAAATCAAGAAGAACTGGAAAATACAAATAGACCGATCAGCGGTATGGAAATTGAAACAATTATCGAAAGCCTATCAAAAAATAAAAGTCCAGGACCAGATGGCTTCACCAGTGAATTCTACTAAACATTCAAAGATTTAATACCTATTTTCCTCAAACTCTTCCAAAAAATCGAAGAAGAGGCAATATTCTCCTCATTTTATTGGGCAAATATCACCCTGATTCCAAAACCTGGTAAAAATAACACACAAAAAAGAAAACAACGGACAAATATCTCCCATGAACACAGATGCAAAAATCCTAAATATGATACTAGCAAACCGATTACAGCAACATATAAAGATTATACACCATGATCAAGTGGGCTTCATCCCAGAGGCACAGGGATGGTTCAACATATGCAAATTGATTAATTTGATACACCACATAAACAAATTAAAAAATAAGAATTATATGATTATATCAATAAATGCAGAAAAAATCTTCTACAAGATACAGCACCCATTTATGATCAAAACACTTAACAAAATTGGTATAGAAGGAAAGAACCTTAACATAATAAAGGCCATCTATGACAAACCCTCAACCAACATTATACTTAATGGTGAAAAACTAAAAACTTGCCCTCTAAGATCAGGAAAAAGACAAGACTGTAACTATCGCCACCGTTATTCACTTTAACATTGGAGGTCCTAGTGAGTGCAATCGGGCAAGAGGAAGATATAAAAGGCATCCAAATAGGAAACAAAGAAGTCAAACTGTCACTATTTGCGGATGACATGATTCTCTATATAGAAAACTCTAAAGACTCCACAAGAACACTACTAGAAACAATAAGCAAGTACAGTAAAGTTTCTGGATATAAAATCAGTGTTCAAAAATCTATAGCATTGCTATACTCTAATAATGAAGTGTCAGAAAAAGAAGTGGAAAAAATAGTTCCTTTTGCAACTGCAACAAAAAGAATAAAATACCTAGGGAAAAAAATCTAACAAAACATGTGAAGGACCTATATAATGAAAACTGTAAGACCCTGTTAAAAGAAATTGAAGAAGATACAAAGTAATGGAAAGATATTCCTTGTTCTTGGATTTAAAGAATCAACATAGTTTAAATCACCATATGACCTAAAACATTATACAGATTTAATGTAATCCCAAACAAAACCTCATTGGAATTTTTTAAAGAAATAGAACAAAAAATCATCAGATTTGTATGGAAGCACCAAAAACCCTAAATTGTCAAGGCCATCCTGAGAAAAAAGAACGAGTCTGGAGGCATCACTCTGTCCGACTTCAAATTATACTACAAAGCAGCAGTAATCAAAATGGCATGATATTGGCAGAAAAACAAACACATGGACCAGTGTGGAACAGAATCAAGAGTTCAGAAGTAAACCCATATTTATATGGGCAAATAATTTTTGACAAAAAAGTCAAAAACATACAGTGGAAAGGAAAACTTCTTCAATAAATGGTACTGGAAAAACTGGAAATCCACCTGCAAAAGAAGGAAACTAGACTGTTGTCTATCACCACACACCAAAATTAACTCAAAATGGATTAAAGACTTGCATAGAAGACCTGAAACAATAAAATGCATAGAAGAAAACATAGAAAATAAGCTCAAGGACGTTAGACTTAAAGAGGATTTTATGAATTTGATTTCAAAGGCAAGGGAAGTAAAAGCAAAAATAAATGAATGGGACTACATCAAACTAAAAAGCTTCTGCTCAGCAAAAGAAACTGTCAACAAGGTAAAGAGACAACCACCCGAAAGGGATAATATATTTGCAAGCAACGCTTCTGATAAGGGCCTAATATCCAAAATATACGAATTCATACAACTTAATAACAATGAAGAAACAAATGATCCAATCAAAAAACGAGCAGAGAACCTGAACAGGCACTTCTCCCTAGAGGTCATACAAAAGCCGACAAACATGAAAAGATGCTCAACATCACTAGCTATTAGGGAAATGCAAATAATCAAAACCACAATAAGATACCATTTCACAACTCTTAGAATCATTACAGTCAACAGGAAAAGTAATAACAAATGCTGGAGAGGATACTGAGGAAAAAAGACTCTCATACACTGCTGGTGGGACTGCAACTTGGTACAGCCACTATGGAAAACAGTATGGAGTCTCATCAGAAAACTAAGAATTGATCCACCATATAATCCAGCAATCCCTCTACTGGATATTTATCCCAAAGACTTGAAAACCTATATCCAAAAAGATATTTGCACACTGAATTTCATAGCAGCATTATTCACAGTGGCCAGGACATGGAAGCAACCGAAGTGTTCTACGATAGATGATTGGATAAAGAAGTTGTGGTACATATATACAATATAATATTACTTAGCCATAAAAAGAGATGAAATACAGCCATTTGCGACAACATGGATGGACATTGAGATAATCATGCCAAGTGAAATAAGCTAGACAGAAAAAGTTGAAAATCACATGATATCGCTTATATGTGAGATATAAACCAAAAGCAACAAACGAACAGGACAAACAAACAGAGACACATGGACATGGACAATGAGCTAGTGGTTACCAAAGGATAGGGGAAAGGGAGGAGTTTGGCAAGGGGAAAATTTTAAATCATTTCTTCAATTAAAAAATAAATAAATAAATAAATAAATAAATAAATAAATAAATAAATAACAAGTCTATGGATCAAAACAACACTAAAGAGAAAAATTAAATTATTACATGGTAATGGATATCAAGGTTTACTGTTTAAATATGGCCCTTGAATCCAGTACAGTAAATGTCTGCATTTCCTATGAAAGAAATTATGCAGCAAAAATTTTGTTATAATCTCTAATCAATATGGAAGTCCTATTTTAAACCACTGTCCTTATATTTGAGTTTTATAAGAACTTTTAGGCCATTTTCAGAACTTTGGCTTTACTCTAAGTGACATGGGAAGTCACTGTAAGTTCTGAGAAGAGGATTGACATGAGATGACATTTTAAAAGGAATACTCTGAATGTTGCATTGAGAACAAACTGCGAAAAGACAAGGGTGGCAGCAGGGAGACAAGCTACATTTTTGCAATAATCCAGATGATAGTATAATGATGCCTTGGACCAGGTGATAGTAGTAGTAGAGGTTATAAAAATTAATGGATTCTGAATATATTGTGAAAATAAAGCCACATGATCTGCCAAAGGATTAGATTGAATATAGGCTATGAGTGAAGAATGATAAAGAGGAATCAAGAGTGATACCATGGTTCTGAGCCTGAGCAACTGGAAGGATGCAGTTGTCATTTGCTGATATGGAGAAGACAATAGGAGAAGCAAGTTTGGAAGGAAGAGAAGACATGTTAAGTTTGAAATGCCTATTAAACATCCTAGTGGACATGTCAAGTAGATAACTAGATATACAAGTCTAGAGATCTAAGAGTCATTACGTATCTAACACCATGAGACAGGATAAGATTACCAAGGTGTCAGTATAAATAAGGATAAAAAGTTCAAAGACTGAGTCTTGGTACCCTCCAACATTAAGAGTTTAGAGAAATGAGAAGACCAATATGTAACCAGTGAGACAGGAGGAAACCAGGAAAGTATGGTAACCCAAAAGCCAAATGAAGCAAGTGTTTTAAAAAAATAGATGATCATGACATCAGAAAAATAAATAATTCAATTAAAAAATGGACATAGGATCCGAAGCGACATTTCTCCAAAGAAGACATATACATAGCCAACAGACATGAAAAGATGCTTAGCATCACTAATCATCAGAGAAATGTAAATGTAAATCAAAAGCACAGTGAGAGAGGGGGAGGGAGAGGAGGAAGTGTAGCAAAAAAAACAGTGAGATATCACATCATACCTGTCCAAAAAGACAACAATTTTGATTGTTATCAAAAAGACAACAATCAACAATCGTTAGAGAGGATGTGGAGAAAAGAGAATCCTCGTGCACTGTTGGTGGGATTGCAAATAGGTGCAGCTGCTATGGAAAACAGTATGAAGATTCCTCAAAAAATTAAAAATAGAACTACCATATGACCTAGCAATATCACTTCTGGGTCTTTGTTGAAAGAAAATGAAAACATTAACTTGAAAAGATATATCCCCTCCATGTTCATTGCAGCATTATATACAACAGCTAAGATATAGAAGCAACCTAAGTGCCCATCTATGGATGAATAGATAAAGAAGATGTGATAGCAATTAAAGAAGAGAGTTAGAATACCCTCAATAAGTCTATTCTCTTTCAAATCGGCTAATTCTTCCTGACATTACATGGTATTCAGATGCTTACCATAGATTAAAGGGAATAAAACTGCCTATTTGATTTTTTAAAATGTATATTAAGGTTATATCACATGTGCATCCTAAAAATAAAAATTCTAGTTGAGAACTTCTACATTTTAAATTATTTTTTTTAATTTAATGGAGCTAATTAAGAAGGTATTCTGTAATTACCTTTTGGTTTCAACTCCAGCGGTAACCAATCTTGCAATACCCCAATCTGTTTCACTATCCCTGTGGTATGTAATAGTAATAGCAACATGACTGAAGAGGTAGAAAGTATTACTTTTGTTGAATTTAGACTGCAAAAAGATACAGAAATTTTAAAGAAGTTTGAACTTTTCCTGGAAACTAAATAATAAAAAATTTAATCATGGAATAAAAATGAGATACACTAGTTCTTAAAAAATTGAGCTATAAATTAAGCATAGTGAAGAATAAATGTGTTTTTATAAGATTAAAACTACAGCTATGAGCATTTGGCCTAAAATTAAGATGTCAGTTAATTCTAGTCTTAAACAGTTGTTACCTCTATGGTCTTAAACAATCGTTGCAAAGGAATAATCTTGCAAAACTGTGAAATTCATAAATGCATGTATCTCTTTGGATTTTTAATCACACAAAACTCTGAAGTAATACAAATAAACTAATAAAATGTTATCAATATATAAAGTTTAAGCATATCAAACATTTGGGCTTTATTTATAGTAAAAGTAATGAAGTAAGAAAAAATAGCAGGATGTGTTTCAGAATGTTAACAATGGTGCCTCTGGATAGTGAGAATATAGGCAATAATTTTCCTGCTGTTTCTTTATACTTTTCTGTACTTTCCAAGTTTTCTATAATGAGGGTATATTTACATTTATAATCAGAAGCATCAAACAAAAAGTGAATAAAAGTGAATTAAACTCTCTCTACCAGCCAAGTATTCATTAGTTCACTCCTTAGTAGTCACATCTATATCTGAAGATAATTATACAAACTTCCTAGATTAATGCTTCTTAAACACGAAAGTTTATACAAATCACCCAGGAATCTTGTTAAAATTCAGATTATGATTCACTAGGCCTATGGTAAGACCTGAGATTCTGTATGTCTAACAAACTCCCAGGGAACACTAATGCTCCTGATGCTGGAACATACTTTGAGAACTACCTCTCTAATACAGAAGAAAGAAAATGTTTGACTGCTCTTTTCTGGTAGAAGTGGTTGAGGAAGCCTGAATGACTATTTTTCCCTGGAGATTTGGGGCAATTTTTGTATGACTTGTTATGAGTTGGATTGTGTCCCCCAAGAAGATATGTTGAAGCCCTAATCCCTAGTACCTATAAATGGGACTTTATTTGGAAATGTAGTCTTTGCATACAAAATCAAGTTAATATGAGGCCATTATGGTGGGCTCTAATCCAATAAGACTAGAAAAAGGCCTTGTGAAGACAGAGGCACACAGGGAGAATGCCATGTAATGACAAGCAGAGGTTGGAGTGATATAGCTGCAAGCCACAGAATGCCAAGAATTGGTGCCTATTACCAGAAGCTAGGAGAGAGGCATGGAACAGAGTCTCCTCCACTCAGCCATCAGAAGGAATCAACATTTTCCACACCGTGATCTCCAACTTCTAGCCTCCAGACTGTGAGACAATAAATTTCTGTTGTAAGCTACCCATTCTGTGGTACTTTGTGTTAAGGCAGCCCTAACAAAGACAAGGATTAACAGTACGAGCTTTGCAATCAGCCATTTACTAGCTATATGACCATAAACAAGTCATCTAACCTCTTTGAACCCTACTATTGACTCTCAAGTGAGAAGGTTAATATGACATCCTTTCCACATTAATGTGAGATCACCCACCCCTCACAAAAACAACACCCTCCAAGTAAAGCTGAGCAAGAAGTAAACCTGCTCCATACCCCAAATGGACTATAGAAAAGATGTTAAACAGATGCTTGATGCTAAACAGAACAAAGAGTGGCAGGAGGTGAAAATTGTCCCTGAAAAGTTGTGGCTACTTGCCAGCCCTAACATTGATTTGTATCACCTAGGTAGCCCCAGGAAGTTCAAGTTGTGAATTTGTTTTAAGGTGGTCCCAGACTGATATTTCCCAAAAACACCTTGCAGCAGTAAATGAAAATCCTTCCTGAAGGAAAGTACTTTGACCCTAGTACTCAAAAAAACTCCACAAATGATTTTTGAGAACAATGAGTATGTAGCCAAAATAACAAAGCACACAAGGAAAAAAGACATCAGGAACAAGAACCATCAGAAACAAACCTGCGAAGATTTCAGATACAGGAATGATAAGAGGCACATTTAAAATGAACTAAATTTAATATATTTAAAAGAAATAATATACAAGCATGAAAGCACATGCATGAAATAGAAAAGTATAAAATATAAAATAATGACATAGCAGATTTGAAAAGAACAAAATAAAACTTATATAAATTAGAAAGATGTTTGTTAAAATTAAAAGTTCAATGCCTATGTTTAAGAGAAGAAACAACTGAAGAAATCAAAGACAAAATGTAGGCCAGAAGAACAGAACACATAAACAAAGTGGAAAATACAGGAGGGAGGTTAAAAAACATGGAAGAGAAAACAGGGATATTAAATATAGCTTTAACTTATGTCTGAAAAAGAAAGAAGAAAATATCTGACAATGGCTGAGAATTCTAGAGCTGAAAAAGGCACCAATCCAGGAAATTCACAGAATTACAAACAGGATTAAAAACAAAGCAAAACCAAAATCCATAACGACACATAATCATGAAAATGCATGACACCTTCTAAAGAAAGATATGAATAATAAGTAGATATAAATCAAGGACTGTAACAAAAATACAAACTTTTATTTTTATTCTTTGGTGTTTATTTTACTCAACCAATATATTAGTGAGATTCATTTATGTTAGCATGTGTAAACTTACTGTGTTCTCTTCCATTGCTATATTGTATTTCATTATATAAAGATAGGACAAATGATTTATTCATTCTATTCTTGATGGACATTTGTATTTTCCCAGTTTAAGGCTATTACAAACAATATAGCAATGAACATACAACATACCCAAGGGTACACACCTAGTACTTCAACTGTTGAGTCATGAGGTATGCAAATCTTCTATCACATAGTGGCAAACTATTTCCAAAGTATTTGTACCAATTTACATTCTTACTGGCAGTGTATGAAATTTGTCACTGCAACTCCTTGCCAACATTTGGTATTCATTTTTACGTTTAAAAAATTTTAACAACCTTATTGAAGTATAATTTACATAACACAACATTCATTTTTTTGTAAGTGTATGAATCCACAATTTTAGTAAATGTATAGTTTTGCAATTATCAGCATAATCCAGTTTTAGAACGTTTCCATCACTATGAAACGTTCCCTCATTTTCCTTTACAGTTAATCCTTACTCCTAGCTTTAGCAATACCCTTCGGCTTTTTTTTTAGTGTTTATTTATTTGCTTATTTGTTTATTTATTTATTTATTTATATTTTTTATTATGGTGACATTGGTTAACGAAATCCAGTAAGTTTCAAACGTACAACTTAACAGTGAGGCATATCATATATACATTACATTGTGTGTTCACCGCTCAAAGTTAATTTCTTTCTGTCACCACATATTTGAAAGAAACTTTCTTAAATGTTAGAAAAATTACAATAAAAATGCAGACTACTAACTATATTTTAGTGAATAATTTTTAATCAAATTTACTATCTCAAAAAAAATGCAGACCACATAAGGTTTTTTCAAATTATTTTTCATTAAATCTAAAATGCCACCAATTGTAAAA
Source organism: Eidolon dupreanum (assembly GCA_028627145.1). NCBI lineage: Eukaryota > Metazoa > Chordata > Mammalia > Chiroptera > Pteropodidae > Eidolon > Eidolon dupreanum. Next base: position 84,808,872 of record CM053505.1, on the reverse strand, counting down.
CATCATTATTATATGTCCTGCTAAGAAAATACATCTCCGATTAAATTTTGACATGCCTAAAAGACATGTCTTGATTTCATAAATGAGAAAAAGTGAGTTAGAGTCAATAAAATGTGGAATATGAAAATAGTAAACAAAACATAAAATCATCTATGGCCGTGCCACCCTGAACATGCCCAATCTCATCTGATCTTGGAAGCTAAACAGGGTCAGACCTAGTTAGTACTTGGGTGGGAGACCACCTAGGAAGACCAGGTGCTGTAGGCAATTAAAAAAAACATAAAATAATATAACAGAACTGAGACCAAATGTCATATCAATAAATGTAAATGGGCTTAACTCACCTATTAAGGGGAAATGATTTTTCAGAAGATATTACAAAAGTCGACAATATATTGCATTATAAGTGACACAACTAAAACAAAGAGATTCTGAAAACTTAAAAATGAAAAGATAGGCAAAGTTACACACCAAGTAAATATATGCAACAAGAAAGCAAGGGAGTTGGACTTCCTCCTCCAGACATGATGGAATGACATGAGACCAGACTTATCCTTTCACCTTCAACAACTTAAAAAAAAATGGATAAAATATATGAAACAGTAGTTTTCAGACTAAACAACAAAGAACGTTTAGAAAGTGATCACCAAGAGAAGGGGAACAAATAAGGTAAGTCCTGCTATTGCCTTAATGTTACTTTCCAGAGAGAATTTCCAGGCTGTCAAGAAGGGAAAGAGTACCCAAGCAGAGCCCTGCGGTCTTCCGGAATTGAGAAGACAATGTTCAATGTCCAGAGAGGCCAAGGGGGCTAGATTTTGTGGGACAACAGTAACAGAGGGAAGAGAGCTGCACAGAGATTTTTGGAGATATGAAGAGGGCTCTCTTTCATCAGAGTATTGATCAGTACATGTGTGTAAATTGTGTCAGTTATTGATTTACTGTCTCGCATTTCCAAATTCGTGTTTTTTGACCTCTGCAAAAATTCTCTGGGCCCTTTAAATAGTTTAAATATTTTTCCTTTATAAGCTGGTACAGAATGGAACTTTGTCAGTAGAGGGTGCTGGGAAAGACATTGCAAGGGAAAAGGGTTGTTTGCTGGTTGATGGGAGCTCACTCCACATGCTGTTCCTCCAGTGTGCGCGGTCTCAATAAATTAATGGATCCACATATCAAAACAAAAAGAGAGACAAAAGACATCAGGTGGAGAGGAGGGATGAATAGGCAGAGCACAGAAAATTTTAGGGCAGTGAAACTATTCTGTAAAATATTACCCTGTAAGATACCTTGTAAGATACAGTGGATACATGTCATTACACATATATCCAAAGCCATTAGATGTACAACACCAAGAGTGAACCCTAATGTAAACAATAAACTTTAGGTGATAATGATGTATCAGTGTAGGTTAATCAATTGTAACAAATGTCCCATTCTGGTGTGGGATGTTGATAATGGGAGAGGCTGTGCATGTGTGGGGGTAGGGGGTATATGGGAAATGTCTCTACCTGCCACTCAACTTTTCTTTTTACCTGCTCTAAATAATTAATCTATTTTTAAAAAAGAGATATCACGTGCCTCATGATGAAACTGCACACCATTACCTTGCACATCACTCCGGATGAAGAGATCAAACCTGAATCTAATCAAGCCGCTGGATTCATCTGCTAATTTTCAGGAAATAAAAGCCAGAAAAACATGCACCATTGTTTAGATGAATGACATATGGATGGACAAATGGATATGTGTGTGGTAAATCAAACATAGAAAAATGCTAACTGTAAAATCTATGTTCTGGGTATATGAGCATCCACTATATAATTCATTCAACTTTTCTGTGTGTTTGAAAATACTCATAATAAAATAATGAAAAAAAGATACATAAAATTGTCATATCTAAACTATAGTGTCTAGGGATGTAGACTTGGGTGATAAAACTATAAAAGAAACTCAAGGAAGTAATTAGAATAAAAATTAGAATAGTGGTTGCTTTAGGGAAAGGAAAGGTGTTGTAAATGGGTAGTGATCCATGGATATCTTCTGAGGCAGCTGGCCAAATTCTATTTCTTGAACTAGTTGGGATTACACAGGTGCTTCCCTTATAACAATTCATTAAACTCTATGTATGTTCTGTGTGGTTTTTATACCCAATTTATCCTAAGGTAATAATTAGACGAGTACACAGATGTTTGTACAATAATAAATATCATTTATTGAGCACCTACTATGTATATTAGACACTGCTCTAAGCACTTTACAAGTATCTTATTTATCCTCACATCAACCCTATGTAGTAATACTATTCTTATACCCATTTTACAGATGAGACTCAGAAAAATAAAAGAATGTTCACTACAGCATTCTTAATAATACAAACTAAAACCACCTAATCCTGATGAAATGGACAAAAAACTATGATCCATCCATGCAATGGAATATTATGAAACTATTAAAGAAGTATAAATGCTTTCTCACTTTTGTTTTTATCTATCTATCTGTCTATCTACCTATCTATCTACGTGAGCATGATAAGAAGTCCATTACAAATTTCTAAGTAAAGACAACCAAAGAAGTAGATTACAGAAATATATAATATATGTATTATAATCTCATTTAGATTTAAAAAATTATATATACATAAAAAGAATATTAAAATTGAGGAGGATTCTCAGCTGTAAGATGAAATACTGCCATTTGTGACAACATGGATGGATCTTGATATTATCTTGCTAAGGGAAATAGTCGAACAGAAAAAAAGTTGAGAACCATATGCTATCACTCATATGTGGGATATAAAACTGAAAGCAACAAACAAACAAGACAAACAGAGACTCGTGGACATGGACAACAGTTTAGTGGTTACCAGAGGAAAAAGAGGAGGGGTACATAAGGATAAAATGAGTCAAATATATGGTGACAAAAGGAAATCTAACTTTGTGTGGTGAACACACAATGCAATGTACATATGGCGTATTGTTGAATTGTACACTTGAAACCTATATAATTGTATACTTGAAATAAATAAATTTAATAAAATAAATAAAAATAAAATAAAAGTAAGGAGGATTATAGTGAGACTCACTTTGTAATACATCTGTGTTGTATGAGGTTTTTACAAACATGTATTATTTTTGTAATTATGGTGATAGTGGTTGTACAATGTGAATATACTAATTCTAAAGCAAAAAGAAAACCCTTTTTTATTAATCAAACAACTATATTTGCCATTTTGATTCTAAACATCTACTTCAGCAGTTCTCAAACTTTTTTAATCTCAAGATTCCTACTCTTAAATATTAAGGACTCTAAAAAGCTTTTATTTACGTGGGTTTACCTACACATACTGACCATATTAGAACTTAAAATGAGAAAATTTTAAAACACAAAAATACAGAAGCACACATTACATTAGTCTTCATATAGCCTCTGGAAAATTCCATTTTACACTCATGAAAGAATGAAAGTAAAGAAGGCTAATAGCATCTTAATATTATTATTATAGTTTTGACCTTGAAGACCCCCTGTAAAGTTCTCAGAGAACTCCAGACCTCACTTTGAGAAGACTTGATATAAGTATTCCCACAAATATAATCAATAACCCTATAAACACTATGAACAACTTTTCTGAAACTTACTCACAGATTTAATTTTGCAATGAAAGGGAGCCTGCATCTAAAGGGGGTGGGGCATCAATGTCTGTGCAAAATAAATAACCTTAAAGCAAAAATAATTGAGAAAATTTGCTAGAAAGTTCCTTTCTATATAGAAGAAATAATAAAAGGCAACTGCCAGTTTTACTTAACCTTGGTAAGTTTTTGGTGGCAAACGACAAATGTTGATTAGTTACTGCTACTTTGGCCAACTATGGCTCTTTCATCCCCGTGCTCTGTTTATTCTTCCCAGACTTGATCTTCACACACATGGTCTTCAAACAGTCCCAAAGAAATCATTTTGATATATAGTATCAAACACAGACTACATTAATCAAAGTTTCTCCTGTTCATGAACTCCTCTCTTCTGCCATTCTTCCCTTACTTTAAAAGAATTATCAATTAAGCAGTTGTTTGTTGCTCCTCCTCCGGTATTTTGCACCTAGATGTTTTCTATTGTGAAGAATACACATCAGTGGGAATATATGAGATAATTTCAGTTAGTAGATGAAAAAAAAATGGTACTTCACTTTTTTACCTATTTACTTGAAATTAGATAAGTAAAACATATAAGTACTATGCTAAACTTGTAATTTCTGGGATATTATAGTTTGCTTTCTAAATAGATTTGAGTTAAATTATGGATTTAAAAAATAGATAAGTAATACTATAAGTGACTCAGATATAGCAAAATCATCAAGATAAAGTGGTGCATGAATGAAATTTAAGAAGCACTATACTTTTCTCTGGAGAGAAACAAAGTACCATCCATGGGCCCTCCCACCGCTATTGTGCTGGAGAAGATGTAGCTGCCTCTTCCCCAAGCCCCGCTTTTGCCTCCGGACTTCTCTGGGGCCAGCAGCCGCCTGATCTAGGGCCTGGGGCCACGGGCTTAGCCGACTACCATAGGCTCTGGGTCAAACCAGCAGTTTGCAGGTGGCTACGCTAAGGCGCCGGAGGAGGCGCCCAAGGACACAGTCCGGCCGCAGAGGAGCCCCAGCTGCTGCAACGGTGCCGGTGCCGGCATCTGCAAGTGGTTCAACGTGAGCATGGGGCTCGGCTTCCTGTCCATGAACGCCCTCGCCGGGGTCGTGCTCGACCCCTCGGTGGATGTCTTTATGCACCAGAGTAATCTGCACATGGAGGGCTTCAGGAGCCTGAAGGAAGGTGAGGCAGTACAGTTCACCTTTAAGAAGTCCTCCAATGGCCTGTAATCTGTCGAGTCACTGGCCCTGAAGGGATGTGTTCTGTACAGGGAGTGAGAGGTGCCCAAAAGGAAGAACATACAGAAGCGTAGATCATAGGGAGACAGGTGCTACAGCTGTGGAGGTCTAGATCATCATGCCAAGGAATGTAAGCTGCCACTCCAACCCAAGAAGTGCCACTTCTGCCAGAGCATCAGCCATATGGTGGCCTCGTGTCCACTGAAGGACCAGCAGGCCCCCAGCTCACAGGGAGGAAGAAGATATCCATAGACATGTCCTGTTCCCAGAGGCCCAGAATTGATCCACAGTGGGTGGGGAAAGAGGACTATCCTTTTGCCATCAGGAAGATTTAAGGAGTAGGCATCAACTGGCAGAACGGAGAAAGTAGGTTCAGGGTAAGTAGAGGGCAGCTGGCACTGCCATGTATCTCAGGCCAGAATCCACAGCATCATATCCTAGTCTCTCTTGGCAGTGGATAAGGGATGAAGCAAAGGAACTCCAACCATGCTCCACTCAAACGCATGTGAAGGCTTTAGAGAAAATCCCTCCCTGCCTGTTTTACCTGAGTCTCCATACCCAGAATCTTCATCTTTTGAAAGTGAACTGGATAGGGTCATCGTTTTCTTATTTTTTTTTCTTTTTAAAGAAGGATACGTAATAATATTTCCCACGCCAGAGTGAAAAGATAAAGCATGAGACCAGACTGATGCACCCAACCCACAAATGACCATATTCCATCGAAGGGAATCTCTCAGGAGTAAGGCAGGGTTTTTCTACATTTTGTCTTCACATACCCCATTCTTTGGATAGGGTGCTGAGAGCTCTCACAAGCAATGAGTTGTGATGATAGGCAAAAAGGGTGGTTGGGTGAATAGCTGCAGACCTGCTGCTCCTAAGTTCACTCCCACCTCATTCTGGGCCAATACAATTTATTTATTTGGTCCCTTTGATAACTGCACCTTGGGTGCAACTTTCTCCAGGATGCCAACTGCACTAGCTGTGTGCAAATGTTGTATCTTGCACATTTTAATTTTTTCTGTAATATAAATATTCTTGTTTTGTATTTTTGTGTATTTGAATCTAAGGCCCTCATTCCTGCACTGTGTTCTCAGGTGCAAGAGCAATCTCAGTGATAAATGGGCCATCAGGTCTGCACAGCAGGAATACTTTTTGTTGTTTTATCACCAGGGAGAACTATCTGGAGCATATAGCCTATTGAACTACCTCATTTTTGCCAATTAGAGCTGGCTTTTCTGCCATAGCATCCCCTTGAAACCCCTCCACCTTCAATGTTTCATGGAACACTAGGTTTTAACTGGGTGGCCCCATGACTTGATCTACTGGCAGATTGGAAATTGGTCTGAACAGGAATGGGTGGTACAGAGGTTAGGAGAGGCCGGGCCAGGTGAAAGGTGCAGAGGGGACGCCAAGATTAGGTGAGGGTTGTCTATACATGTGTAATAAAGGATTACTGTTCCAGATCTCTAATCTAAGGGTTTGGGACTCGCTTTACATACCAGATCCATCCTTCACTGGTTTGGGTTAGGCCTATTGTGCACAACAAGGTATATATATGTGTGTTTATAAAAAGAAAACATGAGTTGGTAAAAACAGGTTTTAAGAACAATAACTCTGTAGCCATCTTTAGCTGCCCAAAGATGGATATATGAAGCAAGGACTAAATTCCTTAACCTTTAAAAATTCTGAGCTTTTCCTCCTTGGCTTCCAGAGAGACCATAAGTGATGGCTTCTTTGTGGTGCCCAGGACCACTGTCCTGCCCTGCTGCAGCAGTGGTTACTGTCATGGTAGCTAAAGGAGAAAAGGGGTTTTGTTTACATGCTATGAGATCATCAAAAACCTACCTCTCTATGTTGAAACGGGGCAAATGCAATAGGACGCATTGGATGATGTGTGTCTGATCCTGGGTGCTTGTCTCCCCCAGTTGCTGCCCCCTCTAGTTATTTATCTGTCTAGGCTTTGTAGGACTTCAGGAGTAGCTGATTTGGTGATTGCTAGGTGGCCTAATTTGTGTAAATATAATCTGTTAGTCTTTCTTAATGTTCTTTGGGGATTTTATTGTTTATAAACTTCTTTTTATATTAAGAAAAATAGCCAAAGCATCTCTGACAAAAGGTTCTGCACCAAGCAAAAATTTTCTGAAACATAAGCTTGGGGGATCCATCTTGAAGTGAAGGTCTTGAACCATCCTTTCTTTTGTTTCTCCTTCCCCTAATTCCTATTTTGGACCAGATCGTCTGTTCTAACAACTTGACTCCTACCCTATCTTTTACCCACCCTGCACTGAAGCCTACACACCCACACATACACATTTAATTTGTGGGGTGTCTCCTCAACTCCTAAATGATTTGTGCAAAAAATCTTAAGAAGCTAAGAATACTCCATCTCTTGTTCCCAAACTCCCATGTCAAGACCATTCCTTGATATGCGATTCATGCCAAACACTTAGATTGCATATTTGGTTAGATCGAGACTACTTTAATCTCTAATCCTAGGGTAGAGAGAAGCAACGAGGGGGCCTTCCATTTTGAAAGTGGGGTGAGGAGACCACGGAAGGGAAGGTGAATGTATGTCCAAGTCACTCAGGAACTTTTATGCAGGTGCAAGAAACTTATGTCAAAGAAGCCACAAGATTGTTTAATAGGAGATGGATGAATGTAACTCCATGTTTATTGCTAGAAACCAAAGATTTGAGTGAAGTCTTGAATTTATAGGGAGGGAGGAGGGTAGGAAAGCATGTACCTGTCTGTTCTTTCCCTGATCCCTTCCCCTCATTTCTCAACTGCAGGAGACTGAGCCCCCTTGGGCTTTGGTGACCCCCATCACTAAGGAGTTTATTTGATGGTTGATTTTTACTTCCATTTGCTATCATTTTGTAACACACATGCTGACCCTGTCCCTTCCTCTCTTTTCCCTAGGAAAATAAAGACGTATTCATACTGGGGGTGGCGGGGGCAGGGGAGTTCCATCACATAGACAACCAAGCCAGAAACCTGACAGTCATCCTATGCTCTTCCTTCTCCATTCCCATTTGTTTCCATCATTGATCCACCTTGGGTCTCCACATATAAAACAGATTAAAAGCAGTGCTACCCTGGTTGAGCTCTTCCATGCCCATTCTGCCTTTTTCCTAGACTTCATGGCAGCCCCAAGACATTTCTATTACCCTAGGGCTCAGGAGAAGACAATTTGAGAACCACAAGACAGATTTCAAATACAGTGTGATTGGAACTCCCAACCTAAAAAGATCTGAGTTGGAATCTTACCTCTGCCATTCACTAGCTGTATGTCCCTAGTCACATCATTGCCCTCTCTGAGATTGACTTTCATCATCTGTAAAATGGCAGTAGTACATTCTAGCAAGAGGGCTATTCTAAGGATTAAATTGTTCACTGAATATAGAGTAATATAACATTGCTCCTGGCACAAAATAGGCATTCAATACTATTTTTCTTACAATTGCATACAAAACCACCCTGCATGATCTGGTATCTGCCTGCTCCTCCTTTTTAGCTTCATTTCTAGCTGCACCTCGCAAACCCCAAACTTTATGTGATAGACATGCTTAACTACTCAGTTTCCCAATCATAGCATGCTGTTTCAGATTTCTAAGCTCTTGATCACACTGATTTCCCTACGAGAAATGCTCATCCACCTATTTATCTGACAAGTACTTTTCCAATCCCTCTATTATATCTCCTTGTCCCTTAGTCTCCTATTATATAACATTTTATTGCATTGATTTGTTTACATGTCTATCTCCACACTTAGGATTGTGAACTTTTAGAGTACAGGGACCATGTCTACTTGTCTTTGTATCCCCAACGCCTAGCACAAAATCTAGAAGATGATAGGTTTCTCATTAATGTTTGCTAAGTGGCCATAATAGAAAGCAATTTGGAAGTTAAACAACATTCTTATCTTTTCATAGTAAGTTCTCAGTACTTACACTGATAATGTAAGCATTTTTTTGATATGCCACTTTTGATAATAAAACATTCTATTGGAAATCCTGGTGTGCAGAAATTTTTTCCATCTTCCATATCATGACACCATATAACCGGCATATTATCAATAATTCTAAATATAGATATTTGAAAAAGAAAAGATTTAACAAACATTTCACATCAAGGAATACTAACACCATCTTATATATATTTAGGTTCAAATTTTTAATGAAAGGCAAGTCATAAAAAGAGTATACAATTTCAAGTATCTATTAAAACTACATATGAAAGTCAATTTCTTTCAGATGCCAAACCTACCAATGATGTTGATAATTCAGTTGATTTCCTTTCTTCAAAAAAGCCAGCTTTTTCTTTTGGTTTTCATTTGCTACATCATAAGATTTTACACAAACTTTTATACATGTTTTTGTCTTGTTAAGAGAAAACTTAAGAAATAATTTAAAATATTAAGAGATTGGACTGAATGGTATAAAGTAGATGTCACAAAATAAGCACTTTATCTTACAGATAAAACTTTTCCTCAGAGATTTCAGTATGCCACCATCCTCAATACTATCTCCTCAACTTCAATTCATACCTAAAATGATTACACTAGACACACACACACACACAATGCTTTCACCACTAAACAGAATAATTTAGCTTCTTCAATGATATATAAAGTGGGATATAAAATGTACTGTAGCTTCCTAAAACTTATTCCAATATAGAACCCTTCACTTAAAAGTGATAATAATAAAAACAAAATAATAATAAAATAAAAGTGACAATAAAATTAATTGTAGTGATGGTTACACAACTCTGTGAATATACTAAAACCACTGAATTTGGTGAATTATTTTGTATGTGAATATCTCTTGATAAAGCTGTTACCAAAAAATTGATAATAAAATATTTTATAGCTTTAATATGAAACCCCTTGTTTATAAGGTCTGGCTATGGGGGATAATCAAGGCAAAGTGCCAGTGTTATTAATCAAGAAATAATGGTAGCCGCAGCAATAATACAAGAGAAATAAAAAGCATCCAAATTGGAAAGGAAGAAATAAAATTCTAGTTATTTGCCGATGACATGATATTATATAGAAAGAACAACAAAGATTCCACCAAAAAAAAACTGTTAGAACTGATCAATGAAATCAGTAAATTAGCAGGTTACAAAATAAATATTCAGAAGTCAGTGGCATTTTTATACACCAATGATGAACTTTCAGAAAGAGAAATTAAGAGAATAATACTATTTACAATTGCATCAAAAACTATAAAATACCTGGGAATCAAATTAACCAAGAAGGTAAAAGACCTGTTTTCAAAAAAAAAAAAAATGTCATTGAAAAAAGAAATTGAAGAAGATACAAATAAATGGAAGCATATACTGTATTCATGGGGAAGAAAAATCAACATCAATAAAATGGTCATACTACTCAAAGCAATCTATAGATTCAGTGCGATCCCTATCAAAATATCAATGACATTTTTCAGAGAGCTAGAACAAATAATCCTAAAATTTATATGGAGCCACAAAAAATCCCGAATAGCCACGGCAATCTTGAGAAAGAAGAACAAAGTTGGAGGTATCATACTACCTGATATCAAACTATACTACAAGGCTACAGTAATCAAAACAGCATGGTACTGGCATAAAAACAAATACATTGATGAATGGAACAGAATAGAGAGCCCAGAAATAAATCCATGCCTATATGCTCACTTAAGGAAGTAAAAATATACAATGGGGTAAAGACTGTCTCTTCAATAAATGGTGTTGGGAAAATTGGACAGATACATGCAAAAACAAAGAAGCTGGACCACCTTCTTACATTGTATGCAAGAATAGACTCAAAGTGAATTAAAGACTTAAATGTAAGACCCAAAACCATAAAACTTCTAGAAGAAAACATAGGCAGTAAACTCTCTGATATTACTAATATGAATTTCTTTTCAGAAATATCTCCTCAGGCAAGGGAAATAAAAGAAAAAATAAATAAATTGGACTGCATCACACTAAAAAGATTTGTACAGCAAAGGAAACCATCAACAAAACAAAAAGACAACCAACTATTTGGGAGAATATATTCCCTAATGATACATCTGATAAGGAGTTAATATTCAAAATATATAAAGAACTTATACAACTTAACAACAAAAAAAAACAAACAAACAACCCAATTAAAAAATGGACAGAAACCTGAACAGATACTTCTGCAAAAGGAAATACAGATGGCTAATAGACATGAAAAGATGATTAGATGTCACTAACCATCAGAAAAATGCAAATTAAAACCCCAATGAGATATCACCTCACACCCATCAGAATGTCTATCATCAATAAATCAGAAACAAGTGTTGGTGAGGACGCAGAGACAAGGGAACCCTCATATATTGTTGGTGGAATTGCAAATTGGTACAGCCACTATGGAAAGCAGTATGGAGGTTTCTCAAAAAATTAAAAATGAATACACCTTTTGACCCAGCAATTTCACTTCTAGGTATTTATCCAAAGAAAATCAAAACAATAATTCATAATGACCTATGCACTCCAATATTCATGGCAGCACAATTTACAACAGCCAAGATATGGAAGGAACCTAAATGCCCATCAACAGACAACTGAATAAAGAAATGGTTCATGTATACAATGGAATATTACTCCACTATTAGAAAAATGAAATCCTACCATTTGCAATGACATGGATAGACTTAGAGGTTATTATGCTGAGTGAAATAAATCAGACAGAGAAAGATAGATACCATATGATTTCACTTATATGCAGAACCTAAGGAACAAAAAGAACAAACTAATCAAAAACAGACTCACAAATATAGTGGACAATTTGGTGATGGACAGAGGGGAGGGAGGTTGGGTATCTGGGAGAATGGGGTGAAGGGTTAAAGAAGTACAAATTAGTAGTTGATAGTTGGTCACGGGGATAGAGAGCATGGCAGAGAGAATGCAGTTAGCATTAATATGATGACTAGGTGGAGGGCCAGGGGAGGGAGGGAGCAATTGAGGGGATTGTTTTATGAACTATATAGATGTCTAACCAATGTACTTCATACCTGAAACTAATTTAAATAAATATTTTTTTTTAAAAAAAGGAATATTGGTAGGGTAACAATAATACAAAAATTATATTATCAACAATCTCATTATTTTCCTCCACAATGTTAGCTTTTTAAATGTGTTTTATTTGTTCCAATGGTCATATACCATTGGAATTTAAGAGGAATTTAAGAGAATTTCCCCCCAAAAGACAGACGAGGTAAAATTAAACAATATGAAATATGAATGGATATTTAGGGATATTATGATTTTAACTTGAGTTAAAATATAAACTTTATTTATAAATATAAAATATTTGAAATTTTTTTCTCTATAGAGAGATTTTATTTAAACAGCAAATTATGCACATAATAATAATTCTAGTGGCCCAAAAGTAATGAGATAAAATCAATTTATTTCTCCAAACCTGTAGTCTTACTCTCCATTAATAAAGATTCCTAGTTTAAAACCATCCCAGTTGACAAACGGGAAAAAAAAAGAAAGACAGAATGAGAGAGAATAAACTATGAAAAGAGATTCATATTTAGCACCTCATATCTTGAAATCATACAAATATTAACCAAAAAATCCCTTATTGGCATCAGAGTTGAACAACACTGTCTTGTTTCTCCAGTCCAAGGGATAGCATTTTCTGAAAAGGTATACTTTTCTGTTAAGACAATGATACGCCACAGGGGTATTGTGTGCAACTTTAATCATGGAAAAGCTAATGCCTGATACACAGAACAATGGAACAGATCAATGGAGAACCCAGAAACAAACCTACACAACTATACCCAAGTGATTTTTTTCCAATGATGCAAAATCAGTTCGATGGGGAAGGATAGTCTTCAATAAAAGGACATCTACAGGCAAAAAAATAAATAAATTTTAACCCAAACCCAATTTTTTATAAAAAAAAAAACTAAAAATTGATCACAGACTTAAATCTATAAAGTAAAAGTATAAAACTTTTGAAAGAAAGAATAGAAGAAAATCTTCAGGACCTAAGGCTATGCAAAGTCTTCTCAGCCTTTATACCAAAAGCATAATCCATAAAAGTAAAACTTAATTATTGGATCTCATAAAAATTAAAAACATTTGCTTTCTGAAAGACCCTGTTAAGAGGATGAAAACACAAGCCACAGACTGGGAGAAACTATTTGCAAACAATCACTGCAACAAAAAAAAAAAATCATATCTAGAATATATAAAGAATTCTGAAAAATCAATTTTGATCAAAGTAAAAGATCAAAAAATCCAAATAGAAAATGGGCAAAAGGGGAGACATCTCACTGAAAAGGGTATACAAATGGCAAATGAAAAGATATACAACATCATTAGCTATTAGGAAAATGAGAAAAAAAACCATGATGGGACACACTTATCAGAGTGGCTGAAATAAAAAAATAACACTGCCAAATGCTGGCAAGGATACAGAGAAACTGGATCACTCATACTTTGCTGGTAGGAATGTAAAATGGTGTAGCTCTTCTGGAAAACAGGCAACTTACAAAACTAAACATGAAACTATCATATCACCCAGCAGTTACACTCCTGAGTGTTTATCTCAGAAAAATGAATACCTATCTGCACCAAAAAAAAACCTACACACAAATGTTCATAGTACATAGTTTTATTCATAAGTCAAAAGTTGGAAGCAATCTAAATGTCCTTCAATAAGGTGAATAGTTAAACAGACTGGTACAGCCATACCGTGGGATACTATGCAGCATTAAAGGAGAATCAACTATTTATACACAAAACAACCTGAATGGATCTCAAGGGAATTATGCTGAGTGAAGAAAGCTAATCCAAAAAAGGTAATACTGTATGATTTCCATAATTTGTATAACATTATCAAAATCACATTATAGAAATAGAGAAGAGACTAGTGTTTGTCAGGGGTAAGGATTATGGAGGAGGGGTGGGGTGGCTATAAATGGGCAGCATGAGATGATGGAACTATGTTGTGTATTGATTGTGGCAGTGGGTACATGAATCTGCACAGATAATAAAAGTGCAAAGAATATCTGTCTCTGTCTCTCTCTGTCTCTTTGTCTTTATCTCTGTCTCTCTCTCCCTCCCCCTTCTATCTCACACACATGCACACACACACAGAAGACTGCATGTAAAACTAGTGAAATCTGTACAAGCTCTGTGCATTATACCAATGTCAATTCCCTGGTTTTGATATTGTACTATACTTGTGCAAGATGTTACCATTGGGCAAACCTGAGTAAAAGATACACAAGACCGTCCTGTTCATTTTTTGTAGTTTCCTGTGAATCTATAATTCTTTCAAAATAAAAAGTTTTAAAAGAAGCTAATGCCTAATGGTTTCACAAGTGTATACATATATTAAAATTAATCAAATGTATACTTTCCATATGTGCAGTTTATTGTATTTCAATTACACTCCAATGAAGTTGGGGGAAAAGAAGAAAAAGTTAATGCCTTCAGAATTATAACTGCTTATTAAAGTATCCTTAACTCTATTCCCATATCTACTAAGAAATTGAAAGCAATATCAATAGACACTGAGAGTCCAATTATATCTAATATTATCCTACCCAAAATATGCAAGAAAAATAAATTAAACTTGTTTTTTCTTTACAAAGCAAGAATAAAACTTGAAAGGCAAAACCTTTTTGAGGAACCACTAACTTCTACAGATAGCTTAAATAGCATATATTAACACATTCTTCTGGCAAGACCACATTCTATCCTTTCCTTTTTCTCTACCTCCTTTTTTTAAATATATATATATATATATATATATATATGTATATATATATATATACATATATATATATTTTTTTAATTTATTTAGGCAACCCTTGGTTGATCTCACAGATTGCAAGGACCTTGTCAGCATACAATCCCTTATATTTTTTTATTTTTTATGCCTACAGCACCTGGTCTTCCTAGGTGGTCTCCCATCCAAGTACTAACCAGGCCCAACCCTGCTTAGCTTCCAAGATCAGATGGGATCAGTCTTGTTCAGGGTGTCATGGCTGTAGACTCTCTACTTCCTTTTAAAACAAAGACTTTGCTACAATAACTACAGACAGTACCCAACTTGAATTTCTAGAATTTACAATGGTGCAAAAGCAGTATGCATTATAAATTACATAAGATATTCAACACTTTATTATAAAATAGGTTTTGTCTTATATGATTTTGCCCAATTATAGGCTAATGTAAGTGTTCTGGGCACATTTAAGGAAGGCTAGGCTCAGCTGTGATGCTCAGTAGTTTAGGTGTAGTAAATTCATATTTAACTTAGAACATTTTCAACTGACAATGGGTTTATCGAGACATAACCTTGTTGTAAGTTAAGGAGCATTTGTAGCCAGTTTTGAGAAGATTCATTTTAAAATAAGATTTAATAATAAAATCAGCTGACTAACCTTATAAAGAGATGTTGTTATTCATTCTTCAAATAGTACTTGTCCAAGATTCTCAGAAGGGCTTTTTTTTCAGTCTTGACAGAAGTCAAAGTTAAGACAGGAGAGGTTCAAGTAACATTTTTAAAAATCAGCAAAGAAATCAGGTTTTGTAATTTATCTAGCCTCTCCACTGTTAATGGCAGATGCTTCTAAAAATGTGACCCAGAATGTGTCTAATTATGACTGACATACCTTATTATATATTTCTTTTTAAACTGTTTAACTTCTGATAATTACGAAGTAATTATTTAAAATGCTTATGGTATTGCTCTTGACTTTTATAATGTAGGTAATAACAAACTAAAAAACTAACAGTATTTTCAGGGTTAAGCTTCAAATTACATAAAAAATAATCAAACAACAGTTTAAAGCTGTACTAAGTCTAACTCAAGACATTTAGAAACTGTAATTATTCTGATTAAAGGAGAACTTAAAATACAGTCCCCCCCCAAACACATTCCCACATAGTCTCAAATCAAATGATTAATAGGTGAATATAATTACAACTACATTTAAGGAAATTTGAATATAAAATGGCTTACGTAGAAGGTAAAATAAATGGTAGGCCTGTGTAATAACTTAAATACTCATACTGAAGCCCTATATTTACACTTGCTATTTTAATAAAAATCAGACTTGATTTGATTTCTGCTTAATTAGTGGAAATAAAGTAATACTAAAAAGGACTACAATCATTTTTTTCTAAAAAGTACATCATTTGTTGTTATTCTCAAATGGCTGATCATACTTAATCTTGATTATGTCATAACTGCTCACTATTAAACAAAGCACCTTCATCCACTAAAAACTTTAGTATGAACTACCTATTCCATGTTTTAGAAATAAGCTTTAATTCAGTAATTGTAATTAAGTTTAGAGTGTAGTAAATTTATAATTTGCTTCTCTTAGAAAGAAAATCAAGTATGGCAACTTTCTAATTTTTAAGCATTTGTCTTGCTCACATCAAAAGTTTTCTATTCTAATCATTTTTTTCCTATTACCTTTCTTACAACATTACCTATACATTTCTTAATATATCCAGGGCTTTTATTCACTATCTTTAAAAACTGATGGCACATTTTAACACAATCACAATTATATCAGATATAATTATAATACTTATAACTTACATATTATAAATTAAGACAGAGCACCAAGTCCAATCTATTTACACATAGTGCTACTGATGACTATAAGAAGGAAAAAAATCATTAATAATACAAAGCAAAATAAGATTGCACTTGCAAAGCACATAATAAAGTAACTGAAAGGTAACTGAGTCTATTGTTCCGATCAATTTATAACTATATAGTTGTAAATATATGACTTAGTAGAGTTATAAGTTTGTAACACAGTATAGCTATAAATTCATAACATTTATCTGGTATCATTGGGTTCTCTGAATATGTATATTTTCCAGATATCTCTGCTGTTCTTAACCTTTTTTAATTATAGAATCTTTTGAAAATATGAACCCTCTCCCCAGAAAAGCAGACATATTCACTGAATTTTCTGTTCAGTTTTAAGAGGCTTCACTGAGCCCGTGGAGTCCATGGAACTTAGGTTAAGAACTTGAGATAATTAAAGCTACCTGTATAAGTGCTTTTCTTGTATTATTTAAATCATTTTTATAAGAATCATTCTAAAATATACTTCACTCTTTCCTACCTTAAACAGAACACGATGATCACAATTTAATCGTCCTGAGGACTCAAGGTTATTTTGAACATCAATCACTGCATCTGCTTTGATTCTGTGACATCCTTAGTATCAAACGATGTGAGAAGAGCTATTTCTTCCAAAACTAAATGCTGTAGGTGACTATCCACACCTCTGCTACCCACACCCCCTCATTCTTACCAAAGAATATAAACCCATTTACAAAAATTTTATGTCTCTTTTCTTTTGGCTATAAGCTATTGTTATGCCTCCTCTCCCTTCTTTTTTCTCCCCTAATCTGCTAGAAAGCAAGCCCTCAATTTATAGAATAAATAACTAGATTTGTTAAAACTATGTCTAAAAGATTGTCTGAGAGCATGAGAGTTAGTATGCGGACATTATAACATCTATTCTGGCTCTTCACAGGACATTTTTGCTTACTTCTCTGAATCTCAGCTGTGCTCTTAATAATTTTCCAGAAAGGATTTTTTTTAAATCATGAAAACAGCACACTTGGGTAATAACTTTATTCTTTTTCAAAATTCCATACATTACTTATAAAAAAATTGAATATCTGCTATCATCTTTACCACATGATTAGATTTGTTTGTTTGTTTGTTTGTTTGTTTTCCAATTACAGTTCACATATATTAGTTTCAGATATACACCATAGTGGTTAAACATTTAAATAATTTACAAAGTGGTCTCCTGATTGGTCTAGTACCCACGTGGCACTACAGTTATTACCACATTACTGACTATATCCCTTATAGTGTGCTCTATATCCCCATGACTATTTAGTAACTACCAATTTGTACTTCTTAATCTCTTCCCCTTTTTCACCCATCCTTCCAACACACCTGCACCAGGCAATCACCAAAATATTCTCTGTATCTATAAGTTTGTTTCTGTTTTGTTTGTTCATTTATTTTGTTTTTTAGATTCTACATATAAGTGAAATCATATGGTATTTGTCTTTCTCTGACTTACTTCACTTAAGTGACTCTCTAGGTCCATGCATGGTGTTGCAAATGAAAATTTCACTCCTTTCTATGGTTGAGTAATATTCCATTGTCTTCTTTATCCAATTGTCTATTGAGAGACAGTAAGCTTATTTTGATATCTCAGCTATTGTAAATAATGCTGCAATACATATAGGGATGCATATGTCTTTCTGAATTAGTGTTTTTGGGTTTTTCCAAATAAATACACCGAAGTGGAATTACTGGATACTTCTTTATCTCCTATTATAGCTTTTGTTTTAAAGTCTATTTTTTCTGGTCTAAGTACTGCTATCCTAGCTTTTTTTTTTTAATTTCCATTTTCATTAATATCTTCTTCTATCCCTTTATTTTCAATCTGTGTGTGTCTTTTGATCTGAAGTGAGTCTTTTGTAGGCAGCATGTATAAGGGTCTTGTTTTCTTATCCATTCAGCCACCCTATCTTTGATTGGAGCATTTAATCTACTTATATTTAAAGTAGTTGTTGATAGATATGTAGTTATTGCCATTTCATTATTTATATTTTTTATTTTTTTCTTCTTCTTAAAGAAATCTTTTTAACTTTTCCTGTAATACTGGTTTAGCTTTTTCTTGCCTGGGAAGTTATCTGTTCTTCAATTTTAAATTATAACCTTGCTGGGTAGAGCAATCTTGATCATAGGTCCTTGGTTTTCATCACTTTGAATATTTTGTGCCAACCCCTTCTGGTCTGCAAAGCTTCTGTTGAGAAATCAGCTGACAGTCTTATAGGACCTCCCTTGTAGGTAAATAACTGCTTTTCTTCTCCTGCTTTAAAGATTCTGTCTTCATCTTTAACCTTTGGCATTTTAATTATGATGTGTCTTGGCATGAGCCTCTCTGAGTTCATCTTGTTTGAAACTCTATGCTTCCTGGGCTTGTATGTCTATTTCCTTTGCCAGGTTAGGGAAGTTTTCCATCATTATTTCTTCAAATAAGTTTTCAAATCCTTGCTCTCTCTCTTACGTTTCTGGTATCCTTATAATGTGAATGTTGGTATGCTTTAAGTTGTCCCAAAGACCCCTTAAACTATACTCATTATTTTTGGATTCTTTTTTTCTTTTTGCTGTTCTGATTAGGTGTTTTCTGCTACCTTATCTTCCAAATCATCAATTCAATCCTCTGCTTCATCTACTCTTCAATTGACTCCCCCAATGTATTCTTCATTTCACTTATTGTATTCTTCATTTCTGACTGGTTCTTTTTTTATGTTTTCTACCTCTATTTTTACATTTTCTATCTCTTTGTGACAGTTGTCACTGAGATCACTAAGCATGCTTATAACCAATGTTTTGAACTCTGCATCTGGTCTGTTGATTCCTTCTAGTGTATTCTTCATTTCAGTTATTGTATTCTTCCTTTCCGACTGGTTCTTTTTTATGATATCTATGTCATTTTTTTATGTTTACTATCTCTTTGTTGAAGTTCTCACTAAGTTCCTTAAGCATCCTTATAATCAGTATTCTGAACTCTATCTGGTAGATACTTGCCTCCATTTTGTTTAGTTCGTCTCTGGAGTTTTCTCCTGTTCTTACATTTGGGACAAGTTTTCTTTGTCTCCTCATTTTGGCTGCCTCTCCATGTTTGTTTCTATCTGTTAGGTAGATGTGCTATATCTTCCAGTCTTGATAGGGTGGCCTTATGTAGCAGGTATCCTATAGGGCCCAGTGGCACACTCTCCCTGATCACCTAAGTCAGGTACTCCAGGACTGCACCTTGTGTGGGTTGTGTGTGACCTCCTGCTATAGTTAAGCCTTGATTGTTGCTGACATATCAGTGGTTGAGGTTGACCCTCAGGCTGACTGTGAAGATTGGCCATGAGTTGCTGTGTGGTGGCTGACCCCACAGAGCAGAATTTGCCCCAGTGGGCTTTAGTGCCTGCTGAGATCTTCCTTCAAGTTGTGCCACTTGTGGGGCTATTAATATGGTGCTCTGTGTGGTCTGAAGCTGGCCTCTGGGTGTGTTGCTTCTGGGGCCTCTTGAGGGCGGTCCCATGTAGACTAAGGTCAGCTGTTGACTTTGACCAGCTGGGGCTACCTAGTAGGAACTACAAAGTGACCTGTGTTTGGTCACTGCCTGTGCTGGGCCTAGAAGCATGTGGGAGAGGCCATGCTGTGAACTGAAGCCAACTGCCACCTGTACAAGGCCTGGGCTTGCTCAGCAAAAGGGAAGTCTGAGGCCTGCCACTGCCTGCCAGCTGCCAGTAAGGCTGAGACACTGCAAGAGCCTCAGGTGGTCCACTAGTTGAGTGGGAAAAGGTCTCAGGAAGACTCCAGGGTGGAGCAAGTGGATTTCACCCGGTCAATGAAGATTCAGATTGGGCCATGTGAAAGGAGGGCTCAACACAGGAAACATGGCATCTGCCCACCAGCTACACAGAAGGAGGGCTCAACACAGGGACAATGGTGGCTGTGTCTCCAACCCATGCCTTGAAGCAACATGACTCTGTCTCTCCCTGTATGTTTCTGGCACCTCCCAAGCCACCATCCCTCCGCCTGAGCACAAGGTGAGTGCCTCACATGGAGATAGTCTTTGTGGGGGCCCTTTAAGTGGACACATGGGTTTCCAGCAGCCTTCTGTCTCACCCAGATGGGCAAAATCTGGGCTGATTTTCACAGCCAACTGTTATGGGGACTCCTCTTCCAGGCACTGGTGCTCCAAGCTGGGGAGGGGGGCTGAGAACCCTCACTCCTCAAGGGGGACCTCTGCAGCTGAGATATTCTTTCTGATTCTCAATCACCACACATGGGTGTAGGGCCATGATTAGAGTTTTTAAAAGAAGAGGATGCAGAAAATTATCAAGCTTGGTACCAAAAAATAAAAAATAAAAAACCTTACTGTAACTTTGTAAAACAAGAGAATTGTATCTGCATTCAATGAAATCTAATTAGAATTTTTTCAATAATAACATATAACAATTATAGTTTTGTCAAGATGAATAGGCAAAAGTTTCTAAAAAGACAGCAGATAATTAAGGATAATAGTTCTTATCCTCATTCCCAATACTGACAAAGTACATAAAATTTGAACTATATTTTAAAATACATATTTGGAACTTATTATATTTAAACGAAACTTGATGAAGTGGAGAAAAGATAGATTATTCAATACATGGTGTTAAGACAACTGGTCAGCAATCTGGGGTAAAAGTAGTTAAGTTGGCTCTTTATCTTATATATTATTACACCAGAAAATATTAATTGTATTTAAATGTTAAAATTTAAACCATAAAAATAATAGAAGAAAGCATGGGAAAGACCTTTCAAATTAGGAAACAAAACTCAAGAGCTATAAAAAAAATTGATAAATTAGAATAAAAGCCAATTTTTCTAAATGGAAAAAACTTCAATGAGCAAAACTAAAAGACAATTAACAAACTTGAAAAAAAAAGATGTCAAAGATAAGGTACTAGTTTCCTGATTTATGAATTTCCACAAATCAATTTTTAAAAGTTCAACTTTATAGAAAAATGAGCAAAGGATATACAACTAGTTCACAAAAAAAAAATTTAAATGGCTTTTAATTATATGAAAAGATTCTCAATAAAAAAAAATTTCTAATAAAAGAAATGCAAATTAAAACCACAACATACAAGTTTTAACCTATGAGATTGTCAAAGATCTCAAAGTCTGATAACACATTGTTGTTAAGCTGTGGAAAAACAGGCACTCTCACACACTGTTGGTGAAAGTATAAATTAATACAACCTCCATGTAGAGCAATTTGGCAGTATCAAAATTGTTAAGTGCATATATTTTTGGACGCAGCAATTCCATTCCTAGGAATTTATTCTACAGATGTAGTCCCACATGCAGCAATGTTTGGTAAGATCAAGTGAATGGAAACAAGCTAAATACATAAATAAGGTACTATGTAAATTAATTAGAGCACATCCATGGGAATGCTATGAAACCATTAAAAAAGAATGACTATGTACTTTATGCAACGATGTAAAATGATCTCCAAGCTTTATTGTTAAATGAATAAAGGTCCATGAAGATTAGAACAGTATGCTACCATTTCTGTAAAATAAAAAAAAAGAAAGAAAAAGAATACAAATACATACTTATTTGCACATTCATAAAATCCCTAGAACAATAGGTAAGAAACTAATGATATTGGTGCCCTCCAGGTAGATAAGATAATCAGAGAAAACTTCTCATGTGCCTGTGTTCTTGCATATTATTCTAAGAAATGGGATCATTATAATCATGGGAGGGTGGTTGTTTTTGTAGACTTGGATACATACTTCAAATTACTTCCCAAAGAGTTCAAGTTTAACCATTTAAACTAAGCTAAATGTCATCATAAGGCAGCAAACAGACAAATCCAGAAGAAGGGATATTCCACAGGAAAAATGACTGGTCCTTTCTATAAATCAGTGTTATGAAAAGGGGGGGTGGCACTGTGCTTGATTAAAAGAACCAAAAATACATAACAAATAGATACAATTTGGATTTGGATATTTGGGGGCAAGCTGGGGAAATGTGACTATAAACTGGGTAATAGATGAGATAAAAATATATTGATGTGGAAAGATGGAGTCGTTACCAGAAAAGTGAACATTACACAATACTTTGGATACTATGATTTTATTTTTGTCAAAAAAAAAATGTATGTGGACTCTTACTCATTGGTGGCAGGAATACAAAATGGTACAGCCACTTTGGAAGACAGTTTGGCAATTTCTTACAAAACTGAACATACTCTTATCATATGATTCAAAAATCACACTCTTTGGCATTTTACCCAAAAGAGCTGAAGACTTATGACACAGAAAACCTGCACATGGAAGTTTATAGCAGCTTTATGCATAATTGCCAGAACTTGGAAGCAGCCAAGATATCCTTCAGTAGGTGAATGGTTAAATAAATTTTGGTACACCCAGACAATGGACTGTTATTCAGCATTAAATGAAATGAGCAATAACAAGACATGGGGAGGATATTTCAATGCATAATGATAAGTGAAAGAGGCCAAACTGAAAAGACTACATACTGTATGATTTCAACAGTATGACATTGCAGAAAAGGCAAAACTATGGAGATACTAAGTAGATCAGTGATTGCCAAGAGTTAAAAGAAGAGAGGGATGAACAGGCAGAGAGAACAGAGGATTTTTAAAGCAATGAAATTACTCTGTATAATATTATAAAGATAGATATATAGATACACTTGTGAAAACTCATAGGATGTAAAACACCAAGAATGAACCCTACATCAGCTGGAACAAATGGTCCACTTTCATGGGGAAGCTGATGGGGATGTATCTTAGAAATACTACAGTGTGTGAGTCTTGAAAGGGAAACTGTAAGAGGGATAAAAGGAGGGGAAGAGAGGCGGAGAGGGGAGAGGATGCTGAGAGAGAATGGAAGGAAGAGGAAGAGCTAAGAGGTGGAAGAGCAGCCAATAGGGAGGGTAGATCGGGAGGAGCGGAGAAGGAGGAGGAGGAGCTAATGAGGGGCCTGAGAAGGAGCTGAAAGGTGAAGAAGCAGCGAAGATGCGGAAAAGGGAGGAACCAAGATAAGGGAAGAGGGAGGGGCATCTATGTGAAGGGGTGGAACCGAGAGGGAGGGGAAGAGGAGTAGCAGTAACAGAAGGGAAGGAGCCGAAAGAAAACGAGAAAAGGAGAAAAGGAGGAGCTGAGAGGGAGTTGGAGGAGCTGAGAGGGAGTTGGAGGAGCTGAGAGGGAGTTGGAGGAACTGAAAGGAAGTGGGAAGAGCCTAGAGCGAGGGAAGGAGGATCAGGAGAAAAGAGGGATCGGGATCCACCAAGCCTTGAGACATTGAGACACATCCACAGAGAGGGCTCTGGCATCCCCAGTTTGAAGTAAAGAGCCACCAACCCTGGTCTGTCCCGATGTATCCCGTGCCCCTGGCCTGAAGCCTTCCCCTCACATCTGACCGCCTCCCTGTGGTCCTCACCTTACAGGTTGCAGTCTCTCGGTTTGCCTTACAAAAGTTGACTGGAGCCAACCCAGGGAGGTAAAAAGCGGGGCAGTGGGCACCTGAAGTCCCAGGAGCAGCCCCAGCAGCCACCTTAACCCAGGGAGGGAAGGCGGAAACCACGGGTACTCAGGTGCCGGCTCAGCGCTCAGGGACACACATCATGAAAGAGATAGGACCCAGTGGAGGGAAGAATCGGAAATTATAAGGAAGAGAACCGTAGACAGGGAGGAGCCGAGACCAACTAGTAAGACTAGAATTCCCAGGAAGGTCACTTATTCGGGACGACACACTGGATTGGAACCCGGTCGCTAGGTGCCTAGCAGAGTTTGCACGCACGCGCAGTACGCATGCGTGCGGGTCCCCACCGCCCCTTCAAAGCACCACCCGGCCCAAGCTCGGCATTTTCCCTCGGTTCAGCCTGTTCTTCACTCGCTGCTTTCGTTATGCCTCGCGG
This sequence comes from Eidolon dupreanum, assembly GCA_028627145.1. NCBI lineage: Eukaryota > Metazoa > Chordata > Mammalia > Chiroptera > Pteropodidae > Eidolon > Eidolon dupreanum. The sequence goes on along the minus strand of CM053505.1, from coordinate 84,784,459 downwards.
ACCTGGGAGATGTGGGGCAGGAGAGGCTGTCTGACAGGTCTCAACATCTCAACATCACAAGGTCTCCCATCCTCCGGAATTTGCCTTTTCTGTCTCAAAGCAGCAGTGTTACCGCCCCTGCCATCTTCATTTCTTGCTGCCGAGCTTGGGAGTGGTGGGGGCCGGGAGGGAGAACAAGGGGAATTCCAGGGTTTTGCTGCCCAATGTTGTGACTATTAGGCGCTTGAAATGCAGCTAGTCGGAAACTGATGTTCTGTAAGTGTTAACTGCACACCGAATTTCAAAGAATTTGCACGGTAAAAAGAATGCAAAACGTCTCCATTTTTATGTTGATTGCGTGTCGAAATACTATTTTGGGTCTATTAAGTAAAAAGAAAACATTAAAATTGATTTCATCTGTTACTTTTTATTTTTCAAGTGTGGCTACTGGAATATTTATAATTACTTATGTGGCTCGCATTATATTTCTAATGCCTAGCGCAGGTCTGGGGAAGGAGGATGGAAGGGGAAAAACTAAAGAAGAGGGAGAGGGAGAAGGAGAAAGTGGCTTGCTCTTTGATTTTGAAAGAAAGTTTCTCTTAGTGGCAACGATCTTATTTTGCAACCTCTGAAAGGATTATTGTTGCCCTTACCTCTGCTCCTTGTGCTGTCCTATAATTTAGAGTGTTTGTATTAGGACCTAGAGAGTATTGTCGATATCATAAGACAGAAATAATAAGAGCTTATTATTTTTCCACCTTGTATCTCAAGAACTATGGAAAGTAAATCAGTTGTTTATGTAGAGATGTGTGTGCTTGCCTAGTGCCTTTCTGCCCAAGTTCCCTCCCTCCAGGAGGTCTGCGTCTTCTGCTGATTGGAAGCTAAGATTCCAGACAGGACAAAGGTAGCAAGCAAGCCTTTAGAAGAGGCATGTAGAAATTTAGCAAGTTAAGGCTTGGACTAGACAGGTTGAAGAAGTTGTAGGAGAAATGAAATGAGAAAATGTATGAACAATCAGAATTTAGGGAGTTGTGAGAGTGAAAAGACAACTTTACCAAGAGAATTGGAAGCCCGTGTAAAGATTTAGTGAACAGGATAACATGATCAAAAGGGGCACCTTCTTTGTAATGAGGAACAGGAAAAGGGAGCTAGGAAACACAAGAGTGGTCATGGTTGGAAGTAACCAGAGCTTGAAAATAAATCTTCTCTAGTCTGCCTTTGGATGAAAAAGTGTACATGTTAAAATAAATGGGACACTGTCAGCCTTCCAAGCCTGGACCCAGGCATCTAACGGCTATGCTAGGACTGGGCAAGCCAGGACTGCTGTGGGACTGAGTGGTTACAGAGCAGGGGGCCTCTCACCAAGTGAAGGACTAGGTTCTTAGGCACTTCCTGGGAAGGGGTACCACCCAGGTTACCTACAGGATGCTAGCCACTGTCCTTTGAAGATGTCAGAGAGAGATGAGAAGCAGGAAAGAGCATCAGTCAACGTGTTTATGATCCTTTTGGCCTTCATCACCATCCATCTGCTACAACTCCAACACTGCCATTGCAGTCTTCTGTTAAATCTCCCAGTGGGGCTGTGTCTGTCAATCCCAAGAGAAGCATCACCAAAGGCTACATCCTCATTTTCTGCAACAAGACACAGCCCTCCTGGTGTCACCAGTATGTGATTTTCACCAGCTCCAGCCACCTACTGGGCCTGGAGATCAACATGACTGTAAGAGTTTTTCTTCTGATTTCCCACCACCCCCTACAAGGTGCTGAAGCCCCACAGAGGCCTTGTGCAAATCACTCACTAGGCAGACCTGGCTTCTTTCAATACAAAGGCCCCCCTCTCCCATGCACCAATTTGAAGACCTCTTCTGTAGTGAGGCCTACCAGCCACCTCTGGCCAGTCCTGTAAACCTTCTCATGTTGTATGCAAATAGAGACTTTTATTTTTTCTTTTCCAATGTATATGCTTTTTTTCTTTTTTTTAATTTTTATTTTATTATTATTATTTTTTTGCCTTGTTGCACCAGCTAGGAATTCCAATATGATGTTGCATAGAAGTGGTGAGAATGGACACCTTTGCCTTGTTCTCCATCTTAAGGGGAACACATTCAGTTTTTCACCATCAAGTATGATATTAGCTATGGGCTTTTAATAGCTGCCCTTTATCAAGTTAAAGAAGTTCCCTTCTCTATCTAGTTTGCTGAGAGTTTTTATCATGACTGGGTATTGAATTTTATCTGACCTTGGGGCATCAACTGATATGATGTGTGTTTCATCTTAAGATTGTTCATAGGGTGCATTACAGTGATTTTTGAATATTGAATCAAACTTGTGTTTCCAGAATAAACCCCACTTTGTTTGTTGCTGTGTAAAAAAAAGCAAAAACAAAACAAATAGGGCTATATTGTTTTTAATTTTTTGCAAGGCTTTTGAAATTTTTATCTTTTAAAAGATAAAATTCAAAGAAATTAATTTCTTAATGTAGGCTCTGTTCCAAACTCCAGAGAGATATAGGTTTTCCCTCCTGTGCTATTGGGTGTATTTTGGTGGAAAAGTGAAGAATACTTTATTCATTTTATTTGTTTACTTGTCTCTCTCCCTTTACTGAAAGTAAACTTATTGGGGGCACAGACCATTTCTTCCTTATCTTCATATCCCTAGCACAGACCTGGGCACTTAGTAAGAGCAAAATAAGATTCAGAATAAACGAAAAGGTAAATAAATGAATACCATATAGCTTACACTGTTGTAGACATTTTTATATATTTTAATTCATTCAGAAATCAAAAAAAAAGGATGCAACCAAAAGATGAGAGTAAGTGTAGATAACAAAGATAATGCCCCTTTTGTTTACTTAGCAGTAGAGTTTGCAAAGTCCTTGCTAATTCATTATTTCACATGATCCTCCTAGTGAGCATGTGAGGTAGGCAAGGTAGTTATTTTATGTGAGGTAACAGAGGCCAGGAGAAGTTAATTTGCTTGTCCAAAGTCACACAGCTAAGAGATGAGCAGGTTGAGGCTAGGAAGCAGGTCTTTGATGTCTAATATAGTTCTCAAATATAATGGTATTAAAAGGATGCAATAAATTGTGGTAATAAAAAAAAATAAACTCATTTTATGATGTAGCTGTTAAATTCTCAACTAGATCAACTATGAATGTTTCAGAAACAAGCAAATAAAAGATTGAACAGAGCGCATGAATCTCAAGTTAGGAGCTATCTTTGACAAAGGTGCTAGGAAATTTGTGATATGCAGTATCACTTCAACAATTTTGTAAAAGAAGAGAAACTCAAAGAATGGCACTTCACAAAAATTGGTGTTTCAGGCCACATTAAAGAAGATGTATAAAACACACTAATGTAACTACTAGGTTTTTAATAGTTGATTTTCTCCCACATTTCTAACCATTTAGAGTTGAAGATATCCAAGCCACAGTTCCCATCCTCTTTCCAGGTCACTTCAACGGGTACATACCAAAATTAAGCAGTGGAACAAAGGAATACTGTGATGCAGTGGAATCATGCTCTATTTAAGCCACATTCCTAAATCAGCATATTAGAACATCAAAAAGGGAACTAATGTGTCCTGGTAGGCCAGTCAGTGTGTGAGCTCCAAAGGGTACATCATACCTTTCACAATGTTCCAATATGGCCAGACTAGCTTATCTCTTGGGTTTCCTGTCTTGACTCATTTTTTCCTTCCTAAATCCCCCAAAATCTAAATATGCTTCTCTCAAATAGATAGTGCAAGCCTAATTGCACCACACTCTTCTTTAAAATCCTTTGCTGGACAGTTTAATGCAGTGTAAGATCCGGAATTAGATCCTAGCACAGAGAAAGGACAGTAGTGGGAAAACTGGTACAATCCAAACGAAGTCTATAGTTTAGTTAATAGTAGTGTACCATCCTTGATTTCTTAGTTTGATCATTATACCATAGTTAGGTAAGATGTTCACATTAAATGAAGCTCAGTAAAAGGTATACCAGACCTCTCTGTACTAATTTTTTTCTCTGTACTATTTTTGAAATGCTCCTGTAAATCTAAAATTATCTCAAAACGAAAAGTTGAAAAAATCTTTTACACATATAACTCTCCAACATCAAAGTTCAGTGAGGAAGCAGGAAAGAGTAGGCACTCCACTCCCGCAGTCACTCTACTTTCTGATCCTGCTCCAGTAAACTACTTTCATTTACACTAAGAAGCTATACTCTCTAGCCTCTGAATAAGTTGATCTTTGCTATTCCTTGGTGTAGTATGCTCTGCTGACTCTACCACCCCATCTCTTACCTTTTGCTTGGCTGAAATCTTGCTTGTCTATTTCAGCTCTTAATTTGGATGTTACTTTTCCCAGCAGATCTTTCTTGATAACTCCCCCCACTCCATATATATACCACTGCTTCCACACACACACAGCACTGGATTAAGTACCCCTTGTATGTGTTTCCACTGTACCCTCTGATTTGTCACTTTCGCACTGTATTAGAGTCCTGTCTGCCTCTCCCATTAGTCAATTGTTAACACTGGATCTTCTTCTATCCACACCTACCACTTTCATATAGCAAGGCAGCCATTCAAATAGCTTGATTTCACAGATTTAACACTTTGAGGGTTAAGCTTTCCATTTGAGCAATTATTCTTGTAATTTATATACTCTGTGATATGCTGTGAGTAGAGAGTTTTAGTTTTCCCTTGGTATTGTAGTTTCTAAGAATCATATTTCTGTACCAATATCAAATTATTATCAAAAGGGTACATGTATACCCCTGCATTACAGGAATCATTACAAAATTATCACAATAAGTCTAGTTAACATCCATCACCATATTGAAAATTGCTCAATGTCACTAATCATCAGGAAAATGCAAATTAAAACCACAGTCAATGAAATATCACCTCATATCTATCAGAATGGCTATCATCAATAAATCAACAAACAACAAGTATTGTTGAGGATGTGGAGAAAAGAGAATCCTCGTGCACTGTTGGTGGGATTGCAAATTGGTGCAGCCACTATGGAAAGCAGCATGGAGATTCCTCAAAAGATTAAAAATAGAACTACCTTATGACCTAGCAATTCCATCGCTGGGTAGTTATATGAAGAAATTCAAATCACTAATTTGAAAAGATATATATACCTCTATGTTCACTTCAGTGCTATTTACAATAGCCAAGATATCAAAGCAACCTAAGTGCTCATCAATAGATGATTGAATAAAGAAGTGGTGCATGTATACGATGGAACACTACTTGGCAATAACAAAGGAAATGAAGAATTCACTTTTATGTAGAATCTAAAAAAGAAAATGAACAAAGCAGAAACAGACTCATAGATACAGAGAACATTTTGATGGTT
>CM053505.1:84749276-84778630 GCA_028627145.1 Eidolon dupreanum | reverse complement strand
GAATAAAGAAGTGGTGCATGTATACGATGGAACACTACTTGGCAATAACAAAGGAAATGAAGAATTCACTTTTATGTAGAATCTAAAAAAGAAAATGAACAAAGCAGAAACAGACTCATAGATACAGAGAACATTTTGATGGTTGCCAGATGGAAGGAGGGTTGGAGGACTGGGTGGAGAAGGAGAAGGAATTAAGAAACATAATTGGCGGTTACAATGTAGTCACGGGGATGTGAAGTACAGCTGTAGGGAATATAGTCAATAATATTGTAATAATTATATGTAGTGTCAGGTGGGTACTAGGTTAATCGAGGGGGGGGATGACTTTGTAAATCTCATAAATGTCTAATCACTGGATTAACTATAGTCACCATGCTGTACATTACCTTCCCATGACTTATTTTACAGCTAGAAGTTTGTAATTTCTAACCCCATTTACTCACTTCACCCCCTCTCCCCCGACCTGTGGAAACTACCAATCTGTTCTCTATAATTGACGAGTTCAGTTTATTTTTGTTGTGCATTTTGGTGGAGGGTTATTTGGGGAGGGTGTGTTTTCTTAGATTCCACATATAAGTGAGATCATACAGTATTTATCTTTCTCTCTGTGTCTTATTTTGCTTAACATAATGCCCTCAAGGTATATCCATGTTGTCCCAAATGACAAGATTTCCTTTTTATGGCTGAATTTTGTGTGTGTGTGTGTGTGTGTGTGTGTGCGTGTGTGTGTATATATATACATATTGATATACATATTCATATACATATGCATATACACATACATATGCATATGCATATACACATACATGTACACATACGCATACACATACATATACATATATGTATATATACATATACATATACACATATATATCACATTTTCTTTATTCACCCATCGATGGACACTTAGGTTGCTTCCATTTCATATCTTATATCTTGACTATTGTATATAATGCTGCAATGAACACAGGAGTGCATACATCTTTTCAAGTTAATGTTTTCATTTCCTTTGGATAAATACTCAGGAGTAGAATTGCTGTATTATATAGCAGTTCTAGTTTTAACTTTTCGAAGACCCTCTATACTCTTTTCCATAGTGGCTGTACCAATTTACTTTCTCACCAACAGTGTACAAATGTTGTCTTTTCTCTATATCCTTGCCAAGACTTGTTATCTCTTGTCTTTTCGATGATAGCCATTCTAACGAGTGGGAGGTGATATCTCATTTGATTTGCATTTTCCTGATGATTGGTGATATTGAGCACCTTTTCATATACATTATAAGGATGTATAAGATGAACTACTTCATTATTTTAACAAATTTATTACAGATATTACATACTATGAGTATATTATAATTATTTGACATTCTTCTATTGGTAGTCATTTAAGTCTTTTCCATTTTTTCCCCAGTCACTAACAGTTTTCCAAAAAAAAAAAACTGCCTTATACACACTGCCCTGGGGAGAGGGTATGCTCATTATTTAACTTGTGCATCTAAATTCCCTGGAGAGCTTGTTAAAACACAGATTTCTGCCCTTCATCTGAGTTTGTGATTCTGTAGGTCTGGAGGTGGGGTCTGCAAATTTCTATTTCTACCAAGTTTCCAGGCAGAACCTTTGTTGCTGTTCTAAGGAACTAACTACATTTTGGAAACCATTATGCTATGTAAGAGGAGGACAGGAAGATAGGATGGGTGTAGAGATGGGTAGACATGTGTGTTTGGTAACCAGAAGATGAGGGAGTTCCTACCGAATGGCTTCATTTTCTCTATGAAATAAGATATGGGGTCAAGTATTGAAAGTGTAGTGTGGGAGGAATGTAGTTCTGGGGTAGGAGGTTACAGAATAGTGGAGAAGATTTTTAAAAACTATTGCAGAAGGTAGGTGAGTGACTCAACCAAAGGATATGTAGTCAAATAACTAGGCAATACTGAAGTCTCATTTGAGGCCCATGATCACAAATTTTATAATACTCAATCTGCTCAACTGTGTGACTTTTTCCAACAGACGTGGAGAAAGTAAATTATAGGTTTCACCCAAGATTGAGGTTTTCCTTTCCTAGTGTCTCAAAAAGACATCCAGCAGCTTTAGCCAGAGACCTGGCATCACCACTGATTCCTCTCTCACTACCCATAGCCCATTCATTATCAATATTAATAGTTGACACAATATAATTCTCACTATGCTCTGGGAAATGTTATAAATGTGCCATGTTGTATATCTTAGTTCATTTCATCCTGATGCTTCCTATAAGTATCATTATTACCTTCATTTTACAAATGAGAACAATGAGGCACAGAGAAATTATGGATTTTCCCAAATTCACGTATCTAGGAAGTAGCAGAGGTGGGCTTCAAATCAGGCATTCCAACACCAAGGTCCAGTTCTTAGGTAGGCTATTCTGTATTGTTTCAACTTCCTAACTATCTTTCTGATCTATTCACTTTTCTCCATCTCCATAACTACTGCCCTAGTCCAAACCATGTAGTATCTCACTCAGAATACTGCCTTAAACTCCTGAGCAGTTTTCCAGTTCTCATGTTTGCTCCTTTATAACTCATTCTCCATTACAGTTGCCAGAGTGATCTTTCAAAAATACAAATTAGCTCAAGTTTTTCTCCTGGATTGAAACCCTTCAGTGATTTCCCATTGTTTTTAGCATAGCCAGCCCCTACCCCCTACCCCCTAAAACTTAGCCATGACTTACAAGGTCCTAGATGATCTGACACCTTAATCTTTCAACTAGATCACTTGTCATTATTTTCCCTAAGTGGCTATGTTCCAGCCACAGTGGCTTCATTTAAGTTCCTGAAATACATCAAATCCTTTTCTTCAGCAGGGCCTTTGCACATGCTATTACTATGATCTAGAATGTTCTGCCCACAGTTATTTCCATGAGAAGAGCTCTCATTCTTGAACCTTTCATTCCCATGTCACTTCCTCAGAGAAATCTTCCCTATTATAAGTAGATTTCTTCTACTTGCGGGCACATAGTTTTTTTTTTGTTATTCTGTTACTGAAACTTGTTTTCTTCATGGAGCTTTTCACTATTTTTAAAATTTGTTTTCTTGTTTATTTTCTCACACAGCCCTCCCACTAGAATGTCAGTGTCATGAAGGCAGTGACCAAGTCCATTTTATTCCACCACTGTTGAATCTGGCAAGGGAAGGAGTTAATGAATTTGAGGCAGCCAAGTGGTAATGTCAGACAGGAATTTCAATGTGCGTGTTGAAGAGCTCAAGCTCAAGGGAGAGTTTTGACGTATAAGTCATAGGGATCTTTATTGTAATGAACACTCTGGGAATGGGTGAGATTTACCTGAAATAAGGGTAGAATGAGAAGAAGACAAGAGAGTCTAGCAACAAGACTAGAGAAACTCTAATATTTAAAGATCCACTAAAAGAAATGAGCTATCAAAGCAGTTTAAGAATGAATAATTGCTTTTATAGTCAAATAAATCAGTGTTTTTTCACTTATGCCATCTGAAATTTTTGTCAGGAAGTCCTTTTGACTCTGCCTTCAAAATATGTCCACCATATTCTGATAGGTGGTGAGAAGAATCTGACAATTTCTCAACACCTACCTCCACTGCTACAGCCTCCATCCAAGGCACTATTACTATTGTCTTCTGATTGGTCTCCCTGCTTTCACCCTTGCTGCATACAATGTATCCTGGACACAGCACCCAATGTGATCCTGTTATGAGGTAAGACAGATATGTGACTCCTCCACTCAAAGCCCTCCAGTGGCTCCTGATTTCAATCACTGTAAAAGTTGAAGTGGAGCAGAATTTGCCTCTCCAAAATACACCTTTTTGACTTAAGGATTATTTTGAGCTGATTGTTTTTAAGAAACCAGGCACAGGAGGAAAATCTCTGAAACCAGAGTAGAAGTTACCCTTTTGTTAGAGACATTTACAAGGGAAATCTCCATTTGTAAGGTTGTCTCCCCTCTCTGTAGCAAGAAGGGGAAGATCACCAAACCTCTGGAAACTGTCATTACTAGAGAAGGTGATTTCTTAGATTTGCATAACAACCATGCCCTCTTCACTGATAACCTCCCATGACTGGCTTCCCTACCCCAGCCCCCATTTTCTTTTGTCTTTAACTGGAGATAGTATTTAAGTTGATGGCTTGAGTCATTTTGGGAATTATTCGGTTTTCCTGGGTGTCTCCTATGTCTACAGGAGGTATGCTGTCTTTAAACTTTTGTTTTTCTCATGTTAATCTGCCTTTTGTTACAGGGGAGTCTCAGTCAGAAACCTAGAAAGGGAAAATTATTTTTCCTCCTTGACAAAGATAAAAAAGTCTTTACCATGGTATACAAAGACCTATATGATCTGGTCCCTCTGCTACTTAACAGCCTTTATCTCTTACTATCTTTGTTTTTCCTCACTCAGTTTCAGCCATACCGCCCTACTTGCTGTTCGTAGAACGTGAGAGTTAGCAGATACACTTCAGCCTTCCTGGCATGCTCTTCCCCCAGGTATCCACATGGCTTACTCCCCTTCCCTACCTTTGCTTCAGTGTCACCTCTTTAGTGAGGCCAACTCTGATCAATCCTTTTAATTTCGCACCCTTCCACTTCTGTTCTCCTGACTCCCCTCTTTAGTATGCTCTATTTCTTTCATAGCACTCTTCATCCTCAAACATAATTTATTTATTTGGTGTATTGTTTATTGTCTATTCCCACTCACTAAAATGTTAGCTCCAGGCAGGCAGGGATTTTTGTGTTTTTGTTCGCTAAAGTATTTATTCCTAGCACCTGAAACTGCTGGCGCATAATAGGCACTAAATAAATATTTGGTAAACGAATGAATAGATGGATGGTCCTCATGACAAGGTTATAAAAGCACCTATCCATTTTTCTTCTAATACTTAAATGGTTCTACCTTTTACATTTAAATCTTTGAGCTGGAATTTATTTTGGAGTAAAAAGTGTACTACGAATCCAGATTTTTTTTCTTTTTAAATGGCTCTCTAATTGTCTTGACTCGATTTATTGAAAAGAAAAATACATCATTCCCTACACTCACCCCCATTATAAATATTTCTTCGGCCGTGAAAGTGGTAAGAAGAAGCCCCTGAAACAGCCTAAGAAGCAGGCCAAGGAGATGGACAAAGAACATAAGGTGTTCGAGCAGAAGCAGAAAGAGGAGGAGAAGAAACTCCAGGAGTCAAAAGAGAAGGCCACAAGTGGAATTAAGAAATCTTGCAAAAAGTGAACTGTTCCTTGTGCCTGGGGCAATGTTGATACTTAATTCCATTCCTGTTTTAACATCTGGATTCCCTGCCATATCATCTGTTGCCACTTATAGCTAGAATGAAATTGTTTTGGAAACTGTTGTACATTTAAGAATAAACTTTTGTAAAAAATAAAAAAAAATATATTTCTTAAAGCATACTTAGTTTCCTTTTAATAAAGTATTAAGTTTGATTAAAACACATCACCTCCTTCATTATGGAAAAATACACAGTATCTTCATTCATTCAGCCAGCTCCTACATAAATATCAGAACCACATTAAAAAGTTTTCATTCCTTGCTTGTAGTTAAGTAGGCTATCTTCTGGACAGTGGCTACTTAAAGTGGTTTGGAAAGTCTCCCATTCTTTAATCGCATAAAGTTATTTCCTCCCTTCCTCCTTCTTGCTTCATACCAGATAACAGACGATTTTAGAACAAGTGGCAGGATATCTTTTTGTAGTCTGGAAAACAGGCATCAACTGGATGCAGAGCGACCTTACATCTGCCCTTCATATAAAAATGCAAAGCTGACAGGAGAGCTTTGCATTTTACTTATTTCAGAGCGATCCCTAGTTGATGACTGAAGGTTATTTAACTGGTTGAAGCTTTTAAAACTATGGATTGTTTTTGTTTTATTTCATCATAGTTTGTTTTAGTAAAAAAAAAAAAAAAAAGGTGAGCCCTTTGCAGAGAAATTGAGAGTAAAGACAAGACTACCAATATTCAATACTCAATTTACTATGAACCCATCTCATACTAAGTATCAGGGAGGATAAAAAGAGCTTGCAAGACATTCAGCCAACATTTCTTAAGCACTGATTACATTCCAAGGATACCTAGTGGCAAAGTAATATTGCTTGACTCAGTCTATCAGTTAATCTGGCATCTGGAGAGAAACAATGTGTCATGGGAAAAATTATAGTAAAGATAAAATATATAAACATTTTTAATGATAATCCGAGGAAAGAAGTAAAGGGAAAAATCTAAAAGATCCATGAGGAGGAAGGATGGGATTTGAGATTAGTTTTGGGCAGTGTGAGACCTGCTTATCCAACTGTTGGTTGACCAGAGTCCCATCGCTCCTAGATTACATCAGCTATACTCTGCTTCTTGCCCCTCCCTTGCCCAATACAGTCTCGGGACTGCAGCCATCATAATCTCTTTAAGATGAAATCTGATTACATTGTTCTACCTCTTAAAAAGTCTCCCCTCTCCACTGCCCACTGATCTAATCAGTAGGTCCTCTGCCTCCCTCTCCAGATTCTTCCTTTGTCCTCTCTGTCCTGACTCTATGCTATAGTCATAAAGAGCCTCTTCTACAATTTCAACTAGTCATCTCTCTGGTCCTTGGAAGTGCTGTCCTCAGTCTAGAACACTCTACTCCTCCCTACCCCACATTCCTGGGTACTAACTGCAAAGACTAGAGTGATCTCGTCCACAGGAATACATATTTCCTTCTCAAGACCCAGAGGGACAGGGACATCTGTTGTAGTGTCAGCTCTGTTCTGCCCTAGACAGGGGAAGGCCTGGCTTAGACTCAGAGCTTAGGGAAGGTCCTGTAGTCCTTGGGTCTGGATCTGAGACAGAAAGAGAGTGCCAGCCAGCCCATGGGGAGGGACTTCTCCTGAGGAGTGCAGATTCTATTAGCTGAGGCTGGCATTAGTGGTTTTTGCTAACCTGGGCAATTTCCAACTACTGGCAGAGCCAATCTTAACGTAACTCATTCTGAAGGCAAGTAGACATGACTTTTGTTTTACTTTTCATTATTTGGCTGAGGGAAAAAAGAACAAATATTCTTGTCCTGCTAAGTACTATTCCCTCTATTGATGTTAATAATTCAGAGCTGGTTCCAAAGCTTCTTGGGGGCTTTTATCCATGACCTGAGCATCATTTACTACCACCTGCCTGACATATACCATAATTCACCATTGGCAGAGTAATTGTTAGCTGTGAATAAGAAAAGTAACAATTGTCCATAAATTCACCACTCTCCCAAGATAAACAAATAACACTATAGCATGTCTCCATACATACTCTTAGTTTCTATTGTGTGATTTTGGGCCTTCTTTTTGCATTGCGTTCTCCTTTGGTAATCTCATTCATTCTGATGAGTTTTACCATTTCCAAAGTGACTATTTAGCCCTGATCTCTGCTCTGAGCATCAGATTTCCCTACCCGCCCCCCATCACAAACTGGCTCATCTGGAAACCATTTTGGTAAATGGCCATCACCTACTAATGCCAGATACTCAGAATCATTCATAATGACTTCCTGTCTCCTCAATTCCACCCCGTTTCTTTCCTATCTGATTCATTAGCAAATCCTGTCCATGCTACCTGCCATATATACTCAGCAATTGTTCCTTCCTCACCATGTCTACTGCCACAACCTTAATTCAGGTCCCCATCCTCTCTCCTGGTCTGTTCACACAACCCCTTTGGTTTCTCTGCTTCCGCACTTAACTCCTGTAATTTTTTTAATGGGGTCGAAGGTTCCGCCTACCTTGGTTCTCTCATTTTATGCTCCTTAAATTCCTATTATGCTGGATCTCTTTCTGTCCCTTGATATGTGCAAGCTCTTAAGCTCACTTTGTGGTTAGTGCTCTCTTATTTTCCTGAAAAGTTCTCCGCCCAGTTTTCCCATGGCTGATTTTTTTCCCTTCCTTCATACCTAATCTCCAAAGTCACCTCTTCAGATAGACCTTCCCTGCCATCAAAATCAAATTTCATCTCCCAAATATTGTCCATCTTCCTCCCTGGCACTAATCGCAACATACACTTCTTTCGTTTAATTATATTTAACTTTTTTTCTTTAGTTTTTAAAGAAATTAGAACAATTAATTTTTGTCATCCCCCCATGAGGATTGACAGATAAAATACAGAATGCCCAGTTAAATTTGAATTTCAGATAAACAACAAATAAGGTTTTTTGTACATGACACCGGTACACATGCACACTGAAAAAATTATCTGAACTTCAAACTTAACTAGGAATCTTGTATTTCTATTTACTAAATCTGGCAGCCTTAACCATGAAGCGCCTTGCCCTTGTCTCGCTTCTTCTGGGTTGTATCCTTGCGGCCAAACCCAGAGCCTGCCATTTAGGTGTTCAGTAATTATTCTATGTGAAGGAACTGTCTGTCGTTTTGTATGTTTTTTTTTCTCACCTACATCTATTTATCAGAATTTTACCCATTCACTAAAAATTCTTGTTAAAAGTATTTTGGGAAAATATTTTATTATCTAAACTTGTTTTTCACTTCTGCAAAATTGGCATAATAGGAGTATCTGCTCTCATCACGATGTTTTGAAAATTAAATGGGTTAATGGGTGCAAAGTTTAGCACCGTGCACGGCTCACTAGAACATGCAATAAACTTCAGTTCTTTATTAAATACAGCCCGTGAGCCATCTTAGCGGAAACCAAAAACGCGGGTTTGAGAAGCACGAATGGGGGCTGGGAAAACGGTTAGAAATGGGCGAGGGCAAGAAAGCAGAGGGCCTGGGGAAAGGGGAGGAGCGGCGAGTGAATGACAGAGTTGACAGCCAATGGGGAGACTGGGAACTGCTTCCCCCTCCCTTTGCGTTTCAAATTCTAAGCTCCGTTTCCATCCGGGTCCTTCAGCCTCGTTCCCGGGCAGTATAAAGTTTGCTGTCTCCTTTGTTCGCCCTCGTTGCGCAGTAGTGCTAGCGGGTTCTGTCTTCCTTCTTCAGCGCCGGCCACCCTCCCGCGTGCTGAAAGGCTAGGAAGCCTTTGTCTGCGAGCTCGTAGGAGCTTGAAACCGTCGTCACCCCTCCGGTACGTGCAACCTTTCCTTAGCCTTTGTTTCGGGCGCTCTCGCCACGTTGGAATTTGGGATTATCTCCCTGGAGATGGGGGGAGGCGGGCGCCATTTTAAGAGCCCAAGGTGCCGACCTAGTTAGATAAAGCAGAGAGTGTCGGAGGGAAACAAATGTAGGGAGTCTGTTCCATTCTGTTCTTATCGAAAGTTTGTCGCCCGCGGGGGCGTTACTGGGGGAGGTCGGGGCTGGAGCGGGACGAGAAGAGATCGTACCACCGCGATACCTGCATTGGGAGTGGGATGGCGCTGGCGCTGTGGATGGGCACGTGCACTTTTACGCGGGGTCCTTGTTCATTGGCAGCCTTGGAGAGGAAGCCCTTTGAATTTCCCAAGCCACAGCTGGTGGTAAAAGTTACTCCCCTGACTGGTGTCGGTTGTTCTGGGCTGAGTCCAAGTGTCGCCATTTTGTGTTTTCCACGAGGTTTTTAATGAAGGATTTTAATTGGGTTCTGCTGCCGTCATGGAGTGTCAAGAGTTACAGTGCATGTTTCCACGTTCCGTTATTTAATATGAAGTGGTATTGACACTTTTTAAAAATGTGAGGCCTTTTTGGCGGGGCTAGTGAATAAGGGAAGGCATAACTTGGCTCAAACTTTAAATAAATACTAAGATTTAGTAGAGAATTCTAATGAGGAGAGGCAAAGTTCTTGGAAGAGTGCTTGGTGTTAAGGACCCGCGTCTGGCCCGTGACCTTGAATGAGTCGATAGTCTTTAAAAACCATTACGGTAATTGGGATGTAATTGTGTCTTAAAAAAACTACAAACCTAGGATTAAAACTTTTTTCGAATGTTGAGTAGCTCATACTTGAAGTTGCCTTGGCCTTTTTAACCAGTTTAATGTAAACCGCGCTATGGTTTAACTACTTGATTTGGGTTTTCTTCTGAGGTTTTTAGATCGCTTTTGGAGTCTTTAGTTACTAAAGAATAATTTTTATTAAAACAAGAAATGTACCACAGTAAATACATGTTTTGATGAACTTGAGGCGGAACTTTTTCCAAGGTGGTAATACTTAACCTTTTCAGCAGACTCAACCAAGGAAAAAATGGTTGAAGCAGATCGCCCAGGAAAGCTCTTCATTGGTGGCCTCAATACAGAAACAAATGAGAAAGCCCTTGAAGCAGTATTTGGCAAATATGGACGAATAGTGGAAGGTGAGTTTATCTGAAAGTATATGCAGGACTGTTGTAATTAAAATGTAAGCTATGATGAATTTGATTGCATTGACCATCGGAAATGATGTAGTTTGTCCTCTAAGAAGTTCTGAGCTTTCTTTTTCAGAATTCACTTTTGTTATTTCATTTGAACTAGAGTAACACTTTTCCCCCTGAAAACTACTTTTTTAGTACTCTTGATGAAAGATCGTGAAACCAACAAATCGAGAGGATTTGCTTTTGTCACCTTTGAAAGCCCAGCAGATGCTAAGGATGCAGCCAGAGACATGAATGGAAAGGTGAGATTGTCTGCACGATAGTAGTCTTTCCTAGTGCATGTATAGCACAATGTTATCCAAGTCTGATCTGGGGAAGCTCTTGAATTTGTTTTATTTTTATTTTTGAGAGTATAGCTTTCCAGGACCCTGTTATATCTAGCCCTTGGTTAATTTTTATAGCCCTGTATTATAGCAAAGTTACAGATTATATTCTTAACAAGAGTCAGTTCGAATATTATGTGGTGTTATATTTTATCTGGGATCCATAAACTGATTTAATAACCTGGCTTTTTTTTACTTGTCAGATTTAATAAGCCGATAACTGGCATCATTTTTAAAAAGTTGCAGTGGAGCCACCTTATGTTTGTTTCAGATCATTAGTATCATTTAAAAAATCTGAATAATCATTTTAAGTACATGGAAAAATAAGTGTTTTTCTTCGATTAATTGGGCAAAATTTACCCATAGTTATTTTGAAGGATATTGATGTCAGTGAATACTGGATCTGAAAGTTCTTTTTAAATGTTGCTGTAATATTAACCATTTTGATATTTAGTCCTTAGATGGAAAAGCCATCAAAGTAGAACAAGCCACTAAACCGTCATTTGAAAGTGGTAGACGTGGACCACCTCCACCTCCAAGAAGCAGAGGCCCTCCAAGAGGCCTTAGAGGTGGAAGAGGAGGAAGTGGAGGAGCCAGGGGACCTCCCTCACGTGGAGGGCACATGGGTAATGACTTGATTCTACCTCAGACTTGGTGTATGTATAGTTAGGAACTGCAAACCCACACCAACGTATGCTTCAGTTAAGTCTTTAAGGCTCCAGTTTTTAAAATTGAACATTGGCTTATCTACCAAAGTGATAATGACTTAAAAAGAAAACACAGAAGGCATCTTAAGTTAAATTACATGCAGTGTTTTTAAATGATAGTATACTCTTCCTTATCTAGGTAGTTCACTCTGTAGGAAAAAAACACTTGAAAATTTTGCATAGATGTTTGCGCATATAAAAATGAAACTCTTTGTTTTTCTTAGACATAACTTGGAGAGACTATTTAGTTTTATTTTACTAGTCCATATGGACTTCCATATGCTCAGTTTTGTACAGGTGAAAACTAAAGATTCCCCAACTAAGCAGAAATGGTCATATTCTTGATCAAAGAACTTCTGTAGCTTTTTCTTGATTCTTGTATTAACATATTTTTATTTTCTATTCTAATGTAGATGATGGTGGCTATTCCATGAATTTTAACATGAGTTCTTCTAGGGGACCACTTCCAGTAAAAAGAGGACCACCACCACGAAGTGGGGGTCCTCCCCCTAAAAGATCTGCTCCTTCAGGACCAGTACGCAGCAGCAGTGGAATGGGAGGAAGAGGTAAAATGTTACATTTTTAACAATCCACCATAACAAGGTTGAGAGATGAATCCTAAAAATTTGCTTAAAACTGACTTGTGGACTGCAGGTGATCTAAGTACATGCAGTTAATGAGCACTGAAAAGAATTTAAGTATAAATAGGAAATTTTAGAGTACGAAATTTCATTGAATCACTTCATTACCTGACTAAGTTCACATACTAAGTTTTCTCTTTGGGAAAATTTTTAAAAGATTGTTTTTCTTTAAGCTCCTGTATCACGTGGAAGAGATAGTTATGGAGGCCCACCTCGAAGGGAACCTTTGCCTTCTCGTAGAGATGTTTATTTGTCCCCAAGAGATGATGGATATTCTACTAAAGACAGGTAACGAAAATGTAATAGCTTTTGCCTCAATAATTTGGGTTGGAGTGTGGGGGAAGGTTCATCAAAAGCATATAAACCTGGTTACTTTTGCTTTTGTATGTAGCTATTCAAGCAGAGATTACCCAAGCTCTCGTGATACAAGAGATTATGCACCACCACCAAGAGATTACACTTACCGTGATTATGGTCATTCCAGTTCACGTGATGACTATCCATCAAGAGGCTATAGGTATATATGTGACTTTGCTGCCACAGCTTGCTGTAAAAAAGTTGATGCCCTGGAGCTTATAAGTTTTTTTTTTTTTAATTCAGTGATAGAGATGGCTATGGTCGTGATCGTGACTATTCAGATCATCCAAGTGGAGGTTCCTACAGGGATTCATATGACAGCTATGGTAAGATATTGGTTGAGTGTCTTTGAATATTACCAGCTTGAGCCTTTAGGTTCATGAGCCAGTTTATTAGGCTGTGTGGTGCTTGCTTTTAAAGGGATGTTTGCTTGCTTTTAAGGGGGTTACTATCAGCTGGGCTTTTCCTAGTTTTGTGAGGGGCTTTTGTTCTAAGTTTTTTTTTTTGTTTTTTGTTTTTTTTTTTTTGAGGCTGTTTGCTTGCTTTGGAGGGGATTTTGCTTGCTTAAATTGGCAGCCTTATGTGTTTTCCCCCAACAGTGGAAATACAATTTAAAAATTTTATTAACATCATCAAATGTTTACCATTCCAATATGAAGGAAAGTCTACAGTTCAAAATTGCAACTTATCACTGGAAAGTGGCTGAGTGTCTACTATAAAATAACAAGCTGTCTGGAATATCCTCTTGAAATACACACCGTCTTCAGTCTTGTCAAACAAACATTAAAACCCATCCATTTCCATATCTCAGCAGATGAGCAAATCCCTGTTAATGGCCAGAAATGGCAGAGTTTAAAACCTCCCAGTTGAGAAAGTAAACGTTTAATACAAGAATTCTGTAAATTCAAATTTAAATGTTGTATATATACAATTTATAGTGTTGCCATATTACCTGACCATTGACCCTGCAGGTAACTCACGTAGTGCTCCACCTACACGAGGGCCCCCGCCATCTTATGGTGGAAGCAGTCGCTATGATGATTACAGCAGCTCACGTGACGGATATGGTGGAAGTCGAGACAGTTACTCAAGCAGCCGAAGTGATCTCTACTCAAGTGGTCGTGATCGGGTTGGCAGACAAGAAAGAGGGCTTCCCCCTTCTATGGAAAGGGGGTACCCTCCTCCACGTGATTCCTACAGCAGTTCAAGCCGCGGAGCACCAAGGGGTGGTGGCCGTGGAGGAAGCCGATCTGATAGAGGGGGAGGCAGAAGCAGATATTAAAAACAAAACTTTGGACCAAAATCCCTATTCAAAGAAACAAAAAGGAACCTATTCTGTCATAACTACCCAAGGACTACTAAAAGAAAAAATTGTTACCTTTTTTAAATTTCCTGTTAAGTTCCCCTTCCATAATTTTTATGTTCTTGTGAGGAAAATAGTAAAACATGTTTAATCTTTTGATCTTGACATTGCTTTCAACAAGCAAATGTTACATGTGTTAAGACTTGACTTGTGTATTAGTGTTGTAATTTTTCCAAGTTAAAAGTGTCCCTAAAGGCCACTTCATTTTTTTCCCCAGTAAATGAGGCAAGCAATTCTAAGATCTTCCACAAACATCTAGCCATCTAAAATGGAGAGATGAATCCCTCTGCCTATACAAACAAGCTAGCTATATTAGAGGGTGGTTGGGGTATACTACTCTTAGGATCTCACACTGTCTTCAAACTGAAATCTCAAAATGTTCTCAGTATGAAAAACCTGAGATCAGGTGCTTATGTAAGGAAAGTGCTATTCACCCAGTAAACCCAAAACAAATGGATAGTGCTGGCCATATTTTGCCTTTCTGACATTTCCTTGGGAATACAAGAACACCACCTCCCCTTTCCCCCCTCCCCCAATAAGACCATTAAGTGTGTGTTAAGCAACTACAGAATACTAAATAAAAAGTTTGGCCAAAACCAACCATGAAGCTGCAAACGATGCTTGCTCTTACTGTTTCAAATTTTTGCAACTCTGTAGTGTCTCACTTTTAAGGAACAGCTTGATTGCAAAGGAGAAAATAGATAAGCAATGAAGTTATCTCCAACTTCTCAAAGGCTTATGACTTCTAAAAAGTGAATCTATCAGCATTCCACATCAGATTTAAAGCATCAAATGCCTGTGAAACCGCAAAGATGGTAAGCAAAGCAAACTAGTTTTTCCGTCTAAGTCGAAATTGAACACTTAAACCTTCCTCATAGTACAGTGAAACATACTGTACTTCATGGCAGTGGAAATGCTTTCTAGATTAAGAAAAAACCTTTTGGAAAAGCAAAGTGTTCTATAGCATATTAGAAGTTCTCCAAATTCAACACTTGGATTTTTTTTTTTAAGCATGTACGGCACTTTAAAGGCCTTAATACAGCTGTTTACCAATAGCCATCTGGGGCTTGGGAGGGGGTGACTTTTTTTTTTTTTTAAGTCTTTTTGATGAAGACCTTTAAACATGCTTCATATGTTTTAACATTTTTCAAATTAGTCTTTTAGTCAATGTAGGAAATGGCTTAAGTTTGGGGTCCCACTCTCTACCCCTGTAAGCCATTGCAAACTTGACATTTAGTTGGATGCCTGACTTGTTTTTAGTTCTGTGAAACTACACTATGGAGAAAGTCTATTGCAAGTGGTCTTTAAAAAGCAAAACCTGAGGCAGCATGACCCAGGTCCAGCCACGAAGTTGAAAAAGATGCTCTTGAATATAGTAAACTTGAAGACCTCCAACTAAAAATCCTTATACTGCACTTATTCCTTCAAATAAGTTTTGTCCGTTCAACTTATGGATTTAACATGGCAGTGCACCATTGGAACAGAATGAGAATCCATAAGCCATGGAACTTAACCATTTAAGCCATTCCAGTCCATTCCAAGCCAGTGAATCTTCCACCACTTAAGAAACATAGTAGACCATGAAATACGTTAAGCTGCAAGTCTGAACTTGCCTTTTCTTTCTGGAAAAGAGGGCAGTAAGTTATAGGCAAGTTTTGAAGAATTTCCTTAAGAGAGATAACTAGTTACCTATTTAATTTTTACAGGTTGAGGATTTTGGTCATAATGGTCACGGAGTGCTGATTTATTCACACTAGATAAAGCTGGCAACAAGAGAAATCAAATGCTACGGTAAGTTCAAAAGCAGTGGCCTATATAGGTTGAAATACTGTAGGTTTGCCACTTTGCATGGCTGAGATATTAGCAAGTTATCTGTATAAGGGATAATCTTAATTTGGGTCACAAGATAAATGGTGTCACGTGTAACAGCTGGCATATTTGAATGTAGGATGAAGTTATTTTAAACGTATATTCTAGTCTGGTAGAGTGCTTAGCTATTCTGGAATGTATCAAGCTTGCTAGTACTCTTCATAAACAGTTGTTGACTGGAGCTCTACAGTTTGCGTTCTGGCACTTCAGCAAACCTTTGTATGAAGTTCAAACTTGGTTCCTGTACATTTTCTAATACTTACAGTTCCTGATCCTTTGCATAGCCACAGTACGAATCCATTAAAAGGAGAATAGATGTAGCTGCTACTAAGTTCCCAGTTAATCAGTTTTATTGGTATAATGACATACACAGTCTTGATATTACCAAAGTGAGGCTCACGAGTTATAGTGGGTATTTATAGTTGCTTTTTAGCCCTTGGAATTGAAGCAAATGCTTTGTTGCTAGTTGTGTAGGTAAGGGGGCAGTAATTTTCTGTTTAAAATAGTGTCTCATGACCTGATTACATGCTTTTCATTTTACAGAGTTGTTGAAGCAGAAGAATGCCGATTGTGGATAAGGCACAAGTTGCATAAGCAGTACTCATCAGAATTGGTTTGGTGCAGGCAATAGATTTTTGCCTTCGAGGGTTCACGTGGGTCTGAGGAAGGCATCAGTGTTGGTTAGCACTCTTGACTAAAGAAGTGGTAGCTACTTAAAATAAGTAATTGACTAGATGGAGAAAGGGGAGCAATTAAGGAAATTGGTTAAGTGGAGGTAGCCAGGAAGTTCTTGTTCTTTATGTGGATTCTGTAGCTTTGGCTTTCATTTTGTTGAGCTAAAGTCATAGGGACAACTCTAATTTTGAACTTCCTAATTATCACTGTCAGTTGAATTAGGAAAATGAAAGGCATAAGTGGTAGCTCTTTATCCAGTAAAGTGTCTTATTTTCAGCAGATGAAACACTTTACTGCTAATCCAGAAGAGGGATTTAGTCGTAAAACTAAAGGGAAGAATAGTTTTCTGGAAGCGTGGCTAAAATGATCTAAAGCACACTTTAAAAAAATGGAAACAAAACTGGGCTACTTGGTTTTTTCTTTTTAATTGTTTTGTAAGTCTACTTTACCCCCCCCACCTCGTATCTTGGAAACAAATCAAGATACACCTTTATTGTGTTGGAAACTAGAGCCAATCATGTAAAAGCTAATGTTCTTAAACAGGGCTAATGACTTAAACAAAATTCTCAACTTGTGAGGATTTTGCATAGTAAATAGCAATACTATCACGTCCAACATTTGTGATTGTGCAAAATAATCCAAAAAATGTAACCGTCATTTGACAGGGTCTTTTAATCATACCATGAGGGTATTGACCAAATTCGAATTCAGGCTGTTGCACTTACATAGATGTCTTCCTCAATCCTATAATTTAAATAACTTGGGTTTATGCTTCTTTTGGCTCTTGAGATTTTATTTAGATATCTTGAAGATGGTATAGAACATTGAGATTAATCATAGTAAATATGAATACTAAATTCAAATTAAGTAGTATGCTCAAATGACCAAACAACTGTTTGGTAAATAGTTTACTGACCCAGCAGACTTAATTCTGCTCTCGTTGGAAAAGAATTGGTCTTGATTCTTCTGGCTTTATAGTGGTTGTAAAAGAAACAGAACGAGTGTTTTCTTTGTTAAGTTGAATATAGAACATAGGTATTATAGATAACTCTTTTTGGAATGTTTTGTATTTGGAACTAATAAAACTTAAAATGCATCTTTTTGTGGCTCTGGGTTCTTTTTTCACTTTATTGCAATAAGGAATTTATTTAGACATTTAAGTATGACTTAACTCAATGTGCCCCGTCCCCTAAACTAGTTATAATGCACTTTTGGCACTTGAGCAGTTTCCAGGGAACAGTCACTGAGGTGGCTTGTTGCTGTGACTAAGGCCTCCTTTATTAGTGGAGTGAACTTCAGGTAGATGTTAGGTATAATTTAGATGGTTTATTTAACCTTTACCCTAAAATGAAAAGGCAGTGACACTAAAAAAGTAGAAGCTAAAATACCAAAGATGTGCTATAGTGCTTTTACTGTTTTTGGCTTAACTGTTGGGGAAAATTGGTCAGTTAACTCAGTTTGGCAGTGAATCCCACTTTGGATCAAGTCCTTCAGCATTGATGTTAAAACCACCAGGTGATTAGTGTGCTGCTTGGCAGCTTTCTCGACTGCCTACTTATGTACATCTGATCCCTGGTGTTCATTTGCACTGTGGTGCCAAAACAGCATTTCTCATTCAAGGAAAATCTATGGATTGGGGGAGTATAATGCCTCAAGCAGCGGAGTGGTGTTACCAAAATCTGTAGTGTTAGAAGAGGCAACACAGAAAAGGCATGATTGGCTACAGGTCCAGTCTAGGGTAAGGAGAGCTAGCTAAAGTTGAGTTGAAGGGTTGTATATGTCAGGTTTCCTTTACAGGTGTTTACTGTAAATGCAGGCTGACTCAGGCTTAGATTTGTGATGTGTGCTAGGCCAGTGGAGCAGCCTCTTATTTTGTGGGGCCCAATATATGCATTAGCTTTATCAGTACCTAAAACGGTATTGCTTTTGGCTTATGTAGCCAGTTGAATAAAATTTATCACATGGAGAAGGAATACTAGCTGAGCATTAGGATGGCAGAAAAAGCCCCAAGTATTCTGTGAATAATAACCTCAGTGCCATAACCAGTTTCTGAAACTTCATCCCAGTCAATAGCTCATCTCCCATCCCCAGAGAAACATTGTGGATCTGGTTTCTGTAAGATATGTTTATACTTTATTAAAAATTAAATCTTAACATGAATGTATCTTTTGTGTCTTGCTTTCAGCATGTTTTTGAGATTCAGCCATGTGGTTGTGCGTAGTTTATTTTTGTGTTGCAGAGTAGAATTCCAGAGTATAGTTTATGCATTCTATTGGTATATCTGGGCTGTTTCCAGTTTGGGGCTATTATGTTTGAATATCCTAGTCTTGGACATGTTTTCATTTCTTTTTGATAAATATCTTGGAATTGGTGGGGTAGATAGATGATTTTTTAGTTGTCATACAATATAAGTGTCAGGTGTACAACACTGATACATTTATATACCTTACAGTATGATTACATTAAGTCTAGAAATTGTGTCATTGTGCAAACTTAACAGCATTAATGACTTCCCCTTCATCTTTCACTCATCCCCTTCATCTCATCCCTGGTAACCATTAATTTGATTTGTTCCCTGAGGTATTTTTTTTTTTTTTAGATTTCACATATAAATGAAACCATGTGGTATTTGTCTTTCTATTGTGATTTTAATTTGCATTTCCCTGATGACTAATGATGCTATATGCACTTACTAAAAAAAGTTGGAGCTGATTTTAAATTACAGAAAAGTTCCTAGACCTTCACCCAGTTTTCCCTGATGTCAATATCTTACATAACTGGTATATTACTATTAACTAAACTCCACACTTTATTCAAATTTCACAAATTTTACTATCTGTTCCAAGACCCAATCCAGTATTACATTGCATTTCATATTGGAGTATTTCTCATTTTATAGTCATCCATCTTCCACAAACTGTCAAAGTTTTGTCCATTTCAAAAAATTGGATTGTCTTTAATATTACAGAAATGTTTTATATACCCTGGATACAAGTCTTGTCAGATAAGTGTGTTGTGAATATTTTCTCCTAGTCTGACCTATTCTTGAGCAATTAAAAATGATTCGTCAAAAATTTTATGGTTATTATTTTCAGTGACCTGTTGAAACTTTGCCAGCTTTGAGGTCGAAGATTTTTTCTACAAGCCCGGTAGTTTTTGTGTTGGGTCTGTAACCCATTTCAGATTTTTTTTTTTATGGTGAAGTAGGAGATGAAACTTATTTTTTAAAATATGAATATCCTAGCATCTTTCATTGAGAAGTCCATTGAATGAATTCAGTATATTTGTAAAAATC
Organism: Eidolon dupreanum; assembly: GCA_028627145.1. NCBI lineage: Eukaryota > Metazoa > Chordata > Mammalia > Chiroptera > Pteropodidae > Eidolon > Eidolon dupreanum. The sequence continues at coordinate 84,759,105 of CM053505.1, read as the reverse complement.
ATATACACCTAGGTCCATTACTGTACTTTGTTAATATGTCTATCTCTATTAGCTTTATAGTAAGCTCTATAAAGATACTAATTTTTTAAATTTTTTTCTTCAGTGTTACTTTCTCCTTGAAGTTAATTGTTGCTTTTTTTTCCTCCTTCAAACTCCGTCTTCCATGCTAGAGGCTTGCCTAAAATGAGTGAGAATTTATGATTTTGTTTTCGTGACTATATGTAGGGAATTAACGTGTTCGCAAACTCAGCTTTTTGACTTTTGAGCTTAACTTGGCGAGGAGGCTTGTTGTTGGAAAATGCCCAATGTCGCTGCTAGTCAGATTCCTCAAGAAAATCTTGGTCAAATACCTGCCTTGAGGTTATATTTACTAGCCCAAGATGTAGGCTTGGGATTTCAGTGTGTGCGTGATGGGAGTGGGAAAAGACACGGCCTGTACGTGTAATTAGCTCCCACTCCAGCAGCATCAGAGCTTCCTTTATCCCACCTGTAGCTGACTGGGCTCTGCTATGCTCTGTTTTGCTATGGTGATGAGATAGAGAATGATCTTCCAGAGCAATGTTGAGGAAGGAAAAAAGGCACGATTAGAAATTTATCCTGGCATATCTGCTCAAGGTGCCTGCCGCTCTTCCATTTTTAGGCCTCTCTCCCCTGACCTCCATCCCCACCCCAGACTCGCCTTTCAGTCTCTCTCTAGGTGTTAGAGAAAATCTGAATTAAAATTTCAGCCTCAGCAGTACCAGGTGTATGACCTTGGACAAGTTACTTAACCTCTGTATACTTGTTAACTCATCTGTAAAATGGGGATGATTGTATCTAATCTCATCATCTGATTAGTTAAATGAGTTAATCATGCTTGGCACATGGTAAATGCTGAATAAATAGTGCATTTCATCGTTATCTGTCAATATTCCTCTTCATCATCTTGAGGGCTGGAATTGGAAGAGCCAGCACCTTATGTTAGATCAACATCTTGTCAAGGACTGAAAATCCCTACTGCAAGCCAAGGTTTTTCCTTTTTCTCCTGAGTAATAGTTCTCAATTATTTTTTTGTATGTTACTGTGATTAGTCCACACAGGGTCCTTCTCATTTTATTTTCACTTTTTATTCCCATTCCCATTTTCCAGCTCCCCCGCCCTCCCCCGTGGTAACCATTCTAATGCATTTAATATATTTCCTTTGTATGTGTTCTTATCGAATGTACATTGATGTCTTACGCACAGGCGTCTTATGCACATATTTACTTAAATGGTATGGTGTTAATATATCTCATTCTAACTTATCACTATGTTTTAAGATTTACTGATGTTGCAAAATATACATATAGTTAACTGTTTGTAACTATAGCATAGTATTTGGTATACATCCCCCATCATTTACCCATCCACACTCCCAGTTTGGCATGTAAGTTATTTCTTGGTTGTAGTATATTGGCTGCCTGGAGTATGCTGAGATTTGACCTAGCTGTGGGTCTAGTGCCAGTTGGAGGTGGTTGTGGTAGATCTTAAGAATAGCATTGTCTTTAAAGAAATTTACCGCAGGCAAGGTTATCCCAGGTTTTTTAAGCAGAGGAAGGCTCATTTTTTTAGACCCTGCCATGCAAAGCTGCTTTAATTGGTAAGGGAGGTTCAGAATGACTTGAGGGGTTCAAGATTGTCAGTTTTCAACTGGGTTCAAACAGATGTCTCCATTCCAAGTTTCAGGGTACCATTATCAATGCTGTTTCATGTGAGGAACTTGATGAGACTGAATTCAACTGTTGTAAATCAGCATCCTGTACAGTTGATTTTCAGGAATATCAGGTTTGCAACTATAAGAAATAGTTTTTTTTTTAGGGTTATGGAAGCTCTCATTCTCAGACTGTGAGGAGCTGAGAGTGGCCTTGAGCTTATAATTTTTTTTTTTTTTAAACACCTGCAGCACCTGGTATTCCTAGGTGGTCTCCTATCTAAGTACTAACCAGGCCCGACCCTGCTTAGCTTCCAAGATCAGATGACATCAGCATGTTCAGGGTGGTATGGCCGTTGACTTGTAATTTTTCTCTTTGTAAGCACTCAAGGGAACTCCAGAATCCACCCAACGCCTGCCTTTATGATCATTGTTACTGGTAACAGTGGTTAAGTGCAGCAGCCACTTGGGCTCCTTAAGCACATGTTTCAGTTGGCACATCTTGATTCATTGTGATGTCCCTGCATGCCATTAATTACTGTCATCCAATTTCCCATTCATAAAGAGCACTGAGCTCAAACCCAGAGGCATGAGCAAACCACCCCCCAAATCCTGTTTTTGTGGGTCTGTCTCCAGTTGTTACTCTCCAAGGTCCATCTTCAAGGCAATTCAGTATTTGGGTCCAATCAGGAGAGAGAAACCACACATAAGGTTTGAATCGAATTATTTAACATGGATAGGAATAATGAGGCATAGTAAGAAGTAAGAGGACTCAAGAATATAAGGGGCCAAGATGGAGTACTCAAGGAAGACACTCCTACCCTAAGGCTGTGATAGAGGACCCAAGGAAGATCCCCACCCCAATTCCAGTGCCTAAATCTAGATGGAGAGGCACGGATGTAGCCTGTTGAATGGTAGAGAAGTCATTGTGATGCCATTCCCACAGAACCTGTTAGAAATGTACCCTCTAGAGCAGGGATCCCCAACTCTGGGGCTGTGGACCAGTACCTGTCTGTGGCCTGTTAGGAAATAGGCCGCACAGCAGGAGGTGAGCAACGGTCAAGTGAGCAAAACATCTGTATTTGCAGCCACTGCCCAGCGCTAGCATCACCCCCTAAGCTCCACCTCAGATCATCAGGCATTAGATTCTCATAGGAGCACTGGTCCCTGGCAACAAAAAGGTTGGGGACTGCTGCTCTAGGGTTACTGGAAAAGGCTGTTCACAGGGAGGTGTGTCACTACAGGTACTCGGCTATAAAACTGCTACAGTGCAGGAAGGGGTTTCTGGGGAATCTGCTGCCCATTGTGCACTGCAGGAGCCAGGCACTGGAGAGGCTGTGAGCACTGTGAGGGCCTGAGGCCAGAGACAACCCCCACTGCAAGAGCCAGACATAGGGAAGTTGACCATGATGGAGAAACAGATGCTGTAAGAGCCAGCCAAGCAAGCATACCAGAACCAGGAAGCAAAACCTTTTTTCTGCCTGTACTGTCAAAACCTACACTGATATTGTGATACAGTAAATAATATATTTTGGTCTTCATCATCAGCTCTTGAAACAGCTCTAGATTTATAAGTGAAAGGAGCATCTTTTGTAATATTAGGGTTTTGTCCCCAGTTTTTGAAATAACACCAGAGTGATAAAAATGAAAAGCATGTCTTTTGTTAATTCATAAAACCCCTAAGGATGGGGAGGCTGGTTGCCAGAGGATCCCAAGGACCATGTAATTAGAGGATTGGAACTTTCAGCTTTACCCCCTGATGTCAGGGAGGTGAGAGGCATGGAAGTTGAGTCAATCAGCAGTGGTCAGTGACCTAATCAATCATACCCATGTAATGAAGACTTCATAAAACCCTAACTGAAAGGGTTTGGAGAACTTCCCAGTTGGTGAACATATGGAGTTTGGGAGAGTGGTTTACCCAGAGGGTATGGAAACTCTGTGCCCCTTTCTGTACCTTGCCCTATGTGTCTGATTTGGCTGTTCCTGAGTTGTATTCTTTATAATAAATGAGTAATAGTAAAGCACTTTCCTGAGTTCTTTGAGCTGTTCTAGCAAATTGAACCCAAGGATGGGGTGGTGGAACCCCTGATTTATAGCAGGTCAGTCAGAAACATAAGAGGCCTAGACTTGTGGCATCTAAAGTGGAGGCAGTCTTGTGGACTGAGCCCTTAGCTTGAATCTGATGCTAACTCCAGATAGAATTGCAGACCACTCAGCTTTGATCAGAGAATGGGTCAATATGTGTGTGTGGTGGTGGGGGGAAGTAACCCACACATTTGGTGGCCGGAAGTATTGAATGGGGTAGTACAGGAGAAACTTTTTTTTTTTTTTTTGCCAAATATGCCTGCTAGCAAAGTAAAAATCTTGAAAGGGCTCAGATTCATTTTCATATAGCAAGCAAAAAGAGTGAATTCGGTATTGTCTTTTCCTTAAATGTCTGATAGAAATCACGAATGAAATCATCTGCACCTAGAATTTTTATGGGAAGATTTTTTTTATTGCAGATTTAATTTCTTAAGTAGATATACGTCTATTCAGGTTTCCTATTTTTGTGTCTTTGTCAGGTAAGATTCCAAAAATGGCCCTCAAAATTTCCCTCCTGAATCCCCAGGACTGAATATATGTCAGTCGTGATTACGTTGTTACATGGTAAAAGGGATTTTGCAGATATAATTAAGGTTACTAATCAGTTGCCCTTGAGTTAATCAAAACAGATTATCTGGGAAGGCCCAGTGTAATCACTGGAGCTCTTTGAGAGCAGATTTTTCTTTGGCTGATAGCAAAAGAGGAAGCCAGAGATTGGAGCATGAGGATTTCATGTGCCATTGCTTGCATGAAGATGGAGAGGGCTACATGTCAAGGAATAAGGGTAGCCTGTGAAGCTGAGAGCAGCCACAGGCTGACAGCTAGGTCAACAAAATAAATGCCATCAAGTCAAATGAGTTTGGAAGCAGATTCTTCCCCAGAACCTCCAGAGAACAGCCCAGCCCAACCAACACCTTGGTTTTAGCCTTATGTGACTCTAAGCCAAGAACTGAGAAGGCCCCACTTGGACTTCTGACCCTCACTACTCCCCTCCCCAGATAACCACTTAAATAACTCCCTCACCCACCTCAAGTTCTTTGCTCACATCTCACTCCTCAATGAGGCCTACTCTGACTATCCTATTTAAAAACTGCAATCTCTTCATTCCATCTCACCCCATGCCTAGAATTCCTAAACTCTATTACCCTGCTCTAGTTTCCCTCCGCCATAACTTATTATTTCTTACATATTATATAACTTGCCTATATATTATATCCTTTATTTTGTCTTCCCATTAGAATATAATCTTCATGAGATTGGGGAACTTTATCTAATGCCTGAAGTGCCTGGCACAGTAGGAGTTCAAAAAATATGTATTGAATGAGTTAATATGCTTTTATCTCCATACTATTCTTCCAAAAATGTCTCTGCCTAACACTATTTTGCATATATCCCTAAATGTGCTGTACTATGGCCACCCCAAAGAAAGACAAGCTAGTTTTGTGAATAATTGCATTCAACTCCAAGTGCAGCATCTCTAGGATCTTATCTCCATTTTCTCTAATATGTGAACTCAAATGTTAAATTTATCCCCAAACATTCTATATAAAGTGTTGAGAGGAAACAAGAGTATGATAGAATGGTAACTGGTTACAAGGTCACAACTGGTATTTACAGTGTTCTGTCTAAAATCTCCATTTTATATTCTTTTTATCTCAGTTAATGGTGGTATTTTACTTGGTGGTATTACCCAAAACTTAATATCTGAGGAACCTAAGCCCTTGGTGAGTCTACCTGTGTCTTGTAGTAATCTTCCTTGAACCTTTAAAAAATATTAAAAAAAAAAATTAAAGTGTAACAGAAAAGTAAACAAAGCAACTTCCGCTTCTGATGATGATGGAGTAATTGGTACTGAACCTGCTTGCCCACTATAAACAACTGTAAAACTGGACAAAATATAATGAGACAACTATTTTCAGGCATTGCACAATAAGCATTACAGAAGTATAATCCCTGAGAAAAGGGAAACACATGAGGGGAGCCCCATATTCACTCCAGTTCTCTGCCTGGGGACAATTCTGACTGCAACACAGGGAGGTAGCATCCCAGACTCATAAGGTTTAAAATCAAGGCGTTACAATAGCTGCATTCATCTCTGGATGATCTAGGAGACAGTCTATTTCCTCACTCATTTGGGTTGTTGGCAGATTTCCTTTCCTTGTGGTTATAGGACTGAGGTCCATGTTTACTTGCACATTGTAAAGTAAGGGATGTTCCTAGCTTCTAATGGCTACCAGATTCCTTAACTTGCATCCCCCTTCTGCCATCTTGAAAGGCAGCAATGGCAGATTGAGCCCTTGACATGTTCCGTCTCTCTAACCTTCTGCTTCCCTTTTCTACTTTTAAAGACTCATGTGATTAGACTTGTCCCTCATGGATAATCCAGAATAATCTCCCTATTTTGTGTAAACTGATTAGCAACTTAAACTTCATCTGCAACCTCAACTCTTCTCCATGTAACATAATATATTCACAGGTTCTGGAGATTAAGACATGGACATCTTTGCAGGGGTCATTATTCTGCCTACCACACAGTTCTCTAACTATAATGGAGCCAAACTAGAAATTAATAACAAAAATGCAACAGGAAAATCAATGAACACTTGGAAATAAAACTTTAGCACTGCTAAATTATCGATGCATTGAAAAGAAAGTCTCAAAGAAAAATTTTAAGAATACATAGACTTGAATGAAAATGAAATGTGGGACTCATCTAAAGCAGTGCTGAAAGGGAAATGTTTTTATATAGTAACTTCACTGACATATGATTTACCCTTTTAAAGTACAATTCAATGGTTTTTAGTATATTCACAGAATTGTGCAACCATCACCACTAAGAACATTTTTATCACCCCCCAAAGACACCCCATACCTCTTTGCAGTTACTTCTTCCTCCCTGCTCCCAGATCCTAGAAAACTAATCTACTTTCTGTTTCTATGGATCTGCCTATTTTTTATTTGCACTTAGAGGGAATCATAAAATATGTAGCCTTTTGTGATTGGCTTCTTTCACTTAACATAATGTTTACAAGGTTCATCCATGTTGTAGCATACATATATCAGTACTTCATTCCATCTGTTGTCAAATAATATTCCATTGTATGGATATAACACGTTTTGTTTATCCATTCAACAACTGATGGACATTCAGGTAATTTACACTTTTTTTTTTTTTTTGATTAGGAATAGTGCTGCTTATGAACGTTCCTGTGCAGGTTTTTGTGTGAACATGGTTTCAGTTCTCCTGGGTACAAACCTCAAGGTGGAACTGCTGGATTATATGGTAATTTATTGTTGACCATTTTAAGTATGTACAAAATTATTTTTCAAAGTGGCTACAACATTTTATAATCCCATGAAAGAGAAATTTATAACACAAAATGCTGTTTACATTAGAAAAAAGGAAAGATCTTAAATCAATCATCTAAGTTCTTCCTTCGAGCAACTAGAAAACAAAAAGCAAAATGAAACCAAAGAAAGCAGAAGGAAGGAAATAATAAAAATAAGAACAGAAATGAACAGAAATCGCTGAAATTCAAAACAGGAAAACAATAGAGAAATCAATGAAATAAAAAGTTCTAAAAAATCAATAAATTGATAAACCTCTAGCAAGATTAACAAAGATAAAAAGAAGATATAACTACCAATATCTGGAATCAAACAAGGGATATATCTACAGATCTTACAGACACTGAAAGGATATAAAAGGAAATATTAGGAACAATTCATCTGAAAACTTAAAATTATACCAGTTCTTCCAAAACCACAAGGTACCCATGATGGTTAATTTTATGTGTCAACTTGACTGGACTAAGGGATGCCAAGATAACTGGTAAAACATTATTTCTGGGTACGTCTGTGAAGGTGTTTCATGAATAGATTAGCATTTGAATTGGTAGACTGAGTAAAGAAGATTTCCCTCAGGAATGTAGCTGGATATCATAGATTCAGGGCCTGAATTGAACAAAAAAGCAAAGGAAGGGTGAATTTGCTCTTTGCTTGAGTTGGGGCATCCATATTCTCTTGTCCTTGGACATCAATGTTCCTGGTTCTCAGGCCTTTGGATTTGAACTGGGATTTACAGCATTGGCTCCCCTGGTTCTTAGTTAGGCCTTCAGGTTTGGACTGGAGCTATGCCATCAGCTTTCCTGGGCCTCCAGCTTACAGACGGAGATCATGGGAATTCTCAGCCTCCATAACCACTTGAGCCTGTTCCTCATAATAAATTTCTTTCTGTATATCTATATATATCCTATTGGTTCTGTTTCTCTGGAGAACACTAATACAGTACTAAAACTAAACCAAAATAAAATAGATCACCCCAATAATTTTAAATAAAAAAATAGATCATCCAAATAGCCCTTTTTACCATGAAAGAAGTTGAATTTAGAACTAAAAAAGCTTCTGAGAAAGAAATCTTCATGCTTATATTGTTTCACTGGAGAATTCTCATACCCATTTAAAGAATTAATATCGATATTGTACAATCTCCTCAAGAAAATAGAAGAAGAGGGAACACTTCTCAGCTCATTTTGTGAGGCCATTATTACTGTGATACAAAAACCAAAGACGACATAAAAGAAAAAACTATATCTCTCATGAAGTTAGACACAAAATACTCAATAAAACATTAGTAAACCAAATCCATCAATATACAAAATGAATTACACACCACAACCAAGTTGGATTTGTTCCAATGATACAAGACTGGTTTAATATTCAAGAATCAATTAATGTAATCCACTATATCAACAGACTACTGAATAAAATCATATGATTATATCAATTGACACAGAAGACATACAAGCTTATTCCAAAATTTGCATGGAAAGGCATAGGTTCTAAATAACCTAAAACAAATTTTAAAAAGTAAAATGGGAGGAATCACTCTAATGATGTTAAGGCTTAATATATAGTTACTGTAATCAAGACAAGGTGGTATTGGTGAGGAATTGCCACATAGACCAATAGAAGAGAATAGGGAACCCAGAAATAGACCCATACAAATGTGCCCAAATGATTTTTGACAATGGCATAAAAGTAATTCAGTGGAGGAAAAATAGCCTTTTCAACAAATGGTACTGGAGCCATCAAACATCAATGAACAAAAATATTAACCTTGACCTAAATCTTACACCTTATACAAAAATTAATTCCAAATGAAACTCAGACTTAAATACAAAGTGCAAAACTATCAAACTTTTAGATAAAACATGACAAAACCTTTGGGACCTAAGGCTAAGTGAAGAGGTTTTTTGACTTGACACTAAAGCACAATCCATAACAGAAAAAATGGATAAGCTGGATCTCATCAAAATAAAAAGGTTTTGCCCTGAAAAAGACTGTTTAGTGGATGAAAAGACCAGCTAAAGACTGGAAGAAAATATTTTCAAGCCACATATCTGACAAAGGCTTTGTATCTAGAATATATAAGGAACTCTCAAAATTCAACAGTAAAAAAAATCTAATTAGAAATTGGACAAAATATGTGAACAGATATTTCACTGAAAATAACAACAGATGGTAAGTAAGCACATGATAAGATGGCCAACATCATTAGCTATTAGAGAAATGGCTAACATAAAAAATTGTTATAACACCAAATACTGGCGTGGATGTACGAATACTGGATCAATCACATTTTTAGTGATAATGTAAAATGGTATAGCCACTCTAGAAAGAATTTTTATAGTTTCTTTAAAAATTATACTTACACTTAACATATAATGCAGCAAGTGCAATCTAGGCCACTTACCAAGAGAAATGAAAACTTTAGTTCACAGTGTTCACAGAAAAACCTATATATGAACGTTAAAAGCAGTTTTATTCATTGTTGTTCCAAACTGTCAATAGTCCAAATACACTTCAATGGGTGAATGGTTAAACAAGATGTGCTACATCCATACCATGGAATACTATGTAGCAATAAAGAAGAATTAATTATCCATACATGCCACAACCTAGATAAATCTCCAGGCATTATACAGAGTGAAAAGGTAAATCTCCAAAGGTTACATAATATATGATTTATTTCATTTATATAACATTATTAAAATCACAAAATTATAGAGCTGG
>CM053505.1:84292690-84749176 GCA_028627145.1 Eidolon dupreanum | reverse complement strand
TGTTATTGCCAAGTAGTGTTCCATCGTATACATGCACCACTTCTTTATTCAATCATCTATTGATGAGCACTTAGGTTGCTTTGATATCTTGGCTATTGTAAATAGTACTGAAGTGAACATAGAGGTATATATAGCTTTTCAAATTAGTGATTTGAATTTCTTCATACCCAGCGATGGAATTGCTAGGTCATAAGGTAGTACTATTTTTAATCTTTTGAGGAATCTCCATGCTGTTTTCCATAGTGGCTGCACCAATTTGCAATCCCACCAACAGTGCACGAGGATTCTCTTTTCTCCACATCCTCACCAACACTTGTTGTTTGTTGATTTATTGATGATAGCCATTCTGATAGATATGAGGTGATATTTCATTGACTGTGGTTTTAATTTGCATTTTCCTGATGATTAGTGACATTGAGCAATTTTCAATATGTCAATTGGCCATCTGAATGTCCTCATTTGAGAAATGTCTATTCAAGTCCTCTGCCCATTTTTTAATTAGATGTGTGTGTGTGTGTGTGTGTGTGTGTGTGTGTGTGTTGAGTTGTATGATTTCTTTATAAATTTTAGATGTTGACCCCTTATTGGATGTATCGTTGACAAATATCTTCTCCCACTCAGTAAGTCATCTTTTTGTTTTGTTGATGGTTTCCCTTGCTGTACAAAAACTTTTTAGTTTGATGTAGCCCCATTGTTTATTTTTTGTTTGTTTCCCCTGCCTAAAGAGATATATCAGAAAAAATATTACTAAGAGCAGTATGAGAGTTTACTGCCTATGTTTTCTTCTAGGAGTTTTATAGTTTTAGGTCTTACATTTAAGTTTTAAAGCTATTTTGAGTTTATTCTTGTATATAGTGTAAGGAGGTTGTCCAGTTTCACTTTTTTGCATGTACCTGTCCAGTTTTCTCATACCATTTATTGAAGAGAATATCTTTACCCCATGGTATATTTTTTTCCTTTTTATACATTAAATGACCATTTAGGCATGGCTTTATTTCTGGGCTCTCTATTCTGTTCTATTGATCTCCGTGTCTGTTTTTATGCCAGTACCAGGATGTTTACACTACTATAGCCTTGTAGTATAGTTTGATATCAGGTAGTGTGACACCTCCAACTTTCTTCTTCTTTCTCAAGACTACTGTGGCTATTCGGGCTCTTTGTTGACTCCATCTGAATTTTAGGATTATTTGTTCTAGTTCTGAGAAAAATACTATTGATATTTTAATAGAGATTGCATTGAATCTGTAGATTGCCTTGTGCAGTATGGACATGTTAACAATGCTAATTCTTCCTGTCCAAGATATATGTTTCCTGAGCAAGCTATATGCCTTCATTTATTTGTATCTTCTATTTCTTTCTTCAATGTCTTATAATTTTCTGAGTACAAGTCTTTTACCTCCTTGGTTAAATTTATTCCTAGGTATTTTCTTTTCTTTGATGCAATTGTAAATGGAATTGTTTTCTTAATTTCTGATAGTTTATTATTGGTATATAAAATGCAACTGATTTCTGAATATTAATTTTGTATCCTGTTATTTTACTGAATTCATTTATCTATTCTAATATGTTTTTGCTAGATTTTGTCAAATACTTTTTCTACATCTATAGATATAATTATATAATTTTTATCCTTCATTTTCTTTATGTGATTTATCACATTAATTACTTTGTGGATATTGAAACAACTTGCTTCCCAGGAATCAATCTCACTTGATCATGCTTTATGATCTGTTTAATATATTGCTAAATTCGGTTTGTTAATATTTTGTTGAGGATTTTTGCATCTATGTTCATCAGGCTGTCAACCTATATATATATATTTTTTTGTAATGTCTTTGTCTGGTTTTGGAATCAGGGTAATGGTGGCCTTATAAAATGAGCTTGGGAGACTTCCTTCCTATTGAATATTTTAGAATAGTTTGAGAAGGATAGGTGTTAATTCTTCTTTGACTATATGGTAAAATTCACCTGTGAAATCATATGGTCCAGGACTTTAATTTGTAGGGAATTTATGATTACTGGTTCAATATTGTTAGTAGTAATTGGTCTTTTCAGATTTTTTTTGTTTCTTTTTGATTCAGTCTTGGAAGAGTGCATGTTTCTTGGAATTTATCCATTTCTTCCGGATCATCCTTTTTTTTTTTTTTTTTTTGGCATATAATTGTTCATAGTATTTTCTTATAATCCTTTGTATTTCAGTGGTGTCAGTTGTCACTTCTCCACTTTCATTTCTGATTTTATTTATTTGAGTCCACTTTTTTTTCTTGTTGAGTCTGGTTAAAGTTTTTATCAGTTTTGTTTATCTTCCCAAAGAACCACCTCTTAATTTTATTGATCTTTTGAATTGTTTTTCTTTTAGACTCTATTTCATTTATTCCCACTCTGATCTTTATTATTCCCTTCCTTCTACTCACTTCAGATTTAGTTTGCTTGCTGTTCTTTTTTAGTTCCTTTAGGTATAAGGTTAGATTGAGATTTTTCTTGTTTCTTTTTTTTTTTAAATATCAAGTAAAAAAATTTTTTTTGGTGACATTGATTAACAAAATCCAGTAAGTTTCAGGTGTACAATTTAACGGTAAGGCATATATATATATATATATATATATATATATATATATATATATATATATTTATACTGTGTGTCCCCCTCCCATAGTTAGATTTCTTTCTGTCCCCACATATTTGACCTCCTTTACCCTGTCTACCTCCCCACTCCCCCCACCCCCTACCCTCTGGTAACTACTAGTCTATTGTCCATGTCCATGAGTCTCTGTTTGTCCTGTTTGTTTATTGCTTTTAGGTTTATATCCCATATATAAGTGATATCATGTGATTTTCAACTTTTTCTGACTGGCTTATTTCCCTTAGCATGATTATCTCAAGGTTCATCCATGTTGTCGCAAATGGCAGTATTTCATCTCTTCTCATAGCTGAGTAATATTCCATTGTATATATGTATCGCAGCTTCTTTAGCCAATCATCTATCGTAGGACACTTCGGTTGCTTCCATGTCCTGGCCGCTGTGAATAATGCTGCTATGAATATCGATGTGCAAATATATTTTCACATATAAATTTTCAAGTCTTTGGGGTTACTACCCAGTAGAGGGATTGCTGGATCATCTGGTCAATCAATTCTTAGTTATTTGAGAAACCTCTAAACTGTTTTCTATAGTGGCTGTACCAATTTCAGTCCCACCAGCAGTGTATGAGGGTTCTTTTTTCTCTGCATCCTCTCCAACACTTGTTATTACTTGACCTGTTGATTATAGCCATTCTAACAGGTGTGAGATGGTATTTCATTGTGGTTTTGATTTGCATTTCCCTAATAGCTTGTTTGTTGGTCATTTGTATGTCTTCTTGGGAGAAGTGTCTGTGCAGGTCCTCTGCCTATTTTTTTGATTGGATTTTTTTCTTGTTATTGAGTTGTATGAGTTCTTTGTATATTTTGGATATTAGGCCCTTATTGGAGGCATTGCTTGCAAATATATTTTCCCATTTGGATGGTTGTTTTCTTGTTTCTTGAAGTAGGCCTATATAGCTATGAATTTCTCTCTTAGGACTGCTTTTGCTCTGTCCCATAGATTTTGGGTCATTGTGTTTTCATGTTCATTTATCTCAAGGATTCTTTGGCTTTTTTCTTTGATTTCATTGTTAACCCATTTATTGTATAGTAGCATGTCATTTAGCCTTTATGTGTTTATGTTTTTAGGGGTTTTTTTTGTAATTGATTTCTAGTTTCATACAATTGTGATAAGGAAAGATGCTTGATATGATTTCAATCTTCTTATATTTATTGAGACTAGTTTTATGGCCTAACATGTGGTCTATCTTGGAAAATGTTTTGTGTGCACCTTGTCTGATTTTTCTTTAACACCTACAGCATCTGGTATTTCTAGGTATCCCATCCAAGTACTAACCAGTCACGACCCTGCTTAGCTTTCGAGATCAGACGGGATCGGGCATATTCAGGGTGGCATGGCCATAGACTCTGTGTGCACTTTGAAAGAATGTATATTCTGCTGCTTTGTGGTGAAATGCTCTAAAAATATCAATTAAATCCATCTTGTCTATGTGTCATTTAAGGCTCTTGTTTCCTTGTTGATTTTCTGTCTGGAACATTTGTCCATTGGTGTCAATGGAGTGTTAAAGTCTCCTACTATGACTGTATTACTGTTGATCTCTCTCTCTCTTTATATCCATCAATATTTTCTTTATATTGTTATGTGCTCCTATGTTGGGTGCATAAATATTTGCAAGAGTTATGTCCTCCTGTTAGATTGATTGCTTTATTATTATGTAATGACCTTCTTTGTCTCTTATTGTAGTCTTTGTTTCAAAGTCTACTTTACCTGATATGAGTATTGCTACCCCAGCTTTTTTTGTCTTTGTCTTTAAATTTTTGGCATTTTAATTATGATGTGTCCGGGCATGGGCCTCTTTGAGTTCACCTTGTTTGGGACTCTGTACTTCCTGTACTTGTATGTCTATTTCCTTCTCCAGGTTAGGGAAGTTTTTGGTCATTATTTCTTCAAATAGGTTCTCAGTCCTTTCCTCTCTCTCTCTTCTTCTTCTAGTACCCCTATGATATGAATGTTGTTACATTTGATGCTGTCCTAGAGGTCCCTTAAACTATTTTCATTATTTTTGAATATTTTTTTGGTGTTTTGATTTTGTTTTTTTGCTACCTTGTCTTTCAAATCACTCATTTAATTCTCTGCTTCATGTAATCTGTTGATTTCTTCTAGTGTATTCTTCATTTCTGACTGGTTCTTTTTTATTGTTTCTAAGTCCTTTTTTTTTTTTTTTTGTTTACTATCTCTTTGTTGAAATTCTCAGTGAGATCATTGAGCATCCTTATAACCAGTGTTTTGAACTCTGCATCTGATAGATTGCATGTCTCCATTTTGTTTAGTTCTTTTTCTGGAGCTTTGTTCTGTTTCATTTGGGATATGTTTCTTTGTCTATTCATTTTGGCTGCCTCTCTATGTTTGTTTCTATGTATTAGGTAGATCTCCTACATCTCCCAATCTTGACCTGATGGCCTTCTGTAGTAGATGCCCTGTGGCCCTGGTGGTGCAATCTCCCTGATCACCTGTGCCAGGTGCTTCAAGAATATCCCTTGTATGGGTTGTGTGTGCTCTCTTGTTGGAGTTGAGCCTTGATTGTGTTGGTTCATAAATGGATGGGATTGACCCTCAGGATGACTGGCTGTGAGGATTGGCCATGACCACAGCATATGAGCTGTTGTGTGGGGGTTGACCCCACAGACTTGGATTTGCCCCAGCAGGCTCTGATGCCTTCCTAGATCACCGTTTGGATATGCCACTTGTGGGGCTAATTGTGGTGCTCTATTGTGGTCTGAAGTTGGCCACTGGGTGTGTTTGTTAGGGTCTCTTGAGATGGGCTCCTGTGCATGCCAGGGTCAGCCACTGCCTGGGACTGCCCTGGGGCTACATAGTAGGAACTATAAAGCTATCCACAGTTTATCATTGCCTGTGCTGGGCTTGGAGGCACGTGGGAGAGGCCATATTTTGAACCCAAGCCAGCTCCCATCATTACAGGGCCGGGGTCAGCTCAGCAAATGGCCCAGGGCACTCTAAGGCCTGCCATCTCCTGCCAGCTGCCTGTATGTCTCAGCCACTGAAAGAGACTCCTGTGGTATGAGAGCTGGATGAGCCGGGGTCTCAGGGAGGCACCAGGGTAGGGTGAGTGGTGTTTTGCAGGTTAATGGAAATCCAGGTTTGAGCCAGTGCTGAGCCTAGGGCTACTTGGACAAAGGCTCATAGCACACTGAGGCCAGCTGCCACCCGCCTGGGTCCCACAGACTCCTAGAGTTGTCCAAGAAAGACTGCCGTACAGTCAGGGGCTGGCTATCTGCCACCAAAAGTGCCTCTGGAGGTATGTGAGCAAAGGCCAGTTGTTTGCTGCTGAAAAATCATCATGCGGTGTGTGAGCTGGGTGGAGCTGGGTCCCAGGGAGACACCAGGGTAGAGGGAGTGAATTTCTTCAGTTCAATGCAGATTAATTTCTGGCCATGTGGGAGGAGGGCTCATAACAGGAAAGATGGCACCCATCCATAGGCTGCACGGGAGTGGTGCTCCATACATGGACAATGGTGGCTGTCCCTGTTGCCCTCACCATGAAGCCACATGAATCAGTCTCTTTCTATATGTCTCTGGTGCTTCCCAAGCTGCCATCCCTTTACAAGAGCCCAGGGTGAGTGCCCATGAGTGAACAAGCCTGTGTGTGGGCCCTTTAAGAGGACATCATGGTTTCCAGCAGCCTTTTGTCTCACCTGGGTGGGCAGAATCTCAACTGCTTTTCACAGTCAGATGTTGTGGGGACTTCTCTTTCTGGCACTGGAACCCTGGGCTGGGGAACCTGGTGTGGGGCTGAGAACCCTTGCTCTTCTTGTGGGGGGACCTCTGCAGCTGAGATATCTTTTCTGATTTTTAACTGCCACACATGGGTGTGGGGCCAACTTCTTTTGCATCTCTGGCCCTCGTGCCAGTCTCGATGTGACTTCTTCTTTATATCCACAGTTATAGAATTGTTCAACTAGTCTTCAGATGGTTCTCCAGGTTGATTGTTCTTTAATTTAGTTGTATTTCCAATGTGCATAGGAGAAGGCAAGCATAGCCTCCCATTTTCCTACTCTACCACCTGCCCAGATTCCCCTAAGAGTGTAGATCTTAAAAACTCTCATCACAAGGAAAAAAATTGTAATTATGTGTGGTAATGGATGTTAACTGAACTTATTATGGTGATCATAGTGCAATTTAAAAAAATACAAAAACTGAGGACAAAACAAATTCCCAGATAAACAACCAGTAAGAGAGTGTATTGCTAGCATTATTACATTATAAGAAATATAATGAATAAATAAATAAACAAAAAAGGAAATATCTTTAGAAGTTCCTTACAGTGAAAGGAATTGATATCAGAGTTTGAACTGAGTTCACGCAAAGAAACAAAGAGCACAGTAAAGGTAATTATGTAGAAAACTAAAAAGATAAGACATTTTATTTATAGATTCTCTTTTCTTATCTTAATTGATTTTAAAACAACTCCATAAAATAATAATTATAAAATTGTATTCTTAGGCTTTTAACATATAAAGATATGGTACATATGACAATAATGTCATGATAGAGGAGAGAGGGAAAGAAACTATATTAGAGGAAGTAAGTGATACCAAACCATAGTTTGAAACTACAGAAAAAATAGAGTACCATAAATGGTAAATGTGTAGGTTAATGCAAAAGACTTGAGTAACCACTAAGAAAAATAGCTCATAAAATAGAGAAATTATTTAATAAAGGAATTAAGAAGATACAGTAGAAAATATGTGTTCAATAGAAAGTATGGCAGTAAAAGAAGAACAGGAAAAAAAAGATGAAACATACAGAAAAATATTAACAAAGTGCCAACAATCCATACTCATAATATCATTAAATGTGAATGGATTATGCAACTTAAACAAAAGACTGGATTGAAGACCCAAGATCAAACTATATGCTGTCTACAAGAGATGTACTTTGGTTTCAAAGAGACATGAATATGTTGAAAGTAAGAGGATGGAAAAAGACGTACCATACAAACAGTAACCTTAAGAATGCTATTGTGGTTATACTGCTATCAGAAAAAATATACTTTAAGATTAAAAAAAGTTATTAGAGACAAAGAAGGATATTTTATAATAATAAGTGTTAACAAATATGTAGAGAGATTGGAATACTCATACACTGATGATGGAAATATGAAGTGGATTAGCCACTTTGAAAAATTTTGCCAGTTCCTCCAAAACTTAAACACAGTGAATATACGACTCAGCAATTCTACATCTAGGTATATACCCAAGTGAAATTAAAACATATGTCCACAGAAAGACTTGCACATAGATATTCATAGCAGCTTTGTTCATATTAGCCAATAATTAGAAACAACCCAAAATGTCCATCAACTGGTGAACAGATAAACAAAATGTAGTATATTCATTCATTCAGTGGAATACTATTTAGGGATAAAAGAAACTACCAATACATGCTATAACATGAATGAACTTCAAAAACATTCAAAAACCAGGTACAAAAACTACATATCCTATGATTCCAATTATATTAAATGTCCAGAAAATACAAATTTATATAGACAGAAAGTAAAGGAGTTGATACCTAGATCTAGGAGTAGAGATTAATTGCAGATGGACATGATGGATCTCCTTGGGTTAATGGCATGTTTGGTAGATTGTTTTTATTAAAAATTGTTTAATTGAACAGTTACAGCAGTGAATTTTATGGTATACAGCCTATACCTCAATAAAATTGTTTTAAAAACATGAAAATATGATCAATATCACTAGTTACTATGAAAAGCAAATTAAAACCACAACGAGATACCATTGCATATACACTTGAATGGCTAAAATAAAAAAAGTAGGCAATAATTATTGGTAAATATATAGAGAAATGGGAAAACTTATAAGTTGCTGGTGGCAATAAAAATGGTACAGCCACTTTGTAAAACAATTTTGCAGTTTCTTAAAATGTTAAATATAAATTTACCATTTGACCCAAGGTCAAATACCTAAAAGGGATGAAAATATATGCCCACACAAAGACTAGTACAAGAATTTTGATAGCAGAATTATTCATTATAGTCAAAAACTAGAAACAAACCAAATCTCCATCAACTGATAAATTGATAAAATGTGGTGTATCGATACAGTGGAATATTATTGCTTCTTGGCCTTTTGGCTAAGATCAAATGTAGCATACAGTGAAATATTATTCAGCCATATAAAGGAAATACAAATACATCTACAATGTGGATGAACCTCGAAAACATTATACTAAGTCAAAGAAACCAAACACAAAAGGTCACAGATTGTATCTACATATATTGATACACAAATTGTATGATTCCATTTCTATGAAATATCTAAAACGGGCAAATCTATAGAGACATAAAGTGGTTACATAGGCTTCAGGACAGGAACAAGAATTAACAATAAATGAACTTTATTGGGGTGATGAAAATGTTCTAAAATGGACTTATGGTGATAATCTTACAATGTGGAAAATTTACTAAAAATCATTGAATCGTACACTTGGAATAGGGGAATTATATGATATATAAAATATGCATCAATAAAGGTATATTTAAAAAGCTGGTGACCCCGAACAATCCTGATCCCATCTGATCTTGGAAGCTAAGCAGGGTCGGGCCTGGTTAGTACTTGGATGGGAGACCACCTAGGAAGACCAGGTGCTGTAGGCATAAAAAATAAAAAAAAATAAGGGATCGTAAACTGACAAGGTCCTTGCAATCTGCGAGGTCAACCAAGGGTTGCCTCGCCTCAAAAATAAAAATAAAATAAAAATAAAAAGCTGGTGAATTTTAGGGCTGTGTAGTGGTTACTATTGTTGTTTTGCTCAGATCCCCTCCTCAGATATTGTAATTTATAATAAATATATATTTTGTCTTTCACACTATTCCTGGCACAGAGCACCTAAAACCTTGGAATTTCTTAAGCAATCTGAGAGATTAAGGTATCTTTTGTTATTCATAGTAAGCCCTTTCAACCACATTTGAGTTTATGTTAATGAGTTGACACTAGGAAAGCCCCTAGTGTGGGGCAGGTTGCATGGAGAATCAACCAGGTTGGAAGAAGGTTGGAAGTTTTCTGCCCCAGCCTGCAACCTCCAGGAATGAAAGAAGGGCTAGAGGTTGAATTAATCACAAATGGTTAATGATTTAATCAATCACGCTTAAGTAATGAAGCCTCCACGAAACCCTGAGAGGAAGGGTTCAAAGAGCTTCCTGGTTAGTGAACACATGAAATGTGGGGAGCATGTGCCTGGAGAGAGCATGGGAGCTCTGTATTCCTTCCCATATATCTTGCCCTCTTCATCTCTCCCATCTATATGTTCCTGAGTTGTATCCTTTTATAATGAACTGCTAAATTGTTTACCTGAGTCATGTGAGCCACTTTAGCTAATTAATAAACCTGAGCAGGGGTTCATGGGAACCTCTCATTTATAGCTGGCTGGTCAGAAACACTGGAGACAACTTGGATTTGAGATTAATGTCTGAAGTGGGGGCAGTCTTGTGGGACTGAGCTTTTAATCTGTTGAATCTGATAAAATCTTTAGGTAGATAGGGTCAGAATTGAGTTAACTTATAGGACACCAGATGGTATTGCAAAATTGTTTGGTGTGAGAGTAATGAGTGTATAAAGGAAAACAAGAATTCGTTTTCCCATATACCTCTGATCCTTTTAACGATGTCTAAGGACCACTCTCCTTGGCTTTTGTGTATGTTTGCTTCTCAAGGCCTGCACCTGTGTCTCTCTAATCCTCCTGGAAGCCTGTTTTTGGGTTAATGGAACCATTTTGCTTGCACATATAGA
Source organism: Eidolon dupreanum (assembly GCA_028627145.1). Lineage (NCBI taxonomy): Eukaryota > Metazoa > Chordata > Mammalia > Chiroptera > Pteropodidae > Eidolon > Eidolon dupreanum. The sequence continues at coordinate 84,738,763 of CM053505.1, read as the reverse complement.
GAACTGGCAATGCCTATGAGTTTACATATACTCTTACACAACCCCATTCCTTCCCACCTCCAAGCCATGGACAGTCTTTACCCAATGACTGATGTGGGAGTATACAAATTTAGTTTCTTTGTGTCAAGTAGGGACAAACTCTGAGGCAGAATTTACACTCAGTGTTCCTCTGTTGGATTATGTCAAAGTAACCCTTCCTCTGTTAGGTAGGTAGTGAGACATGAGAGACAAGGGGGAACAAAGGAATAGGGGCCCAGCCCAGATATTGCCCAAGGAACACCCCAACGGTAGTAGAATTCTGGGTACACACATGTGCACTAGGCAAAGTTATTGCTTAGTGTCAATTAGGTGTTGATAAAGATGACTTCATTTGCCAATCACCTAGGAATGCCTTTGTAACCACCCATCGTGATCCTTTTATTTGCCCTTTGGGGCTCCCCTCCCTTTTTGCCCTTCGGGGTTATCTCTCTTTTCCGTGGCCTTTTATTGCCTTTTTGCCCTTTTGTGGCCATTTAGGCCCCTTTGTGTTGGTTACAGCACTGGGACCATGTGCCTCCTTGGGGCATTCTTTGTCTTTCTAAAATATATTTTTAATAAAACTATTAAATCTCAATGGCCTGTGATTCTTCACTGTCGTTTGAGGAAGAACTGAGGATAAGTGCTAACTTTAAGTCTGTGCCATCATTATCCTTTTCCCTCCCCACTGCCTTTGGGGTGACACCGAACTCTGATTGGGCCCAACGGTGCCACTTCCACCAGATGTTGCCAGAAATTACACAATTGTTTAATTTCTTCTCCCTTTCCTGTCCTGCTTCCTCCAGACTCTTACCAGGTTCTCCTGAGAGCACGTTCTTAAATTAATTGCATATACATGAATCCTCATCTCGGTGACTGCTTCTGGGGAATCCAACCCAAGACAGGGAGGTTACTTGTTCCTTATTCTCCCAGTTTTCGGGTGGAGGGACATCTACTGAAGTAATACTGCAGGCTTTTCTATGCCCCTCAATTCCCACTATGGGAAGAGAAATGACATGCTGAATTGTGAGATTGGGACTAGGATTTTGGCATATTTTGGTAGATAAGATGCTGTATGAACCCTCAGATAATGGTGCTGGCTGAGTTCTTGTAGGCAGTAAAGACAAATCCACACTTGGCATAGGTGTCAGTCTGTCAGAATGAATCACTGACTTTTCCAAAGGGAAGGGGTTGAATATGATCATTTGACACCAAGTGACTGGTTGATATCCTCAAGGGATGATGGCATACTGAAGAGCTGATGTTGTTCTCTGTTGCTGGAAGGTTAGACATTTGGCCATGGCAATATGTAGATCAGCTTTGATAAGAGGAAGCACATGCTCTTGGACCTGGACATAGCCTCGGTCTCTGCCATTGTGGGTACTCCTTTGACCAAGTACTTGAGTGGTAGAGAACACATGGGCTGATATAAGCTGGCCAGGCCATCCTGTTTCCTTGGTCATTTAGTGCTTCTTCTGCAGTGGATGCTTTCTGGGGTGTATTAATGTGAAAAGACAAATATCTTCACTTTGTGCCCATTCCCATAAGTCCACCCATGAGCCTCTTTCTTAGACCTTGACTCCAATCCTTCTACCTTTCCTTTCCAAGCCCCTGACCAACTAACCAAGCCATTCACTGTTGCCCAATATATATTATAACCCTGGACCACTTGTTCCACACAAAATGGATGACCAAGTACCAAAAGCTCTGCCATTGTCTTTCAGGGACATTCTTGTGTGGGGCCATAGGAAAGCAGCTGCACATTTTCAGCTGGTACCAAAATATTGAGCCTGTCCATCCATGAACCAAGTTTGAGCTCTTTCTTTTTATGTCAGTTGGTCATAAAGGATGCTCTCCCTTCCATGTTCTCATAGGTGTGAGTTGAATGAGAGGCACCAGTGGTGGGTGACATAGGTGTCTGGACTACCTGTTCCTTCAGCTTACTTGTGTCCTCTGGGCCTACTTGAGCCCAATCTTGCTGGGAATATCACTTAAATCTTACAATGAAATTCTGTGGGGCCTACCCAACCTTATGACTGGGTAGGTCTGAGAGAATCCAACTCATGATGGGCAGTTCTGGGAATATGATTACTTGATGTTCCAAAGTCAGGTGCTCAATTTCTACCAGGATGCAGTAGCATGCCAGGAGCTCCCTTTCATTTTATTTTATTTATTTATTTTTTTAGGCAAGGCAACCCTTGGTTGACCTCACAGATTGCAAGGACCTTGTCAGTTTATAACCCCTTATTATTTATTTTTTACACCTACAGCACCTGGTCTTCCTAGGTGGTCTCCCATCCAAGTACTAACCAGTCCCAACCCTGCTTAGCTTTCAAGATAAGATAGGATCAGGCTTGTTCAGGTGGCATGGCGGTAGACTAGGAGCTCCCTTTCAAATGGTATGCTAGAAAGATGGTACGGTCTTGCTCCAGAACCCTGTGTCTTACTGTACTCCTATTTGGGCTTGTCAGAAACTCCACCTGGCATTTTTTTTTTTTTTACCACAGATAACACCTAGTATAATAAAACTTTCTGGATCATATGACTCAAGTAACAGGATTGCATCTACTACAGCTTGGACTTTCTATGGAATCTTTTCTTGGTCTGGGCTCCATTCAAAACTAGTAGCCTTTCATGTCATTCAATAAATGGATCAGTGTAGTATTCCCAAATGCAAAATATGCTGTTTCCAGACCTAAAGAGGCCCACTTTTGTAGTCTTTCTTAGAGGTAGAAGTTTCAAAGTGCAACAATTTGTCCACCAGTTTGGAGCAAATGTCCCAGCATTCTTCAGACCCTAGATATCTATAAACATCACTTATGTGCCTTACCCCTGAATCTTTGTAAGGGTTCTCTTTGATTCTCTAGGGTGCATATGTTCTATCAGGGCATCCAGGGTACTTTTGCTTCTTGCCCATCTAGTTCAGTTAACATGATACCATCAGCATGGTGGACAAATATAATGTTCTATAAAATATCCAGATGTTTTAGGTTCCTTTGTGCTATATTATGAGAGAGCAGGAGAAATAACATAGTCCTGAGGTAAGACTGTGAATATATATTGATGTCTGTCCCATGTGAATAGGACCTGTTTCTGATTTTCCTTCCTGATGGGTATGAAAAGAATATATTTGCCCAAATCTGTAGTCACCTACCACCTACCAGAGGTTGTGTTAATCTGCTCTAGTAAAGATACCATATTCAGCTCAGTAAATGTAATTGGAACTATATTGGGCATGTGCTGGATTGATTAAATGGGGAAATGATGGAGACCATGACTCGCATCATTTAATGTTTTGAAGGTGACACTCATCTTTATTATTCCTCACTCCCCAGAGATGTGATATTGTTTTTTATTTACCATCTTGGCCATTGGAAGGGTTTTGTTGGAGAAGAGTTTCAGGGGCTTCCATGGCGACTTTCATATTATAATAGCTCTTATTCTATAGATCAAGGAACTGATACATAAGGATTCTGATAATTGCTAATATAGTCATTCTAATTATTCACCTGGGAGCCATAGAGATGACTACTGGACGTACTGTGAGACAAATGTAAACCAATACTCTTATCTCCTTATTACCAAACCTCCATAAACCCCTCTCTAATAGGGCAGTCACAATAGCATTTGAGTTCCTGGATATCAATCTCCACTTACTTTCTGGTTACAACAGACCTCGAAAGTTCTGTGTATTCCCCTTTCCACAGCTATCTGAGTAAATGGTCATGGATCCTTTTGGAGAAGGACTGGGGAAATCACTACTGGGTATACTTGCTATGTTGTTGTAGGGTCCTTCCTCATGGGAATCTGGCTTCTTCATTTTATAGGTTCTGGTGTCTGAGAACTGGCTTAGTTTTGGGAATTGGAAAAGGGATTGTGACTTTCCATTGAGGCAGTTGACCTCTGTCTTAGTCTGTTCAGGCTGCTATAACAAAACAGCAGAGACTAGGTGGCTTATAAACAATAAACATTTATTTCTCACTGTTATAGAGGCTGGGAAGCCCAAGATCAAGGTGGTGGCAGATTTGATGTCTGGTGAGGATAAGCTTCATGGTTTATTGAAGGCCATCTTTTTGCTGCAACTTCACATGGCGGAAGGGCTGAGGGAGCTCTCTGGGGCCTCTTTTATAAATCACTTAATCCCATTCATCAGGGCTCCACTGTTATGGTTTAATCACCCAAGGCCCCACCTCCAAATACCCTCACATTGGAGATTAGGTTTCAATATATGAATTTTGAAGGGAATAAAAACACTCAGTCTGTAGCAACCTCAGACAGACTTCTGCTTATCTAATTTTTATCTTTTAAATATATAAATATAAAATTTTATGAATATATAGCTATATATATGTATGTGTGTGTATATATGTATATATATGTATGTTTGTGTATATATGTATATATATATACACACTATATCAATTGCTATATTAATATATAACAATAACCTTGTTCACTGTTCTTCTATCTTGCCCCTAGGAACAGAGTGTTCTGTGAGTCATCTTCATCTCATTAGATACCTGTGGGTCAGGCATTCCTTGGTAACATTCCAACCTTGCTTTCCATTATAGTAATTATACCCACCTTCTGTTGGTTCAGTGCTATTGCCTGGCCTTACATTGTCCAGAATCCTATCACTTCTATTGGCTGCTGGAGATCCCAGTTTTATAATAGCATCATCCCTGACTCACATCCCTCTCCTCCTCCGAGCCCTCCCCTCCTTCCTTCCTTCCTTCCTTCCTTCCTTCCTTCCTTCCTTCCTTCCTTCCTTCTTTTCTTCCCTTTTTTGTTTCTCTAGAGAATGAATCTAAATTCTTGTTTGCTTTTGCTTATAAAGGAATCCTGTATTCATGGCAAATAATTCCTCAAGGGTTTTAAGATTCTCCTACTGTTTTTTCTAGTCATTTACAGGAAAACTTAGAGAAATTTGTTTCACTAGAGGGTTCTATAATTTTCAAAATGTAAGTGGTTTGATGGTACCTTCAGAAACCAAAGAGCAATGTAAAACTAATTAACACTTTGGCTGTATTATAATTTTTTGCTTCACAAGGGGATAAGACCTCACTAGACAAATTGCAGTACCGCTTATCTGAGGTAAATTATTTAGGGCATGTGTTGTCATCTGCAGGCCACAGAATGTGAGAATCTGGGTGTTGGCCCATTTTGTAGATGAAATAGCCTACAAAAAAAACTTAGACGACTTTGAAATTAGTACAATATAGAGAGTGGATTCCAGTTTTTGCAGAGTGGATAAAACCTCTGATGAAGCATTTGCATGACAATTCTTCAGAACTTCTGGTTTGGTTTCTAGAATCTAAAGAGGCTTTTGGATAACTGAAATTGACTATAGCCTCTTCCTGGCTTTGAGGAGTCCAAAGTTTGAAAACTGACCTGATTAATATGACATTCTCGTTCAAAATGCAGATTTAATAATATTTACCAATGGGCAATGTACTATGGCTAAAAGTTGCCCACTTAAGGCCTCCTATGCTATGGTGACTTAACATATAACCTTGGAAACTCATGTTTTGTCTAGAATTAAGCCTGTGCAAGAAGACAAATTAATAACAGTTACTAGAGCTTCAATTCTTGGTTCTGGACTTAAAATAAACATACAATATATCTATTAATAATAAATATATGTTTGGTATATATGCAAAAGGACAAATTTTAAAAATAGAAGAAATTTACTTTATGAAAAACTACACAAAATTTCATGGAAAACTGATAGCTAATTTATTAGGGGCTTTACAACTGCATCCTCAGATACTAGTAGTTCATTTTTCTAACAGAGCTGCAAAATCTGCCATTAAAACATAACAGACTCCAAACTTAGAAGCTCCATTTTTAATGCAATAAGAAATGAATGTTCATTTAAAAAAATGTGTTTCACAAAAGGAAATGGGCAAATGGTTTTAAAAAGGGGCCAAATTTGACTAAGCTATGGAAAGTACCTAATAGTAATTCTTATGCCCCAGTTAGTGTTGTGTCATCAACAAAATGATATGAATAAAAAAGGGATTTTAAAGGCACTAGACTTACTATACCTACCAAAAAGATGAAATTATCCAAAACATATTAAGGAGATGTGCTATTTGTTAGCAGAATTCTTTACAAGCAGCTAGCTCCCCTGGAAGATCTTCCTAACCAACTTGACTAGGAACCCAGTGGCAGCTATATTTCATAAAACTAATACTTGTAAAAGGTAAGAGATTTTGTCTCATTATGGTATGTATGACATCTGGATGGCCTGAAAACTTTCCCACTTCAAAAGCCAATGTCCAGAAGGTGGTAAAGGCTCTTTTAATATACATAATTCCCACTTTGGGGATACTAGAGTCCACTGACAAGGACAAATAAAGTCATTTCATTTCTACTGTTGTCCAGGAATTATACAAATGTTTGTATGATTCCTGTAAACCTCAATTCTTTGGATATATAGAACAAAGTAATCAAACTCTTTGGCTAAGATTCAGCAATCTACCAGGTTAAGATGGACTAGAGCCTTATTCAAAATTATAATGGCCCCCTGCAAGCAAACAGGGACTCTCTTTCTTTGAACTTAGTTTGGCAAATCTGTGAATTTGGGTCTGAGACCAGGTCCTATACACAGTTTAACTGAATCCTCTCATAATCATGTTCAATACTTAGAAGGGCTTTTATTTTCCCTAGAAACCTTGAGATTTAAGATTATAGGACCTGGAAGGACCTGCCTGAGGAAGTCTGCCACCCTTGTTAATTTGGAAACTTTATCTACATGAAGGTATTCTGGAGGAAAAACAGCTGTCTCCCACTGATAAAGTCAGATACTCTCCCAACTTTCTGAAAATTCAGTAATTCTGTTATTCTATCACAATTCTGATAATTGTTTTGCTTTGTATTTTACTATGAATTTGCTGGATTTAGATGGCTTTAACTTCCTCAAAGATATCACAATTCAGATAATTGTTTTACTTGAATTTTACTATGGATTTGCTGGATTTAGATGGCTACAACTTCCCCCAAAGAAAGGAAGAAAAAAAAGAAACCTATATAATTTTATTAATCAATAAATTTAATAAAATAAGAAAATGGAGATAATTAAAATTTTTAATATTACTATTTTATAGTAAAATAGGGAGGAGATTTTAAGGACAAATACAAATTTAAAATAAGAAGCTTAATTCTCTCTATTGAAAGGAGTAAGATTTCCCTCCCCTCATTTTTCTCAAAGCATTTACTTTAGAAAACTTTTAATTGTTTTCTCATATCTTTGAAATGTATATAAATTCTTTGAAGACTATATAGGTCTTTCGTCAGCTTTGTGATCCAGGAATGTCTTTTTCAAGGAACTGGGAGCCATCTCTTTGATGTAAACATCAAGGGAGATTGCACCTCTATCTCCTAGTTTCCATGGCAGAGTAGGAGCTGAAATTCCATGGACACCTTGCTCCATGGAAAGTTTCTGTCTTAAGGATATGAGAATCTTTTTGATAAAGCCAATTAGCTAACACAGGTGATCACCCCAATCACCATGTAAAGTTAGGATTAACTATGCATGACAAATGATGCTGTCAAATCTTACTTAAGAAGTAGTCGTTATTTATCTCAAAAACATGTATGTAATAGGTTGTATCTTCCTAGGTATATAAAAGGGTGAGATTCTTTTCTGTCTTTGCAATCACTTAGTAGATTGTGTATGATGTGCATCACATCTGGTTTAAGGCTTATTCAATAACAAAAGTGTGTGTTTTTTTCTCTCCTACCATTGTGGAAAGGATTTCTGGGTTTGGGGAGAATTTTGTTTTTAATTATATTTCTCCAATTTAGGAAAAATAATGCCCTTCCACCCCTGCAAGCTATCCATGTCCTAATCCCTGGGACCTGTGAATGTCACCTTACATGGCAAAAGGGACTTTGCAGAAGTGATTAAGGGTATGAACTTTGAGATGGGGAGAATTTCCTGGATTATCCAGGTGGACCCAATTTAATAACAAATTCTTAAAAATGAAAGAGAGGTTTAAGAGTGCTAGCTTTGAAGACGGAGAAAGGGAGCCAAAAGCCAGGGAAAGCAGGTGTCTTAGTCTGTTCAGGCTGTTATAACAAAATGCCACAGATTGGGTAGTTTAAAAGCAACAGAAATTTATTTTTCACAGTTCTGGAGGCTGGAAACTCCAAGATTAAGGTGCCAGCGTAATTGGGTGAAGATCCTCTTCCTGGTGCAAAACTGGTGCCCTCACGCTATGTCCTCACGTGGTGGAAGGGGCTATGAATCTCCTGGACCTTCTTTTATAAAATGCTATTCCAATTCCTGAGGGCTCCACCTTCATGATCTAAGCACCTCTTAAAGGACCCACCTGCTAATTACAACATCTTTGGGGGTTAAGATTTCAAAATATGTATTTGGGTGGACAGGATACAAACTTTTAGACCATAGTGGCAGGTGGCCTCTAGAAGCTGGAAAAGGCAAGGAAGTGGATTCTCCCTTAGAGTCCTTAGAAAGGATCACAGCTCTAATGACACCTTGATTTTAGCCCAGTGAGACCTGTTTGACTTCTGACCTCCAGAACTGTAAAATTGCAACTTCGAGCTGTTTGAAGCCACTAAAATTGTACCAATTTGTTACCACAGAGGGGAAACACACACACACACACACACACACACACACACACACACACACACACACAACTATTAGAGTAAGGTAGTCCCCAAGATCTACGAGCAAATTCTAAGGAGAAGGTTGCAGTTGTAAGCAGTTAGCTGCAGTACTGCCAGGAACTGGAAGAGGGGTGCACTATCAGAAAAGTGGCCAACCCCAGTGGCTACTACAGCCAGTCTGCCTAATTCTGAGATGCAGTAGGGAAGCATATGTTTATGGTTGTTGTTGTTTTTTATATGAGGGTGGGGGGTCCTTTTTAGCTATTCCTTCCCCAAGGCCAAAAACATATCCTCTTACATTTTCTTCTAATATGTTTTTGTTTGAATATATACATAATAAAGATTATATATAAATTCCCGAAGTTTATTTTGTTTGTGGTATGAGTTGATGATCAACCTTTTTTCCAAATGAATGGCCCATTGTCTCAACATTATATATTGAGGAATCAAGCTTTTCTTATTAATTTAAAATACTATGTTCTAGTTTAACCAATGTACTATATACTTGAAACTAATAATAAAATAAAATTTAAAAAAAATGTTTTTTTCTATAATATACCAAATTCCCATATATGCATAGGTTAGTTTCTGGGTTCTCTATTTTTTTCCTACATATTTGTTCACTTAATCCTGAGCCAACACCATACTTATTTAATTGTTGTAAACTTACAGTCTGTCTTGGGATCTTGTAGGTAAAATCTCTTCTTTATTTTTATTTTAATAAATAGTCTTGATTCCTTGGTGGGGGGTATGTTTTGAATTCATCTCTTCTTTTTAAAATATACAACAGCTTTATTAAGATATAATTTACACACACTATAATTAACCCGTTTAAAGTATATAGTTTATGTTTTTTAGTATATTCACAGATATGTGCCACAGTCAAGTAGAGGTAGCAAGTAACCAGTTGAATATATGTCTGGAGTTTAAAGGAGAGGTCAGGGCTGGGGAGCTAGAATGAATAACTTTGGGTTGTTTCCAGTTTGGGGCTGCTACAAACAAAGCTGTTATAAACATTTGTGTATAGGTTTTGTATTTTAATTTTTTTTTCCGGGGATAAATGCCTAAGTGTAATTTCTGGGTTGCATGGCAAGTACATGTTTAGTCTTTAAAGAAGCTGCAAACTACTTTCCAGAGTAGATGTAACATTTTACATTCCCACTAGCAGTGTGAAAGTGATTTAGTTTCTCTGCATCCTCAGCAGCATTTGGTGTTATCACTATTTTTTATTTTAGCTCTTCTGATATGTGTGTAGTGATATTTCACTGTGGTTTTCATTTGCTTTTTCCTAGTGGCTAATGATATTTAGCACCTTTTCATGTGTTTATTTGTCAATCACATAGCCTATTTCATGAAATATCTGTTTGTATCTTTTGCCCATTTTCTATTGGATTGTTTTGTTTCTTTTTTTAATGATGAGTTTTGAGTTTTAAAATGTGTTCTAGATAGTAGGCCTTTATCAGATATGTAGTTTGCAATATTTTTCCCTGTGACTTGTCTTTTCATCCTCTTCAAATGTGAATTGTGATTTTATTATCATTGACACGTATCTTTCGAACTGGTTATTTCACTAGGATAAATTTCTAAAGTGACCTTGAGGAAGAAGAATTTTAAGCATGATATAAAAGATATACATCATAAAGGGAAAGATTGGTATATTTAATTACATATAAAATTTAAAATTTCCGTATATAATTGTTAAATAAAATTTAAAAGACATACTAGCTAAGAAAAAATTCAAATACATATATTAATGTTATTATCACAATGTTACTATCCTGAATACCCCAAGACCCTTTATAAATTAACAAGAATGAACTGTATTAGTTCTCATTTGTTGCATGTTGTAGAAGACATAATTAAAAGTAGACTAAGCTAACTTCTGCTTCTATCCATGAAGGATTGTGTGATATGGACTGGCCTTCCCAATATAAACGACTAGAAAACTGGAAAAAATATATGAAACAACTCTTTCTATACATTGAGACAACAGGCAGTGTAGGACTTTGATCCCCAAAAGAAGGAAAACAAAAGAGGAAGAACTCTTTGTCACTCAGATTTTTGCCTAGAAGCAAATTTGTTACTATGACACAAAGAGGGGCAACTTGATTAAATGGTGCTTTGAAAAAGAAATCTTTAAAAGATGTTTTTAGGAACAATTAGCAAAATCTTAATATTAACTGAAAATTAGATGGCATAAGTGAATTATTGTTAATTTTTGGTTATGTTGAAAATGTCCTTAATTTTAGGAAAGGCATGCTGAAATATTTGGGGTGAAGTGATGTGATATCTGCAACTTACTTTCACATAGTTTATTTTATTTTATTTTTATTTTTATTATTACTATTATTTTATTATGGTGACATTGGTTAACGAAGTCCAGTAAGTTTCAGGTGTACAGTTTACAATTCAACAGTAAGGCATATATATATGTGTACATTGTGTGTTCCCCTCTCATAGTCAGATTTCTTTCTGTCACCGCATATTTTACCCCCTTTACTCCATCTACCTCCCTCTTCCCCCCTCCGCCCTATCCTCTGGAAACCAGTTACTCCTATTTCCTTTGAACCCCCACCCCAGTCCTAGGCAACTGTCTATTTTCTGTTTCTATGGGTTTATCTAGACTGAACATTCCATATAAGTGGAATCATAAAATATATAATCTTTTTGTGGTCATCTTCTTTCACTTATCATAATGTTTTTAAAGTTTATCCATGATGTAGCATGTAGCAGTACTTCATTTTTATGACTGAATAATATTTAATTGTAACATTTTATTTGTACATTCATCAGATGATGGACATTTGGGTTTTGTCTTTTGGGCTATTGTGAATAATGCTGCTATGAATATTTGTGTACAAGTTCTTACGTGGACACATATTTTCATTTCTCTTAGAGTGGAAATCCTGGGCCGTATGATAACTATGCTTAACATTTTGAGGAAAAACTGCTTTCCACAGCAGCTGCACTCTGACATTTCCACCAGCAATGTATGAAGGTTTCAGTTTCTCCACATTCCCACCAAGACTAGTTATTATCTGACATTTTGATTACAGCTGTTCTAGTGGGTATAAAGTTAAATCTCATTGTGGTTTTCATTTGCATTTCCCTGAAGGCTAATGATGTTGAACATCTTTTCTTCTGCTTATTAGTTATTTGTATATCTTCTTTGGAGAAATGTCTGTTCAGATAATTTGCTCATTTTTAGTTATTTGTCTTTTTTATTGTTGAGCTATAAGAGTTATTTATATATTCTGGATACAAGTCATTAATCAGATTTGTGATTTGCAAATATTTTCTTCCATTCTATGTGTTGTCTTTTCACTTTCTTGATGGTGTACTTTGAAGCACATTTTTTTTCTAATTTTGATGAAGGGCAATTTACTATTCTTTTGTTACTTGTGGCCTTGGTAAGATATCTAAAAAAACATTGCTTAATTCAAGTTCACATAAATGGTCATTTTGAACTATGAGGAGGGAAGCTAAGGATGGCAAAGTAGTAGAGAGTAGAATTCGGGGTCTCTGATAACTATGAAGCTGCATGCTAGCAGTGGATGGCCAAATTCTGGATTTATTTTACATGAGAGTGAGATAAAGTATCTCATTTTTAAAAATCAAGAACTTCCGTTCCATTAAATACACCATAGAATGAAAAACAAGAGTACAAGAATATATTTTCACACACATATAACTGACATTGGGTTAGTACCCATAATGTATAATAAACTTTTATAAATCAATAACAAAAAGACAAACAACTCAGCAGAAACATGGGCAATAGATATGAGCAAGTATTTCACAGAAAAGGAAATATGTGTGGCTAATTAATGTATGAAAAAATGCTCAACCTTATTAGTAATCATAGAAAAGTAAATTTCACACCACAAAAATATCAAGATTTTAAAGTCTGAACTATCAAGTGATATGAAACAATAGGAAATTGTACCCTGCTCGTGGGAATGTAAATTTGTATAATCATTTTGGAAAACAATGTTTTAGAGATTTGGATGAGATTGAGGACTGACCAGTTGTAGTGGGAGTAGCAAGCTGAAACGATACTAGGTTGTAGTTAGAAAATGTAATGTTTTAATTCATGATTTAGGAGGCAGAGAAGTTTGCATGATAACAAAGTACATATGTGACCTTGAAAGTGGTTAGTTAAAGTGGAGGAGTATTCATTAAAGTTAATGAGGAATGTCAGTCCAGGTCCAATCAGGACAGAGAAACCACAGAGGGATTTGAACAGGAAAAGTTTAACATAAAGAAATATTGAGGTTTCCGGTCAAGATGGCAGACTAGGAAAATGCTGTGCTCACCTCATTCCACGACCACCTCAAAATTACAACTAAACTACAGAACAACCATCGCTGAGAATCACCAGAAGTCTAGCTGAACAAAAGTCCTATAATTAAGGATATATAGAAGAAAACACATTCAGACTGGTAGGAGGGCTGGAAATGTAAAATGGGCTGGTTCCACACCCACATATGGTGGTTAAAAATTGAGAGGAGTCTACAGCCATGCCACCCTCAGCATGCCTGATCTCATCTGATCTTGGAAGCTAAGCAGGGTCGGGCCTGGTTAGTACTTGGATGGGAGACCACCTAGGAAGACCAGGTGCTGTAGGTGTAAAAAAAATTAAGAGGGATAGCTTGGCTACAGTGGTCCCCCCTGAGGAGCCAGGGGTCCAGCCCAACACTGGCTCCCAAGCTCAGGCTTCTAGGGCTGAGGAGAAAAGTTTCCATAACTCAGTGAAAACCAGTGGAGACCGTGGCTGAGTGACACAAAGGGCCGCTGGAGTCCCAGGCCTTCCTCCTAAATGGCCCGCACACAAACTTACTCACCGATAGACTCATTCGCTCTGATCTCCAGCGCTGAGGCAGCAGCTTAAAAGGCTCCAGGGACACACAGGGAGGAACTGAATTGTCTGGCTTCAGGGAGAAGGCTGGAGTAGCAGTTTTATCCCATACAGAAGTGCTGGCAGAAGCCACTGTTCCTTTGTTGATCTCTGCCTCTACCCAGGCTGCAGGCGCCGTAAGTGTCTCCATCAACCTGACTAACATTACTGAGCCTAGCCGGATGATTCCCTGAGATCTCACCTCAAACAACTTTTGGGCCCACCCAAGCCATGGACTGTCTTTACTCATGCTAAGGAATTTCCTAAAATCTCTCAAAGGTTCACACACCCCACACAAGCAGCATCTGGACTTGGCATGCCCCATACCACTTGCTAAGCAGCCCCAAGCCTGGCACTAATGGCAGCTGGCCTAACTTAGCAGCTTAACCTCTCCCAAGCACCTTCAAGCATATCACAAGTGGAAACCATCTGCAGATCAATTTGTAGCTCACACTAAGGAGCCCTGGGAAGAGCACAGGGAGCAGCTAAACTTGGCTTGCACCAAAGCCCCTCCCAAGAGGCCCAATAACCTACACTCTCAGTGCCAGCTTCAGAACACACCAGAGCACCAGCCAACCAACTCCACAAATGACATACCCAAAAGGCAGATTCGGCAGGCCCCAGAGCCCCACTAAAGCAAATCCTTCTCTGTAGTGTCAGCCCCTACACAATAGCTCCTCCACTGTGGTCACAGCCAGTGGTCTTAACCAATCAGCCTGAGGGTCAATCCCTCCCATCAACACCATGAAGGCACACACAATCCACAAAAGGGACACACCTGCAGCATGTGGATCAGGTGATCAGAGAGACTGTCATTGGGTCCCACAGGACACTTACTACATAAGGCCATTCTACCAAGACCAGGAGACATAGTGGCTCTACCTAATACAGAGAAACAAACACAGGAAGACAGCCAAAATGAGGAGACAAATAAACATGTCCCAAATGGAAAAAAAAAAAAAAAAACAGGACAAAGCACCAGAAAAAGAATGAAACAAAATGGAGACAAGCAATCTATGAGGTGCAGAGTTCAAAACATTAGTTATAAGGATGCTCAATGATCTCAGTGAGAATTTCAACAAAGAGATAGAAAATAAAAAAGAAAGGGGCATAGAAAACATAAAAGAACCAGTCAGAAATGAAGAATATCTTAGGGGAAATCAACAGTAGATTAGATGAAGCATAGGACTGAATCAACAATTTGGAAGAGAACATAGCTGAAAATACCCAATCAGAACAGCAAAAAGAAAAAAGAATCCCTCTTTGCCCCCTGCCCAAAAGAGGCTATTTTAAGGGGCTTCTGGGGCAATATTAAGTGTAACAATATTTGCATCATAGGGGTACCAGAAGGAGAAGAGAAAGAGCAAGGAATTGAAAACCCATTTGAAGAACTAATGACGGGAAACTTTCCCAGCCCATGAAGAAAATAGAAATATCAGCCCAGGAAGTGCAGAGAGTCCCAAACAAGATAAACCCAAACAGGTTCACACCAGGACACATCATAATTCAAATGCCAAAGGCTAAAGACAAAGAGAGAATCTTAAAAACAGCTAGAGAAAAGCAGTTAGGGAACTCCCATAAGACAGTTGGCTGACTTCTCAACAGAAATTTTGCAGGCCAGAAGGGATTGGCACAGAATATTCAAAGTGATGAAAATCAAGGACCTGCAACCAAGATTATTCTACCAAACAAAGCTATCATTTAGAATCAAAGTATAAAGAGCTTCCCATACAAGAAAAAGCTAAGGGAGTTTATCACCACCAAACCAGTATTAAAAGGAATGTTAAAGGGACTTTTTTAGGAAGAAGAAAAAAATAAAAATATGAATAATAAAATGGCAATAACTACCTATCAACAATTACTTTACATGCAAATGAATTAAATGCTCCAATTAAAAGACATAGAGTGGCTGAATGGATAAGAATACAAGACCCTTACACATGCTGCCTACAAGAGACTCACTTGAGATTGAAAGACACACACAGACTAAAAGTAAAGGGTTGGTAAAAGATATTTCATGAAAATGGAAATGAAAATGAAAAAAAATGGTGGGGTGGCAATACTTATCCCAGAGAAAATAGAGTTTAAAACAAGGCTATAACAAGAAACAAAGGACCCAGTAATCACACTTATGAGTATTTAGCTGAAGAAACTCAAAACACTACTTCAAAGAAACATGTGTATCCATATGTTCATTGTAGCATAATTTACAATAATCAAGGTGTGGAAGCAACCTAAGTGTTCATCAATAGATTAATGGATAAACAGGTGGTATACATATACAATGGAACATTGCTCAGCCATAAAAAAAGAACGAAATGTTACCATCTACAACATCACGCATGGACCTGGAGATTATTGCACTAACTGAAATGAGTCAGACAGAGAAAGACAAATACCATATGACTTTATTAAGTTTTTGTTTTTCAATTAGACTTGACATTCAATATTTTTTTATATTAGTTTTAGGTGTACAGCATGTTGGTTAGATATTTATATAATTTATGAATTGATCATCCCAGTGAGTTTGGGTTAGGGCAATGGTTGAAAAAGAAAAAGAGATTAAGAGGTACAAATCTATACTTACAACATAGTCATGGGGATATAAAGTCAATACTATTGTAATAATTATTTATGATGTCAGATGGGTACTAGATTTATTGGGATGGTCACTTTTTAAGTTATTTAAATGTCTAATCGCTATGATGTACTCCTGAAACTAATATAATATTTTATGTCAACTGTAATTGAAAAATAAAAAAGTTATTATAAAAAGAATGCAGGTTCTAGCGTTAGGCTACCTGGGTCTCTCCACCACATATCGGCTGTGTGAACTTGGGCAAGTTACTTATCTCAATCAGTAAAATTGAGACAACGATAGTACCTACCCCAGCAAATTCTTGTGAAGACACCTAATCCTAATTAACATAAGTGCTTTATGCTAGCTATTATTCTTCTCCATTGGGTGGGGTGGGTGGGATGAACCCCAGGTCCAGGTATGGGATGTGATTGACTTAAGCTAACTAACAGAGCCATCCTTAGCCATAGTGATTGGTTCAGGAAGGAGCCCAGTATTCATTCAGGCCAAGGAGGCACAAGGAGATTTGCTGGGGTTTCTGGAAAGAAAAGCTTCCACTTTTTTCAGAAGGACCATTTCTCTTTACCTGATTTGAACAAACCAGCAGTAAAAAGACATTTGTGAGACAATCAGGGAAACTTGAACTCCAAGTATTAAGTGATAATCAGAAATTACAAATGTTGTTAGGAGTTATGTGTCAACGTAAGAAATGTCCAAACCTGTAGAGGATTTTTATGAGTTTATTTGAGCCAAACTGATGATAATTGCCTGCAAACAAAATCTTAATAGGTTGAGAAAATGCTCCAGACAATGGCAGTTTTGCAGTCTATTTTATACATTAGAATCAAAGGAGGAGCCGTAAGGAGGGTTACATGAGATCCATTGGTGGTAGATTAGGTAATGGGAGAAAGCAAAGTGAGGAAATCTGAAGGATTGGATAAAAGACAAAATGCAGAAACACATACTTCTTTTACATTGGTAGGTACAGGACAGTTAATAATTAACATTTACAGCACATAGAGATGGTATTCAGGGAACAAGAAAACATTGAGGGGTTTTGTGCTCTCCTTTTCTGGTGGTCTTGTGCTCTGGTGCTGGTGGTTATGCCTTTGAGGTGTAGGAAAAGACAATTACACTTATATTTCAAAGATATTTTACCTTATATGCATAAGAACAGTGGACAGATCTCACTTAGGGTAAAGATTGAACTGTGCTAAGGAAGCTATATAGGCCTTGGACATGACTACCTGCCACAGCCTGCCCAGTTCAAGATTTGTGATCAAACCATCCTGTCCTCTAAAGCTGTAATACCCTGCCTCTCTACCCGCTGCTGAGATCAAGGCCTTGTTAGAGAAGTTTATGTGGTGCTGAGTCAGTGGGACTTGCTGGACATCTGCCCTCTGGGATTTGCTGAAAACGTGCCTCTCCAGGGTACTGGTTCCTTTTACAGGGGAAATGTCTCACCAGAGACACTTCACTACTGAACCATCCAAGGGTGATGCCAGTGGAAGCTGCTACCCATTGTGCAGTGAGAAAGCCAGTGCCCTAGAAAGTGAGCATCAGAAAAACTGGGAGCTTGGCAGGAGGCTGTGGAGTGAGCACACAGGAAATAGGAAGTAAAAGCCTGTCTTCCTGCAATGTCTTTCCAGCACCATCTACAGATAAAACTTGATAAAATTTCATATCATGCCAGTTGGCAAATTTAAAGGACCCAGGTCCATTTTCACAGAACAGGCATAAAGAGGGACTGAGAGATAATACATCAATAACAGTTATAAGCGGTTAAGGAACTGAGTGGTTTTAATGTTAGATTGTCGTTCTTGTGGATATTAAGATGACCCAGGTTTGGCAGAAATTGGAATGAAAGGTTATAAATCAACTTATTTCTCCAAGTGTGACCTTGGTCTGCCTTCATCGAGATCAAGTGAGTTACTTTAGTAATATCGATTTCTTTGTCTCATTGAGGATCTTCTGAACTAAAGTATTGGAGAATAAGGCCCCTAAAACTTTTAACAAGTGCCCCAGTAGATTAAAAAATTCAAATAAATTATGAAGATTTTAAACACATAAAAGTAAATAGTATAACAGGTTCTAGTGTAACCAGTTTTAAGGAATGTTGACATTCACCTTACTTCCTGCAGATCTTTTTGTTTTTAATAAAATATTACCTATTTTGGTTCAAGTTCCATTCTCATTCCTTTCCTTTCCCTCCCTCACAAGAGGTGATGATTTTTGTACATCGTTGTTTGTAAATCATTGCTTAAGGCAATGGAGAGCCTTTGACGGTTATTGAGCAAGGGTATTACACTATTAAAGAGGTGTTTTTGGAAAATTGACCAAACTGTGTTCTGCCACAGAATTCATTAGGATGAGAAGATGGAGGTGGGGAAGCCGGTGAAGACAGGTTTAGTGGTCCAAGGTGTTTGGTACTAAAGATCTGAAGTAGAGTGAGAGACCTTTGCTCTTTTTACTCATGCTTTTGTGTGAAGCCTGCTCTCTGTGCCACTGTGTCCTCCAGTTTTTCCAACCGTCACCCTATTTCTCCAGTTCATCAGCTCTTTTCATGCTTTTGTGTGAAGCCTGCTCTATATACCACTGTGTCCTCCAGTCTTTCCAAACCCCACCCTATTTCCCCTGTTCATCAGCTCCTCTTTATTGTTACTGGCCTCCTTAACAGCCAGGGTTTCATGGTTACTTATATCACCCATATAATTGCTACTGTCCCAGAATTCCTTGCTTTCTTGACATTTGACCATACCAACCCTGACTTCCAAACTTTACACTAATAGAACTGTTTCTTCTGCCTTGAGGAGGCGGCCTTGCCTTTCTGATTTTACTTTATCACTTAGAGTAATTTGCTAAAGCCAGTGTCCAAAATGAGGCAGATTTTCATCCAGATGACCTCAATGGGTGCAAGCCTATTTTGGACTAGGCTGTGTTCCTAAAATTATTCAGGCTTTGGTCTTCATCCAAAAATGTAAGTAATACTTCAATAGTACTGCCAGATTTATTTGTCTATAGAGTACAATTTTGATGAGCAGTTGTGAAAATTGTCCAAGTGATATATAAAAATGTGTTTAAGCAGGTCAGATTTACGAATTTCATTTATCAACAAATAGATTTTTTTTCCATTATATAGACTTGGCTATGGGTCAAAAGTCAATTAAAACTTTTGATTGATTATACCTATTTTGCTTAGAAGTGTAATTACATCAAACCAATCATTTGGAGGTCAAATCTTTGTTATAGAACTATTGATAGACACAACAACATAAATGAATCTCAAAATGATGATGTTGATTCAATGAAGCCAGACCAAAAAAAAGGTAACAAACTGCGTGCTTCCATTTACATAATATTCTAGAAAATGTAAACTAATCTATAGGGACTGAAAGTAGATTGGTGGTTGTCTGGGATTTGGGCAGAAAGGAAGAAAGAAGAGGTTAAAGGTCACAAGGACACTTTGTGGGGTGATGGAAAGGTTTATCTGGATTGTGTATGTGTGTGCTTATATCATAGGTATATACATAACATCAAAATTAATTAAATTGTATGTGTTAAATATGTGTAGTTTATTATGTCGATTAAATCTCAATAAAAGTATAAAAATCATTAGCAAGAAAAAAATGTTTGTTTTAAGCCATTAAAACAAATTTAAAAATCCTTGTTGTAATCAGGTAATGTCTATACCTGGGAGTACATATGAGTTTATTTATTTATTCATTCAGTTTTTTTTGAATATCTACTGTGTATCGGACACTCTACTGGGAACAGTGTTAAACAAGACAGACAAGACCCCTACTCTAGGGAGGTTACATTCTGGTGGAGGAGACAGATCAACAAGCAATAATAGTAAAGTGAGATAAGTGTTATGACAGGGCAAGAAGGGGGAGCTTTGAAAACATTTAGCAGGATTATCTAAGCTGATTATTTGGTAGTACATGCCTAAAACTGTTTTGAATAGGATTCTGAAGATTAAGAGGATCCTATGCATCCTCAGGAAGGGTAGCGATGGTGAGTACCATGTATTTCCAAATTTAAGCCTATATTGTTAAAGTTGGCCTAATCATAAATTTCCCAATAATATGATTATTTCAACTGGTCCTGAAAGTGTTTGAAAATAGTGAAGATCTCTTGTTATAGGCCAGCTTTTTTTTCAGAGCAACATTTTTTAATGCAAAATGTTTATTGTTGGGGAAACATTAACACTCCAGACTATTGTATAGACAGAGGACAAATGTTCTTTTTTTCTTAAAAGTTCTGTTTTCAAGTGGCTGTCTGAGTCTTTGCTAAGGGTACTGCAGCTGGATTGTATAGTGAAACCAGGTCCAGAAAAAGAATTGCTAAAGAATGCAAGTAAACAGGATGTCAGATGTTATCCTTAGCCTATTTCCCTAAACATAGCTTTTTGGCTGCAAAGTAAAATGCCATTTTTCTAGCTTCTGCTTATATACAGTGATGGGTGACAGCAGGCACAATCTTTATTTGCTTGGCACAGTGTCACCATGCAACTCAATGTGTTTTGCAAGAAATGATCGTGACATACCATCTCTGTGAAACAGTATGAGGACATCCGGCTATTTCATGGAAGAATTTTCTCACCCTACCTTCTTTGAGCCCTGTTGTGCCAGCACAGCTCCCCACAAGCCTCATATCTGTCTGACCTAAGAGCCATTTGGCATCGTCCTCCTGACAAAAGCCAAATTTTCAATGGAGATAGATCATTTATTGACAGTGTTTTCCCAGATTGGCTCAAAAGTGTCTCATTTCCACGATCCCCTGAAGTGCTGGTTCACCTCTGATTTCCAAGAGCCCTTGCTTCCTTCTTTATTCTCCCTCCCCAGCATCCTCCTCACTTCCTTCCCTTACAGCTTCTTGCACTGTTTTTTTTTTGGGTGTGTGTGTTTCTTCTTTTTTTCATCCTAATAAATTTGTTTTGCAGGTTTTGAAAAATAAAACCAATGCTATCCAGGATTTTTATATTAATTCTCTTTCCACATCTTTGAGTTTGATCTCTGTGGTTTTGAAATCCCATAATTTGAGTGGGTACCACCATCGTCTAAGAAAAGTTGTTTTAAAGCTTTGCTCTGCAAGCACCAGAAGAGAACTCATAAAAAGGAAGACAACAACAGATGCAATCGCGGATGTGGCTTAGTCCTTGCAGTTACCCCAGAGAGCTGTTTGGAGCAGACAGTCCTCAGTAATGAATCCAGAAGAGCGAATCGTGACATGGCTTATATCCTTGGGAGTTTTAGATTCCCCCAAAAAGACCATCTGTGATCCGGAGGAGTTCCTGAAGTCCTCACTGAAAAATGGGGTAGTGCTGTGCAAGCTGATCAGCAGACTGAGGCCTGGCTCTGTAGAAAAGGTAAGGGACATTTGCCGTATCCTTGGGAGTGCTTACCACCAGAGAGCAGCAATAATGTGACTCTTGAGATTTTCTGTTGTCCAAATCTTGGGACTCTCCTACTTTAATCTCTTTCTAAGAGTTAGACATTTTTTTCTTACTATTTTTGTAGATTGAAAAAGTCAGAAAATGAAATGTTATCCTTCAGTAATTGCCACCAAATATTAGTGTAACAAAACCTGTTACACCACTGGTGCCAGGGAACAAGGAGAACATCCATATCACAAGCTTGCTCTGTCATAGAGATACATGTTACACCTTCCTGTTACTGAGGACATGTTTTGAACTTGGGGTACATGAGTCTGTGAAATAATGGGATGATTTATAACAGATGTTTATTGACAGTTTGACTAAAACCAATATAGACTTTCTTCTCAAAGAAATAAAATATCCATTGAAAGAGAGGCTATTTAGCAACTAGGAGAAATAATCCCAAATGTCAGGTTTGTTAAAACAATAGAAACCAAATATGTGTTTCGAATGCAGCATATGTTCAAAGTGAAACTACCCTTATTCTCTTTTAAAAATCCCAAATTTTTAATGTTGGAAACCCATAATCATGAAGATGGATGATTTCTAAAGTACTCTTTATGTCAGTTTAAAGGCAGAGTCCTACAATTATTTTCTTAAGGTCAGCAGGGAATGTGACGGTGAGTATAGACCTTTTGCCCTCTTGAACCAGTTTGTATTTTTATTGAACAAATTGATTTACTTATAATTTCTTAAACTTGAAAAAAAGTGAGAAAATGGTGATAAAGGGTAGAGAATTGTGATTAAATGTAGAGAACAGCAAAGGAAAAAACATACTTTGAGTAAATTATCGTGAAGAAATAGGAGAGAGGTAGTTAGTTGAAAGCAAAACCAAACTCAAAAACCTGTGTGGGTTTCTCTAATTTGCTCTCACCACACTAGGGCAAAAAGCATGAAAAAAAGTTTATAAGTAGAGATGGCTTGAGACTAAAAGTTTGATGACATTTGAAACAAAGACCGACCGTTTAGATTTTTGCATCACTTCCTTTGGTGGTTATTTCTCTTCCTGGATTGACAGCAATGTTGCTCCCTGCCTTAAAACGCCTGTCTATGTAGTTATTACCTAATGGTGAATATGGTACACTTGGCATGGGATGACAGTCTCCAGGTGACATTTGACTATGTTTCTCTAGTACTGCCTGGAGCCCCAAACAGAAGTTGATTGCATCAACAATATCAACAACTTCCTGAAAGGATGTGCAACCCTTCAAGTGGAGGTAAGCCCACCCAGGTTGTCTTCTTTGTTGCCATTGTTTTTCACTCTGCTAGTGAAGAGTTCTTGGTTTATTTTCACTGTTAACAGAGGAAGCATTTCATGGAAACCATGGGTGAGATTGGTGGCCCCCAGTGGTGGCTTGCTAGTTTGGCTTTTCCAGAAGCCAGCTTCAAAACAAAACAAAACAAAACTCAGAATACGATATATTTTAGATACAGTATCTAAGCCCTGAAATCAGGCTTCCGATGACAGAGCTTGTGTGGTATGTTTCCCCATTAAGGATAACCCTAAGTGGGCCACTGGCTGCTGCAGAGGGTCACTACATCTGCCTTGAGCTTGGAATAAAGTCTATTGTCAATTTTTCCCATTAATATTTTAGAACAGAGGCCTTGAAAAGCTGAGACTCTGACTCTGAGGTGGAAATTGTATACTAAATTACATTGCATTATTTTATACTATACAGATCCTTACAATACATATAGGGGTGTTACTGAAAGGCATGTGGTACTTTTGCCTGTGTGCCAAGTAACTTCTCTGTGCCTCATTTTTTTTCCTGTAAAATGGGCACAATAATAGGTACCCCATGGGGTTGTTTTAAGGTTCAAATTATATGCTACATAATAGTTTTGAGCTAAGAGCTCTAACCTCAAAAGATCTATGAGATAATGTATATAGAGTGCTCAGCACAGGACCAGGGACATAAGTGTAGACATGCATTAATGGTATTACTTGTGGAGAATTATTAGTAGTGGTTTGAACATGGACTCTGACTGTTTGGATTCAAATCTCAGTTCACTAGTAGCTTTGTGACCTTTGGCATGTTACTTAACAATGTCTTTATGCCTCAGTCACCCTGCCTGTAAAGTGGAAATAATAACAGCACCTATTTCATAGGATTGGTGTGATATTTCAATAAATTCATGTCTGTGGAAGAGTACCTGGCACATAGTATTCTTCAAGTGTCAGCTACTATTATTAATAGCAGTACAAATGGCTTTGTCCCTCATAAACTTTGCTTGCTTCAGAGTTTTTCCTAAAGTTAGCCATAGCATCAGGCTTTGATTGTCCCAGAATATTTTATTCCAGGGTCCCCTATTGCCCAGTTTTAGTTCTGTGTGTGCGTATGCATACATACACATGAATGTATATGGACTCGTGTGTGCATGGGCATGGGCATGTATGGTTTCGAGGTAGGTGTAGCCTGAGACAACTCTATAACCCTTATAGAATGATGGCTGCTATAGTACAGATCATGATATTTTCATTTTTATTTGTAAAATAAAAACATGGTGAGGTTGCCAATGATTATTGCACTCTGAAGCTGCCAGAAGATATACCGAGCTTCCTTGCAGTTCTAAGAATACTAGATGATACAGAAACACCTCGTAGGTCTGGCATTTTTGGAGAGTGAGTCGTTTCACAAAAGTGGATTTTTCTGACAACTAATGCTTACTCCTTTAAGCACCAATGCTTAAAATAGTTTTATCCATTTTGGATAGAAACCTTTCTAAAAAGTATATTAAACTTTTTATTTCTTAAATGAAAGACCGTGGGCATATTTTCACCTCTTTTTGGTAATTCAGGCTGGCCTGAACATTGTACGAATATTTTAATATTAGCATCATGGTTAAGCACATACCTTCTCTAGTTTGACAACCTTGGGGCAGAGTCTTGGCTTAGTCAGTTACTGACTGTATGACTCTGGGAAAAATTACTCGGCCTCTCTATGCTCCAGTTTTCTCACCTGTATATGGAGACATTACTAATATCTCTTGCATAGGATTTTTGTAAGGATCAAATGAGAAAATGCATCTAAGCACTTAATATATCACTGCACATAACACACACATAACAGCTGCTTAATGTTATTATTAATAGGCAGTATTATATGTAAAATCATTCCTGTAAGGGGTACATAGGAGCCATGTGGAAGCACTCCTAGAACCCTGGTAGATGTCTAATAAAATGAGACTGAAAGCTGAGCTAAGAATACTGACCATCCAGTCTCAAGCTCCTAGTTAACTAAAAGACAGATTTAAACACAAATATTTGCAAATTTTAAAAAAGTAATTTATTTTTAATTGAATAGATTTGACATATAAAATTGTATAAATTTAAGGCAATACAATGTGTTACTTTGATACATTTATATGTTGTGATATGAGTGCCATGGTGGTGATGTTTATCACATTACATAATTACAGCAAAATATTGTTGTCTATGTTTATTATAATGTGCATTAGATCACTATGGCTTATCTACTACTCATTACAAGTTTGTACCCTTACATAACATCAGGTTTTATCCCCTTACCCTCATTCCCTGGTAACCACTATTTTACTGTTTTGTTTTTCAAGTTCTACTTTTTAAAAATTTCACATATAAGTGATATACACTACTTGTTTTTCTCTGACTTATCTCAGAGTAATGTGCTCAAGGTCCATCCATGTTGTCACAAATGGCAGAATATTTTCCTTTTTCATGGCTGAATAATATTCCATCACATATATATACCACTCTTTAAAAAAAAAAAAACTCCATTTATCCATTGATGCACATTTAGATTGTTTCCATATCTTGTCATTTTAGATAGAATGTCTCTCAGGCCTAAAGTACTCTGCACAGTGCCTGATACAGGAAATGATTAATAGATTTTTATTGATGCTATAAAACTGTTCATGTACAAAAAGCAAGAAGAACATAGCTTGACTATTGCCAAGAACACACTATTATTTACCTAAAGAAAGAGTGCCAGCTGGAAATGGTCAATTTGCAAATGCAGAAAAATGAAGCCAGAGATGCAACAGCACACTGACTATTTGTGTATTAGTTGTGGGGAATGGTGAACACGTTAAAGAACGGCTGCCTTCTGACCCTCTGGGTGGCCAGATGGCTTCTCCAAGTGACCTCCATCTTTGTGTTCTCTAGAGGATCATACAGCTAATAACTGGTCAGGTAAGTCTGCTGAGGCACCTGGGAAACAAAGCATTCTCTGAAGTGCCTCTCCAAGTTTGATAGTATCCTTTAAAACACAATTTATAAAAAATTTCTGTGAAGTCGAATTCATCTGTTTTTTCTTTTATTGCTTGTGTTTTGGGTGTCATATCTAAGAACCCATTGCTTAATGCAAGGTTGTTGAGATTTTCTCCTATGTGTCCGTCTAAGAATGTTAAAGTTTTAGCTTAGGTCTTTGATCTATTTCGAGTTAATTTTTGTACATGGTGTGAGGTAGGAGCCCAAATTCATTCTTTTTACATGTGGATATCCAGTTGTCTCAACACCATTTGTTAAAAGACTATAGTTTTACGGTAAGTTTTCAAATAGGAAAACATGAGTCCTCTAACTTTGCTCTTCATTTTCAAAATCGCTTTGGCTATTCTGGATCCCTTGCGTGACCTTATGGATTTTAGGATCAACTTGTTCATTTCTGCAAAAAAGACAGCTGGAATTTTGGTAGGGATTATATTCAATCTGTATGTTGCTTTGGGGAGTATTGCCATCATAACAATATTAAGTCTTCTGATTCATGAACACAGATGTCTTTCTCTTTACTTAGGTCTTTTTAAATTTCATTCAACAATGTTTTTTAGTTTTCAGTGTATGTGCCTAGCATTTCCTTGGTGATATTTAATATCTTATATGATATAATAAAATACCTTGGTGTATTTTATTCCTTTTGATGCTCTTGTAAATGGAATTGTTTTCCTGATTTTATATTTGGATAGTTCATTGCAAAAAGATAAAAATACAATTGATTTTTGTATAGTGATCTTATATACTTCAACTTTGCTGAACTTGTTTATTAGTTCTAAAAGTTTTTTAGATTCCTTGTGGTTTTCTTGTACAAAATCATGTCATCTGTGCATAGAGATAATTTTACTTCTTCTTTTCCAATCTGGATCCCTTTTGTTTCATTTTCTTGCCTAATTTAATTTATTGTCTGGTTAGAACTTTCAGTGTAATGTTAAATAGAAGTGGTGAAAGTGGATATCCTAGTCTTGTTCTTGATCTTGGGGGAAGCTGTCAGTCTTTCACCACTAAATATATTAGCTGTGGATTTTTTGTAGATACCTTGTTATCAGGTTGAAGAAGTTCCCTTCTATTCCTAGTCTTTTGAATATTTTTATCATGAAAGGGTGCTGGATTTTGTCAAAGGCTTTTACTGCCTCTGCTAAGATGACCGTTGATTTTTGTTCTTTATTATATTGATATGTTGTAGTACATTGATTAATTTTCATATGTAAAATCAACCTCGCATGTCTGGGGTAAATCCCAGTGAGTCATGTTGAATATACATAGAGAAATTTGTGCACATTTGTGATTATTCTTGAAGCATCTTTCTCCATAAAAATAAAATTACTGTGTCAAAATTCTATAGATACTTTGAAGTCCCCCTATAAAAATGCTATTTGAAGCTCTACTCCCATAAATAGTGTAGAAAGTGCCTTCTTCCTCGTGCCTAGTAGCCCTTGATATATATTGTCTTTAATGTTTGCTAAACTGTTGGGTGAAAGTGGTATTTCATTTATTGCATTAATTTGTATTTCATGATTCCTGGTGAGTTTCAACATCTCCTCACCCCTTTATAGTCCATTTGTATTTCCTTCTCTGTGAACCAAATATATCTGTCCTGTTTGTTAACAGAAAGGAGAAGGCAGGGAAGATACTCAGGCCTCAAAAGAAAGTCTTCCAGAACATATGGAAAAATTCTCATGTAGGTCGAGTGCCACTAATGTGACTAGGAAGTACCTTAACAACACTAATCTAGCAATGGTAGTTTTGGTTTCATTCTGTCTTTGAACTTGGTGGGAATCAGGGACATATACAGTTCTTCCAGTCCTTCAAGAGTGGCCTGCGGGTACCTCTCTGACTGCATTATCCTGGCTACAGCCCCATAAATGATTGGTTTGTAACAGCTCTAGTCCTGTGGTTGGTTTTCCTCTCAGCCAGGCTTCCCACTGCCTCATTCCTAGCAGGTCCTCCTGCTTTTTACCCTGTCATCTTACTACCAACCCATTGCTAAGGAGCCCCTACCATCTCTTAATCACCTACTTTATAAAAAGATTTTTTTAAACATGGATTTCATTGAATATATAGAAGGCTCAGTTAGTGCTTCTTTCTTTCTCCCATCTTCCTTCCTTCTCTCCTTCCCCCCTCTCTCTCTCTCTCTCTCTCTCTCTCTCTCTCTCTCTCTCTCTCTCTCTCTCTCTCTTTTCTCTCTTATACCAGCTGGTATCAGTATGGCTTTTTCGTTGCCCCACCCCCTCACTGCCTCCTGTCTTCCTGACTCACTCCATCTGCCTTGTTGCTGGAACAGCATGGGTACCTTCCCCAAAGCAGGGCCTGTGGGATGGATGATTTGCCATTTCCCAGGGGATGCTCTGCAGGGAAGCGATTCTGGAAGGAAGGTGGCTCTACTAATAATCATGCATCAAGGCTAAATCTTCCATAAGAGAGCTCCAGTACTAGGAGAGCAAAACCTCCCTGGAGGAGTGAGGCATAAGGCCAGACAACTACCCAGTAGCTGTAATGGGTATTAGTAGACATTCCTTCAAGCCCTGAGCCTGCCACCTGTGTGAAGTCAGAGTCTTCTTCTCTAGGCTTCAGTTGTCTCATCTTAAAATGAAGAGACTAGAGTAGGGATTGGTAATGTCTAACTGTTGAACACTATTTTTAACCAGCCTATCTCCCTCAGTTTCTCTGGGGAAAGCTTTGTATAATTTGAGCTAGTGGGAAGACTAAAGAGGATTTGGGTAAGGTTTTATTTTTCTCCTGTTGAACAAATCGGACACTCCTAGTGGATTCTATGAGTTACATTAAATGACACCAACGACTCTGGCCATCCTAATATTTTATAGACTGCATTGTATTTCTGTAATAATTGAACTTCAAGCAGGGTTGTAAATATTTCCCATCTATCATGAACCTTTTCATTCTCCCTCAGAGAGACTACTTGATTTGGGGCCTCTTATCACAGAGTCCAGGAAGACACCCAGGATAGTTCAGGGAAGGGAGGCATATGGATGGCTGCTGGAGAATGTTTCCTTGCTTTGCTGGCTCAGCAGCTCACCATAGAGCCTGGGGTTCCAAGTGGCGTCTTGGTGGAGGAGGAAGCGGGCCACCAGGAAGGGCTAGTCTGTGAGGCCGGGATTCCCGCCCCAGGCTCTGGCAGTGGCCCCCCCGCAGGCCAGGCGCCAGCAGCCCTTGGCTCCCAGCTAAAGCAGGCAGCAGCAGCAGGCGCAGTGTGACCACCGCCGTTACACCGGGGCTTCTACTGCTGCCACGGGGACCCCGGCGGCGGCTGCTGCTGCTGCTGCTGCTGCTGCTGCCGCTGCTCTGCCCTGCGCCACTGTCACTTCCAGTTCCTACTTGGCGATCCAAGTCCGGGTCACTGCTTCCCCGCTGCTGGCCGGATCCCTCCAGGCCGCTATCCTTCCCGGGCAAAAGAGGGGCAGTGCAGGCAGCCGAGTGGGTCCGGAGGACCCGCGAAGGCAGGTTCCCTGGGCAGCCGCTACTGGCTCGCACCCACCCCGTGCACCCTGGCTCGGCTCGCTGCCAGCACACCCAGCGGGGCGCGTCTTCCCCGAACCCCCACGGCTTTCGGCCCCGCGGTCCTCGGTCCGCAGAGGAACATGGCTTTGGAAGCAAAAACTTAAGGGCAAAAATTTGGCTTCCTGATAGATTAAAAAAGAAAAAAAAAGCATAAAAAATTCCTGGACTGGAGAGGTTGCGGGCACGGCACGGAGTTTGGAGACGGGCGCCCCCTCCTCGCCCGCGTCCAGGAGCAAAGTTGCAGCCGCCCCTCCCAACCCCGGCGAGCCGATCTCAGCTCTCCAGTTTCGTCCTGGTGACTGCCGCGCTCAAGGCAGGGTCCCAGTTTCGGCTGGGTTGAACGGTTCCCGCAGCCTTGGCACAGGCTTGCCCACCCGCTCACTGGCCCCGTGACTTCCGAGAACGAGCCGCTTTCAGGAGGCGGCGGCTGCGCGGCTGGAGTGAGCGAGCAGCTGGAGGACAAGCGGGCAGCGGCCGAGCCAGGTGACCTGCCTTGGGGGACAGCGGCTCAGGGGAAGGGGAGAGCGTGAGGGCTTGGGGTGGTGCCCAAGGACTCCCGTCAGAGAGGAGCCGTCCTTCCTCGATCTGTCGTGGCTCCTAGCCCCAGCAGCAGGGTCCCTTCTCTGCCAGGGCCTCCCGCTGCACTGAGATCCCGGGTGCCTGGAGGGAGGAGAGGTGGGTGGCGGGGGCGCAGAGCGAGGACGCGCCAAACTTAGGGGCAAGTTGTCCGGCTCTGGCTTCAAGGTTTACATCAGACCGATTCCTCTTCTCCCCGCTTCTCCACCCCCCAACCAGGGCAAGGAGTCAACAGTACTATTTTTGATACTAATTGGATGCCCCTCCCGCCGTCATCCCCGGCATTTATAGATTTGGGGAATATTTTTTTTTGGGGGGGGGTGAGTACACAGATCTGTCGCAGGAATAGTTTTTGGATGGGGAAAGACCTGTACTCTACAAGACGTCCCAACGTGCCCTTAATTTCAAGTTTTCTTTTTCCAGTCATTAAAAAAAACCCCAACAGGTATTTGAGCTATTTGTTTCTTAGCTCTAGAGTGGAGAACCCTTAAGTTTATCTCTCTCTTAAAAAAATCTTATATTTGTATTTTTGGTTTATTATTGGTTTTGAATATAGAGGTGGCTCATGTGACTTTTTTCTTAATGTGTAGTGGGAATAAAAATAGAGTAAGGGAATATATTTTTCTATTCAGCTTTGTATGGTTTTGTCAATAAAATCACATAAACCAAAAAGCATCCCAGAAGAGGATAAATTTCAGCTAATGTTCTGTAAAGTAATGATAATTTTTAAAGCAAGTTTCCAAGGTCTAAACTGCTTTTCTAACTTATATTTGCCTGGAAACCCCACAATCTGTCCCTCAACTTTCTATCTTAATTTTGACATTGACCATGGTAAGAGGAGCTCGGATGACATCATTTGCTCTAGCAACAGTTCTGGTGTTCTGTGACTGAGAGCACCTCTTTCCAAAACCTAAGTAAGGCCGAGGCCTGCCCTTGTACTTTAGCTGAGGCATTTCCAAGGATTTCTCTTAAGCAAAATATTATGCTACATGCCAGGCAGTACTGCAGTCCCTTCTTACATAAGCGAGCTTCAGGCTATTGTCGTCTCTGGGTATGCCTGGAGCAGTTAATATCAGAGACTTCTCAGTCTTAGTGGGGTAAGTTGCTAGTTGGTGATTGGAGTTTGGAACAAAGTAAATTTCCAGCTAGTATTCTCATCTTGCATTTATTTACTGCTTAATTTTTTTGGAATGCCTTCCACTTATCTGCAACTCACCGGCCCATTGTAAAGGATGTAGGAGAGATGGCATTGCTTTCATTTGACAGAGAAACAAAAGTTTACTTCACCAAAATCAGGCAGCTTACCAAAAGTAGATCAAATCTCTGACCTGTATCTCCTACTCTCAGCCCAGGATTGTGTCTGCTTGTTTTTACTAAAACATGATATTTTATACGAAAGTATTTAATTTGGCACATTTTATGGATGGTTTGTCTTCTCAGCTAGTAATTTTTTCTATTCTTTGTGCCAACTCACATCTTAGCCTTGCCTTTGCACAAGGTTAGAGCTGTTTTTAGGGATGGGAGCAGAGACAAAGCTTTCCCAAGAAGGGTCTGTGGTTTGTATTTCCTATTGTTGGCCTCCTCTCCATTCATCTTCAAGGATAGCAGATACTTAATAGAATGAGCTACTAGGGCCCAGAAATGCCTGATATTCATCTGACATCACTAGTCCAAGTATAATATTACTTCAGTCTTTACAAAGAAACTCATTCAGGAAGAGAAATTGGAGAGCATGAGTTTTTGTTCATTTACAGCAATCTGCTCATCTCTGTACTTAGGAACTTAGATGCAAAAGAGGAAGAGGAGTTGAGTACCCACGACTTCTCAAACACCTACTATATTCTAGGTGCTTTAAGTATATTATTTTATTTAATCCTCACAACAATACTGGGATGGAGGAGGCATTGTGCACATCACACAGTGCTGGTTTGAGGATGATCCAGACAAATGCCTCACACTTCCAGTGTAAAACAAAGCCAGAATGTAATCACTGATGTGCCTTACTCTGAACTCTTTCCCTTTGCCATATGTCAGGATGTCATTACAAAGGAGCTGATGATAAATACAGGAACACCTAGACCCTTGGTTTTCAGACATGTCTGTAATTAGAGTCACTTGGGATGCTTTTAAAAAACACAAGTGTTGCAGCAGGGTTGCGGGGTGCAGTGGCTCCCTTCCATGGAGCTTCTGTATAAATTGGTCTGCAGTGAGGCCCAAGTCTTCGTACTTTTTTTTTTTAATGTTTAAGTAAACTTTATATTAAAGCATAACATGAATTCAGGAGATTGCACAAATCCTAAGTATATAGTTTGATGAATATCTAGAAATTGAACACATCCATATAATTAGCACAACGATTAAGAAACACAACATTATCAGCACCCAGAAGCTACCCTTGTGCCCCTTCCCAGTCACTACCCTTTACCAACTGGCACCACTGACCTGACTCCTAAGATGCTCAATTCATTTTATCTGTTTGGTATTTTATATGAGTACAATATGTACTCATTTGCTCATTTGTATAAGGTTTATTTCACTCAGAGTAATATTTGTACAAGTCACCCATGCTTATGCAGATAGTAGTGATTCATTCTTTTTTATTGTTAGTAGTATTCCACCATGTGGATGTACCATATTTTGTTTCTCCATTCACCTGTTGATGGACATCTAGGTTGTAACCAGTTTTTGGTTACTGTGAACAATGCTACTGTGAATATACTTGTGCATATCTTCTGATGTACATTTCCATTGGGTTTATACATAGGAATTAACTACTGAGTAGGTACTGCCCAACAGTTTTCCAAGGCAGCCAGGTCTTGTTATTATTTCATTTTTGAAAGCTCCCCAAGTGATTCCAATGTGAAGTCAGAGTTGAGAACAATTTTACTGGTTAATCTAGAGTTCAGCAATCTATTAAGTATCTGCCACCTAGTCAAAAACTATAAAGAAAGAGATACCAGCTTCCTCCTAAACCTCAGATATTTTAGAAAATCTCTGCTAGATTAGGCAGCTGTTGTCAATTTTCTCATAATTCCTCATACCACGCTACCAGTATGCTGTCTGCCCACTCTCACTATGGTAAATCTGTGGACACATTTGTCTCATTACTAGTCCTGGAACTTCTCAAAGGCAGGAACCAAAGCTTAATCATCCTTATAACCCCAACACTCAGTATAGAATATGGTACATAGCAGGTGCTCAGGAAATGTTTCTTAAATGAATGATCCATAGAATGGCTGAATGGTCAGAGAAACTCTGGGCTGCAAAAGAGATACCCTATCTTTGCACTAAGACTTATGCACTTTATTCTTAGGAGATTGCTGTAGGCCCTCACTCTGAGCCTAATTACTTTTACTTATCTAAACATGTTGGAAATATGAGTAACCTAGTTGCTCATTCCCAAACTGATTAGAAATAGCAAATTAGATTATATGAGATAAGGTATGAGGAAGCACTTTCTAAAGTGGAAAACAGCGTGTAAATAGAAGCTTATGGAAGGGGAGAAGAGAGGCTATAGATTAGACATGTTGGCAATGGCAGAAAGAGTATATATCTATGTATAACATGGAAGAAATGAAATCAATAGCAGGTCGACAAAGGAGACAGAAAAAATTATAAAAAGCAGACCCCCAAACCATCTGGGGCCTTTTAGTGTGAAGTCAGGCAGCTCAATACATGCTGTGTGGTCTAGTGGCTAGAATTTTTGACTTTCCCTGACTTTCTGGGCTTGATTCCTGATCAGGAAAACTTTGCTCTTGAGAAGTAGTATAGCAGTGGATAATATTAGGTATATGCTACTTTATTATTTTTTTTATTAAGTTTATTGGAGTGAAATTGGTTAATAAAATTATATAGATTTCAAGTGTACAATTTAATAACATATCATCTGTATATTGCATTGTGTTTTTACCAACCAAAGTCAAATTTCCTTCTATTACTATATATTTCACCCCCTTTACCCTTATCTGCCTCCCTCCTCTCCCCCATTCTTCTCGTAACCACGAAACTGTCATCTGTGTCTATGAGTTTTGTTTGTTTATTTGTTTGTCTTGCTTGTTTGTTGCTTTCGGTTTTATATCCCACATATAAGTGAAATCAAATGGTTCTCAACTTTTTCTGCCTGGCTTCTTTTGCTTAGCATGATAATCTCAAGATCTATCCATGTTGTCTCAAATGGCAGTATTTCATCTTTTCTTACGGCTGAATAATATTCCATTGTATATATGTACCACAGCTTTATCCAACCATCTATTGAAGGACACTTCAGTTGTTTCCATGTCTCAGCCACTGTGAATAATGCTGCTATGAACATCAGGCTGCATGTATCTTTACGAATAAATGTTTTCAAATTTTGGAGGTAGATACCCAGAAGATGGATTGCTGGGTCATATGGTAATGCTATTTTTAATCTTTTGAGAAATCTCCATACTGTTTTCCATAGTGGCTGTACCAGTTTACATTCCCACAAGCAGTGTATAAGTTTTCCTTTTTCCATACAACTTCTCCAACACTTGTTATTACTTGCCTTGTTGATAACAGTGATTCTAAAAGGTTTGAGATTGTATTTCCTTGTGTTTTTTAAAATTTATTTTTATTATGGCAACATTGGTTAATGAAATACAATAAGTTTCAGGTGTAGAATTGAACAGTAAGGCATATATATATATATATATATATATATATATATATATATATATTGCATTGTGTGTTCACCGCCCTTAGATTTCTTTCTGTCATCACATATTTGACCGCTTTTACCCCATCTACCTCCCCCCCACCACCTACCCTCTGGTACCACTAGTCTATTGTCCAATGTCCATGAGTCTCTGTTTGGCCTGTTTGTTTATTGCTTTTAGGTTTATACCCTACATATAAGTGATATCATGTGTTTTTCAACATTTTTGTCTGGCTTTCACCTAGCATGATTATCTCGAGGTCCATCCATGTTGTCACAAATGGTAGTATTTCATCTCTTCTTATGGCTGAGTAATATTCCATTGTATATATGTACCACAGCTTCTTTAGCCAGTCATCTACTGTAGGATACTTCGGTTGTTTCCGTGTCTTGGCCACTGTGAATAATGGGTAATGAACATCAAAGTGTAATATGCTGCTTTATTAATGGTAGGTATACGCTCATTAGTATATACTACCTCAGCGTTAAATGAGAGAATGAAACACTTAGTACAGTGCCTGGCACTGGGTAAACTCTTATTGAAAGCTAGTTCCTAATTATAATTTTAATATATTTTGTACACTAGTGTTCACAAATGATATCATTGCATTATCAAAAAAAGTTCCCTCAGTTCAGTTATGTTAAACAAGCTTCATTTTAAAAAGTGAATCATGCTTTATAGGAAAATTTCCTTTAGAAATCTTAACATTAAAAAAAAACTTGGACACATAAACTGGGCTCTGTGAGATGATGGCCTCTTCAAGTGTTCTGAAGTTTTACACTAGTTACATTGAGAATTTCGACAGGGACGAAATTTAACACAAACAAACAAACAAAAAATCCAGCTATCTTGTTTCTTAGTTCTATGCTTTATTTGGCAGAGACTGCTTGTTTTTGAAAAAACATTAAAAAAAATAAAGTTGAAGGTAAAACCTCCACTTATTTTCTAATACTTAACACCTGTCTTCTGAAGTTGAACATTTATGGGACTTTTAGATTAATAGTGATAGCAGGCTTGGCCTCTGTTCTCATGTTAACAGAAATTAATCTTTTCAACTTTATTAATATCTTTCACTCACTAATTGAAGTGCTTTTTTTCTGGACTTGAAGTTCTCAGTGCATTGCATCATAGAAAATAATTTGAATTTAGATTAGAGTGTGTTGAAATGTGTTTAAAATTATTTATATGTCACATTTAATTTGTTTATATATTTTATTTGGATGGCTACATAAAGATAGTTTAAATTTCAGAGCTATTGTAGCTCAATGATATCTGTGGAACAGAGATTGGAATTTTCAACTATAATTTCTGAAAATAAATGCATAATCTTTAGAGTTTTATGAATTGGTTATAAAAGTTCATGCTAAGCCTTCAACTTATTATTTTTCTGTTGTCCTCAATGCTTAGTGCCACCAATTTTTAACTGCTGCAAACAATTTGTATATGGTTTCCTTTATAACAACTCAGGGCTAGAAATATGTTTGGGGATCCAGTTCGAAAGAGGAACTGCAGAAGACAAAGCAACTGAATTCTTCAGAGACTATGAATTATTCAGTCGTTAACCACAGTAACTTCTTAGCTACCATTTTGTGTGCTAATAACAGAAACAGTTTGGACGGATTCCTCTTGGAATTGAAAAATCAGGAAACCTTTTCACTCTTTTCTAGTCTATGCATAAACTAGAAGAATGTGAAAAAAAGTCTTTTAATTTTCTCATGTTTACCTGGATAACATAGTTTAATTTTTATGTCTTTTAAAACAAACATTTATTTTATAATTATGATAGCTTGAAATTTAAAAATACATACCAGAGCAAGATGCATGTTGTTTTAGTTAAATTAAACAATTCAACAAATGTTTTTTTTTTCCAAATTACTGATAATGACTAACAAAAATATTCTCCCTTGCTCCCAGGAAAATAAGTAATAAGCCTGGCATAGTTGAGGAGGAAAATAAAAATCAAATTCCTCTATACAAAAAGCACAGTATGTAACACATAAAAAACATATGTCATTTCTGAATTGGGTTGAATGCATGTTAACAATACCAAAAGGAATGTCTTTTGTTAGAAAATTTGATCAATTGAATCTTTCTGATAGGGGATGTAAAGTTATCTTGTTTTAAATCTAACTTACTCTAATTTGGTTTTAATGTTGATTCTAATCCAGGTTGCTTCTGGGGGCAATGGAGCACAATACAGCTCTTTATTAAAACCGCACAGTTTTGGCTAGCTATATCCTACTCCAGCCTCATTCTAATTTGGTCATGTGTTATCAATGAGGCAGCCCCCAAGGATCAGTCTGAAAGGTGAAGAGTTGCCAGCACAGCATAAGATATGCAGAGCCATTGGTGATAGTATTAGAATTAGAAGCAAAAGGAAGTACAAGGTCTGGCCTTTGAATTGCAAATGAAAAAGTATGAGGGCATTTGCCAGTTTCTTAGGGCCTTTGCTTACCAGTTTTTTAGAGGGGGTATATGTCTATTCAGCCCAGAAGCTGCTCTGTATCTGCATTTCAACATTGCCATTGCCATTTCCCCTGCTGTCATCTGGAAGAAAGACTTAATGACACCAGGCATCTGTCTGATTAGCTCCAAGCTTTGTCATACCCTGGCAAACTGGACCTTACCATACAGAAGGCTGTATGGGTTCCAAGATGCAGATCATCCAAAACAGCATACACTCACACATCATTTCTATTTGACTTCTGGAAGATTTACCTTCCTAATTAAGTTCTGCATAGGCAAATAGAGTAAAATCTCAGCTTTATACTTTCTTGGGGACTTGAACATTATTACAGAGATCAGACATGTCAGTAGAAGGATTGAATAGGGCAATAGGGGAAAAAGGGAATTAAATGAAGGTGTGATTAAATGCAGCAGTTTACAAAGCAGTGAGTGAAATCCTTATTAAGGACTTGACTCACCCTAGACAACATACAGGTTTCCCTACCCCTTTTATGAAGAGCCTGGCCTGTGAAGCAGACCTGAACACTAAGAAACATTCTGTCATATAATTTGTCTGTTATTCATGTCTAGGTCTCCAGCAAACTGAGGGTATTTATCAATAATTTCTGAGAAATGTATGCAAACCAAGAGAATGCAACATCTTACTAAAATAGAAATTTAACTACTTCTTTGGGAAAATGTATGTTGTGATAGAGTAAATGAGCATTTGTGCTGTGCATTCTTTAAAGACATGCTGGTGTTTGAGAATGTATTGTGGATTGGGGAAATCTTGATTTGAAATTTAAAAAATCACCTTCAAGGAAAGACAATAGAATGGAAAGCAATGGTTTAATGGTTGGTGCACGTATGGGTGACTTCTTTACCTGCCAGATTTTACATAGTGTCCTTTTTTTTCTCATCTTAAAGCATATTTATGTGTTAGTACTTGGCAAATACCAGGTTGAATGGATAACATATGAATGAATTTTGAAATTTTTATTTTATTTATTTATTTAATTTATTTTTTACTATGGTGACATTAATGAAATCCAGTAAGTTTCAAGTGTACAATTCAACAGTAAGGCATATATTGCATTGTGTGTTCATCACCTATAATTAGATTTCTTTTTTCACCACATATTTGACCCCTTTTTCCCCATCTACCTCTCCCCCACCAACGTTTATTTTAGATAGCTTGTATATCTAATAGTCTATATGTAGATGATCAAGAGTTGACTTTTAATCATATAAATGATTCTTTAGTAGATGAAAATAAGGATAAAAAGAAAGCTGTGTCTACCCTGATACAGTATTACCCAGTTTCTTCATGCCAATCTAAAGTACCTATTTCAGTTTTTAAAAATTAAAAAAAAAAAATAAAGATGTGAGAGATTAGCTCCATAATGCCATATGGAAGAGCTTCTCTGCTTTTCCAGTCCTCATAGCACTTCTTTTTTCTGATGTTACACAAACTTTCTTGATTTCATTGATTTTCAAGGTGTGAGATTTGCACATCAGGACTCTGTGACTTTGATTCTCCAAAGAGATCCCAGGCAGTCACTTCATTTCCTTTTGGTGAGGTAAATCCTTTGTCAGCATTCTTCACTTCTCTCAATCATATTCTTAAAAAGGAAGAATCTATTTTACCATGTAATGGAAAATATATGAGCCCTGATTTGTGAAGTTTTACCAGAAAATAATTACCTTTTTCCTGTCTTTTCTTCTGAGGAAGGCATGCCAAAAGTACAGGTGTTTCTATTGGAAGAAATATCTGTTTAAATTTTAGGTTGAAAGAAAAGACTGATAGTCAACAAGTACTTATTCACCATCTATAAGGTGAGTGCTGTGCCTGACATTGTGGAAAGAGGCATCATGTATATGTGAAATAGTGGAATTTGACAGTGTATAGCAATGTATGACTAGATATCCAACTTAGTGGATCCAGAGTCTAGAGCATAATACAGAGTTCAGAAGAAGAGAAGACCCTTGTGTACTGAAATGTAGTGTTTGGGGAAGACCTCATGGAGAGGGGTGTTGTAGGATGGGCATTGGAGGACAGTTAGTATTCAAATGGTTGAGGGAACTTTTTTTTTATAAGAACTGTACAAGTCAGAGAGAAGCACAGTGAAGAAAGCAGAGGATTCTGGGGCATACAAGGGAGCTGATAGTGAGAAACACTGGGCTTGCTAGGGTGGGACCAGCTTGAGTAGAAATTTGAATGCTAGCCTGAAGAGTGTGGGCTTGATCTTGTAGGCAGTTATAGGCTGAGTTCCATTAGGCTGAGAGATATAGATGTTAACTGAAAGCACCATTTCTAATGTTGCGAGTATCTGAGCTCCCAAAAAACCACCTACCTTCCCATGTTAGGATTGTTTCCTAGGCATAAATCTTGTTTGTGAAGATGGAGGAAAATTAACTAACTAACTAACTAACTAACTAACTAACTAACATCTATTATGCATTGATAGGCATCTCTGAAAATGACATACTTTTGAAAGAGTGACTCACATGTAGACATAAGCAAGGAGTGCCAAAAATCATTGTCAAATATTTTATTAAAGGCGATCTCTAAATAGAGAAAATGGTAGTGACTTTGGCACATCTTTCCTACCCACATTAGCTGGTATAAAAGAGACTTTGTGCATGTGATTTGTAGTCTCTTTTAAATTGCCTGTCACCCCTTTCTTGCTTCTTGACAGTTACTTAGCCATATTTTTCCATGTCCCACTGTGCTCTGGCACTTAGAGCCTGTTTTAGAGCAGAGTATGAACAGGTGAGTTTGTCATTTAAGCTATTTTACAATAAAACCGCTCAAAAAATATAGCCATCTTTAGCAAAGCAGTAAAACCCCAAGTTCTTTTCCGCCTCCCTTCTCTGTAATGCTTAGGTCATGGTTCTTTAGGAGGAGATTGGAGGAGATTTAAAGGAGCCTATACTACCTGGGACAGGCCAGCAATTGCAGTCTTTTCCCACACACAACTCAATTAAATTCACAAGCATGAAGTGTGAAGCATCTTTACTTACCTGACGGTCATAGGGCTTAATTTTGCAGATGAGTACAGGTGTATGTTATTTTAAATACTGTGTCTCCTTGAAGGTGACATGGAAATTGATTTTTCTTCCTTAATTATATATATATATATATATATATATATATATATATATATATATATATATACACACACACATATATATATGTATATATATATATATATATGATATACAATATTATATAAGTTTCAGGTGTACAACACAGTGATTTGACATTTGTATACATTGTGAAGTGGTCATTACAATGTCTTCTTACCATCTGTTGCCTCACAAAGTTAATACAATATTACTGACTATATTCCCCATGCTGTATATTATATCCCCATGACATTTATTTTATAACAGAAAGTTCTTAAGCCCTAAAATCTTACAACTTAATCAGTTATTTCAAGTTTCCCTGCCCACACTGCCCGCCCTGCCCTCCACCCCCGGCAACCACCAATCTTTTCTCTGTATCTGTGAATCTGGGTTTCGTTTTGCTTGTCCTTTTATTTTTTAGATTCCATGAATAAGTGGAATCTGAATTATTTCACTTAGTATAATACCCTTTAGGTCTATTCATGTTGTCGCAAGTGGAGTGATAATTCTTTTTGACTTTACTATAACTTCGGCAATGCTTTTTCTTCAATTATGATTAATATTTATTGGCAAGAACTTCTGAACTTTCAAAATTCATCAAAAATTTATGAAGCACCTACTATGTGACAGGCACTCATCTAGACACTGAGGATACAGAAATGAAAGTTTTTAAAAACCTAGCTTCATGGATTTATATTCTAGGCACAATTTATATTTAAGTTTCTCTGACAATATGTCCTGTTAATCAAGCAATGAATGATTTATTTATCGTGTCTCATATACATTGAATACTGAGCCAGGGCTCTGGGACAATTTGGACTTGAAAGAGTCTGTCTTCTAATTAGAAACCCACGGCTAATCTAAACACCCACAGAATAAATAAAGCATATTACAGTGGTGGATGATTGAGGGCTTAAATGTGCAGCATCTATACAGACTGTAAGGCTGTAGCTGTTCAGAAGAAAAAAATGTGAGTTTAAGTCAATGGAGAACTTTATTGAAGGCTGCAAATGAAACTGCCAGAGAAGCTTCTGCTTAAAGCAACCTGCAGGAGTTCATTTTCTTATTGCCTTCCTCCTGCCCTAATCTTTGTGTGGGGTTCATTTAACAGTCTATCCTGTATGTGGAAATCATAGTGAAGCAGTAGTGGCTTCTGTAGACTTTCAGGTTTCAACCCTAAATCATAGTAGCCTTCTAGGAAAGCAGGGGCTGCAAGAGCCCTATCTTCACAGCCGAGTCTCCCCCTTAACTGCCTGGACTGCTACACAGGCAGGAGCTGCTGACTGTTACAATTTCTGAGGATATTCTCATAGTCTTCATACCTATCACTTGATTCTCTCATCACAGGGAGTTCTAAAATAAATAGCCTAAGGTATTTGTTCATCCTTTATGCGATAGGACAGGAAAAACTATAAAGGATGTGGACATTGATTAATGTAATCCAGGCATTCTTTAATGTAAAAATGGATTATTTTCCAAAAGTTCATTTGTAAGTTATTGTTGGGAACACAGAAAACATTTTCCCATAGAAATGAGGTTCTACATGGTGATTATTTTCCGGCTGGTCCACAACAGTCTGTTCAATAACTAATGTGGTTGACAATAGAACTCACAGAGACTAAGTGTCAGATGTGACATTGTGTCTCCGAGAAAATGTGTTCTGCATTCCAATTTGGAACATGAAGAAATAAGTCCCCTTCTCTGAAGGGGTGGGGTGAGGGGCTTGGGGAGTCCACTCCCAATTCTAGCATACAGATGCTCTAGCAGCTGAGGCATTACCCTTCTACCCCAACCCCTCAAAGCTGGCAGCCAGTATGGCTCCTGCAAAGGATCTAGTTACAGTTGCACAGGAGGAGTAGTGGGTAGGGGGCAGGCCACAATGGTTGGCTGGCTGAGGAGCAGTTGGTTCTAGGCCTACCACTTCCTGTCCTTGGCCTGGCAAGCATTATTGATAGGAGAAATTTTATCTTACCCTTTCCTTCATGCCCATTCTCTTTTTGGTGAGATTATCCAAAGCCAGTTTTTCTCTCTTTCTCTATTTAATCCTGTGACTGTCTCCACCAAGCTGCCTATATCATTCCTCATTCATTCCCCTTTTTCCTATAAACACTTAAAAACTCAACTGAAGATAAATCTCTGTTGTGGAGAAAGTGTTTTTCCCCTAAAAGAGTGTAACAAGGAAGAAATAGAGGATATAGTGTGCGATACATTGATGTCGGTGATGCCGAGGTGGCCATCAGGAAGTGAATTTGGTGACTTTGCAATGAGGGGTTAGCAGTGAGGTATTACTCTCAGATCTTTGCTTCTATTATAGGAGTTCTATGAAGCTGAACTTCCTGGCTTTGGATTTGATGAGGTCCAAGTAATCTAGAAGCCCATAGTAGTTATGTAAATTGACTATATATAAACTCACAGAGACAAAAGAACATAAATGGTTAAAGCTGTCTACAATCACAGTCCGAGTTCCACAAGGCAGTGGCAGCAGATAGAGTGAAAATTTATAATTAGATAATTTTAAAATGACATTTTGAAAAAGTCAACTAATAAACAAGTAAAATTATGTTATGCTGTGATACCCCAGACTCTCTTTGCTTTCATTCTATACTATCCAACAAGTTTCTACTTCTAATTTGGCTTTCAATGTAGATTTCTCTATTGGGAGAGAGTGATCTGGCCATAAAATGGGAGTATCCCATCTTTTTAATGCTTCATTGTTAAGTAAAAAAATAGCAAATTGGCATTTTGGTTTATCTATTGACCTTTGGTGAACTTGATTGGTGTGAGTTCATTCTCAAGAGCCTTGAGAATCAAAAACCAGATTCTAGACCTTGGGGATGCAGCCAAGTGCTGCCTTTGAGAGCCCCTATTCAAACGATGGGCTGGAACATCTCTCACTTCCCAGATGGGGAACAGAGCCACAAAAAAAGTAGTGTTGCTTTCCTAAAGCCCTCACAACTGCTCGGCAATGACAAATTTGAGATTGCAGTCAAAGTCTTCTGACCCTCATAACAGCGTTCTTTTCAATACACCAATGTTAATGCAGCTACATACACATGTCAGATTTTGTTCCCTAAATTGCTGAAAGATCTTGTTCCTTAAACTGCTAAAATAGAGAGAAAGGAAGGAAATAAGAGAGGAGAAGAGTGCAGGGTTTGCTCTCTTAAGTTTGCTCCATATTAAATAGAAACAGTTATTATTTAAAACTAGGCAGGTACAAATGGTATCCACTGTGATAACAATGGCTAGTTAAGTGTAATTTCTGAACTTAGAGCATCATTTATTGCTGACTTTATGACTACTTTTGGTAGGGGCTATGTGGAAGCATTACAGGTTGCATCAACAGAGCTAGGAGCAGTGCCACCCAGTAAAATATGACTAAGCAGCTCATATTTGCTTGCTCTGTCGCACTATGTAATGACATTTCCTCCAAAGTTCAGGGGTTAACAGAGGCAGCATGCTCAGCTGTGAGAATTCAAGATTATGATTCAAGATGGGCTAAGTTAATTTAAGATTTTATTCAATAAGAACAATAAGAATAAAGGAGAGACTGAATCTTCCTAAAATATTTGGAATCTTGTTTTAATGGGCCTGAGACCTAAGTTTATGTCCATGTGCTTCCACTGAATCCCTGGCTTTTCAGTTGATTAGATTTCAACAGCTGCATGATGTAATCACTTGAAACTCTAAATTAACTTTAAATGGAAGTCGATTGAATGGGTCTGAAGCCATCAGCTTAAAGACATCACCCGCTTCTCAACTAGTATACAGTATGGCTTATTTTAAGAAAGATGTGACTAAGGCTGTGACTCTTGTTACCTTAAGTGGTTTGAACACGATGCCAAGGAATGGTT
This sequence comes from Eidolon dupreanum, assembly GCA_028627145.1. Taxonomy (NCBI): domain Eukaryota; kingdom Metazoa; phylum Chordata; class Mammalia; order Chiroptera; family Pteropodidae; genus Eidolon; species Eidolon dupreanum. The sequence goes on along the minus strand of CM053505.1, from coordinate 84,694,754 downwards.
TAGCTTGATACTGTAACCACGGGCTGGACCTCCACCCAACCAGCACTTCACACATATGGACGGTGGCTCACAAGTTGGAACCAGATGAACAAATAGGAGTAGCTCAGTGCAGCCCTTCCCTGCTTCTCGCAAAGGGTGCTTGCTGGGTCAGGGCTGCACCTTGAAATTAGAGGGACCACACAGGAATTAGATAAGACCTCTTTGAAGCCAGTATTGTCATATAGGAGATTTTTATCTGCTATGATTAGTTGAATTAGTCGTCTTGATGGTTGTGATCAACTTGCTGCAGGTGGTACAGACGCTTCTTGTAGTGATAGCAGCAAAGGATTTCTTTTTGTGTACAAACCCATATGTTTCTTTTCTTTTTCTTTTTAATGTCTTATGAAATCAGAAAGTATGCATGCAGAGCTAAAATGCCTCTCATGACACTTTCTTGTGTATTTTTATTGGTTTCATTACTTTCTTGCTTTGTGACTTCACCGAGTCTCAGTTTACTCATCTATGGAATGGAGGAAATAATTGTACCCACATTATAGGCTTGTTGGGAGAATTAAGTGCAATGAATGGAGATATCTATCTGTCTGTCTGTCTGTCTGTCTATCTATCTATCTATCTATCTATCATCTATCTATCATCTATCTATCTAATCTCTAAGCTTGGTATCAGCACAGAACACATAGCAGTAAATTGTAGCTATAAGATTAGTGAGGGAATGGAACAAGGGGTTGGAGGAGTTTCTTCTCATGTGATACCTTGCATTTGTCAGTTTAGGAAAAATTTCATAAAACAGCATACACGTCGAAACTGAAAACTACTCCAAAGGTATCTATTTGTAAAACCATAAAAATATTAATTTCTGTACAATTTATACTGGCAGACCCCCAACAGTTCAGAATCAACACCCGGCATTCAGTGGATGGAAAATAGGTTTTGCTGTCATTGTGGATATGTAGAAATGGAAAATGTAGAAAAACAGTTAAAATTTAAATGCCTTGTCTGATTTGAACCGCTGATGTAGGATTGGACCTTAGACTGGCTATATGCTATATGTAAATAATTTTTAAAAAGCTTTAGTGAAATTTAATCCCTATGTTTCTCATTGCTTACCCAGAGTAGAGTAAATGTTTTTATTTTTATTGTGGTTGTTGCAATACTTGAAACTTCCCTCATTCCATTACAGGAGTAAAACCTTGAAACGATCTAGCAGTAGTCTAAGAAGCAATCCTTTCATCCTTATCTGCATAAAGTCATGGTAAATGGAGAGAGGGAATTTTGCTGTTAATTTGACCATCACAGATCCAACTGGAACTAATCAGTTAATTTCTGGACCAGAATAGGTATAGACAAAGTTCAGTTTCATACCAAGCTAAACAGGGTAGTGAAGCTTGTGCAGTGTACCAGAAGATGGGTATCATCATGACTTTTTATTGGAAAATCACATGCAGCATAAATGTGCAAATTTGCATTACCTTTTAACAAGTCCCACTGCTTTGCAGAGGGAAAAGGGAAATTGGTTTTCCATTTTGTATGGGTAAATGATTATGCTTAGTCCTAGGCAAATGGCCTATACTGTAATCTACTTTTCCTTGTTTTCCTTATACCCCTCTTCATGTTGGGGCATTCTTCCTTGCTTATTCCTAGTTGGGCACCAGGGACCTTAGTTTTTCTCCACATCATCATCTCTAAATTTGGTCTTATGCCTCTCATTTCCACTAAGATATAAAGGACTAATAATGGCTGAAAGTGCTGCACTCTCTCTAATTAATATTTCCATCTAAGTAGGGGACCAATTTCAAGTGCATGGAAGAAAGGTCTGGGGTAGAATATTCAATAGCATTCAGTTTGAGACTTGGAAAAGTGCGGTGTTGTGGAGAGTGTTCGTGGTCATATATAATCTTCAAACTGCTCTGAAATTATAACCCTTAGACGTTGACTTCACTACTAGTCCCTAGAGACTTCTTTCAACTCCTTCTCATGTAGTTCCTAGTGCTATAGAATAGGCTTACAGCAAGAAGAACAGTGTCTGTGGGTAAACTCTACTGTACTGAAGTCTCTAAAAAGGAAACTGTGCATACTCCAAGCAACTTCCCTAAAACTGACACAATGACACTTGTTGATGCACATTTTATTTTTTCATCAACTTATTTATTCTCATGTTCAGTCAAGTACTGGTACAAGTGAATAATGCCAGTGTTGCCACATACAGGCAGTCAATTAACCTGGATAAGGAGCAACATAAGAAAAGGAGGGCAGTTTTTATCACACCTTTGCTCTCATTCCTTATTCTGCCAATATTTACTTCTGCTTATTATTTTATACTCTAGCCATGTCCACCACACTTACCCAACACATGCATCCACATGCACACACATACCATTAAAATTATGGGCTAAAAACTAGCAAACTTTTTTGCTTTGTTACCACTTTGGCATACATGTCACTAACACTTTCCCATTGATCAGTTTTAAAGGAGGTTCAATAAATCTGGAATCCCCTGGGATAGTAGATAGTCTTACCAGGGTCTATTCTTGTTCACCCAGGCTTTGGCAAACTAAAACAGAATGCTTATCAATTTATTCCTGGAAAACTTTGAAATATATATTGTAGCATTCAGTAAAGTGTTTGCATTTTAATGTCATTTAACTCTTTAGCAATATTGGTATTACCCCTTTACTAAAAGTATATTAGTGTCTCATTTTTAGATGTGATTGGGTTCTTAGTCATTTTAAGTTTGAATATAAAACATTTATTGATTAAATGAATAGTAGAGCTGTGAATCTCAGAGTACGCAGATTTCTATGTGTTTATATTTGCATCTATTATTTATATGGATGCCCTCCCTAATTGACAGAAAATGAATACTGTATCTTTTCATTCTAGAGATGAGTTTTAGGTCTTCAAGAATATGTACACAAAGAAGATAAAATTTTGTCTAGATGTGGCTCCCAGAAAACATGCAGATCAGAATTGGAGCAAATACCTCTACCTAATGGGAAGACAGATCTTTTGAAATCTTAGACTCAATCATGTACTACATGAAAAGGTACATTTTATTCCCATCATCACATTTGCGGGGAAAAAGATGCAAACACATACATCTTGGAATGGAATGTTTTTAGCAGGTGCATTTCCATCCAGAAAGTGGACATCTGGTTACCTATAGATATACATATTTACATAATTGGCTGGGAGATTAATAGATTGTGCTTGTACTTGAGAATATTTCTATTTTCAAATATGCATATGTAAAATTAGAAGTCTGAATACATTTTAATATACTGAATACATTTTAAAATTAATAAATTATATTTAAAACAACGACTAATTGGTATCTTCACTTAGGACAGTGGCCTATAAGAAGACTGGTGAAATATTGTATTTATTTAACTTATTGTTTAGATTGATAAAGCAAAATATTACATTTATTTAATATTTTGCTGTTGATAGTTGAGTAGTATCAGAAAGGCCAGAAATCATATCTGGAAAAGACAGTTAAGGCTGGGAAAAATAAGGGGTTAATATCCAAAATATATAAAGAACTTATACAAGTCAACAACAAAAAGCAAATGATACAGTTAAAAGATGAGCAGAGGACCTGAACAGATACTTCTCCCAAGTGGTCAACAGACATGAGAAAGGATGCTCAACTTCACTAGCTATTAGGGAAATGCAAATCAAAACCATAATGAGATACTATCTCACACCTGTTAGAATAGCTATACTCAACAGGACAAGTAATAACAAATGCTTGAGAAGATGCAGAGAAAAATGAACCCTCATACACTGTTGGTGGGACTGTGAATTGGTATAGCCAATATGGAAAACAGTATGGAGGTTCCTCAAAAAACTAAGAATTGATCTATCATATGATCCAGCAATCTTTCTACTGGGTATTTACCCCAAAGATTTGAAAACCCATATCTGAAAAGATATTTGCACACCAATGTTCATAGCAGCATTATTCACAGTGACCAGGACATGGAAGCATCCGAAGTGTCCTACGATATAGATAATTGGCTAAAGAAGTTGTGGTACATATGTACAATGGAATATTACTCAGCCATAAGAAGAGATGAAACACAGCCATTTGCGACAACATGGATGGACTTTGAGATAATCATGCAAAGAGAAATAAGCCAGACAGAAAAGGTTGATAATCACATGATATCACTTATACATTGGATATAAATGTGAAAGCGACAAACAAACAAGACAAACAGAGACTCATGAACATGAACAATAGACTAGTGGTTATCGGAAGGTAGAGGGAGGGGGGAGGTAGATAATGGTAAATGAGTTAATATATGGTGATAGAAGGAGATTTGACTTTGGGTGGTGAACACACAATGTAACATACAGGTGATGTATTATTGAATTGTACTTGAAACCTATATAATTTTATCAACCAATGTTAGCCTACTAAATTTAATTTTAAAAAAAGAATCTATAGGCTCAGGCAAGCAGAGGTTCAAATCTATGAAGATGAGCTGAGGGGGTCAAGGTCAAGCAGCAGAAATGAGGAACTGAGGCTGGGAACAAAAAGCAGACCTGTGTGCAAAGTTTGGAACCCAATATGTGGCAGTGAGGATGATAGAGGGCAGAGAGAAAGGCACAGCTAACCATGACCGAGTACAATAAATACACTGTACAGATGAAAACATGTACAAAAAGGCTCCACTTCTTTATTTGTCTAGCATCGAGGACATTCTATAGGTGATGGGCATTAACCGCAACCTAAGCGTATGAGTTTCCTGTAACTGAGTTGAGAGTATTGATATGTTCAGGTCAGAAGAGTGGGCCTGAGTATGCACTGTGCGTTTCCTGGTGGGCCCTGTGTTCTCAGCTTGGCTCTCATTTCCCATTACTGCTTCGCTCTGACTCACTGATGGCCTGCCACATGTCATTAGGCAGTTCAGCTGCTGCTTTCATTTCTCCCAAAGGTATACAGAGGTTTGAGTCTTAGCTTTTACATTTTTTTTCTGAGAGCTAAAGGAAGTGGTCTTTTGATAGTTTGGTTTGTTGAGCTGAATTCTTACAGTGTCTTACAGTTTCAATTTCCTTTTTCATAGGTATTTGATCCTGATGACCTTTATTCAGGGGTCAATTTCTCCAAGGTTCTGAATACTCTTTTAGCTGTCAACAAAGCAACAGAAGGTAAGTAGGGCTTGTGATTTATGAGTTCTGGGTGACATGTTTGGACCCACGTGTTTCTGATTACCTAGGAGCCACTATGACTAGGATTGATTGGTGCAAATTTCTCCCCTCCCCACAAATAAACTCCAATGGATATCAAATGCTTTAAGTTTGTGTTATTTAGGATTTATATATACCTATCAGAGATGTCATTATAATACCCTTAATATAATGATAAGAACAAAGAAACTATTTCATTCAAAGCTATCGAATAGGCAACTGAGTGTAACAAGACAGAAAAATAAAAAGGAAAAGAGCAGTTCCCTTTTTCATAAAGTTTACAGATTATAGTTGTTACTTCCCTTTCTCCACTAGAGACATTTTTCTCATAGTTTTCTGTATGTCTTTGTCCATGTAAAGGAACCCTCTAGGAAGTTTGCACTGAAAAAGAAAGCTCAGGTTCATATTGAGTGAAAAGAATATTTTTTATTTAAGTGTTAATACTCACTACATTGGCGGTATTAAATCCTAGTAAATGTAAAGAAAATTATGATAATCTTGGCATATAACTTCACTCCTGTGATCTAGTATCTTACCTACAACTGGGCAGTAATAACTACAGAGTGCTTTGAGCCCTTACCATGGGTCTAGGCTATCCTACAAGCTTTAGATGGTCTCATTCAATCTTTGAAATAACCCTGGGGGTTGGTATTATTATTATTAGGCCTTATTACAGATAAGGAAAATCAGGCTTACACTTTCCCAACTAGAGATTAATTGGCAGAGCTAGGATTCAAACCACATCTGACTGACTCCAGAGCCCTTGTGCCCAAACATGGGTCTTGCTGCTCAAGCTGTTAAAGAGTCAGCAGACTGTGTGTCCAGCACTGCCAGGGGCTACAAAGATAGTGTAAGATGTGGTCCTGTCCTTGAGAAAATTACCTTCTATTTAGGGAGACTCAACTTACCCACGTGAAACAATTAGAGAAAAAGAACAGACAATGTAATCAAGTGCCAAATAGGATGGAGCATCTAGGAAGCTGTCAAGTAATTATAGTTTTAGTCAAAAGAGCTGTATATAATAGCAATAAATGTAAAAATACTTCTCCAAAGTTGTTCATTTGCTATTTGGGAAAAAAAAAATGCTTTTGAGCTATTGCAAGGCGTAAAGCAGAAAGTACAGTTAATTCAAGTAACTATATTTAACACACATGACAACTCTCTAGTTCTGGGCAGGGAGGACCGTATAATTCTAACATTATGCCATACAAATTATACGTTCCTTTGCCAAACTCTCTTAGCAAGTTTTATAGTCTCTTTCCTCACCACAGATATTTATATATAAAATACAAGGAGGTGAAAGTTAAAACCCACGGCATCAAGGAAACTACTTGGATACTGAGCTTGTCGCCTAGGGAATGTTTGGGCTTTAGATTTTTGCAGTTTATATCTTTTAAAAATAAATGGAGAGGAAAAGAACCCTCATTTGAATTTGTCAAGAAGCCAGCTCCTCTTTTTAGTACACTCTCAGCATACTGAAAACATCCAGCTCAGCACTGGTCTGATCAAATTCCACATGGTTTCAAGGAAGAGAAGACTCTTGAGTTTGATTAAAAAAATATTCTAGTGTCAAGATCGAATCCCTCCCAGACACACGCACTCTTTCATTCTCATTCTCCCCTCCCCTGACCAGGCACAAGGAAGATATCACATTATATATGCCACACATATTCTTATATGTGAGGGAGAAAAGAACCACTTAGTTATGGCCCAGAAAAAAACAAAGAAAGAAATTTAAAATATTTCAGAGTAATAAGAGCCACAAACAGCTGTTTGGCACCCAATATAGTTCTGCCTGGGATAACAGGGCATACTGTTGCAACTGGCTCAGGAGGAAAGAGTTGTAGGGAAATGGGTTAAGAGAAAATGTGGTTCTGTCGCTGTTTTTCATTCTACTGGAGAGCAATGGCCAGTAAGGTTAAGAAAAAGACGATGACTACCAAAAAGGGAAGGGGAGAACGAAATACGCTTGGCACATTCATACTAACAGCTAGAATTAAGGCCAGGTTGCCTTTGATAATGTCCCATGAAAGATAATATTATGTTGTAGATGTTTTTCTGATATGAGTGGTTCCCTTTACCATGCCTTTTCTTTTTTTTTTTTTTTTTCCACAGATCAACTATCAGAAAGACCATGCGGACGTTCCCCTTCTCTTAGTGCTGCTTATAGTTCTCAGACAAACTCACAGGGAGCAGTTTCTAGCACAGCTCCAGGGCTGCAGAGGCAGTCAAAGGCAGTGGTAAGTATAGTCTCCAATTTCTCCTGCCTGTTTTAAAATCTATGAAATTAGATCTAATCCCAGTTGCATCTCTATATGTGGTAAGGTAGCCATCCTGTTTGTTTGGGGTGTCTCGAGAAAACTAAATTTAAACCTAACACCAACTCAGGCTGGCCCAAATGCCTTTGAACAAATCAAAGGCATATGGGTCACAGAGTCAGAAAATTGGAGTCGAAGCCCCAAAGTCTGTCTCTTCCTAGAATTGAGCAAGTCTAACAGAGAGAGAATGCTATGCAAATATATCATTATGACTACTTCCTGTCATTTTGCTTGTTGTTTCCCTTATGCCTTGGTTTATTAGAACTAAATAGTGCATGGCACATAGTAGGCAATCAATATTACTTGCTAGCATCATCATTATTGTCATTCTATTTTTCTCTTTGTATTTCTATTGGGCATATTATGAACTCCTACACTGGGATAGCCCAGTTATCTTTGCATTTGGTTTTAATTGGAGCTTTTGTTTGGGAGGAGACATCCCATCTTCTGAGACATTATTCCTTGTCAAAAGCCACCCACTTGCTTTAAGCTATCATGAGTTATTACTTCCAAAGCACTTTAATTACTTCCAAAATACTTAATCTTTTGAGATCACAGATCCCTTTGAGAAGGTAATGAACACTGTCTGTTCACTTCTTGAACCCTCTCAAATTGTGTGCAAAATCTCCTGTGTGTGTTGGGTAAAGTTCAGTTTTGCTTATCAGCTTCTCAAACAAGCCTGTGACAGGTTAAGAACTCCTGACTTAGATAACTATGGGGTATTTCATCTTTGCATATGACTAAGTCTTAGCCAATTTAAGATATTCTTAGTAATTGGGATGTGGGAGGCAGATTTTATGAGAGTAAGTTAGGACTTAATCTTGGTCATATAATTATGTAAGATATGTCTCTGTGTTGGGTAGAGGCAGGATGGAATAGTTTATCACTCTACTTTGTTTCCTGGATCATTCAAATAAGTATCTTTAGATAATTGGTAGGGGGAGAGGGAAATGAAAGCTATGACCCCCTCCAAAATACACATTCTCACAAATGCAGAAGTTTGCACACAGTTTCAAGGGGTTTATTAATCCTCTCTGAGGCCTATTCATATTAGGCCCACTTCTAAATTAAAAACATATAATTTCTGCCTCTGCCTCATTTGCATGAGTACTTAATCTGGGGTGGCTTTTGTTTTTATAGGAGATGACGGAAAATGGAAGTCACCAGTTGATAGTAAAGGCAAGATTCAACTTTAAGCAGACCAATGAAGACGAACTGTCAGTCTGTAAAGGGGACATCATTTATGTCACTAGGGTTGAAGAAGGAGGCTGGTGGGAAGGCACATTAAATGGGAGAACAGGCTGGTTTCCTAGTAATTATGTCCGAGAAGTTAAATCCAGTGGTAAGTAAATTTTTTAAAAGCCTTTTTGAATGTACTCTTATACTTTCTTGGTATTCTTACTGAAAATCTTGTAGTTTTAATTGGTTATCAGAAATTGTTTGTACTTGTACGTGTATGTCAAAAATAAGACTAGAGCAGAACTGGGAAGAATCTATAATTAGATATTTTGAAATGAAGTTGTATTTAGATAACATCAAGGCAGCAAAAACCTAAAAAAGCAAAAGAATTCAAAGTTCAGACAACTGTTCCACCTTAACTATGTTCCCTTCTGTCTACTAATTCTAGCCCATGTAACATAGTATACAGTCCTTCCTGCTACTCTAAGAATCACCATGGCAAAATACAATAATAAGAGAGGCCATGTGCTAACTTCCTTTTTTTAGCCCTAAGCTCTTTAAGTAGACCTAAGTCTAAATACCTCAGAGATGTGTTCGAGAAATAACAATCATAGGACTGCAGGAAGCTGTCTGGCCACTTTGATTCTGGATAAAATTGCCCTTAACTCATTGCATACTGTTAACTGCTTACCTTTTTCCATAATGATATTCAGAGAGTGAAATCTAACTGCTCTTCAGTAGTCTTTCTAGAGCTTTCTTAGGTAACTTATTTGCTTTTCATTATTTAAGAAAGAAGGCCCTGCCTAAATTACCAAAAAAAACTCTGATTTATAAAAATGTCATGACACAGATAAAATGACATTCAGTTGTTCATTATATCTCTTCACTTTTCAAAAATATTTAACCAAGGGCCCCTTTGAGTAGTTAGCTTCTCAGTGCATTTTTTCTTTTGTAAATATCTTTATTGCTTTTTAATGCCTCAAAATTAATGCTATTAATAAAATTATAGGCTCAATGTAAATAAAACATTACAGAAATATATAATGTAGATAATAAAAATCTCTCCTTTGCCTCCCCCCCTGCCCAGATAACCATTGTTAGGACCTTTTCCCTAAAGAATTTAAAATAAAATTTAGTTTGCACACTTTTCTGTGTTGTATAGCATTTTAAGTTTTAGATTTCACTGTAGCTTTAATCTAGAGATAATTATGGCCAACACCCAGGACAGCTTTTTCCCTCTCTTCAAGAGGTGGCTGATGCTAGAAGACTTATAGGACCACCAATCTAATATTGTAGAAAGTTAAGAAATAGAGCATTTAAATTTAACACACACATGCACATCACTATATCTCCTTTCAACTTGAGTTTGATGCTGAAATTAGAATAGTTTTTTGTGACTATGGTGGACCCTGGACACTGGTGACATTGTGAAGCCATTATTAACAGTCCTGTTTGCCTCTCTCTTGATTTGTTGTTACATGAGAAAAATAAACTCTATTTTGAGCAAACATGTTTTTATCAAAGATTTTACTTCATAAAAAAATGCATGTATAAATAATTTAGTCATTATGTAAGCTACAGAAGATATATTAAGGGTTTTTGCTCCTTTATTTCGTTTGAATCAAATTACATTATAAAAAAGAAAATTAGCCATTTATGTAATTTTCAGTCTTTTTCTTAAAAATCAGTGATCACATGTAAATTAACACACTATTTATACAAGAAAATAATTTCTGCCAATACACCAATAACATAGTAAATTGTATCTCTTTTTAAAATTCTTTGTCTTTGTTACCAAGAAATCTAAGAATTTTGTCAGGACCCTGCATTAACATTTTCCTGACAAAATTTCCATGCCAAGACAATATTGAGGCAAGTATGATCAAAGCAGATATTTTAAGCAAATTTTGTTTTTTGCAACTTATTCAGTTAAGGAGTCATTAAATCCTTCTAAAACTTCTTATTAGCAGGTAGATACAGATATCAAATGAGGGGATTAGGTAGATGGCTAATTAATTTTGCATTAAGATGGATTAAGAAATAACTCTTCCTACTGATTATACACCAAAACTAGGATTGAGCTTTATATTTAGACTCCCTCTTTTAAACCCCTTGGTATATCACATAGATGCTTCACATCCAAAGAAACTAGTTGTCATTAGACTTCTTGTTGTCCTATCGCCACCAGCGGAAATAGGAATCTGTACATCAGCAAGGGAAGGAAAATAATCAAGTTAATTGAAAAGGAATCTTTACATCAGGATTTGGAGAGTTTTGTATGGGTGTATCTGTGTCACACTGTTATTGTTACTGTTATATCAAATAACCCATTTGGATTCTCTACTACATTGACTGATATTTTTTCAGTGACTGCATTGAATCGACCAATCATTTCATTGCCTTAGAAACACCATCTAAAATGTTTATGTTTTAATGTTACTTCCAGTTAAGTCACCTTGAACAGCTCCCGGGGACTGAACTTGTGTCCTCTGAACTTCCACATGTTTATTCCTTCTCTGTGTGTCACTGAATTTGGGTTTCAGAGAGAACTGCATATTGTAGGAGTAAGCAGTGGGAGGGTTGGAGATAGGGACAAAGAGGAACCAGAGGTAAGAAACTGTCATTGAGGCATAGTATTGGTGTTTTTCTCTTTGTAGCCAGCCCTTGAAATTTTCCATGGGGCCAGTCATTGGCAAGGACTACATTTTTTTAGACTTTCCAAGCTTGTCCTTCCAAATCTGTCTTCCTTTTACTTTTTGTGTTTTGATCACCCATCCTAGGCCAAGCCTGCAGGGAGAGCTAGAATTTCCAGCACAATGCTGAATAAGAGTGGTGAGATGGGTACTAAACTTATCAGAGTGATCACTTCGTAAGTGATATAAATTTCTAATCACTATGTTGTACACCTGAAACTAATATAACATTGTATGTCAACTGTAACTGAAAGATAAATTAAAAAATGAGTGATGAGAGCAGGCATTCTTGCCTTGTTTCTTAGGAGAAAGCATTCAGCATTCTGTCTTTCACCATTATGTAAGATACCAACTATAGGTTTACTTTTAAAATTTAATTTTATTATTAGTTTTAAGTATACAGTACCTTGGTTATACATTTATATAGTTTTTGAAACTATCCTCCTGGTTACTCTATCTTCCCTCTGGCTCTACATGTAAGTTTTGATAGATGCTCTTTATTGAGCGGAAGAAGTTTCTCTTTATTTCTATTTTTTTTCTGGAGGTTTTTTTTTCTTGAATGGGTATTCAGTTTTGCCTAGTGGTTTTTCTACATTGATTGATATTATCATGTGATTTTTAAAAATTTAAACTATTATTGTGGGTTACATTAATTGAATTTTTTCATCACTGGGATGAATTTCATGGTATACAATTCTTTTAAAATATTTCTAAATTCTATTTGCTATTACTTTGTTAAGGTTTTTATTGCATTTACATTCATGAAAGTTATTGGTCTCCAGTTTTCTCTTTTTGTGCTGTGTTTGTCTTGTTTTGATGTCCATGTAAGAGTGACTTTAAAGAGTTGGAAAGTGGTCTCTCTTCTTTTATTTTCTACAAGAGATGGTGAAGAATTGATATTGCTTTTTCCTTAAACATTTGATAGAATTCTCCAGTGAAATCATAAAGACCTAGAGATTTCTTTTTTCAGAGTTTTAAATTTATAAGTTTAATTTCCTTAATAGTTACAAGACTATTCAAATGGTCTATTTCATATTGGCTGAGTTGTGATAGTTTTGTTCTCTGAGTAATTGGTTTATTTCACATCTCATTATCAAATTTATGTGTGTAGAGTTTTTCACAGTATTCTTTTATTATCTTTTTGATATCTCTAGGGTCTGCAGTGATATACCTTCTTTCACTCCTGATATTGGTCATTTGTGTCTTCTCACTTTCTTCTGTCAGTCTTGCTAGAGGTTTGATAGTTTTTTTAAAATTAGTTTCAGGTATACAGCACAATGGTTAGGCATTTATATATTTATGAAGTGATACCTCCAATAAATCTAGTATCCATCTGGCACTATTCATAGCCATTACAATATTATTGACTATATTCCCTATGGTGTACTCTGCATCCCAATGCCTATTTTGTAACTACCAATTTGTACTTCTTAATCCCTTCCCATTTTTCACCTATCACCCCACCCGCCCTGTCATCTGACAATCACCAGTTTGTCCTCTGTATCTGTGAGTCTGTTTTTGTTTTGTTTGTTCATTTATTTTGTTCCTTAGATTCCACATATAAGTAAAATCAAAGTACCAGCTCCTTCTACATCACGTTCAAGCACACAGTAATCTCAATGGCAGCTACTTCTCTCTTTTTAATTCATGTTTCTCAGTTCTACATAGTTAATACTTTGTTTCAATTACAGTGACCCATTCCTATGGCCTTTCCTTTCCTCTTCTATGTGTTGGCAGGTTCTCCATTACTGTTCACCCTTCCTTTTGGCCTTGCTTTCGAAAGGTGACCACATCTTGCTGGTATCTCTGGAAAGTTTTATTTTTATCAATACTGGTTTATGTCATAATTCCACAAAAGAACTTAGTTCTAAGTAGAGCCATTATAGCTACATTGTAGAAAACTTGCCTAATAAAAAACTAAAAGAAGTTGGTAATGGTAAATTTTGAATATGTCTAATAGTGCAAAACTATGGTGTACTTGAAAGAACATCAGGTTTAGCAGTATAATACTTGGGTTCAAGTCCTGGCTCTACCACTTATGATTTCAAGTAATAGGCTGAGTGGTTCTATATTGCTCAGGTTTATCCAGTAAAGCCTTGTGAAGCCATCAGGTGGATCCAGGCAGATTTTAAAATAGCATAAAGCATCCCCAAACTGACTATACACCACTTGTCATTACTATGAAGTGATAGAATTGGCCCCCATTGCTGCCTTTTTGCTTTGTTTCCGCTATACCTAGCCTGGCACAGTTGGAAAATTCACTGTCACAGAACAGTCCTGCCTTGAGCATTGCCATTTCTACAACTGCGCTTCTGGAATCTTCCCTGACTAGAAAATGCTCTACTGTCTTTGCTTGTTTGAATTTTAGCCACCTACCAGGGCCAGATCAAGTACTCCCTATGCAGCAAGGTCTTCTCTGACCATCTCAGACTCTTCATCTCTCTGAACTCCAGTAGGAACCACTACCAATACCATCAATTGAGACCTTCAGTATCATATTGGTTAGAAGTACAGGTACTTGTCAAGACACACTTGGGCTTTAGTGTTGGCCCTGCCATTTCCCAGACTCATGCTATTAGGCAGCTGACATCACCTTCCTGACCTCCCCTGCAAAATGACCACCTGATAGCATTTTTGTAAAGATCAAATAAAATGTCTTAAAAGCTATTAAGTGCCAAATAAACATAAGGGATATTTTAAATATAATAATTAGAAATAAAAGTTAAATGGGAAATTATTTATGAAACAATCTTGTAATAGGAGATTTACAAAACTGTAGGTAAAGTAAAAAAGAGCCATGTGTGTGTGCGCGTGTGTGTGTGTGTGTGTGTGTGTGTGTGTGTGTGTGTGTGTTTACAAACACATATATAAAGAGAATGGGAAGACACACTTGAAAATGTTATTCAGGATGATGGTTGGTTCTGGGTGATGGGCTAATTGTGGATTTTTATTTATTTTCTATATTTTGCATTTTTTAGGGTGAACATGTGATAGATTTAAAAACTAGAAAATAACTAGTGATTACCAGAGGGTAGGGGGGGGATGGGAGGAAGGAGATACATGGGGTACAAGGGGTCAAATATGTGGTGACAGAAAGAAATCTAACTATGGGAGGGGAACACACAATGCAATATATATATGCCTACTGTTAAATCGTACACCTGAAACTTACTGGATTTTGTTAACCAATGTCATAAACAAACAAACAAACAAATAAATAAAATTTAAAAAATAATAATAATAAAAACTAGAAAATATTATTTAAAAAATCAAGGCCTGGTGATATATTATTATTTGGCTATTACCCACCATATTTCAGAAAGATTTTAAAGCAGCACACAATATAGGAAGAAAAAAATGGAATAAAGAACAAAATGAAGTAAAGGAGAAAATTAGGGTAGGAAAGATAATATGTAGTGAAATTGTTAAACATTAATGATCAGTGTCTTATATTTTTATAAACTAGTTTTCTTTTTTAAAGAAAGAATGTACTAGAATGTCTCTTAGTCGTGAGTTTAATAGGTAAAATTAACTTTGTAGAAGAAAAGCAACTTTTTATAGCATAGTATATTAATATTGAAGTGATACCTAAAAAAGAAAATTTTATGCTAGTTTTTATTGTATTAATTATTTTTATTTATTTTGTTTATTTTTGGCATGGTAGACAGCCCTAAGAAAGGATGGTGCTATTATTTATATTATACTTGTATAGTAAGTTGCAAGTCACAAATAAGTATATATTTGTAGTAACTAGATATGGATGTAAAGGGATTTGAGTTGGTTGGTGGTGGTTTTTAAATTCACATTTCTTTTGCAAAAAAAATGTGTGTGTGTGCGTGCGTGCGTGTGTGTGTGTGTGTGTGTGTGTGTGTATTTGGTTAGCTTTGGCTTTGCTTATCTGTTTTGAATAAGTTGAAATGAGAGGCAGATTGGAGTAAAGAAACAAGCCCAGACTGGGAGTGAAGTTCTTGCCCCAGCCTTGCCATTAAGTAGCTAGACTGTAACTCCTTGGTTTATTCTCTCCCTCAGAAATTGAGGGGCCTGGACAAGGAGATCTAACTTTGACCATGTATAGTTTGGTAAAATTGTTTAGGAATGCACATTTCCGTTGATCCTTCCACTTGACAATATTTATAGTATGTTAGTTGACCTATGTTATAAAATGTTCATTTTAGACTTATATGACATTAACATAATTTAAATGTCTTTTTCACAGAGAGACCTCTTTCCCCCAAGGCTGTCAAAGGATTTGAAACTACTCCACTTACCAAGAATTATTATTCTGTGGTGAGTGATTTCTTGACTCTCTGTATGGAACCTTTTTACTTGTCGAACCACTGATGTGTTGAGGTGATACAAATGGAAGGCTGTATAAAATTCATTGCAAGGGTCTATTGTCAGCTGCATTACAGTAGAGCTCTTCTACTTGTAGGCTTCTTATAGATGTCTGGAAGTTTTACATTCACTGCACTGAAAAATTCAAGGGTAACACAAAGAATTAGAGCAAGGCCTGTTGAACTGCAGTGAAATAGAAATTGGTGAATATGTAGACATTGTGAGGAAATTCAGCAGTTAGATATAGCCTTACCAGATGTTTAGATGATGAATTCCCAAGTTCCTCTAATGCAATAAATTTTCAGTGATTGCATACTGTGATTTTATTTTAGAATCAGTCAATTTATTATATATTCTCTGAAATATTATCAACTTTGTTCTTGAGGAGAGCCCAAAGGAAAGGCTGCCCTTTGGCACAGAGGGAGAAATTAAATGGCTCTGGCTTGAACACATATATGTCAAAATATATTAACTATAAATAGGACACGTATAATACTCAAAATAAATTCCTGTTTGAAAAAGAAAGCATATCCTTTTCCCTAATATGCTCTCTGCTTTCCTACATGTCTCCTTTCTTGACTTGGCCTGTGATAAACAATAAAGGGATAGGTTGAATGGAAGAGTTAGGATTCTAGCTGTGTCAAGACTTAAATATGCAGAGAAGAGCCGAAAGAGAATTGGGGGAAGGGGAACTATAGAGCAGATTCACCCAGGCAAGGATGTATGTGCCCACAATCCATCCCTGCAGGTCATAGA
The DNA here is from genome assembly GCA_028627145.1 of Eidolon dupreanum. Lineage (NCBI taxonomy): Eukaryota > Metazoa > Chordata > Mammalia > Chiroptera > Pteropodidae > Eidolon > Eidolon dupreanum. The sequence continues at coordinate 84,678,280 of CM053505.1, read as the reverse complement.
GTGGACTCACATTAATCCTAATATTCAGCTCTGGGAATCAGCATCTGTCTGCAGATGCTCCTACATCTAAATAGGAAAATAAAAACAGTAAAGGCCACTATTATTTATTTTTTCCTACCTTTCTTCTACTTTATTGTAACTTGTGGTAAATTCCTAAAGGGTAAGTCTCACAGAAACTATATGCAGTAGGAAATGTGGGAAGAAGTCTGTGGCATATTAAATCACATAAAAATCCCAGGAAACCTCCTGTAATCCTTGCTCTTGACACTCACCTTCTGCTTACCCCCAATTTCTCTCTCACTCATTTATCTACCCACTTGCTACTACCCTGAATTTTCTCTACCTTTTAAGTGCTTATCTGCCCTTTTAAAAAAGACTTTATATTTTTAGAACAGTTTTAGGTTCACAACAAAGTTGAGTGGAAGGTACATAGATTTCCCATATGCTCCCTGCCCACATACACATACAGACTCCCCCACTATCAGCATCTCCCACCAGAGTGATACATTTATTATAATTGAAAACTCTGTATTGACACATCATTATTACCCAAAGTCCATAGTTTACATTAGGGTTCACTCTTCATGTTGCACATTCTATGGGTATGGACAGAGGTATAATGACATATGTCCATCTTTTAAGATCATAGAGGGTATTTTAACTGTCCAAAAAGTCCTCTGTGCACCCTCACTTTTTTAAAAAAATTAAGTTATTGGGGTAATGTTGATAAATACAATTACATAATTTCAGGTGTACATTATAATTTGACATCTGCATATTCTATTGTGTGTTTACCACCCGAAGTTCAGTTTCCTTCAGCTACCATATATTTGATACTCTTTACCCACTTTACCCTCCCCCTATTTCCCTATATTTGACCCTCTTTACCCCATCTACCTCCCCCCTCCTCCCCTATCCCACTAGTAACTACTCGTCTATAGTCCTCTGGTAACCACTAGCCTATAGTCCATGTCTATGAGTCTCTGTTTGTTTGTCCTGTTCATTTGTTGCTTTTAGGTTTATACCCCGTATATAAGTAATATCATGTGATTTTCAACTTTTTCTGTCTAGCTTATTTTTTTTCTTTTTTAAATATTGTTTATCTATGCCTTTTTCCTTTTTTCTTTTTTTTAAATTAAGTTTGTTGGGGTAACATTGGTTAATACAATTATATAATTTCCAGATGTACATTATAATTTAACATCTGTATATTTTATTGTGTGTTTACCACCCAAAGTACAGTTTCCTTCAGCTACCATATATTTGATCCCCTTTACCCACTTCACCCTCCCCCTACCCCCCTATATTTAACTCCCTTTACCCAGTCTACCTCCCTTTTCCACCCCCCCACCCCAACCCTCTGGTAACCACTAACCTATAGTCTACGTCCATGAGTCTCTGTTCGTTTGTCCTGCTTGTTTGTGCTTTTAGGTTTACATCCCACATATAAGTGATATCATGTGATTTTCAACTTTTTCGGTCTGGCTTATTTTGCTCAGCATGATTATCTCGAAGTCCACCCATGTTGTTGCAAATGACTGTATTTCATCTCTTCTTATGGCTGAGTAATATTCCATTATATATATGTACCACAGCTTCTTTAGCCAATTATCTATATCGTAGGACACTTCGTTTCCTTCCATGTCCTGGCCACTGTGAATAATGCTGCTAAGAACATCGGTGTGCAAATATCTTTTCAGATATGGGTTTTCAAATCTTTAGGGTAAATACCCAGTAGAGGGATTGCTGGATCATATGATAGATCAATTCTTAGTTTTTTGAGGAAGCTCCATACTATTTTCCATTGTGGCTGTACCAATTTGCAGTCCCACCAGCAGTGTATGAGGGTTTCTTTTTCTCTGCATCCTCTCCAACATTTATTATTACTTGTCCTGTTGATTATAGGTATTCTAACAGGTGTGAGATAGTATCTCATTGTGGTTTTGATTTGCATTTCCCTAATAGCTAGCAATGTTAAGCATCTTTTCATATATTTGTTGGCCATTTGTATGTCCTCTGGGGAGAAGTGTCTGTTCAGATCCTCTGCGCATTTTTTAATTGGATCATTTTTTTTGTTGTTATTATTGAGTTGTGTGAATTCTTTCTATAATTTGGTTATTAGGCGCTTATTGGAAGTGTTGCTTGCAAGTATATTTTCCCATTCAGAAGGATCTCTCTTTACCTTGTCGATGACTTCTTTTGCTGAGCAGAAGATTTTAGTTTGATGTAGTCCCATTCATTTATTTTAGCTTTTACTTCCCTTGCCTTTGAGGTCAAATTCATAAAATCCTCTTTAAGTCCAGGGTCCTTGAGTTTATTTCCTATGTTTTCTTCTATGCATCTTATTGTTTCAGGTCTTTTATGCAGATCCTTAATCCATCTTGAGTTATTTTTGGTGTGTGATGATAGACAACAGTCTAGTCTCATTCTTTTGCAGGTGGCTTTCCAGTTTTCCCAACACCATTTATTGAAGAGGCTTTCCTTTCTCCACTGTATGTTTTTGGCTTTTTTGTCAAAAATTATTTGCCCATAAATATGGGTTTATTTCTGGACTCTCGATTCTGTTCCACTGGTCAGGGTGTCTGTTTTGCTGCCTTTACCATGTCATTTTGATTACTGTCACTTCGTAGTATAATTTGAAGTCAGGCAGAGTGATGCCTCCAGACTCGTTCTTTTTTCTCAGGATGGCCTTGACAATTTAGGGTCTTTTGTGCTTCTACGCAAATCTGATGATTTTTTTGTTCTATTTCTTTAAAAAGTGCTGATGGGGTTTTGATGGGAATTGCATTGAATCTGTTTAATGCTTTAGGTAATACGGTCATTTTAACTACGTTGATTCTTCCAATCCAAGAACACAAAATATCTTTCCATATATTTGTATCTTCTTAGATTTCTTTTACTAGGGTCTTGTAGTTTTCATTATATAGTTCTTTCATATGTTTATTTAAATTTATTCCTAGCTATTTTATTCTTTTTGCTGCAATTGCAAAATGAATTATTTTTTCCACTTCTTTTTCTGACAGTTCATTATTAGAATATAGGAATGTTATAGATTTTTGAACATTTATTTTGTATCCAGAAACTTTATTGTATTTGCTTATCGTTTCTAGCAGTGTTCTTATGGAGTCTATAGGGTTTTCTATATAGAAAATCATGTCATCCACAAATAGTGCCAGTTCGACTTCTTCATTTCCTATTTGGATGCCTTTTATATCTTTCTCTTGTCTGATTGCACTCACTAGGGCTTTTAATGCTATACTGAATAACATTAGTGATAGTGGAGAGCCTTGCCTTGTTCCAGATCTTAAAGGGAAGGTTTTTAGTGTTTCACCATTAAGTATAATGTTGGCTGAGGGCTTGTCTATATGGCCTTTATTATGTTAAGGTACTTTCCTTCTATACTGATTTTGTTAAATGTTTTGATCATAAATGGATGCTGTATCTTGTCGAAGGCTTTTTCTGCATCTATTGATATGATCATATGATTCTTAAGTTTTAATTTGTTTATGTGGTGTATCACGTTAATTGATTTACATATGTTGAACCATCCCTGTGCCTCTGGAACGAAGCCTGCTTGATCGTGACGTATAATCTTTTTAATATGTTGCTGTATTACATTCACTAGTATCTTATTTAGGATTTTTGCATCTGTGTTCATGACAGATATTGGTCCGTAGTTTTCTTTTTTTGTGTTATCTTTACCAGGTTTTGGTATCAGGGTAATATTGGCCTCATAAAATGAGTGGGGAAGTATTGCCTCCTGTTCAATTTTTTGGAAGAGTTTGAGGAGAATAGGTATTAAATCTTCTTTGAATGTTTGGTAGAATTCGCTGGCGAAGCCATCTGGTCCTGGACTTTTACTTTTTGGTAGGTGTTTGATGATTGTTTCAATTTCCATACTGCTGATCGGTCTACTTAGATTTTCCAGTTCTTCTTGATTCAGTCTAGGAAGGTTGTTATTTTTCTAAGTACTGGTCTATTTCTTCTAGATTATTAAATTTGGTGTTATATAATTTTTCATAGTATTCTTGTATGATCCTTTGTATTTCTGCAATGTCAGTCGTAATTTCTCCTCTTTCATTCCTGATTTTGTTTATTTGTGTCCTTTCTCTTTTTTCTTTAGTGATTCTGGCCAAGGGTTTGTCAATTTTATTAACCTTCTTAAAGAACAAGTTCTTTGATGCATTCATTTTTTCTATTGTTTTTTGTTTGTTTGTTTTCATTTTCATTTATTTCTGCTCTAATTTTGATCATTTCTTTCTTTCTGCTGACTTTAGGCTTCATTTGTTCTTCCTTTTCTAGATCTTTTAAGATGAAGTGTTAGGTTGTTTTTGGGGGGCTTGTTCTTGCTTGCGGAGATAGGCCTGTAACGGTATGAACTTTTCTCTTTTGACTGCTTTTTCCATGTCCTAAAAGTTTTGATATGTTGTACAATATTTATCATTCATTTCTATGTATCTCTTAATCTCTCTTTTTATTTTTTCTCTGACCCAGTTATTTTTCAGTAGCATGTTGTTTAATCTCCATGTATTTGTGGTTCTTCCTGATTTCTTTTTGCAGTTAATTGCTAGTTTCAAAGCATTATGATCAGAGAATATGGTAGGTATAATTTCAACCACCTTATATTTGTTGAGGCTATCTCTGTGTCCTAGTATGTGGTAAATCCTTGAGAATGTTCCATGTACACTAGAGAATATATAAGCAGCTGTTTTGGAATGGAATGCTCTGTAAATGTCAATTATGTCCAGTTGATCTAATGCGTTATTTAAGGATGTCCTTTCCTTACTGATTTTCATTTGGATGATCTGTCCATATGCAACAGTGGGGTATTTAAGTCCCCTACTATGATAGTGTTTTGGTCTGTTTCTCCCTTTTATTTCTGTTAGTAATTGCTTTACATATTTTGGGGCTCCCCAATTGGAAGTAGAGATATTAATAAGTGCTATGTCTTCTTGGTGCATGACTTCCTTTATCATTATGAAGTGTCCCTCAGTGTCTTTCTTTACCTTTTTGATTTTGAAGTCTGTTTAATCTGATATTAGTATCGCTACTCCTGCTTTTCTTTGAATGCTATTTGCTTGAAATATCATTTGCCACCCTTTCATTTTGAATCTATATTTGTCTTTGGAGCTGGGATGTGTCTCCTGGAGGCAGCATATGGTTGGGTTTTGTTTTTTTATCCAATCTGCAACTCTGTGCCTTTTTATTAGTGAGTTCAGTCCATTTATATATAGGGTAATAAATGAAATATGAGGTCTTCTTATAGTCATTTTTTTTTTTTTTTTTGCTTCCTGGTAGCTTGGTGTATCCATTGCTTCCTTGTCCTTGTGTTTCTGTTTTCTTTATTTTGGTTGGCTTTTGTGGGTTTTCTCTCTGGTCCTTCTTGTTTTATGTTACATACTTCAGTTCTGAACCTTTGGTGTGTGGTTACCATTACGAATATGTAAAGGATAGTTATATATATATATATATATATATATATATATATATATATATATATATATATAATGTATATATATGTGTGTGTATATATATACATATACATACATATATGTGTGTATATATACATATGTATTTGTGTGTGTGTGTGTATGTATATATATATGTATGTATATAGTCATCCATTTTTTCTGCTCGTGCCTTATCTTCATTCCCCTTTGCACATTTGGATCTTTGAATCCTCCCCTTTTCAGTCATTGTTGTTTCAATTTGTCCCTATGTATGCTGAATGTTCATTACTATCTTGCTATAGCAATTCTCTTCTTATTGTTTAAACTTATGTTCTCAGTAAAGGTTGTACTCCTCTGCTTCTATTTGCCTGATAATCACCTTCCTCCTAATTATACATATATTTTTTTGTCATTTTGTTTTAGGTGAGCTGTCCCCTTTCAGTATTTCCTGTAGTGAAGGCCTCATAGTGGAGAATTTTCTCAATTTTTGTTTGTCTGGAAAGGTCTTTATTTCTCCTTCATATCTAAAGGAGAGCTTAGCTGGATACATTATTCTTGGCTGGTAGTTCTTTTCATTTAATAGTTTGAATATTTGACTCCATTCCTTTCTGGCTCATAAGGTTTGTGCTGAGAAGTCCGATGATAATCTAATGGGTTTTTCTTTACAAGCTACCATCTTCTTCTCCCTGGCTGCCTGAGAATTCTGTCTTTGTCGTTGATTTTTGATAATTTTAATACAATGTGTTTTGGTGAAAGTCTTTTTGGGTTGAGATAATTGGGTGTTTTGTTGACTTCTTGAATTCCAAGCTCCAGCTCATTACTTACATTTGGTAAATTCTCATCAAGTATTTGTCTGAAAATGCTTTCTAATCTTTGTTCATTTTCTTACCCTTTGAGAATTCTCATTATTTTTATATTTCCTCTCCTGATGGTATCACGAGAAATAGTTCTTGTATTTCTCTTTCATTATTTTTCATTCTTTGTTTTCTCTCCTCTACCTTCTGATTTATTTCTAGATTTTTGTCTTCGATATCACTGATCCTTTCCTTCATTTGGTTGACTCTATTTCCCAAGCTTGCTATTTCATTTTTCAACTCTTGCAGTGTGTTCTTTATCTCCAGTTCTATTTGTTTTGTTTTGTTTTTTTTTGAGGGTTTCAATCTCCTTGCTCTCCTCATCTAGGTGTTTTTTCAATTCCTGAATTGTTGATATGACTCATTTCAGAGCTCACTGAGTTTTTCCAGAAGTACCATCCTGAATTCTCTGTCATTTAAATGGCATATTTCTGTGTCTGTAAGCTTATTTTCTAGAGATTTTTCTCTTTCTTTCTTGTCATGGTGACAGGACATGGAGATTCCTTGTCACCTTGGTTGTTCATGGTGTTTAATGGACTACTTCTCCACCTGGGCATTAACGAAAATGTATTCTGCTTTTTTTCCAGAAAGATTTATTATAAAAGATCTCTTTTTAGCCTGCTGCAAAGAAGGCGCTTTTCTTTTGGTTTCCAGTAGGTGGCTTCTAAACCTCTTGGATCTCTGCTTTATAAAAAGCCTTAAAAATGCCTTTTTATTTTGTGATAGATATTTAATCACACTAGCTACTCTAAGTCTCAGTCCCTTCAGTGTTAGTGACACTTTTGGTAGCATTGGCTCAGATTCCCCTGGGGCTCCACAGTGTTTGGTCTCAGAGGATATGGGGAGAGGGACCCTTTGGGTTGGGAGATGGGGGCTGTGGCTCAGCCTCGGTTTTGCAACTGCAGCCAGTAAAAAGCAACTGTTGTTTTTCTGCCATTCCACTTCTCCTCCTTCTGCCCTGATGACTGTGCCCTGCTGCCGGCCATGTGGAGCTCACCGCATTCTCAGGCAGGGCTGTTCAGGAACCCGCCACAACTTCTCTCCTTCCCCTCCTCCTAAAGGGAGCTCAGGTGGCTGCAAGAGGCAACTTCTTTATTTCTCCCAGTCCATCACCTAGCACCTGGGATTCTGACCTGTGGTAGCTCTTATGTGCAGAACCCACGCTCAGATGTGCTGGTGTGCAGTTTGGGTGTTTTTTGTTGAGTTTTAGATGTTCAGCTTATTGTTATTTCAAGGGGAGACATCTGAGGACGTCTCTCACTCTGTCATGTTTCCAGCAGATTCCTCTGCACCCTCCCTTTTTTAATCCATAAGCCTAAACCTCCTTACATATCTATCCATTTGTTCCTTCTCCATATCTCGTATTCTTCTTTTTACCTACACATTTCCTGCCTTACTCATCCATATATCTCTTCTATCTGATGGCTGGAGGTAGAGGAGGTGACAGGATTTTTAATAGTCTGTCTGTCAATAATGGGGGATAGTGCTGCTTGTTTTGTGAAAGCTGAAGACCTGGAGATATGAAATCAATCACTGCACTTAAATGGAAATGGATGGCTTTGCTGCCATATAAGTCAAATATGACATAAATACAGTGTATTAATACAGTGCCTTTTTTGATCTCATAAGATTTAGCAACATTAACTCATTATTACAGGCATCATAATTATCTTAGAAATCCTATAATATGATGTTTTTGCTTGGATTTAAGGTTTCCTGGGGCCATTATAATCTTCCTTTATCATTGAATATATCTCTATTTTCAGCCTTTGATTATGCCTTATAAAATAATTTCTTCATTCGTATATGATGTTTTTCCTTTGGAAAACAGTTATAAAAATGAACTCACTCTAAAGCCTTTCTGGTAAATGTAAGAATGGAGGTAAATGTAAGAAGGATGGAGGTAAAAAAAAAAAAAAGGCCTCCATCTCTTTTTCTATGGCTTCTCATCATCTGTTTTATTCTGAATTTAATCAAAGGTTAATTGGATAAAGGATACTTAGTTGTCCTTGTGAAGACAGAGTCAGGGAGGCAAATGCAATGTCTCGACACAGTCTATTTTAGTAAGTTTGAATGGATTTCATCTCAATCAAATTGTGCTGCTCTGAAGTTGGTTGGCCTGCCAAACTCATTGCTTCTGACTCACCACTGAAGCCTTCTGTTTGGGAGTACATAGCTTTCTCTGTCTGCTTCCGTTTTTATCCTTTTACAGTACGTGCCCTGTGGCCTGAAATATAAAGAACTAGTCTCAGAAGTTCATCATTTGGTCTTTTGAGATTGAGAAAAGCAATAAAAGTACAAGGGAATTTGGGAAAGAATCCCAAACACCCTGATTAGCATTTCTACTTCTCAAACCACAGTGTTATTTAACACTTTACCATTCAAAACTTTTTTGCATTATTTAATGAAGAACTCATTAATCTCCTTTTTAAATTTAGTTTCGCAAAATCGGTATGCAGCCACCCTCAAACCTGGCAACAATAGGAGTTTAATATACATTTTCTGTTTAGCTCTCTGAAACTCACTCAAAGACACAGGAAGTGTCTGCTTGCTTACCTCACCTTTGTCTTCTGTGTGTCCCATGCTTATGGTTCCAAAAGAGATGGGACTCTTTGAAAGCATGCTGCCTCACCTAGCAAATAAATCCATTGGAACAGGACAGTTGACATCTTTCTTGCAAAATCTTAGTGATTTCTTTTAAAGGAGCCCTAGATGATAACATTTTAAAAGAAATTGAGATAATAAAGCTGTTTCAATGGGAGAGAGAGGTTGAATTATAGCAACTATGGAATTAAAGCAATGTTGTTTAATCATTTTACAAATCACATTTTATGATGTAAATAATAACTATGATTTTTCTAATTTAAAAATCCCCTTCAGGCAATGACTGGTTTGTTTTTTTTTTGTTTGTTTTGTTTTGTTTTTCTTTTTCTCAACAGACATTATAATTTGCGTAGCATGACAGTTATAAACAGTGTTTGAAAGGAGGGTAAGGATGTGAGATGGCTCCTTACCAGACATGGTCTTTTAGAAAAAATGTGAACAAAAGGAGGTGATTAGATGACTTCATTCTCTCCTGAATATAACTGGGAAGGCATGGAACTATCCTTTTTTTTCTCCCAATACAGATACTATGGATAATAAATAATTATTACAATAGATCATATTGATAAAATAATCTGAATATGTTTTACCTCTTAATATAACATGCTACCATTGAATTCTAGTGCAGTTCTCTCCATTTCTAAGAATAAAAAAAATACTATTGCTGAATGAGAATATAAGTGATTACTTGAGTTACTGTAGTGAACAACAGCTCAGCTGGGCAGAGAGCTATAATGAGAAAAATTTGACTTTGACGGGGTCAATATACTGGGTAAGGACTTGCAATCAGAGAAAAAAACAAAAAAATTTCTATTAACATATAAGAAATTTGTGCTTTGATGTTTTAAAATAACAGCTTTATTGACATATAATTTACACACCATGAAACTCACCATTATAAACTCTACAATTCATTGATTTTTAGTAAATTAACAGAGTTGTGTGATCACCACCAGCTTATTTTATAACATTTTTATCACCCCAGTAAGAAACTCTGTACCCATTAGCAGTCACTCCCTCCAAGCCCCTGACTACCACTAATCTACTTTCTTTTTAAAATTTTTTTCAGTTAAAAGATTTTTTTAAAAAATTACAGTTGACATGCAACATTATTTTATATTAGTTTCTGGTGTACAGCACAGTGATTAGACATTTAGATAATTTATAAAGTCATCCTCCAATTAGCCTAGTACCTACCTGTCACCATACATAGTTATTACAATATTTACTATATTCCCTATGCTGTACTTCACATCCCTGTGACTATTTTGTAACTACCAATTTGTACTTGTTAATTCCCCTGCCTTTTCACCCAGTCCCCCAATGCCCCTTCCTCATCTGGCAATCACCAGTTTGTTCTCTATATCTATGAGTCTGTTTCTTTTTCATTTGTTCACTTATTTTGTTCTTTAGTTTCACGTATAAGTGAGATCATATGGTATTTATCTTTCTCCATCTGACTTATTTCATTTAGCCTAATACCCTCTAGTCCATCCATATTGTCACAAATGGTAAGATTTAATTCTTTTCTTATAGCCAAGTAACATTCCATTGTATATATGTGCCACTTCTCTATCCAGTTGTCTGTTGATGGGCACTTAGTTTGCTTCCATATCCTGCTTACTGTAAACACTGCAAAGAACATAGGGGTACATATAACGTTTTGAATTAGTGTTTTGGATTTCTTTGGAAAAATACCCAGAGGTGCAATTGCTAGGTCAAAAGATAGTTCTAGTTTTAATTTTTTTGAGGAAACTTCAAACTGTTTTCTATAGTGGCTGCATCAATTTGCAATCCCATCAACAATGCATGACAGTTCCCTTTTCTTCACATCCTCACCAACACTTGTAGTTTGTTAATTTATTGATGATAGCCATTCTGACAAATGTGAGGTGATATCTCATTGTGTTTTTTTAAATATTTTATTTAAATTAGTTTCAAGTATACAGTACATTGGTTAGACATCTATATTGTTCATAAATCAATCCCCCCAGTTGCTCCCTCCCTTCCCCGGCCCTCCACTTAGCCATCATATTAAAGCTAACTGCATTCCCTCTGCCATGCTCCCCATCCCTGTGCCCAACTATCAACTGCTAATTTGTACTTCTTTAACCCTTCACCCCATTGTGGTTTTAAATTGCATTTCTCCGATGATTAGTGACACATCTTTTAGTTGAGCATCTTTTCATATGCCTATTGGCCATTTTTGTGTCCTCTTTGGAGAAATATCTATTCAGGTCTTTTGCCCATTTTTTTTAATTGGATTTTTTTTTTTTGGTGTTGAGTCGTATGAGTTCTTTATAAATTTTGGATATTAACACCTTATCGGGTATATCATTGGTAAATACTTCTCCCATTCAGTAAGATGTCTTTTGGTTTTGTAGATGGTTTTCTTTGCTGCACAAAAACTTTTTAGTTTGATGTAGCTTCATTTGTTTATTTTTTCTTTTGTTTCCCTTACCCAAGGAGATATATCGGGTCAAAAAAAAATATTACTAAGAGCAATGTCAAAGAGTTTACTGCCTATGTTTTCTTCTAGGAGTTTTATGGTTTTGGGTCTTACAATTAAATCTTTAAACCATTTTGAGTTTATTCTTATAGTGGTGTAATAAGGTGGTCTAGTTTCATTTTTTACATGTATCTGTCCAGTTTTCCCAACATCATTTATTGAATAGACTGTCTTTACCCCATTGTATATTCTCACCTTTTTTGTCATAGATTAATTGACCATATACGTGTGGGTTTATTTCTGGGCTCTCTATTCTGTTCCATTTATCTCTGTGTCTGTTTTTATGCCAGTACCAAGATGTTTTTATTACTATAGCCATGTAGTATAGTTTGATACCAGGTAGTGTGATACCTCCAACTTAGTTCTTATTCTTCAAGATTGCTGTGGCTATTCGAAGTCTTTTGTGTTTCCATATAAATTTTAGAATTATTTATTCTAGTTCTGTGAAAAATGCCATTGGTATTTTGGTAGGGATTGCATTGAATCTATAGATTGCTTTGGGTAGTATGGACATTTTAATGATGTTAATTCTTCCTATATATGAGCACATTATATGCTTTCATTTATTTGTGTCTTCTTCAAATTCTTCAATGTTTTATAATTTTCCAAATACAGTTCTTTTACCTCCTTGGTTAAATTTGTTCCTAGGTATTTTATTTTATTTTATTTTACTTTTATCTAATTGTAAAGAGAATTGTTTACTTAATTTCTCTTTCCAGTAGTTTGTTATTGGTATATAAAAATGCAACTGACTGATTTCTGAATATTAAGTTTGCACCCTTATACTATACTATTTTTTTTTTCAGTTCTAATAGTGTTTTTGGCAATATCTTTGGGGTTTTCTATAGAAAGTATCATGTCATCTGCAAATAATGACAGTTTTACTTCTGTTTTTCTAATTTGGATGCTTTTTTTTCTTGTCTAATTGTTGTTGCTAGGACTTCCAATACAATGTTGAATAAAAGTGGTGAAAGTGGACATCTTTGACTAGTTCCATATCTTAGAGAAAAAGGTTTTAGCTTTTCTCTGTTAAATATGATATTAGCTGTGGGTTTATCATATATGGACTTTATTATGTTGAGGTCTGTTCCCTCTACTTCCACTTTGTTGAGAGTTTTCATCACAAATTGATGCTGGATTTTGTCAAACAATTTTTCTGCATCTATTGATAAGATCATATGATTTTTACCTTTCAATTTGTTTATGTGCTTCATCATATTAATTGATTTGTGGCTATTGAACCAACCTTGTATCCTAGGAATCAATTCCACTTTATCATGGTGTTTGATCTTTTGTATTGCTGAATTCAATTTGCTAATATTTTGTTGAGGATTTTTGCATCTATGTTCATCAGGACTATCAGCTTTTTGTAGTGTCTTTGTCTGGCTTTGGAATCAGGATAATAGTGGCCTTGTAAAAATGAGATTGGGAGGCTTCCTTCCTATTGAATATTTTGGAATAGTTTGAGAAGGATAGGTGTTAATTCTTCTTTGAATGTTTGGTAAAATTCACCTGTGAAGCCATCTGGTCCAGGACTTTTATTTGTTGGGAGTTTTTTTTTTTTTTTTATTACTGACTTGATTTTGTTATTAGTAATGCATTTGTTCAGATTTCTAGTTTCTTCCTGATTAAGTTTTGGAAGATTGTATACTTTTAGGAGTTTATCCATTTCTTCCAGATTGTTCAATTTTTGGCATATAATTGTTCACAGTATTTTTTCATAATACTTTGCATTTCTGTGGTGTCAGTTGTCACTTCTTTTTCATTTCTGATTTTATTAATTTGGGTCCTCTCTCTTTTTTTCTTGATGAGTTTGGTAAAAGTTTTATTAATTTTGTTTATCTTTCCAAAGAACTAGCTCTTGGTTTCATTGATCTTTTGTGATTCTTTTAGACTCTATTTCATTATTTCCTCTCTGATCTTTACCATTTCTTTCCTTCTATTCACTTTGGGCTTTGTTTGCTTTTCTTTTTCTAGTTTCTTTAGGTCAGCGGTCCCCAATCTTTTTGGCACCAGGGACCAGTACTCCTATGAGAATCTGATGATCTGAGGTGGAGCTGAGGTGGTGACACTAGCACTGTGGAGCGGCTGAAAATACAGAAGAAGTTTCACTCACTTGCCCGCTGCTTACCTCCTGCTGTGTAGCCTGTATTCCTAACAGGCCACAGACCAGTACTGGTCCACAGCCCGGGGTTTGGGGACCCCTGCTTTAGGTGTTAAGGTTAGATTTTTAAGATTTTTTTCTTGTTTCTTAAGGTAGGCCTGTATTGGTATAAATTTCTGACTGCTTTAAGTATGTCCCATAGATTTTGATTCATTGTGTTTTCATTTTCATTTGTCTCAAGATGTCTTTTTATTTGTTTCTTGATCTCATTGCTAACTTATTCATTACTCAGTAGCATCTTATATACCCTCCACGTGTTTGTGTGTTTTTCAGTTTTTTTTTTCTTGTAATTGTTGTTTAATTTCATACCATTGTGGTTGGTGTAGACACTTGATATGATTTCTATCTTCTTAAATGTATTGAGGCTTGTTTTGTGGCCTAACATGTAGTCTATCTTGGAAAATGTTTTATATGCACTTGAGAAGAATGTATATTCTGCTGCTTTGTGATGAGACTCTAAAAATATCAATTAAATACATCTTGTCAAGTGTGTCATTTAAGGTCACAGTTTCCTTATTGATTTTCTGTCTGGAAGATCTATCTTTTGATGTCAATGGGGTGTTAAAGTCCTCTAATATGACCATATTACTGTCAATCTCTCCCTTTATGTTGGTCAATATTTGCTTATATATTTAGGTGCTCCCATGTTGGGTGCAGAAATGTTTACAAGGGTTGTACCCTCTCGTTGGATTGATCCATTTATCATAATGAAATGTCTTTCGTTTGTCCTTTGTTTTAAATTCTATTTTGTATGACATAAGTATTGCTATCCAGCTTCTTTTTTTGTTGTTATTTACATTTGTGTGAAATATCTTTTTCATTCCATTTACTTTTAGTCTTTGTGTGTCTTTTGATCTGAAGTAGGTCTCTTGTGGACAGCATATGTATGGATCTTGCTTTCTTATCCATTCAGCCACCCTATGTCTTTTGATTGGATCATTTAATCCATTTCCATTTAAAGTTATTATTGATAGAAATGTAGTTATTGCCATTAAATTATTCATGTTTATGTTCTCCCCTACCCTTTTTTCTTCTTAAAGAAATTCCTTTAACATTTAATATTGGTTTGGTGGTGATGACCTCCTTTAGTTTTTTTTAATCTGGGAAGCTCATTATCTCTCCTTCAGTTTTAAATGATACCCTTGCTGGATGGAGTATTCTTGGTTATAAGTCCTTTCTTTTTATCACTGAATATTTTATGCCAATCACTTGCCTGCAAAGTTTCTGTTGAGAAATCAGCTGACAGTCTTATGGGAGCTCCTTTGTAGGCAACTAGTTACCTTTTTTTTTTTTTTTTTTGCTATTTTTAAGATTCTTTCTTTGTCTTTAATCTTTGGTATTTTAATTCTAATGTGTCTTGGTGTGGGTCTCTTTGAGTTCATCTTGTTTGGGACTCTCTGAACTTCCTAGTGTTATCTGTCTATTTTCTTAGCTAAATTATGAAAGTTTTCCATCATTATTTCTTCAGAAAAGTTCTCAATCCCTTGTTTTCTCTCTTTTCCTTCTGTCATCCTTGTGATGTGAATTTTGTTAAGCTTGATGTTGTCCCAGAGATTCCTTAAACTCTCCTCATTTTTTAAAAATTATTTTTCCTTTTTGCTGTTCTGATCGTTTTCAGCTACCTTCTTTTTCAAAGTGCCAATTCAATCATCTGCTTCATTTAATCTGCTATTGATTCTTTCAAGTTTATTTTCCATTTCAGTTATTGTAGTCTTCATTTCTGAATGGGTTTTTTATGTTTTATATGCTTTTTAAATGCTTATTATCTCTTTGTTGAAGTTCTCACTGAGATCATTGAGCATCCTTATAACTGTGTTTTGAACTCTATGTCTGGTAGAT
The DNA here is from genome assembly GCA_028627145.1 of Eidolon dupreanum. Classification (NCBI taxonomy): domain Eukaryota; kingdom Metazoa; phylum Chordata; class Mammalia; order Chiroptera; family Pteropodidae; genus Eidolon; species Eidolon dupreanum. The sequence goes on along the minus strand of CM053505.1, from coordinate 84,662,860 downwards.
TTATTGCCTCCATTTTGTTTAGTTCTTTTTCTGGAGTTTTTTTCTTGTTCTTTCATTTGGGACAGGTTTCTTTGTCTTTTCATTTGGCTGCCTCCCTGTGTTTGTTTTTATGTATTAGGTAGATCTGCTATGTCTCCCAATCTTGGCAGAGTGTCTTTATGTAGTAGGTGTCCTGTTGGTTCCAGTGGCACAGTCTCCCTGATCACCTGAGCCTGGTGCTCCAAGATTGTCCCTCATGTGTGCCTTGACTACGGTGTATGAACTGCTGTGTGGCGACTGATCCCACAGAGTGGTATTCACTCCAGTAGGCTCTGGTGCCTGCCAAGACCACCCTTTTGGTGTGCAACTTGTGTGCTAATTAGGTTATGCTGTGTTGTGGTCTGAAGCTGGCCACCAGGTGTGTTAGTTCTGGAGCCTCTTGGGAGGGGCTCCTGTGCAGGCCAAGTTCCACTCTTGCCCGTGTATGGCCTGGGGCTACCTGGCAGGAGCTACAAAGCAATCCTTGTTTGGTTGCTGCCTGTGGTAGACCTGGAGGTGTGTGGGAGAAGCCACACTTCAAACTGAGGTTAATTGCTTCTAGTTTTGGCCCTGGGGCAGCTTTGCAAAATGCCAGAGCATTCAGAGAGTTGCTGCCACCTGCTGGCTGCCCAGAAGTTCAGCAGCTGAAAAAGCCTCATGCATCAGGGTATGTGAGCCAGGTGAGGCAGGGTCTCAGGAAGTCATCAGGGTGGGGTGAGTGGTGTTTACAGTGTTAATGCAGATGCAGATTTGGCACCTGTGCTGAGTCTGGGGCCACTCAGCAAAAGACAGTGGGCACAACAAGTCCACTGGCCACCCACCTAGTGTCCACTGATTCCTGAGAGTTGTCCACCAAAGACTACAGCAGAGGCAGGACATGGCTGCCTGGCGCCGAAAGAGCCTCAGGCAGTGCTTGAGTTGGGTGGGGCGGGGTCTCAGGGAGTCATCAGGGTGGAGCGAGTGGAGTGCGTCAGGCCAAGGAAGATTTAAATTTGGCCGTGTCTGGGGAGGGCTCAACAGAGGGAAGATGGCGTCCGAGAACCAACTACCTGAAAAGGGGTCTCACCACACGGACAATGACAGCCGTCCCTCCAGCCCTGGCCCTGAAGCCACTCAACTCAGTCTCTCCCCATGTGTCTCTGGCATCTCTGATGCCACCGACACTCCGCTGGAGCCCAGGGTGAGTGCCTGGGAGCAAGAGTCTGTGTATGGGCCTTTTAAGGGGGTGCTTGGTTTCCAGCAGGCTTCTGTCTCACCCAGATAGAATACTTGCTGATTTTTGCAGCTAGATGTTGTGGGGGGTCCTCTTCCTGGCACTGGTGCTCTGGGCAGGGGAGGCTGGTCTGGGGCTGGGACCCCTCGGTCCTCGGACCTCTTTTTTCCTCCCAATTTTTAACTGCCATACGTGGGTGTGGGGCAAGCCTGTTTCACAACTCTGCCTTTCCTACCAGTCTTGGCATGGCTTCTTCTGTATATCCTTAGTTATAAGACTTCTTTTCAGCTAGTCAGCCTTCAGATGGTTCTCCACATTGAGTGTTCTATAACTTAGTTGTAATTTGAATGTGGTCATGGGAGGAGGCAGGCGCAGCATTTACCTACTTTGTCATCTTGTCCAGATGAACTCAGAATCACCATTAATCTACTTTCTGTCTCTATGGAGTTTGTGTATTCTGGACATTTCATACAAATTGAATCATATAAAATTTTTTCTTTTATGTCTGGCTTCTTTCACTTAGCATAATATTTTCAAGGTTCATCTTTGTCATAGAATGTATCTCTCCTTTTTATGGCTGAATAATCTTCATTCTATGAATATACCAGGTTTTGTTTATCTGTTTATCAGATTATGAACCTTTGAGTTATTTCCACTTTTTGGTTATTATTTATAATGCTTCTGCGAAAATCCATATGTGGACATTTGTTTTTATTTCTCTAGGAGCGGAATTGCTGGGTCATTTGGTAACTCTATGTTTAATTTTCTGAGGAACTGCCAAACTGTTTTCAGCAGCAGATATACCTTCTAAGATTTTTCACCAGCAAAATATGAGGGTTCCAATTTCTCCACATCCTCACCAGCACTTGTTATTGTCTTTTTAAAAAAATTATAGCCATGTTAATGAGTGCAAAGTAGTATCTCATTATTGTTTTTATTAGCATTTCCTTAATGGTTAATGATGTTGAGTGTATTTTCATGTGTATCTCTTCTTTGGAAAAATGTCTATTGAAATTCTTTGCCAACTTATAATTAATTTTATTGTTGAGTTGTAGGAGTTCTTTATGTATTCTGGATACTAGACCCTTATCAGATATATGATTTGTAAATATTTCTCCCATTCTGTGGGTTGTCTGTTCACTTTTTTAATATTGACCTTTGATGCACACTTATAAATTTTTTTAATGAATTCTAATTTATTTTTTCTCTTGTTGCTCGTGTTTTTGGTGTCATCTAAGATTCTATTACTGAATCCAAGTTCATGAAGATTTACTTCTTTGTTTTGTCTAAGAGTTTTGAGTTTTAAGTCCTGAATCCATTTTGAGTTAGTTTTGTATATGGTGTAAAATACGAGTACAGATTCTTTCTTTTGCATGTAGATATCCAGTGGTCCCAGCACCATTCATTGAAAAGGCTGTTCTTTCCATTTTGAAAGGTCTTGTTACCCTTGTCAAAAATCAACTATAAACATTTAAAAATATACAGCAGACCCTTGTGTGGTTGTCTTAGGGAGTAAAATTAGATGGGGGAAATTTTACTCCCTATAATTATATGTGTATATTCATTAAATTTTTATAATAATGAAAAAAAAAGTCATTTGACCATGGATTCATTTCTGGCCTCTCAACTCTATTCCATTGGTCTATATATCTATCCTATTACCAGTACTAAACTGTCTTGTTAGTATAGCTTTGTAGTAAGTTTTGAAATTGGAAAGTATGGACTCTAACTTTGTTCTTTTCCAGGATTCTAAGAGTTCATGAAGGATTGATGTGAATTCTTTAAATGTTTTATAGAATCAATCAGTAAAACCATCTTAGCTTGGACTTTAACTCATATAAAGTTGTTTTGAATACTAATTCAAGGTTCAATTTCTTTACTTGTTATAGGTCTATTCAGATTTTCTCTCTCTTTGTGAGTCAGTTTTGGTAGTTTGTGTCTTTCTAGAAATTATTTTACTTTTTTTAGTGATTGTCCTGGTTTGCAATATACATTTAGAACTAGTCCAAGTCCACTTTCCAATAACACTATACAACTTCACAGATAGTGCAAATACCTTATAATAACAAAGTATTCCTAATTCCTTCCTCCCATCCCTGTATCATTGTTGTCATTCATTTCACTTACACATAAACATATGTATTATATATAAATGTATATAATCTAATACATTGTTTCTATTATTTTGAATGAACTGTTATCTGTTAGATCAATTAAGAATAAGAAAAATAAAAGTTTTTACCTTCACTTATTCCTTATCTCATGCTTTCTTCCTTTACATGGTTCTGAGTTTCTGACCTATAACATTTTCTTTCTTTTTGAAGAACTTTTTAAAAACATTTCTTGCAAGGCAAGTCTACTGCCAAAAAAATTTCCTTAATTTTTGCATGTTTGAGAGTCTTTATTTCTTCTTGATTTTGAAAAAAGATTCACAGAGTACAGAATTTCAGGTTAATGTTTTCTTTCTTAACGCTTTAAATATTTTGCTCCACTCTCCTCTTGTTTGCATGGTTTCTGAGGAGAAGCTGGATATAATTCTTATCTTAACTCTTCTATAGATAAGCTGGTTTTCCCCTCTGGCTTCTTTCAAGATATTTTGCCTTTATCTTTGGTTTTTCTGAAGTTTGAAAATGACATGCCTAGGGTTTTGGTTTTTTTTTTTTTTTTTTTGCATTTATTCTACTTGTTTTTTCCTGAATCTGTGATTTGATGTGTAACATTAATTTTGGAAGTTTTCAGTCATTGTTTTTCACATATATTCTTCTGTTCCTTTCTCTCTTCTTTTTCTGGTATTCTCATCACACATATGCTACACTTTTAGTAGTTGTCCTGCAGTTCTCAAATATTCTGTCCCATTTTTTCAGTCTTTTTTTTCCCTATTTGCTTTTCAGTTTTGGGAGTTTATACTAACGTATCCTGAAGCTTACAGATTCATTCTTCATTTCTCTTACAGTGTTTTTGATCTTTAACATTTCATTTTTATTCTTTCATAGTATTTCCTACTGCTTACAATACCCATTTGTTCTTGCACGTTACCTACTTTTTCCATTAGAGGTCTTAGCATAGTCATCACAATTATATTAAATCTTGAACTAATAATTCCAACATTCCTGCCATATTTGACTCTGGTTCTGTTTGCTTTGCCTCTTCAACTGTTTTTTTTGCCTTTTAGTATGCTATGTAATTTTCTGTTGGAAACCAGACAAATAGACCTTTAGAAATGGAGCGGTGAGGTGTGGGGAAGTATTCTAAAGTCTTATGATTAAATCTTGGTCTTTTGGTGAGCTTGTGTCCCTAGATGGTGAACTTCACCAGAGCCTCTCAGGTTTTTTTTTTCCTTCTTTAGGTGGAACAGGAAAGCTAGAGGGAGCTGAAGTAAGGCCCTTCCTTTCCCCTAGGTATGCTAAGTTCTGATAAAACCCCAATAAGTTAGGTTCTGGTAAAATCATTTCTCTTTTGAAGGCAGACCTTATTACAAAGAACAGAATACTCTGGTGTGTTTCAAAGTAGCTATTTTTTCCTTCCCTTTTCTGAAGGATGAGGGGGATTATCCTCTTATCTTCATTGTGAGAACCCATTAGAGCTACTGGAAGTAAAACTCACAAAAATGTGGGTACGTTCCCCTGGAGTTTTTAAGTCTCAGACTTATTTGCACTGAGCCCCTAGCTATTCATTTCAGTTCAGATTTTCTTCTTCTTGTACTGATTCCCATGAGGGCTTCTGCTCCCAGGTTTCTGCTCCAGCAAGTTTTGATTCTCTGTATCTGCCTGTCTGCCTCTCCAATTTGGGGGTACCATTTTCCCCTGTGACCTCAATTCCCTGACAGATGTAAGAAAAGTTAGTTTTTTTTTTCATTTGTTCAGCAATTTACTTATTATTAGGATGGAGTAATGACATCCAAGCTCCTTAAATGTAGGACTGGAAATCAAAAGTCCTCTTTCTTATTTGATATAAACATTTACAACTATATATTTATCTCTTAAGCACTGCTTTAACTGCCTCCCATGTTTTTTTTTGATGTTTTTTATTTATCTCAGTATAGTTTCTATTTATTTTATTGTCATTAGACTTTCCACAGGGGGTAACATTTCTATTTCAATACCAGATTAATTTCACAGAGAATTAGTATCTCCAAACCCCTGAATTTAGACTTATACTTTTAGAGAGTAATTTCCGAGGAACAGAGGAACTGAAAGTAGACATGAGTGGCTGTGGAGGAGGGGGCTATAATTTAAGCCCTAGCTTTTGAAGCCACCCTGTGGCCTATGTTCTTCTAAACCAGTGGTTCTCAACTAGGAGTGATATTGCCCTTCATGTGACATTTGACAATGTCTAGACACATTTTTGGTTTTCATAACTATAGTAGGCGGTGGTGTTTAATTGGCATCTAGCAGGTAAAGGCCAGGGATGCTACTAAACATCCTACAGTGTACAGTGTACCCCCTCAGAACAGAGTTATCTGGTCTGAAATGTCAACACTGCTGCCATTCAGAAACCTTTTTTAACCCCTTAAATTGGTGGGGCTGTTTCTTGCTCACCCAGCAACTACCTGTACACTGTCTCACTGCCTCTTCACAATGGTCTCTGAGGTAGGTGAAATGTCACAATTTGAGATGAGGTAAGTGAAGCCTTAAAACTGAAGCAACCTTTTAGTCAGTAGCAGAGCCTGGACAACCACCCTTCAGCCTATCTGTTTCCCAAAAAGCCCACAGCTACCTGGGCTCCACTTGCTTTGTTCATTTCACCTTTCAAAAGCAGGTCACCATGCATTGTCTTGTGAGTATATGTCTGGCATATTGGTAGACTCGGGGGCTTCTCCTGGCTAAGAATGCTTCACATTGTCTTGTGGTCCCCTGTTTAATGTCTCCCTCTACAAATAGAGTGGAAATTTCTTGTGAGCAGCATGGCATTTGACATGGAGTAGACATATAGTGAGTTTATTGAAAAAATTCGGAGATGTGAGAGAAAATATATCAAAAATGTTAGCTAGGAGCTCAAAATGAAGGTTGTAGCTGCCTCCAGTAGAGGCTGGGAAATGGATTGTGACCCTAGGATTTATGAGAGAAGAAAAATTGTGGGCCTGTATATTGATTGTTTTGTCTATAGGATTTAATTTGGTTATCATTAATAATACTGGTAAACGTTATTTCCCTTGTTAAATTCTTCATATTTCAGCTTCCTTTTCTTTTTGTATTATTTATATTAGCACCTTTTACCTTTATTAAAAGACCAGTTTTAACCTTGTTTAAAAATCCACTGTCCTCAGATTTTGTCCCTTTTATAGGCCTTATCAAAAACGTAACTTAAAAAAATATTTTGTCATGTTTGACATCAGTGATTGTTAAGTCACCCTGACATTGAATCTATAGTAAGTCCTCACTTAACATTGTCAATAGATCCTGTAACTTCAGGTGAAATGACATAAAACAAAACTAATTTTACCATAGGCTAATTGATATCAACAAGACTTAGGTTCCTATGGCATCTCATTAACATTATAACAAAGCAATGTTGAGTGAAATGTTATTCAAAGATCTGCTCTATGTCTTAAGGTAGCTGGTCTCAATTTTTTCATCCTTAAAATGGGACTAATGATCCTTTGTTAGCTAACTGAGATCTTTCCTGAGGATAAAATGATTTAAAGCACATGAAAGCATTCTGAAGAGTACTATGTAAATGGCAAAGCCTGTCCAGTTATGGGTAACTCTGAAAAATTCTGTTCATCTGAGTTATGCAATATAACTAGTTGTGATGCAATTATTAAAATAGTTTGCTAGAATGAAACAAAGTGCATTCAGACTCTGCTTCTTACCTACAGTGCTAGCCTGAATAAATGGGATTTTTTTCTAGTAGTTCAATTAAAAGGTTGAAAGCTCTATTTTACCTTGGACTGTCCTGATAATTACAATACCTTGAACTTTGCTTCTCCATAGGTGTTACAGAACATCCTGGACACTGAGAAAGATTATGCTAAAGAACTTCAGTCTCTTCTCGTTACGTACTTACGACCCCTGCAGTCCAATAACAAGTAAGATTTGTATTTCAAACCCTTCACTAAATAAAGCAAGATAATGTCGGCATATGGAGTCATTACTCTTATATCACTGAATAATTGATTTTACCCTTTAGAAGAATTTCTACAGATCATAGGTTGCCAAGAACATGGTCAAGGCAACAGAAATTATGCAAGATATTGCTTTTGGAGAGCGTGGTTTCTTTCTCTTCTGGCAGTGGAAGGGATGAGCAGATCTGCATTTCTATCACAATTTTTATCTTGTACATTTGAAAAGTGGTACATCTGGTTTTACCTTTTACAGAAAAAGGACTTGCTGGTGTTTTTATGTAGAAAGCACAAACTCGAAATTCTTGTACTCATTCTGACTTTTGCTTGCCCAGGAAGAAACTCTTTCCCATGCTCTTAGAGTGGAAAGAGTATGGCATTTTGTGGCTGTTCATAAGGGAGATTCAAGTCAGTATTTTACCCAGGCAAAAGTGAATGATAAAGAGGTATTAACATATTTTTAAAAATGAAATGTTCAAACCTTATTCTGGTCTTAGAAATCAAAAGTGAGTTCTGAGGCCTCAATTGAAAACTTAGTTTTCGTAGAAGAAAAATATTGACCATTCATTTTTGTGTGTGTGTTCTTGTAGGCATGGCATATTTAACCAACAGTGGCTAACTGCATTTGTTTGTGTTTTTATGTTAATCAATTAAACTTTAATAGATATTATGATCTATAAGTCCAAAGAAAATTTAGCAATTGGTCTATATAATGGAGAACAAAATCTTCCTCTTTTATCTCACTAAAAGTTTACTTTTGCTAGACAGTTGCCTAAACTATTGACTTCAGACTTAAATAAGCTCAATTTATTTCACTATTTTTCCTCTTTTCCCAAATTGTATTTGCTTAGGCATAATGTCTTGCTAAATTTCCCACTTGATTATTTTCTTGGCAGTATGAGACTCTTACTTCAGTATGAAAGTATTTTGTATTCCTGTGCTTTGTAGGAGTTTAAACATAATCAACAACAAAGTGTCTTTTGTCATTATGTAAAATGTGAAGTGTTCTGTGAATCATAGTTCTTAGGGCTGAATAGACCTCCATGAATCCTTGGGTCTATTGCCCTGGAAGAAATGACCATCCCCATTGAATAATTAAGAAAACCGAAGTCAGGAAAGGCTTACTGCCATACCCATTACATGGCCAGTCAGTGGCCAGATTGGGCCCACTGTGTCTCCTGCCACAAAGCAAAATGTTTTCTGGAGGTGACAAGCAGAGGAGGACAGGGAAACTGAAATGGCCACCCTGGGAGGGGAGATGGTAAGATCTCAATGAAGGGGTGACTGATTAGCAATCAAGAAGCAGTGAGAGGAAAGGAAAAGAGCTGGTGCAGAGGAGGTGAGAGACCTGAGTCAGAATTGCACTGTTCCCAGTTGAATTCAAGATGCAGTTATAGTAAGTTTCCATTGGTTCTGTTTCATAGATCCCAGAGTGATTTGAGCCAGCCAGACTGTTTATTGTCTGATCCTAAAGGAGCCCAATAAGCTCCCAGTCATGTTCAAGTAAACCCCCAAGTCAGGTTCTTAGGGCTGTGAGAGAGCAACAGCCAGGGAAGCTAGCTGAAGGTTTTGCTTTTGAAACCCATAATAGGGGTTTTCCAGCTTGTGGTTTAGGAGGGCATTAGAGCAGAGGAACTGGGAGCTTTTTATACTCTAGGAGTTACTGGTAATGTTTCTGTGAGTCTTCCTTTTCTTTGTCAGCAAAAATTACTCTTTTGGAAACACTCCCCTAGTATTAGTATATGAAGAACAAAGGGCATGTGGCACACTCTGGCCTTAAATGGGATAAAGCCATTTAAGGGATAAGGGAAGTAAATCTTCAGCAATCTTTGCCTCCCCCCCAAAAAAAAAGTGGTTAAGAGTGTGAACTCTGGAACTTAGAATGTTTTAATTCAAATTCTGGCTTCACCATTCACTGGCTTTGTGACTTTGGGTGATTTGCTTAACCTCTCTGTACCCGTGTTTCCTTACATGTAAAATGGAAACAACATCATAAAGTTATTGTAAGGTTCAAGTGAGTTATTATTTGTAAAATGCTTACATAAGTGTTAAATGCTTTATGAGTGTTGTTGGCTCTTGTTGTTATTATCACCTACCACTATTATCACCTACCACTATTTGATAGGGAAAGAATGAATAAGAAAATTTTTAGTACAGAGGCCCTGAATAAAATTGTTCAATTTGCCCTTATTTGACTCCATTCTACTCCAAAAACAAACAAGCAAACAAATCAGTACTATTTTCTTCCCTCCTACTTCCTCTCATAAAGATTTCCTTTAGTTGATTTATGAGCATTTTAATTTAGGAGAAACTAGATTATGCTATTTTTCCCTGTGCATTATATGAACATATATAATACCTTTCAATTACTTTCCCAGCTCCTCTAGGAGAGTACTCAAAAGTTTTAAAATTTATCCCCACTTATGATTTTATATATTTTACTTATTTAGATGCTAAGATTTTTTTATTGAGGTATAGCTAACATATAACATTGTATTAGTTTCAGGTGTACAATGTAATGATTTGATATATGTATATATTGTGAAATGATTACCGCAATAAGTTACTTAAGAGCCATCACCCTACATACTTATATAAATTTTTTTCTTGTGATGAGAACTTTTAAGATTCACTCTCTTAGCAACTTTCAAATATGCAGTGTACTATTATGAACTATTGTCACCATGCTGTGCATTACATTTCCATGACTTATTTATTTTAATACTGGAAGTTCATATCTTTTGATTCCCTTCACCCATTTTGTCCACTTCCCACCCTCCATCTCTGGCAACCACCAAACTGTTCTCTGTAGATACTTAGATATTAATCGTTTGTTATTCATTTACTCATTACTTTGTAACATACCTTATAAACACTCTTTTTCTTTAAGATCATTATTCTTATTATAGAAAAGAGAAATCAAGGAAAGAAGTTTTAGAAAGTTGCTTAAAACCAGAGTTAGTATAAATTAAAAAGCAAAAGTTAAAATATAGGGCTTGCTTCCCTTATCTCATTTGCCACTTATTAGCAAACTATCAGCTCACTACACTAGAGATAGATAACTAGAGTCATCCTCAAGTTCTATTCACTGATACTACATATATATATATATATATATATATATATATATATATACACACACACACACACACACACACACACACACACATATATGCACACATTTATGTGTGTGTGTATATATATATATACATATATATATATATGTATATATATATATATGTATGTATGTATGTTTTTTTTCAGTCTGAGTACCGTGGAGTTTACATCTTTATTGGGAAACTTTGAGGAAGTATGCACATTTCAACAGACGCTCTGCCAAGCCTTGGAAGAATGTTCCAAGTAAGTGTTGTATATTGCCAAGGATAAACAAGAATGTTGTTTTCATGTTTTGTTTTCCTTTTAACTGTTGTCTTAAATAGGGGCACTTTATATTTATGCATTTGTTATAACTTTGATAAATTGTTCAAGTGCAAAAAAAAAAAAAAAATGCACCAGATGGTGGTACTCACACTGTCAAACCACTAGTTGTATTTTTTATTTTATTTAAGAATCATGTCAGTTTACTGTTAAGAGACAAATAAGGTCTCAATTGACCATGGATATTGCCTTTGACATTGATTAGATACTTTCTTTTGTGCACTGCAAATTACTTGGAAAAGTTACTCAGATTATTCATTTAATTTTACAAGCTCATTTTTCTCTTTTAATCATTTGTAGTATCATGTCTTTTATATTAACAGTTGAAAGACATGAAAAGTGCAGAAAGGAAAAGTATATCTTTATGTGAAAAACAACATATATTTGATGGCTAGCAAGATTATTGAGGTATGAACGTAATGATTGTCAGGCAATATATTTCTGTAGCAGGATTAATTTTCCAAGCAGTGTATTTTGAAGAAGTTGATAACTTTCATCATATATAGGAAAATTAGGGTGATTGCCTGTTTCTTGAGCTTTATGGGACATGGTTGTCCAGGAAAAAAGATAGTGAGAGCACACACTAAAGAGAACTGAGGAGTCACTCCAAATGTTGATATGGATCCAGGTTATTGATATGGAAAGTGAGAAGAGTAGATTACAAACTATATGTGTAATCTTTGTTTCCATTTTATAGAGAAACATGCAGAAGAAAGTTCAACAGATACGACAAAATTGTTTTAATAGATGTCTCTGAATGGTGAAATTCTAATTTTTTTCTTTCTTGTGCTTTTCTGATTTGTCTACAAATGAAAAACAGGTGGCTTGTCATTGAAATGTTAATTTTAAAAAATCTTGAGACCATGCTGCTTAGCAACCAGCAGGCCACCAAGACACTGTAATACTCCTTTTTGGATTCCATTAGTTTTGTCTGTACTTGAACTTTATCTAAATTAGCCAAGACTATTTTTAGTGTATCCAGCTATAAATTTGAATATTATAATTTGAATAAACATCTGAAAAGAAAACACCACCTACTAATTCCTAATAAGTATCTGACTCTATGTATTGGCACTATGTTTGGTGGTTAGAGTTAAAGCAGCAGTAAAGAACTTGCATTTCATGGATAAGTGGTTGTAATATAGTTTTCCTTTTAACTTTGGCAAAAGAATTTGAAAGGTTTGTATGTTGCCACGTTTAATTAGAATTCTTTTCCTTTATCTCATTTCTTATTTTACATTCTGTCTTTCACCTGTTTTACCTATAGGTTTCCAGAAAACCAACACAAAGTTGGAGGTTGTCTGCTGAACCTCATGCCTCATTTTAAATCCATGTATCTGGCTTACTGTGCAAATCATCCTTCAGCTGTAAACGTACTCACTCAACACAGGTAAATTCTTAATATTTTCCCCAAATAAGCTGTTTTACAATGAGATCCTTTTCTAGGACCACCTTGTTTGGAAATTCAAGGTCTCTAGTCAAATTCTTAATTATTTCCATTGATCATGCCAGGAACTGATTCATTGTTACATGGATTGATTGTTTATTAATGTAACAAACAATTTACTGAGCACCTAATATGTGAAAGGTCCTGTACTAGCTGATGGGTATATATAGTAGTGAACAAGGAAGAGATGGTCCTTCCCCTTGTAGAGCATAGAATCTTGAGTGAAAGACAGACATGAAATCAAATACTGTAAACATGTTATATACAAAAGGGTAATTAAAGGGATGCTATGAGACTTTGCAACTTGATATCAATTTAATGTGGGATGAGTGAAAGATTGGGGAAAGTGTTGCTCAAGTAAAATTCTATTTAGATCCAATGGGTTAGACTTCACCTGCCTTAATGACTGTTTTACCTCAGTTGCTGACAAATAGCTCAGCTGCCTAGGTTCATCTTTTATTCAATTTCTCTGTGTCTGGTAGAGGAAGTCTCAGACAGTGCTATGGCTAAAAGGCAGCTATTAACATGGAAATGTGGAAAGAAATTAACACTGAACTGTGTGGCAGATACTTTAAGCAAACGGCTCTGATAATAATTACACATTGAATATAAATTGATTTTGATTCATGGAGAACAACAGAATAGCATTTCCTTTAAGAGTCCTTGAAAGAGACTGGGATAAATCTCTTGCCCTTCCTTACTTTCTGATTACCCATCCCTGACTCATTTACTGATACATTCATCTGAGCTAGAATCCTACACACAGAGGTTCTTAGGTATTAACCTGGAGACTAGGTTCAAAATGAACATGAATTCTGGAGGCTGCTCAAGACTGAAAAGAATATTCTTCTCTTAATCCAGCCTAGACTTGAACTCCAAGAGCCAGACTAGAACATTAATTGATACCAACTTTCAAAAGTGGCAGAAATTTTGGTTTTGTCCTGATTTGTTAGGAGATTTATTGATTTTATAGAGCTGTAAGGACATTTTTAAAATAGAATTCAGTAGGTTCTACTTGAAGGTTACTTTTTTCCCCTCTGATCAAAGTTATGAACTCTGACAGAATAGCAATTATGGAAGTTGAGTTTAAAGAAAGAGAAGCCATGACTCTGGTTATTTAGGCAAGCGGCTCATCTGCTTAGAGCTCACATTAGCTAATAATAACACTGTCAATGTGCCAGGCACATGATTTAAAAGCCTGTGAGGGAGTTACTATTATTACTATCTCAGCTTTAAAGATAAGACATTAAAAGGTCAAGTAATCTGTCCAAGAACTCATAGCTGTTAAGTAGTTAAGCCAGAATTAGACTCCAGGTTTGTCAGACTTCTAAAAGATATTTTAGCAAGATGTATGCTTTACCTACAAAGAAAATACACTAAATGCAAATTTAAAGAATTATAATAAAATGAACACCCATGACCACACCACCCAGCTTAAGAAATAAAATGTTACCATTTCCTTTTTATATAACAGCTTTATTGAGTTTTAATTCAGATACCACACAGTTTACCCATTTAAAGTGTATTGTTGAATTATTTTTAGTATATTCAGAGTTGTGCAACCATCACTACAATCAATTTTAGAACATTTTTATTACTCTTCAAACAAACCCATACTCATTAGTAGTCACTCCCCATTACCAGGCCAAGGCAACCACTGAAAACACTTTGCCGCTATGAATTTGCTATTCTGGACATTTCTTTTAAGTTTGGAATAACACAACATACAGCTTTTTGGTTTTGGCTTCTTTTACTTAGCATGCTTTTGAGGTTCATCTACGTTGTAGCATTTATCAGTGCATTTAAAAAAAAAAAAAACTTTAAAAAGCTAGTCCAGCTATCTTTTGATTATTGTTAATATAGAGTTTCCATCACTTTACTTTTAATCTATCTCTGTCTTGTAGACAACATACACTTGAATCTTTTTTAAAATCTATTCTGACAGTCTCTGTCTTTTTAATTGACATATTTAAGCCATTTATATTAAAAGTGATTATTGATATACTTGGATTAATATTTACTATGTTTGTAACTGTTTTCATTGTACTTGTTCTTTGTTTCTTTTCCACCACCTCCTTTTACTGCCGTCTCTAGTTTTAGTTAAACATTTTATATTATTTCATTTTCTTTTATCTTGTAGCACATTTTTCTTCTTCTGAAAAAATTTTAGTGGTTTTCCCAGAGTTTATAATATCCATTTATAACTAACAGCACGTTTGCATAACAATTTACCATTTCATAGACAGTGCAGATACTTAGAGCATTCTCAATTCTTCCTCATCTCTTTTAACATTGTTTTAATTCATTTCATTTATCTATACAGCAAAATCGCCCAATATATTGTTGCTATTATTATTTTAAACAGTTATCTATTATATCCATTAAGAATAAGAAAAAGAAAAGGTTGTGTTTACTTGAATTTATTATTCTCTGATACTCTTCCTTTTTTATGTAGATCCAAGTTTCTTTCTCTCTGAAAACCTTCTTTTAACATTTTTTTTAGGTGAGGCAACCCTTGATTGACCTCACAGATTGCAAGGACCTTATTAGCTTACAATCCCTTATTTTTTATTTTTTTATGCCTACAAGCACCTAGTTTTCCTAGGTGGTCTCCCATCCAAGTACTAACCAGGCCCGACCCTGCTTAGCTTCTAAGGTCACATGGGATAGGGCTTGTCCAAGGTAGCATGGCTGTAGACTCTTTTAACATTTTTTGCATAGGTGGTCTATTGGCAATAATTTCCCTTAATTTTTGTTTGTCTAAGAAAGTTTTATTTCTCCTCCACTTCCTTTTTCCCCTTCTATTTTTATTGTGGTAAAAAATGACATGAGATATATCCTCTTAACAATTTTTAAGTGTACAGAATAGTACTTTTAACTATAAGCACAATTTTGTATAGCAGATGTCTAGAACTTTTTTCATCTTTCATAAATAAAATTTTATAATGATTGAACAGCAACTCCCCATTTCCCCTTTACTCCAGCCTTTGGCAACCACCACTCTACTCTATGCTTCTATGAGTTTGACTACATTAGATACCTCATATAAATGGAATCATGTAGTATTTATTCTTCTGTGGCTGGCTTATTTCACTTAGCATAATGTCCTGAAAGTTCACCCATGTTGTCACATATGACAGGATTTCCTCCTCTTTAAAGGCTGAGTAGTATTTCATGTACATACCCCATTTTATTTATCCATTTATCCATCAATAATCAAGGTTGTTTCCATAACTTAGCTATTGTGAATAATGTTGCACGAAACACAGGAATGCAAATACTTTAAGATCCTGGTTTCGATTCTTTTAGATAAATACCCAGAAGTGGGATTGCTAGATCATATGGTAGTTCTTTTTTTAATTTTTTGAGGAACTTCCATACTGTTTTCTGTACATAGTGACTGCACCTTTTTACATTCCCACCAACAGTGTGCTAAGGTTCCAATTTCTCTACATCTTTGCCTGCACACACACACACACACACACACACACATCTATATCTATCTATCTATCACCTATCTTCATCATCATCATCATCTATCTATATCTGTCAATCAATCAATCTATCTATAATGGCTATCCTAACCAGATGTGAGGTGATGTTTCACTGCAATTTTGATTTGCATTTCCTTGATGATTAGTGATGTTGGGCATCTTTTCATATACCTGTTGACCATTTGCATGCCCTTTTAGAAGAAATGTCTATTCAAGTCTTTTGCCTATTTTTAAACTGGTTATTTGTGTTTATTCTATTGAATTGTAGGAGTTCACTTTTTTATATGTTTTGGAGATTAACCCCTTATCAAATATATGATTTGCAGTTATTTTACTATGTTGATTATTTCCTTTCCTGTAAGGAAGGCTTTTAGTTTGATGTAGTTATACTTGTTTATTTTTCCTTTTGTTTCCTGTGCTCTTGGTGTCATATCTAAGAAATTATTGCTAAGCCCGGTGTTGTGAAGATTTTCTTCTATATTTTCTTCTAGTAGTTTTGGAGTTTCAAGTCTTAGGTTTAAGTCTTGAATTCATTTTGATTTGATTTTTGTGTATGGTGTAAGATTAGGGTCAAATTTCATTTTTCTGATATGAATATCCAGTTTTTCCAGCACCATTTGTTAAAGAGATGATCTTTTTCCATTGTTTATTCTTGTCGCCTTTGTTGAAGATTGATTAAGCATATAAATGCATTTCTGGCTTTCTGTTCTGTTCTGTTCTGTTGTTCTATTGCCTATTTTTATACCAACACCATGCAATTGCTATTGTAGCTATGTAATGTGTTTTCAAATAACAAATTATGAGGCCTCCTATTTTGTTCTTTTTTCTCAAGATTGATTTGGTGATTTGGGGTCCTTTTTAGTTTTATACAAATTTTAGGATTGTTTTTCTATTTCTGTAAAAAAGTGTCACTGGGAATTTCATGAGGATTGCAATGAATCTGTAAATTACTTTAGGAAGTATGGACATTTTTAACAATATGAAATCTGATCCGTGAACATGGGATGCCTTTCCACTTGTTTCTGTCTTCTTTAATTTCTTTCATCATTTTTTTTTTGTAATTTTCAGTGTACAAGTCTTTGATCTCTTTGGTTTAGCCCTAAGTATTTTATTCTTTTTGATATTCTTATAAATGAGAATTGTTTTCTTTATTTCCTTTAGGGATAGTTAATTGTTAATGTATAGAAATACAACTGACTTTGGAATGCTGATTTGTATCCTGCAATTTCACTAAATTCATTTATTAATTCTATCAGTTTCTTTGTGGAGTCCTTAGGGTTTTCCATATGAAATCATGTCTTCTGTGAACAGAGATCATTTTACTTCTTCCTTTTCTCTTTGAATGCCTTTTCTTTTTCTTGCCTAATTGTTCTGGCTAGGATTTCCAGTACTATGTTGAATTGAAGTGGCAAAAGTAATATAAGTATTGCTACTCCAGCTTTTTTTTTTTTTTTTTTTTTTTTTGCTGAACAGGCTTTATTACAGAAGGGATAGGGTTCTGTCCTTCTTGGCTGCTGCTTTCCTCATGACTACAAGGATGTTGCTCAATTCCTCTCTCTTTCTCTTGGTGTGATGTGTGTCCCTACCCTTTTCTTGATGAATTTCGGGGCCTGCTTGTCCTTAGAGACCTTGAGCAGCTCCATGGCATGCTGCTCATAGGGAACAAAGCTGTATACCTCTTGGATCATGTCCTGCATGAACTTGTTGTGCTTGCTGAGGCGCCCAAGGCGGCAGCTATGCCTTGGCTTGCTCACATTCTTGGTCACCTTGTGACCCTGTTGAGTCCCATGGCCATGGGGTAGTGCAGAGCCATGGCTGCTATTCCTTAATGGCTGCTGTGGTGGAAGGGCCCCAGCGTTTTTTTCATTTCTATTTTTATAAAATATAGATTTTTCATCCCTTTATTTTCAGTTTGTGTGTGTCTTTTGATCTGAACTGAGTCTCTTGTAGGCAGCATATGTAAGGGTCTCTTTCTTATTCATTCAGCCACCCTATCCTTTGGTTGGAGCACTTAATTCTTTTCAATTTGAAGTACTCATTGATAGATATGTAGTTACTGCCATTTTATTCATATTTTTGATGTTTCCTTTTTTTCTTAAAGAAGTCCCTTTAACATTCCTTGTAATACTGGTTTGGTGGTGATCAACTCCTTTAGCTTTTTCTTATCTGGAAAGATCTTTATCTGTCCTTTAATTCTAAATGATGGTCATGCTGGGTAGAGTAATCTTGGCTGTAGGCCTTTGCTTTTCATCACTTTGAACATTTTGTGCTTTTTCCATCACTTTGAACATTCTGTGCCAAGCCCTTCTGTTTCTGTTCAGAAATCAGCTGACAGTCTTATGGGAGCTGCCTTGTATGTAACTGCTTTTCTCTTGCTGCTTTTAAGATTCTATCATTGTCTTTAATCTTTGGCATTTTAATTATGATGTATCTTGATGTGGGCACCTTTAGGTTCATGTGTGGGACTCTTTTTGCTTCTTGGGCTTCTGTGTCTATTTTCTTTGCCAGGTTAGGGAAGTTTTCTGTCATTATTTCTTCAAATAAGTTTCAATCCTTTGTTCTCTCTCTTTTCTTTCTGGTACCCCTATGATACGAATGTTGGCACACTTGACGTTGTCCCAGAGACCTCTTAAAATATCCTCACTTTTTAGACTCTCTTTTCTTTTCACTGTTCTGATGAGATGTTTTCAGCTACCTTCTCTTCCAAATCTCTAATCTGATCCCCTGCTAAATCTAATTTATTGTTGATTCCCTCTAGTGTATTCTTCATTTCTGACTAGTTTTTATCTTTTCTATCTCCATTTTTATATTTTCTATCTCTTTATTGAAGTTGTCACTGAGACCATTGATCATCCTTATAATAAGTGTTTTGAGCTCTGCATTTGATAGATTGCTTGTCTCCATTTTGTTCAGTTCTTTTTCTGGAACTTTGTTCTATACTTTCACTTGGGACACATTTCTTTCTCTTCCCATTTTAGTGCCTACTTGTGTTTATTTCTATGTATTTGGTAGAGCTGCTGCATCTCCCAGTCTTAGTAGAGTGGCCTTATGTAGTAGGTGTACTGTGGGTCCCAGTGGTGCAGTCTTCCCTGGTCATCTGAGCTGGGTGGTCCAACTGTGTCACTGTGTAGGTTGTGTGTGCTTTCTTGTTGTAGTTGAGCCTTGGTTGCTGTTTGCTCATTAATGGGAGGTATTGACCCTCAGGCTGATTGTTTGAGAGGATTGGCCATGACTACAGTAGAGGAGCTATTGTGCAGGGGCTGACCTATTACACAGGACTTGTTTCAGCAGGGCTCTGGTGCCAGACCAATGTGCCCTTTGGGCATGTGGTGTGAAGCTGTCAACTGGTGTGAAGCTGTCAACTGGACATGTTGGTTATTGGGCCTTTTGGAAGGGCCTCTGGTGCAGGCCAAGCTTCTCCTTGTACCCTCCCTGGGGCCACTTGATATGAGCTATAAAGTTATCTGCAGTTGATTGTCACTTGAATTGGGCTTGGAGATGCCTGGAAGAGGCTAAGCTGTGAACTGAGGCCAGGCTTGGGGCTACTTAGCAAGAGGTATAGGGCACACTGAGGCCATATGCTGCTTATTTTTTGTTTGTGAAATTTTGAGAGATTTTAGGAAAGTCCAGACTCAGCATGAGCCAAAACAGGCCATTTGTATATAAAAACCACTGGAAGCCATTTAGGTGGACCTACAGTTGGGTGGGAAAGATTTTCAGGGATTCACCAGCACAGAGCAAACTAGGTCAATGGAGACCCAGATATGGCTTCCACAGGCTGGGTGGAGAAAGGCTTAACAAAGGAACCCTCTGCCAGCACTTCTGTATGAGAGAAAGCTGCTCCTCCAGCCCTTGCCTTGAAGCCAGATAACTCAGTTTCAACCTGTATGTCTCTGTCTCTGGTGACTTTCAAGCTGCTTTCCCAGTGCTAGAGCTCAGAAACAGTGAGCTTGTCAATAAGTTCATGCCTGAGCTTTTAAGGGAAACACCTGAGACATCTGCAACCCTCTATCTCTACCAGCCATAATCTCTGATGGTTTTCACAGCCAGAAATTATGGGGATTTCTCTCCCTGGCACTGGAACTCTGGGCTGGGGAACCTGGTGTGGGGCTTGAACCCATCTATCCTCACAGGGGACCTCCACAGCTGAGATACTCCTCCAATTCACAACTGCCACACGCAGGTGTGAGAGCAGCCCACTTTGTGTCTCAGCCCCTCCTACAAGTCTCCATGTGGCCTCTTCTGTATGTCCCTTGTTATAGGACTTCTGTTCAGTTCGACTTCAGGTGATTCTCAATGATGGTTGTTCTGTAGTTAGTTGTAATTTTGATGTGGTTGTGGGAGAAGGTGAGCACAGTGTTTACCTCCTCTGCTATCTTGTCTGGAAGCCTGTTCTGACCCATCTTAGCTGCCTCTTTCCTTACTTCTCTCTAGTGACTTAGCTAGACTATGGTTTAGCTTGTTGCTCTTAATTAAAAGGAGCTACTAGCTTCCTCTTATTTGATTACTCCCAAATCTTTATTGTTTTTACAAGAGCCCTTAGGCTTGAATTTCCACCCCCCCCACAACTCTCTCTTTTTTTCAACTAAAACCAATTACTTCCGGGAAAGCTTTAGAACTCTCTGTTCCTAAGACTGCTGCTCCCCCTTGGAAACATCTTTGAGCCATAACTTTAAGTGCTGAGCAGGGAAGTAACTCTCTGCTTGCCTCTCCCAGCACAGTACCCTACAAATGAGCTAGAGTGAAGGTGATTAGGCCCTACTATTTTCAGTCTGCCACTCTTGGGGTAGATCCTCCTCTGTATGTGTGGGGGCTGAGTGGAGAAGGAAGCCTCCAACTTCTCAGTTACCCTTGCCAGGAATTTAGCTTTTTCAACTTTGTTGAGGCTGATGAGATGTGCTAATGAGTTTTTTTGTCCTTGAATTGGGAGCTGACGGAAGAAGGAGGCCAGTCTTCTTGGCCCCACTTGCCTGGAGTGGAGCTTGTGACAAGCTGAGGTGGGAAGGAAGGAGAGGGGAGATAGCAGGTCATAGCTTAAATGCCTGAACTTTCCCTGTTCTTCATGAGTTTTAGAATTTTTTTTGAATAAATGTTTTTTTTTCATATATCATATGCCATTAAGATGATTTCTAGAGACATTAACTGGTTGTTTTTTATGGTTCTCACCACTATGCTTGCTTCCCTGGGGAATGAGTTCATGGAGTATCTCATGCTATCATCCTGAAAGTGAAACTCTGTACCATTTTCTTGTAAGCCCCTTTGTGATGCTCCTTGATCTCAGCCTAAACTTTTTACCACTTTTATATTGTCTCAATTTACAATTCTGCCACTTAGAAGTTGTGTTTCCCAAGGTAATTAACTCTAAGCCATGGTTTCCTCACTTGTAAAGTGAAGATAAAACCACCTACCTTGTAGGGTTGCTATGAAGATTAGATGAAATAACACAAAGTCCACAGCATATAGCACAAGGTAGTTGTCAACACTACCCATTTCTACTTTATTCATCTTCTACCAGCTACTAGTTGTTTTTTAGGAAAAAAATTGGATATTTCAAGCACATAAAAAACAGAGATGAAATAAAATATACTCACAAACCCACCATTCAGCTTAAGGAACAAATTATAGCTGCAATTGGAGTCCTGTATATACACTCCAATATTTCCTACTTGCCCCCCATTAGAGGGAACCACAGTCCTAAATTTCTTTTTATCATTTCCAGTAATGTTTTCATACTTAGCTACCTATCTTAAATCAAGAAAAAAATGGTTCATGGGCATTTCTCCTGTGATGGATACATAACCATCCTATATATAGAATGGCAAATTTAAAAAAAAATTAATTTTTTTTTAATTTTAATTAGTTTCAAGTATACAGTACATCGGTTAGACATCTATATAGTTAGTAAAATGATCCCCCTAATTGCTCCCTCCCTCCCATGACCCTCCACCTAGCCAATGTATTAATGCTAACTGCATTCCCTATGCCATGCTCCCCATCCCCGTGACCATCCATCAGCTACTAATTTGTACTTCTTTAATGTTTCACCCCATTCTCCCAGCCCTCCAAACTCCCCTCCCCTCTGTCTGACACCAAATTGTCCACTATATTTGTGAGTCTGTTTTTGATTAGTTTGTTCTTTTTATTCCTTAGATTCCACATATAAGTGAAATCATAGTGTTAATCTTTCTCTGTCTGACTTAAATACCTTCTAGGTCCATCAAAGCAAAAAATTTTTCTATCCCCTTCCTTTTCATATGTAGGGGTCTTGTTTTCTTATCCTTTCAGCCACTCTATCTTTTGGTTGGAACACTTAATTCTTTTCCATTTAAGGTACTTATTGATAAGAATGTAATTGTTACCATTCTTTATTCCTGTTTTTGATACACGTTTTTGCTTCTTATAGTAGTCCCTCCAACATTTCCTGTAATACTGGCTAGGTGGTGATAAATTCCTTTCACTTATTTTTGTATGGGAAGCTGTTTATCTGTCCTTCAACTCTAAATGATAGCTTTGCTGGATAAATTATTCTTGGTTGTATATCCTGGGTCTTCATCCTGTTGAATATTTTTTGCCAAGGCCTTCTGTCCTGCAGTTTCTTTTGAGAAGTCAGCTGCTAGGCTTATGGATGTTCCCTTATAAGTAATTATTTCTTTTTCTCTTGCTGCTTTTAATATTCTTTCTTTGTATTTAACATATGGTATTTTAATTATGATGTGTCTTGGTGTGGACCTCTTTGGATCCCTGATTTTTAGAATTCTCTGATTTTTGGAATTCTCTGAGCTTCTTGGAGTTTTATGTCCATTTCCTTCACCAAGTTAGGGAAGTTTTCCATCATTATTTCTTCAAAGAGCTGTTCAACATCTTGATTTTCTTCTGTTACGCCAATCAGGTGAATATTTGGAGCTTTAAGAGTGTCCCATATGCTCCTTAAGTTATTTTTATAGTCTTGGCATCTCTTTCCTTGCCATTCTGATTGAGTGTCCTGATTGGCTTTCCTGTCCTCTAGATAGGGCATTTGATCCTTTGCTTTATTCACTTTGTTTATTCCATTTAATATACTTCTCATCTCAGATAATGTGTTCTCCATTTCAGACTGGTTCCCTTTCATAATTTCCATTTTCATTTTTATCTCTTTGTTGGAGTTCTCTACACTTCCCAAAAGTTCATTGAGCATCGTTATAACTGGTGTTTTGAACTCTGCATCTGTGAGATTGCTTGACTCCATTATATCTGGATCTCTGTTCTGTTCTGTCATATGGTTTCTGCTTCTTTGTCTTCCCATTTTGGCTGCCTTTCTGTGTCTGTTTCTATGAACTAAGCAAAGCTCCTAAGTCTCCAAGTCTTATTAGTGTGGCTTTGTGTAGTAGGTGTCCAGTGGCACAGTCCTGAGAGAGGTTCAGCTGCAGGCCAAATTTAGCCCCAGCCTGTGCCCCTCTGTGGCTACCTGTTAAGATTCAGCAAGCAATCCACAGATGCTGTGCTTATAGTTGCCTCAAAAGGCCACACCAGAAACTGAGGCCAGCTGCCTCTACCAGTGTGAGTCTCAGCAAGGAGCACCTGACTCACTGAGGATACACCTGGTTGTGGCTTGGGTAGGGCTACAAGTTGGGGGGAGTGGAGTTTCAGGGAATCCTCTGGGCGGAGCGACCTTTGTTATCCAGTTTGACGGCAATGATGTGTCCGCACACTGGGAGGGGGGAGGGCGCAACAGGGAATAGTGGATACCACCAGCACTTCTGTACAGAGTGAGTCTCACCTAGGCCCTCACTCTGACAATGCCTTCCTGTAAGTCTCTGGTGCCCCCCGCGTGCAGCCGAGCGGGCACTGGTGCTCAGAGCAAGCAGGTCCTTCACTGCGAAAATCCACTTGTGGACGCAGCCCCTTTAAGAGGCTTCTGCCACTGCCAAAGCCTCCATCTCACTCAGCCCCTCGGGACTGGGCAGCCCCGTGTCCTCGCCCCATCCTATGCTCTGCCATTGCAGGGTGATTTCTTATATTTCTCCCTAGTTGTATGGCTTGTTCATCTAGATCCCAGGCAGTTTTTCTTTGCTGCTGCTCCTTGTTTCTGTCACAACTTTGATTTGGTCGCCAGAGGGATGAACAGAGCCTCTATCAGAGCCTCTATGCCATTTTTTCCCTCTCTATAAGGGCAAAATTTTTAATACCAATAAAAAGAGATCCCCCACATGTTAGCTTCCCATTTTACCAACATATTATTTTCCTTTTAGTCCAAGAACAGCAATGCTGGATAAATACCAGAAAGAAATGGTGTACCTCAAACAGCAGACTTTTATAGTGTTTAGAAAACATTCTGTGGAACTCTGTGTACTAAAATTTTAGACTGAATTTACCCATATTACTAATTTGATTTTATAAATAACAGTATAGAGTCCTTCACATTTTATGATTTAAAGTTTGTTACATTGTTAATTTAAAGATTCTCAACTTTGGGGGGAATATTATATCTTTTTTGCTTGATTTTGGTTAGTGATGTTTTTTGAGACGTTTATAATGTGCCTTAAAATGATAGAAGACTCACTGGAGTCCCATAGAACAGAATTTTTATCTTACTGTTTTATTTACATGTCAGGGATAAAAATTCAATTAAAATACTTGGGGTTTTCCTCAGATGTGCTTCTAATATAGTCTCAGCTATTTTATATACATCTTTACTTTATGCTGACACTAGAGGAAAATCATAGTTGAATGAAATTCACAGAAAATTCAGATTAAAATCCTGTGTCAAATGAAGGTTTCCGCTGAAATAAGGACGTTTGTGGATTTCTGTTCTTTCCCTGCTGAAGCAATAGATGCTTAGAAGCAGGAAAATCACTGTGAGCCTGAGCAGGCTAGTCAGTTGAACTTCTTCCTTTCAACCTGCAGGTGGCAATATCACACCAGAAATTTCTGTGACAGTTGGCAATGTGAAGGAGGCCTGCAGCCTTAAAATTATATGATTGTATGTCGGCACTTTGTTAAAAAAGCAGTAATGTATTATTTGAATTTGGATATATAAGCAGACCTCAACCTTAGTATGTCTCTAGATTTACATATATTTGAATGGCTGCCCCGGTCTTTTGCTATCCTCTGAGTGAGGTCTTTTGGGATTTCCCCTCTCTCTCCCCTCTGGCTTACTACTTACTGTAGCTTGTGTTTCTCCCTTATAAAAATACCCACTTCTCTACTGTGCTTCAGTGTGGCATCCGTCCTCTTCATAAGGGAGAGGGACCTGGAGTTAAAAAAGAGGAGGAGAGAGTTAGTGCTAAGACAGATCTGGACCTTACTTCCATCTCCATTGCAGCAACTATCATGAACATCGCTGTGTATTTTTCCTCTTGTTTTATTGACTCTATGATTATCACAGTTGTCAACAATGAAGACTTTGGGAAAAACCCAAAGAGTTGTTTACTTGCCTTGAGCACAAGGAACATAAGAAAAATTCTGAGACTAGGTTCTGTTCTATTTCTATTTTTGAGGAACCAGGAAAGGGAGCAAGTGAGACTGAACATGAACAAAAAGTGATGAGGACAAAAAAGGAGCAGAGAGCCTAGTCTCTGGGACTGGATAAATGAAAAGGGATAATAAGAGTCACCCAACCCAGCTGAGTGGCATCCTTGGAATTTTCCACTTGCCAGAGGCTGGAGCCTCCTCAATTCTCATGCCTCACCTCCCCTTTCTAGGCCACAGTGATGCTCATGAAAGGCTGGAAGAAAGGAATAGGGTGGGGAGGGGGAATATCTGATCTTTTTCTAGTTGTTCCAGGTAGAGTTATCATTTAAAGTAGAAGTCTATGCAAAGATTCCACAGAAACACAGTTACACAAGAGGGTTAAGTTCTGTAGTGATATTATAATGTAAGATAGTTTTTTTTAGCTTTCCAGCTCAACTCAGAACATACCAAAGCCCCCATCCACCATGAAGTCTATGAGATAAATGTATGTTGACTTTCAAACATTTATACATTGAGAAATGCTTCTGTTGTATCACACCACATATACAGAAATGTTAAGCTTGATAAGCAAGTCTTAACACACTAGCATTTCAAGCAGGCTGTATACAATTTTAAAAAATGCATTTTAAAGACATTGTTCTTTGGTACAACAATATATATTTGAATATTATATTTGTGTATACTGACATGTATTAAATTTTTTTGGTTAAGTAAAATGTATCTTTCAGGATCTATTTATCATAATGGGCAGTAGCTTTATAAGACAGTTTTGTTCTTTTGTTGCGCTAGTAAAATGTTCTTTTCTTCCCAATAACCAGTGACCTCATGTTATATTGAAAAATTTTAAAAAAACTTTTATAATATTTAACAAGCCCAGAAGTTAGAATGCTGCATGAAAAGTAATAACAGCATGCACATTAGCAGTTTTAATTGTTGTAGCCCTTGTAACAACTAGAGTAGGACATTGAGGATGCAGGGAGTTAGTTATGAAAAGAAAAAAGTAAGACCTGTTTACCAAATTTAAAAATTAGCAAGATGATTTTCTCTAAATTACATTTCTACTCAAATGTACTCTCCAAATTCAAGTTATTTTCTTAATTATATTTCATATGAGATGAATTTTTAAATCTCTGTGCACTTTATGCTCTTGGTTAGAAATTAAACAGCGACTGAATTTTCATTAAGCTGGAAATCCCAGTTTAATGGTAGCTTTTAAAGATGTGATTTTAGCAAGATATTTGCCTTAGAATAATAATTATAGTAATAAAAATGCATCTACTAAATACTTTTGAGTTTATAAAATATGTTCCTGTACAGAGGCAGTGTGGTGTCATGGAAAGACCTGAGGCTTTGACTTCAGATCTGGGTATAAACCCCAACTTAGCCATGTACTTGCTGTTACTCACCCTTCCTTAGTCTCAAGTTTCTCATCTGTAAAATGAGGGTAACACGTGTGTTGAAATGTGAATATTAAACAAGAACAAATGCATGCAAAGATATTAGCATAAAACAATAGCCTTATAAACCTCAAGCATTTAATCTTCACAATTTTAGTAGGAAGTAGGTTTTATCTCTATTTTACAGATGAGTCAGCTGAGGCTAGGTCACTGATCCAGGGTCATCAAATCTGTTTTATGACTCCAAGTCAGAGTACTTCCCTCAGCTGCTTCTGGAGCAAGACTGCAACACCTGCTAAAATAACATCGATTATTAAATGTGACCACTCAGTTGCAATCTTATCTCAGCCCTTTCCCCCTCTGATATACAAGTGATACTCAAGGCTGGTACATAAAATGAAATGCCATCTCTTTCTCTCCTGCTAACAAAACCGAAGGAAGGAGAGAGTCTATTAACAGAAATTAATATAACCTATAATACATTTTGTTCTCACCACCCAATATTTAATACTGATAGCAAGTTTCTTTGAACACAGTCCTAACTTATTGCAATATACCATAGTGGGGAACCACTGCATAAGATGAGTTCTAGGGAGAATAAGTACGACATTTTGTAATTGAGATCTTCTGTTGGAGAGTGATGAGGAAGATTGGTGAAGCTAGTAGGAGTCTAAAAAGTTAAGACTTGATCTCATAGGCAATCAGAGGTTCTTGAGTAGGAAAGCAACAAGTTTAAAGTGGTGGTCTGCAGTATGGTTTAGAAAAGAAAGAGCCTGGAAATTCGAGAGACCAGTTGGATTATTGAAGTGAACCAGATAAGATGAGAAAGCCTAAACTAAGGCAGTGGCAGTGGGGATGAAAAGGAATAAATAGATACAACAAGACTAGTGACTGATTGTGCATGCATGGACAACAAAGGAGGTAAAGGAGTCAAGTGATAAGCAGAAGGTTCAAAATATGCTTTCAGGCAGTAGGTGTCCTTTAATTGTATTTTGTGGAAATGTATATTAAAATGATCTTGCAGCCTTAGGACTCGATATCTTGTTGGTGGAAAGGAAATAACATACAGGATGCTAAAGGGCAGAGAAAGCACAAACTTAGAATTAGGTATTTATAGGACATAGTTATCTTTTTTTATTTTCTACCAAATTGTTTGGGTATTTTGCTATACTGGTTTCAGATGAGTGACTTTGTAATTAGTCACATAAACAGGTTGCTATTTGAATTTAGGACTTGTTCTGGAACATTACAAGTGGATTCCCCACTGAAAGGGAGCACTTGGTGAGTTGCGACACTTGGCATCTGACCAGCAAATAACTAGAATGTTTGAAGTGACTCAGAATTTTTTTAAAAAACCTGACATTGAGGTCATCTGATAGACTGTATATCCTATGCCCATGATGCGGGCTCCATATGGGCAAGAATTTTGTTTTGTGCATTGTTGTATCCCCAGCAGAGAATGGAGCCTGTCTCTTAGTAGATGCAATCATTGTTAGATGAGTAAATGAAGCCAGCCATCACGAGTGTCTGGCTTACCACTGTAGCCCCGGTGCTGTGCACAGTGTTGATTGCATAGGAGGAACTGAATAAAGGTTTACTGAATTGAGTTAAAATGAATTGGACAGCATTTGGACTAGTGAAACAAAATTTTATTTGATTTTATGTTCTGTGAAAGACAATAAAATAATGTTCAGTTGGTAATTCTTTACATGGTATATTAAGCAGTAATAGAACTGTATTTGTTATTTTGCTAGTGATGATCTAGAGCAATTTATGGAAAATCAAGGCGCATCCAGCCCAGGTATCCTCATTTTAACAACAAGCCTCAGCAAACCATTCATGAGACTGGAGAAGTATGTTACTCTCTTGCAAGAGTTGGAACGACATATGGAGGTAAGGGAAGGCATGTTTTTTTAAGCTCAGGTACAAAGTATAGATCTCTGCTTTGGAGGAAGCTGCCAGTTTGCCTCCAAGCTAGCCTTGCTGAAGAGTTCAGAAAAAGCCTTGATTTCCAAATTTACTTAATCCAATTTTCCCTCTTCTCAAGCTTTTACTTTTCCTTAGCATGCAGCAAAATAAGAAGGGGATGTTGTCTTTTTTTCCTCTGAAGATTTTTTATTTTTTATGTGTTTTTATTTATTTTTTCCAGCTTTATTGAAATATGATTGACAAATAATATATATCAATAAAATATATATAAAAGTAATAATGCAAATAAAAATTATATATATTTAGGTTATACAACATGATTTTTTAAGATGTATAATGTGATAATATAATATAACATATACATTGTGGAATGATTACCACAATCAAGTTAATTAATAATCCATGACCTCACATAGTTACCTTTTTTTTATGATGAGAACACTTAAGATCTACTTTATTATCAAAAATATACAGTATATGGTTCTAAACTATAATCACCATTAACTTGTTTATCTTATAATGGAAAGATCCCCATCCTTTACTATTAGATATTCATGATCACTCTTCCTCCTTTAGTCCTCCCAGCCTCAGTCCTGTTGCTTCTGTCAAGTCTCTGCTAGCTTGTCGACTTAGGTTTTCTTCTGCCTTCTCATCTGTAGATAGTGGTTCAATCAAAATCAACCAAGAAATCTATTCTGGTATATGAAACAACTTTATTGTGGGAGATAAACAAAACAAAACAACATTAGAAAATATAAAGACCATTTCATTATAGACAGAAATATTTAGCTCTAGAGCTCTGTGGTCATTCAGCTTTCTGACTCTGGATTACAATGGAAGTTTCTGGTATTTCCTTAAAGATTAATTAATAGGTCTAATATTAGTTTATCTCTCTGTGCATCTATACATCTACATCAAACAGTTTTGCTTACAAACTTACAGTTAACTTGCAACAGCTGTAGCGTAGCTATAATCTTTTCTAAATATGAAAATTTCATCGAAGCCTGATAATTGAATATTTTTTCATCAAGAGCCCAGATCCTCTTATTAAAAACCAGTCAACATGGAGAGCTTCTTGAGTCATTCTTGTGCAATCGAACATGGGGTTTGAGGTGTGGGTGGGAGAGGAGGGCCTACTGGGGGAGGCTGCATTTACCCTACTTGCTCTTCCTGTGTCTGGGGAAAGGTTTTGAGGTTTTAAAGGGTTAGATTATCTTTAAAAAAAAAAAAAAAGGTTGCACACTGACGGTCTTGTCAGCATTTGTAAGGATTGAAAGCATGAACACTGAGCGAAACCACATTCTCAGGTTATTTGACCTGCCAGAAAGCTGGAGGCAGTGGGGAGCTAGTTAGTAAAGCCTGCAGGAATAAAATTTCAGTTAAGGCTTGGGAAGATGTTGACCTCTGGATGCCTTTCCAAAAGCTAAACCAGTTCACTGAAGCATTTGAGGTTTGCCTCTCCTTGTTTATCACAAAAATCCAGAAACAAGTGGCCTCAGTTTCTGTTACTGCTCAGTGCTGAACTATGAATATACACTTAATTTGAGGAGGAAAATCCCCAGCTGCTTCTGTTACCTGGATCTTCTTTCTTAGCCTTCCTTGTATTGGAGCCCATTTCTACTCCTGCCTCCATTTGCTGTTGGTTACCTGTCTTTAGCTGCCTTCCATTTCCCACCATCAGATAATACATACCCTTAGCACTAGTTCATCATTTGGTGAGGCACTTGATCCAGTTTTCTGATTGTTTAGCACAACTTCTGGCTAATGGTACATTAGAACCTGAACTTCACAGCTATCAGCTGATTTGGGTAAGGATAAATTTAACTATAAAAGAATAAAACCCTCTTTTTATAAGCAATACTGTTCTTGGCTTTGGTCAGACTACTAGTCTGTTTAGCTCTTTATTTAATCACCTGACACTGGTCAAGCAGCAGATATTGCCTCCTCATTATTCCCACTGAATTCTCAAATTTAGGTACATAACTACACCCCAATGCTCCAATGTTAGGTGGATACCTACCCCCAAGAAGCTCTACTTTCCCTTCATAAACAGTAATGTAGGTGTGCATACCTCAAAGCCATTTTTCAACCTGTCCACTTTTCAGGGTTGTAAGTACCACAGAATTGCAGATTATATGTAATAATCTTGCTTAAGAAGAAGCATATAGTTAAAACTTGGAATTTCTTCCCATCTGCCCTATTGAATCTGCCAAAAGAAAGTAGAGGCATTTTAGATGAGATTGGATTGAATTTTCTCTAACTACCAATCTGTTTCCATAATTTCCAACCTCTTGTCATTTGCTAACAACATGACTAATAATGCCTTCCAAATAATTATTATTTATTATCTAAAGTATAACAGCAAAAGAAAATGGGAATTTGTGCTTCAATAATCACGCCTATGTTGTTACCCAATATGTGATGTGTTACCAGCAGTCTTAATTCTTAATCACCTAATAGTTGGAGGTGCTGAGATTCTAAATGCTCCAATGCTGTTTTATTTTTTAATCTTTAAATTAGCATACAGTAAAATTGACTTTTTTCTTTTGGTGTACAGTTCTATGACTTTTAACACATGTATAGATTCCTGTTACCACTACCACAATTGAGATATGGAACAGTTCCATCATCCCTTAAAATTTCCTCTCTTTGCAGATACACTCTCATCCCACCCCTAACTCCTGGTAACTGCTTATCTGTTCTCCTTTAATATTGTTTTAAAATGTATTCCTTTAATAGGATACGCATCCAGATCATCAGGATATTCTGAAAGCAATCATAGCATTCAAAACTCTTATGGTAGGTAATGCTCTAAAATTATTTCTCTATTTTTATACTTTGTTCCTAAAAGAGTGATTTGTGTGTAACGTTTCTTTCCTTATGCAAAGGTCTTTAGAGTGGAAAAGGCTCTAGTGACAGTATCGCAGTGATTGTTTTATTTAATTTTGTCTTCCAAAAATCATGCTTACTTATGAAAGGTTGCCAGACTGAAGGATAATGCACTCACATTTGAAGTCTCTGCCACATTAAGCATTGCTGTGTAGGTGGGGGGTTTCCTTTAGTCTCTTTGTCTTTACCCCTGTGTTGCTCACTTTATGTTCACTGATTGGCATCAATACAGGATTAATCTACTTATGCCATAGAGTGCGAGTTTATTATTTGCATATGAAAAAGAAATCCTTCATTAAATCTGAAAGGAAAAAAAAAACAACTAAAATACAATGCTCTCTATAGATTGCTATCAAAGGTACCTGTAATCTTGTATCTTGAGCATCATGGTTAATGTTTTCTTGAACCAACTGGTATAAAATCACTTGGTGGTATTTTAGGAGGAAAGAAAATGTCATTTTGGGTGATTGATTAAGTTTAGCTTCAATTTAGACATTTCTGTAGCATTCCAAGTGATTGGAATCAATGTTTATTGATTCTTGCTGTAATGTTGTGATGCAACATTCACCATCACCTTGTTTTTATTGCTATTAAAGAACCAGTACATGACATGTCCATGATTAAATAGCAAATTGAAGTCCAGAGTAAGATATTAGTTTAATATTGCTGTTGTAGGTCAAGAACAGTCGAATGTTGGCAGTTTCATGTGGTTCAATGCATGGAACCCAGGACATTTACTATCATTTGTGTCCCTTTTATTTTTTCTATGTAAATTCAATATAAAATCCTCTTTTCTAAAACCATATTTCTTTCTGATCATTTTACATGTTGTAAAACTTGTTTTGATGCTTATAGTATATTTATTTTTACTATAGATGCTTCAAAAATATGCACAATGAATTTATTTCTTCAAGTTTCTATTTAGCTAAAAGAGACAGCAGAGATTTTATAGAAAACA
The DNA here is from genome assembly GCA_028627145.1 of Eidolon dupreanum. Lineage (NCBI taxonomy): Eukaryota > Metazoa > Chordata > Mammalia > Chiroptera > Pteropodidae > Eidolon > Eidolon dupreanum. The sequence continues at coordinate 84,630,566 of CM053505.1, read as the reverse complement.
CATCCCCAAAAAACTGTGACATTCATTTAGAAACAGTGACATAACTAACCAAATGTTTATTTTCATATTCAATTTGGAATCAATACTGTTAAATTACTCTAAGATAACGTCACACTTTCTGAAGCAGTGGGGTGTGTGTGTGTGTGTGTGTGTGTACTATTCATACCCCACATATTGTTTTTTAGTTTGTATTTTCAGTTTGTATTCAGGAAATTCAGTTGTATCTCTTTTTCATAATCCTTTTAGGAATAAAAATTAATTTAGTCTTCTTAATAGAATTTACTACTAGTCTCTAAACAAAGTATAGGGCAGTGCATATGTATCATTATGAGATCAATTTGATTTGCATAAGGTATTTAATTTTCTCTTTTTCTATAACTGCTGGAGTTTTTTTTAGAAGATATTATTTAATGGGAAACTGAGCATATGTTAGAAATATAAAATTGCTTTGTAAATAAAGCACGAAATGGAGAGAAGCTAGAGCAGGGACGCCAACCAGCAGATCTGAATCTACCAGTTGCTTTCCTTGCTCTGATTGAAGTGATTCTGTTACTTGTCTACCCATGCTCCTTGCAGAGAAGGAGAAGCAAGGCCCTTCTACCATTTCATCTTGATGTTTTGGCAAAATGAAAAGTAGCTCTTCCTCACAAAACTTTTGGGGGCTCACGGCTAGAGATTTAGTGTAGTGGATCTTCATATCTGTCAGTACATTAGTGATCGGATTCTTGGTGAGGAATAGAACTCAGTGGACATTTGTGAAAGTCGAAAGCCACATCTTAACTTTGGTCTTGTTTTAGGTCTGTTTCATAAGAATTCCTATCTCATTATGTGCTACTTTTGGTTCTGTAGGGGCAGTGCCAAGATTTAAGAAAGAGAAAACAACTGGAGTTGCAGATACTATCTGAACCTATTCAGGCATGGGAAGGCGAGGATATTAAAACCTTGGGAAATGTGATTTTTATGTCACAAGTAATGGTGCAGTATGGAACATGTGAGGTAAGATGTTTCAAATCTCAGCACCATTTTTTCCATCTTTCACATTTTTCTTTATCTGTTCTTCCATCATGGTCAAATGCTCAAATATTCAAAGAAACTGAGTGCTTATTCTTTTCCCAACACTGCTAGGTTCTATGGGAGATAAAAGGAAAGAATGCAGTGATCCCTGCCTTCAGAGAACTCCTTAACTACAGATTAAATCACAAGCTTCAAGTAGAAAACAAACCAAAATAGTCGATGTCAGTTTGTGCAATCTCGACAATACATTCCATAGAAGTTCAGAGAAGGGAGAGAGCAAGAAGATTTTATGAAAATAAGACTTGAGGAGGAGGGCCAAGAAGAGAAAAGGGGAGAATTTCATAAGGCAGAACTCATTCTTATTTCAGGAGAGAACAAGAACATGGCCTTTTTTTCTGTAAAACAATAAGAAGCCAGTATGTTGAGAGCAGAGGAAGCATGTTAGGCAGAGTGAAAGAGAAGATGATTGAGTCTGAGTCAGGTTAAGAAGAACCTTGGATATCAGGCAAGTGTAGCTCAGATTGATGCATCAGGCAACAGAAAACTGAGTCCTGAGTAGTAGAGAAAGACAATGAAAATGGTGTTTATGACACTTAATCTGACAACCATATATGTCAGATAAATTGGAGGGGATGGGGCTAGAAAGAGAAAGGTTAGCTGAGTTGGAAAGTGATAAGTACCCTTGAAGGCAGTGGTGGAGAGAATGAAACTTAAGGGGCAAATCTGAGACATGTTTAGAAGGGTAAGTCTATAGGAATTTGTGACCTATGGGCTAGAGATGACAGATGTAATTTTAGACCTGTTAATATTCAAGTGACTGTAGGTATCCCAATGAAGATGTTTTGTAAGCAGCTGTTAAAACAGTGTAGAAATGTAGGTGGGAGACAGAGTTAAAGGCAGAGATTTAGATGTCCCTGACAGATGGGCCTTCCTAGGAAGTAAATATCCAGAGAGAAGCACAGAGGGCTGAAGAAAGATTATATCATTTAGCAAGTGGGTAGAGGAGATGAGGAAGATTGATTATTTCAACTGCTATGATTTATTAGGTGTTAGAATTGTCTTCCTCCTCACAAAACATCTTCCTATACTCCATGACAGGTCTCTGTTAGATTCATTATATTTGGGTTAAGAAGTAATCTCATTTAAAATGTAGATTCCTTGGGGAAGGTTAATGCAGAGAGTTTAACTATTAGTCTCACACCTTTGGGATAAACCTCTTTGGTGAAGGGAGGAGGAATAAGTGCCAGAAAGAAAAAAGGAAGAGGAAGATTAGAAGAGAATTGGGGAAGTATGGTGTCATGGAAATTCCAGGAGGGGCATTTGAAAGTGGTCAGCCCACTGAGCACTGCTGAAGGTTCAGAAGTCGAAGAACATGAAGACCAAGAAGAAGCCATTGGATTTCACTAGAAGGCAGTTATTGATGACTTTAAGAAAACAGTGAGGGGCAGCAGGGAGGGATCCATGGAGAGAAAATGAAGGCAGCAAGAAATATGGTAATAAATGTCAAGAAATAGTATATTTTGTATGAGGAGTCACAGGAACAAGTGAAGGCCTGTTAGGATAGGAGATGTGCATATGTTAAAAGCAAAAGAGAAAAATCTAGTTGAACAGGAGAGGCTGCTGGAAGAAGGAGGAAGAGATGACATGTCTGTAGAAGGAAGCCAAGCAAGAGAAAAATGCCAAAGGATACAGAGCACTTGTGAGAATAGTTAGCCTTAAAAGGTTGCTCTTCTCAAGTGAGAGGAAGGAGATGGAGATAAGTATAAGGATAATAGTAGCTAAGATGGTTAGACATGTAAGATGAATGTAATTGTTTGCATCTCCTAATTGCATATCTGTTTAAGGAGTTCAGAAGTCCTTATATATAAAATTTTCTTTAGTGCCATTAAAAAAGTATTTACTTTGTTTTACATGGTTATAATAACTATCTTGTTCTTACTGATTAAAAATAATTTTATAAATAAGAATTTAACATGTTAGGGTATAATAAATTTCCTATCACCTGAAAACCCTTTATTTTGCTGTTTTTCAAAGTAAAGTCATTTTCTTTTTGTGAGCCTAAAGACTTATCTTGTGCTCTGGCTATAGCTTGGACAAGAAGGCATTAACTGTGAATTCTCAGGCTTACATATTTGGGAAACAAGCATGGTCATTTGTATTTAACTGTTTTGTATAGGAAGGAGGGATAAACTGTGGGTTTATATGCATTTCAAAGTAAAATTCAACTAGTTCTGTGCTTTAAAGTTGGCTGTCTTAAAAAAAAATCACTGCCCATGTTTCATTGCCTTATTTAAAACCTATATGGCAAAACAGTGATTCCAGTAATCCTTAACAAACAAAACATCCAATTTCTATTCTCCATTTCATATTTTTCATTCCATTTCAGGAAAAAGAAGAGCGGTACCTCATGTTATTTTCAAATGTCTTAATAATGTTATCTGCAAGTCCTCGGATGAGTGGCTTTATCTATCAGGTTAGTAGATTTCATATAAAAGAAAAAGTAGGAACCATAATGAAAAGAGGTTTTCATCCAGATGCAATATTTCCACTATGGCTTTAAAAGCTCCAGCCAGAAAAGGCAGAATATTCGGACACTTCATTGTAATTAAACAGCTTATAAGAGCAGATGTTCCTTACATCAAAGGCCTTTGTATTACTCTAATGAGTTTATCCTGAATGTCTACTGCTCTGGTTATGAGCTAGGTTATGAATGTATAAATAGAAATCTAAGTCTGCAACTAGATCAATTAGCAGCAGCATTTTACAGGCCCACATTATATCATTACTCCTGAGAAAACATGAAGCTGAGACCTGTTCCTATGACTATCTTTATTACAGTCATATCACATAATTTGAGTTTCTGAGATACAAGTCATTAAATTCCTTAAGAAATTAAACTTCTGCTTTTGCTTCATTGTACCTGAAAGAAAAAGATGGGTCACCAGCAACTCTACTGGAGCCATCTGAGAAAATTTGGCCAGGGTTCTCATTCTTGCCACATCTGCTCAAACTGGCACAGTCTGATATGAAAATATGGCCTCTATATGCACCACCAGTGTTTCCATCCATATGCGAAGGATATAGGCTTCAGTAAATTGGACTAAGTGAGCTTCCTTGAATGGGTCATTCTAGACATCTACCTTACTGTAGAAACAATGCTAGTTCTTTGTATATAAAGTAAAAACTTCAATTATAAGTGTTTTAATGTGAATGGAATCGTCACATGATCATGGAAATCTCCTTTTAAATTTTACTATTATCTTCTCAGTGGATTCATCTTCAAAATTGATGGCTTGTTTCTCCCTGGTTATATAAAAGGATTCATGCTGGAAAAAGAAAGCAATTAAACTTCCCTCAGTCTGCTTCCAAAATATGGAGTATTATAAGTTACTGTTGCCTCTTATTTTTTGGCCTAGCAATGGCTAATTGTCACAAAATTTGAGTCTTTGCTTACAGATTCTTATGAAAATGTTTTAGAAAAATAAATTGTTTGTAAATCCTCATCTTTTAGGAAAATACAACCCACATTTCCCTTTTACTTTCTTGTCCGATTAAAAATTAAAGCAGGGAAATGTATTATCTATTGACAGACCAGAGAAATATATCTAGTCGTAATTGAGCAGTGATTCCTGAGAGCGTCAGAAAATCTAATGGAAATAAGCAGAGACACATATAAACATAGATTTAATGGGAATTTTTTTTTCCCAATAGGGAAAAATACCAATAGCAGGAATGGTGATGACTAGATTAGATGAAATTGAAGGGAATGACTACATATTTGAAATCACAGGTAGGTAATTTTCTCTTTTTCATGTAGCTACTTTAAATCTTTTTTGGAAAGAAGTGGGGTTTAAATGAAAAATACTATTATTTTCTGTTATATAGTCCATGAGCAAGTTTTATATGGTCATGGCAAAGTATATTCCATTTCCTGGGATAATTAAGGTACAGCAATAGAAAAGAGACGTCTCCTGGTCATTCAAAAGCCTCGGCTTTGCCATTAGTTTCTATCTTCTCTTGCGTAAGAGCTACTTGTTAGAGCAAAGAAATAACAAAATGGAATGATGTAAATGCAATTTTCTCCCCTTTCTGTCATCTATTCCCTTATGGCAGAGGAGCTAAAGATGTGGAATTTTATCTGCAATTTTATCATCAGCCTATGAATTAGAAAGATTGAGTTATGTTTCTAAAAAGTGCTGAAAAGCCATGACACTTTCTTCACAAATTAAGCAAAATGCCAGGATTCAATAATGCTCCCTGACATATAGGCCTGCTGTCCGTTTTGCCAGGCCTTTGTGATTTACATGTAATGGTTGTACTTTTTCCACTGATAGGGTGCAATGGCTAACCCTAGGAAAATGGCCCAGGCCTTACCCACCTCTTTCCCAATAAGGAGCCCAATATTTGATGTTGGCTGTAACCAGTCTTAATTGAATCTTGTTTCAACTTTGATATTGGGTAAAGCAATACAATATTCTCATTTTAGTCGATGAACTAGTTGGACTCTGTGCTTAAAATTATGGATTGTGAGTTTGTTTTGCGTGAAGTTTTATGCTACTTCTACAACTCTGTAAGTAAGAATCAAGAACAGTGCTATAAATCAGATATGAATATTTATTTCTTTATTATCAAAGCTTATCTGTTCTTGATCTAGAAGTTTTGAAAGGGTTATCCCATAGGTATGAAAACTCCTGAAAATAGACACCCAAGTCCTACTTTTGTGAAGTATGTTTATGAATGAGGCAAGCTCAAGGTTCTCCTTGCCTTTTGTTTCTAAATGCTCATAATCGGGTGATTGCAGGTAACATAATAGAGAGAATCGTGGTTCACTGCAACAACAACCAGGATTTCCAAGAATGGATGGAACAGCTGTGCAGACTGATTAGAGGACCTGCCTCCTGCAGTTCTTTATCCAAGACATCATTGTCATCTTGTAGTGCTCATTCTGTAAGTAGCCCGTGTGTTCTGTCCAGGGGTTACTGAATCTCTTGTCAAATTCTGCCTGCTGAGGACTTATAAGAAGCAGTGAGCATGCCCTTAATCTTTGGGTAATCTATATTTGTAGGTTTTTTAGCACAGTTAAACCTCACTAATTCTAATTTCTTGTTGTGGAGAGAGGACTATCTAAATTAATACAAAGGTTTACTTAGAGATGTGTGGTTTAGTTTGACCTTAACTTCGAGTACCAACTAACTGCTAGCAAAGTTTTTCTAACTAGAAGTCCTGCTGAGATGTTTTAATGATAAGATTTATATTAGTTAATAACTGTTATTCTTATATTAATAATATGTTAAGTCAAAACAAATAGTTTACCTTCATAAGTGTTTAAGCATCTCCACATAATCTCATTTATGCTATCACATTCACTGAGTAAACTTCAAGGGTAAACTTAACATCGCCTTCTCCCAAGTTATTATAAATTTAGCATTCATGTAATTTGAATTGATGAGATTTCATTGTACTTGCTGAGTGAGATCGAAGATATGCTGTGTTGTCTGTTAACACTCAAACCTCTGATACTGAAATTCCAGTTTTGAGCACTGTGTGTTGTGGTGGGAAGAACAAGGGCTTTGGCATCAGATCTGGGTTCAAATCTTGGCTTCGCCAATTGGTAGCTAGTTACTTCACTTTGCTAAAGTTTGTCTTAGGTTGTTCTGATGAATGACCTATTTAAGCATCTAATAGAGTGCCAAACACATGACTACACTCATTTGAAATTGACTGCTACTCCACTTTCCTCCCTTATATAGAGAGAAAAATAGCTTTAATGAAATTGCAGAAGAGAGCAGGAGGACAGGATCATAGGATGTTGAGTCCATTTTGTGTTGCTCCTTGGAGACCCCATAACCTTGACTGGAAAGCACCAGTTCTCAAACTGTAGACTTGTTTTCCCTTCTTTCCCTTTCTATGGCTGACTTTGCTGATCCAATGAAGCTATTGTTGTTCTCTCACTGTGGGGCACAAGGTTGGGTTCAAATGGCAGAGTGCCAACATCTCATTGGACATTTTCCCAGTCTTTTAGTTCTACCGGACAGACTCGAGGACCCTTGGAGCCTCCTCAAATTATAAAACCATGGAGTTTAAGTTGTCTACGACCTGCACCTCCACTTAGACCATCAGCAGCTCTAGGTTATAAAGAGGTAATTTTGCTACATGTGGTATAAGATGCTTCTGACAAGCTAATTTTGTTGCTTATTATAGATTGTTCTATGGGAATATGCTTAGAATTTATGATAGGTGATACATGTTAGTCAATCTTGAATTGCTAGACTCAGTGATTTTTAAAAAATTTCTTAATTGTCTATTACCCAATTTTCTATCTACAAATATTTATTGACTATCAACAAGGTTTAAGTGTACTACCCGAATTTCCCTGGCCTCCTTCTGAAGTGCCTCTGGTTTATATTTATGATGATATGATCATTTATAAGTTGGTAGTGATATTCACACATCTCAAACAAGAGCCACTTCATTAAGAGTTGAATTTCTAAACAAGAAGACCCAAATCTGCATTTTGGATTATTTTGATCTATTTAACCATATTAGTAAAGTCTTATGGAAGCAAGCCATAACCTGGATCTATGAAAGTCTGAACTATTTGCTGCAGTTGGAAAGGGAAAAGAATTTAATGAAAGGAATATCTTTTAAAAGGAGTCTTCTAAGTGACAACCTTAGAGGACATTTGATATATGGGTAGTGTGGGGATTTCAAGGTTTTTTTTTTTCTCTCGAAGTTGAAGTCAGGAAATGTCAGTCACTAGCTTCCGTAACTGTGTGGAGTGTTACCTTTTCCATCCAGTGTTTTTTTTCCCTAACCTGTTGCTCATCATTTCAGCTTTCAGAAAAGGTCCTCATTTATTAGTAAATGTTCTTTAAATAGGTCTTACTGAGTGAAGAATTAAGTTTGTGACAATTGTGAGACACATCATAGAATTATGATGCAAAGGCAGCATATATTTCTATAACAAATGTGTGGTTTGATGAGTGATGCAGATTTAGCTGAATTTTGAGTTAGTTTTGATTTAAAATACTATGCTACTGTTTCAATTAATTGTTGCTTCAACTCTTAGTGTAGTGAAAAATGGAACAATATTTAGACACTGGAGGATGTTTTTGATCCTTTCAACCCAACATAATAGGAAAAATAATCCTTGAGCTGAATCTTTACTATGTACCAATAGTTAGAATTTGGCCAGGAAACAGTCCCATGGGTTTGCTTTGGAAATTGACCTACGATACCTGCAATCATCCAATTTTCTTTGACTACCTAAACCAGGAGTGCCACTTCATAGTTATGTAGGTTCCCCCTTTTAATGATGAATATTTCATAATTGTCTGTTACTAAATTCAAATTAAGGTGAACTTTGAATGGTAAAGTTGACTTAATCTTTCACAGAACTAATCCATTAAAACTAAGGCATGATCACTTTGTTTCTGCTGGGAGAAAGGAGTTATTAATAACTTCTTACTATGTGGTGTATAATTTTAGTTATTTTCAGCATTTGTTATTCTGCACAGAACTGTATTCTTTGGGCTTTTGCATGATGGTATTGCATCTGAAACTAATGTGGGGAATGTGATGATATTCTCTCTGTGTGATTTATGATAACACTAACATTTCAAATGTTGTTTTAGAATTATTGATAAATGGATTTGGTCATTGTAACCATCGATCTCTCACGCTCATCTTCTCTTTCTTTACATATTCACTTTAGAGGATGTCTTATATCTTAAAGGTAAGGGTAGAACACTATCTTTGGCTTACAGTGACATCATAATGCTGTTCTGTAACCTTTGATGAAGCTTTCTTTTATGCTTGTTTTGTCCCTTGTTATTATTGGTGGCTAAAATATGAAGATGCAAATCTGACATGTAAGTACTTTCTTCAAAAAGCAGGCTCTTGTGAAATACATATGAAAATGTCATCTTATAATACCTTAAATATGCCTGTTTTCCTGTTTTTTTAATACTGTGTTTTTCCATTTTTGTCATGTGAGTTTTTCATATCTGTTTATTCATATGACAAAAACAAATGCAATAATTTATATAATTCATATCTCCTTTACCTACTAATTAAAAATATAGCTTTATATATGTATATTTAAGCTCAGCTATAGGAAAGTTGCTCCTAACTCAAAATTATTTCCAGTAAGTCATTTATTTGGCTCTTCTCTCTGACCACAGGGAAATTACTTAGTCCCTCTGCCTTAATTTTTCCATCTGACAAATAGAAATTAATATTCTTTGTTATGGGACTGTTGCTAAGGAAAATTTATTTAAAGAATTTCAAGCTCTTTGAAAAGTGGCGTATACTATAATAGTAGTTACAATTGTTATTTAATTCCCTTAAAACTGTATTAGTGGGGAATATAAACTAAGTTAGTTAAACTTTTATTTCTCTAGGATTGACATCCGTTACTTTTTCTGCAGATGGTACCCTAAAGGCATTTGGCCTCCTGGAGAATCTGCTGCATCTTCAGTAGGCACACTCCATTCTTATTTCCATCTCTCTGGCAATTGAGAGGATAATGTGTTTTATTTAACCTTTCAAAGTTTATTGGAGCCATTTTTATCGTGTCTAGTATTAAATTTTGATGCACTCCTAACTGAGACTGTCAAAATAAGAGAGAGCCATTCTATTTAATTTCATTTGCTCTTTTAAATTTGTTTTTGGAGGAGAATTTTAATTCATAAAGAAAACTCTGTTCTTGCAGGAGTCTAGTAAAAGCCCCAAAACAATGAAGAAGTTTCTTCATAAAAGAAAGACTGAAAGAAAGCCATCAGAGGAGGAATATGTGATTCGGAAAAGTATGTGTTTTGTACTTCCTGAAAGTTGATGTGGATGAAATAACAGAAGAACTTTTTTAAAGCAGATAATTAGAGAATTTTTCTCTGGCATCACGTGTTACACAAAGTAAAAATACAAAAAACAAAAAAAAAACTCATGGAAAGTTTTGGTCACCTCTAAGATTTTTGAATAAGCCACCTCCTGCTGCACTTCATATCATCTTAGGCAGATACCATCTGTATGATTTTTGTGTTGAATATTTTGACCCATCTGATTTAGAACCACTAAAAGGACCATTTGTTGCAGATACATTTTTCCCTCTTAGTTTCTGATGCCTGCAATAATTTCCTCTACTGAGATAGACTAAATAGACCTGAGACTGAAATCCTTCTGGAAGTCTAATACTCTGTGATGTTCTCAGTTAGCCAAGGAATCACCCTGCTGACATGTAGATTTGCAGCCGGACTGTAAAGTTGATTAGCCAATCGATATGTACTTACTTGCCTCTATGGCTGAGAGTAAGTGATATCTCACAAACGGGTGACAGAACTGTGTTTATAAGTCAAGAAATATAGTCTGGATAAAACTCTAGCTTCTTCATCCTCCATCCCCCACCCCACACTTAGGTATGCACATCAGCATGTTAACAGGATTCTGCCATCCAGTCATTTCAAGAATGAGTCAGAGGAGGATGAAGGAAGAGAGAGAATCAATGACTATGCTAGCTGGTTAGAACATGGGTGGGGTTAATGGGGAAAGCTTCCTAGAGAAGATGAGCCTTGAAATTTGAAGGAGAGGAAGGATGTGGTGCATCGGATGAGAACTGAGGCTAGGATCAAACCCAGTGCTATAATTGTGGCCATGAAGAGAAACTACAGGACTCCCCAATTTAGAACTCTGGGTGGACTACTGACCCCAGAGCTCCATGGGGATATTGTCACTCTCTCTCCATTATGAGGGTTTGACAGCTTTTCCTCCTGCCTTTCAGAAACACCACTGTTCACAGAAGCCAGTCCCCAGTGTACTGGGGAGTGCTCTGCACTTTTTGAGGGTCCAGAGGCATATATCTCTACGAAAAGTCATTATTATTTAAATTTCATAGGTACAGCTGCTCTGGAAGAAGACGCTCAGATTCTTAAAGTGATTGAAGCCTACTGTACCAGCGCAAACTTTCAACAAGGCCATAGCTCAAGTAGGTTTCCCCAAACCACTTTCTCTAATCAATAATGTTTCTTTTTCACTGCTCATTGCCTCTTATAAGAGACAAGCAACTCACTTGGGTTGCAGGGTGTGTAAAGCAGGTGACTTGATGCAGAGGAGCAGTGTAGGACTGCATCTTTCAGATAAGGTGGTTTTGGCTACCAAGCGGTTTGTTTACCCAGTTTCTTTTCACCCAGAGAGAAAGAGATGCAAGACTAAAAAAGTTGGAGGTGATGAAATGAAAAAAATTTTTTAAAGTCATTCTCCTTTGAAGTACACAGATACCTTCACCAACACTAGTTAGGAATTAAAGAGCCCATAGAGTTCCTGTGTCTGTGAACTGATGCTAATCTCTTCTTATAGGCAGATTGGAAAGGAAGTCAAAATACTATCTTTGATCAGCTGCATATTTAAGTGAACAGTGCTTCACAAAACTCATTTCAAAGTTTCTCTGAAAATCTGGAAATATAGCTACCTAGCAGGGGCTGTTCAGAGTGTATACAATTTATCAGGGAGATATTAGAAGAGGGTATTTCCCCGAACAACTTTCAGGCCATAAATTGAAAGTGAGATAGTTTTCTGATTCATCCTTGTGCTTTTTAAAAAGCCAGGTTAGTTATGTCTCTTGTCTTCCATTATTATACACATTCGGGATATGTTGCATGGGGTTTTGGCATCTGGGTAAGAAATAAGTTCTCCATCATTCTTCATGTTGGACAACTACTAACCCATCGCTTGAGTGTGGAAAGGGATTACTTAGGAGGATTGCCTTGATTACTTTCAGAGTGAGATATCTCTAAGGCTGTTATGAGGAAAACGCTCCATGTGAAAGTTGACACATTTGACCGTGAAGAGGGAAATGTCACAACTTCTGCTTCACAGATAAAACCTGGCTGTGGCTTTGGCCATGTCCTGCTCTAATAACAAGTTTTGTAGAGCCAGGAAAGGAAAATGAGAGCAGTTTTTCGTGAAAACTAGGAATGAGATGGGACCAAGAAGACACCACAGGAAACAACCCTCATATAGTAAAATCTGATCTCATCTCCTCCCCCCACCACCTCTCTTCACATAAATACAGTCTAGAGTCAATAAATCTGCTCAGAGGTACAGGCAGGGGTTCTGGCCTAAAGAGTCACATTTTCGGCTCTCCTCCCTAGCCTACCTTTTGCATGTGGAAGGTGTCTAGTGCAGCAAGCCTTTTAACATCATGGCGACCTACCACCCTCTATCCCTCTCCAGCCAGAAGTCCAATTTCTCTAGAACTGACTGCTATTGTTTCTTGATGTATTCAGTTGGTTGGTCAGTTAGTCAGTCTGCTATTTACTTATTAAGTACCTATGAAGTGCTAGGCCTTATGGAAGGCAGAGACACAGCCACCTGAGGAGAGAGGAGGTGATCAAGTGAAGGCAATGAGTGTTCACAACTTGGAGGAGCCTGGCTTAGAAGAGCAGAAACCAGTGGCTCAGGGAGACTGAAGATTAAGAGCTCGCACTCTGGGAGGATCCAGAAGTTAGGGGGAGATTGGAAGTGCAGGAGAGTTGTTTGGTCAGGTCCCATGTCTGTTCTATCACCTCTTCTAATCCCAGATCCTGGAGACAGTCTAAGCAGAGAGGAATCCTGTATCTTTCCCGCTGAAATGATAATCTCCCAACACTGATTCAACCTTTGATCAAAATGGTCTTACCTGACCCTGCCTTACCTTATTAGACTATAAAGAGAACAAATGGGAGTGAGCGATACTTCCGTAGCCCTTTAAGCACATTGTGTTCCAGTGCAGTGCTACTCTAAATTTACTAAAATTATATAACAGCACAGCATAGGATGTGGTGTGTCCTCCCCTGGAGATGTGCAGAGACAGAATGATCATTAGTCAGTTTTTTGCTGTTGAGGAGACAAGACAGAAAAAGATGGGGTCTTGGTTGAGGACAGGTATCAGTGTGGCCCTTTCACATTATTTCTCTGAATATAAAATGCTCTCCTCCCCAAGATTGAATCAATATATTTAATATAGTATTTCCTAACTTCAGAAAGATTTAGTCATTAAATGTTGAGTGACTCTTCTCTGGGTCCAAGGTTGCGAAATACTATAAACCAAGACCCTTCAATAACAATAGAAGAAAGGAACTAACACCTATAAATAGTCCTCACTAGTAATTCTTCCCTCTCCTTTCTCTTGCAACCCTTGTTTGTAGATGCTCGCAAGGATTCAGTTCCACAAGTCTTACTCCCTGAAGAAGAGAAACTCATCATTGAAGAAACCAGAAGCAACGGCCAGACCATCATTGAAGAAAAGTGAGTAGAGTAGGTTAAAATTTTTCTAATTTGTCTGGAGCTGGAAAGAAGGTTCTGGCTGGGCAATGTGGCTTTGGCATAGCCTGCAATGGAGGACTGTCTCTTCTCATCTGAGTATGTGGCCCTTTTTGCTGATTGTGTAACTGGGAGCCTCAGAAGGGCTGTCTCCCAGCAAATAGAAGAGGGAAGGAGAGACACAGAGGGTGAAACTGTGGTGGCTGTCCCTGGAGCCCATTCCCCCATATAGTAAAGTGCTGCAGGGTACACAGGAATGTCACTCTACATGGCTTTAGGAGGTGCCTGCCCAGAGGGATATTTCTCACATTTATTGAGTCAGGCACTAGACTTATACCTACTTAATCTCATTTAAAATTCTACAGCAATCCAGTTAGATGAGCATGACTTTCACCACTTTTACAGATGAGGAAACTGAGGTTCAGGGAAATTATGTCCCTGGCCTACCTTTGCACAGTAATGAGAGTGACCTAATGGAGGAAAATTAGGTCAAATAGCTTATGGCTCATAAAATAAACACAAAGTAGCCAAATAATTCATTTGTTTAAACTTGAGTCATTTCTGAAGTCAGGCCTAAATTTGCATCAGACAGCATATTTCAAAGTGCTTGGCACTGTCATTGTGCAGTACTTTTCCGCCTAGTGTATTAAGTGATGTAGCCAAATGGTAAAGCCCTGGGGCTTATGAGAAGAACAGCTCTGGTTCAACTCCAAATTCTGCTACTTGTTGGCCCTGTAATCTGTGGCAAGTTCCTTTACCTATCTGTACCTCAGTTTCCTCATCTTTAAAATGGATATGATAATAATACTTTCAGGGTTGGTGAAGGCTTAAATGGAATAATTATAAAGGCTACCACATGATGATCACTCAATAAATAATTATACTATGTATAATTATAAATGATTATATATTATAATTATTTTTAAATTACTGTTAGCATTCAATATTATATTAGTTTCAGGGGAATAGTATAATAGTAAACTTTTATATAACTTATTAAGTGATACTCCCAATAAGTCTAGTACCCACCCACCTGGCACCATACATAGTTATTTACAATATTACTGACTATATTACCTATGTTGTACTTCACATCTCCACGACTATTTTGTAATTGCAAATTTGCACTTCTTAAATCCCTTCCTCTTTTTTACACAGCACCCCCAACCCCTCTCCCATCTGAAAACCATTAGTTTGTTCTCTGTATCTATGAATTTGTTTCTGTTTTGATAGTTTATTTTGATTTTTAGATTCTACATGTGAGATCACATGGTATTTGTCTTTCTCTGTCTGACTTATTTCACTTAGCATAATACTCTCTAGGACAGTCCATGTTGTTGCAATTGTTAAGATTTCATTTTTTATAGCCAAGTAATAGTCCATTGCATGTGTGTACCACATCTTATCTATCCAATCATCTATTGCTGGACACTTAGGTTGGTTCTATATCTTGGTTATTGTAAATAGCACTGCAGTAAACATAGGGATGTATATATCTTTTTGAATTCATAATTTGGATTTCTTCAGGTAAATATCCAAAAGTGGGATTGCTGGGTCATATGATAGTTCTATTTTTAATTGTTTGAGGAATCTTCATACTGTTTTGCATAGTGGCTGCACCAATTTGCAATCCCATCAACAGTACACAAGGGCTCCACACCCTAGCCAACACTTGTTTGTTGATTTATTGATGCTAGCCATTCTGACAGGTTATGAGATGATATCTCTTTGTGGTTTTAGTTTGCATTTCTCTGATGATTAGTGATGTTGAGCATCTTGTCATATGTCTATTGGCCATCTGTATGTTCTCTTAGGAAAATGTCTATTCATGACCTCTGCTCATTTTTTAATTGGATTGCTTGTTTTTTGGTGTTAAGTTGTATGAGTTCTTTATATTAGATATAAACTCCTTCTTGGATGTATCATTGACGAATACCTTTTCCTATCCAGTAGGTTATCTTTTCGTATTGTTGATGGTTTTCTTTGCTGTGCAAACACTTTTTAGTTTGATATAGTCTTGTTTGTTTATTTTTTCTTCTGTTTCCCTTGCCTGAGGAGACATATCCAAAAAATATTACTAAGTGCAATGTCAGAGAGTTTACTGCCTATATTTTCTTATAGGAGATTTACGGTTTGGGGTCCTGTAGTTAAATCTTTAATTATTTTGAGTTTTTTCTTGTATATGATATAAGAATGTGGTCTATTTTAATTTTTTTGCATGTATCTGTTCAGTTTTCCCATCACCATTTATTAAATACGCTATCTTTACCCCATGACATATTTTTGCCTCCTTTGTCATAGATTAATTGACCATATAGGCATGGATTTATTTCTGGGCTCTCTATTCTCTTCCACTGATCTGTGTATCTCTTTCTATGCCAGTACCATTCTATCTTGATTACTACAGCTTTGTAGTATAGTTTGATATCAGGTAGTATGATACCTCCAACTTTGTTCTTCTTTCTCAAGATTACCATGGCTATTCAGGATCTTTATGGTTCCATATAAATTTTAGGATTATTTGTTATAGGTATCTGAAAACTGATATTGATATTTTGATAGGGATTACATTGAATCTATAGATTGTTTTGGGTTGTATGGCCATTGAACGATGTTAATTCTATCTATGAGCATGGTATATGCTTCCATTTATTTGTATCTTCTTTAATTCCTTTCTTCAATGTCTTATTAATTTCTGAGTACAGGTCTTTTACCTCCTTGGTTAAGTTTATTCCTAGGTATTTTCTTGATGTAATTATGAATGGGATTGTTTTCTTATTTTCTTTCTGATAGTTCATTACTGGGGTACAAAAATGCAACTGATTTCTGAATATTAATTTTGTATCCTGCTACCTTACTGAGTTTATCAGTTCTAATAGGTTTTTGTGGAATCTTTAGGGTTCTCTTTATATAGTATCATATTATCTGCAAATAATGACAGTTTTACTTCTTCCTTTCCAATTTGGATGCTATTTATTTCTTCTTGTCTGATTGCTGTGGTTAGGTCTTCCAATACTATGTTGAATAAAAGTGGTGAAAATAAACATCCTTGTCTTGTTCTTGATCTTAAGGAAAATGCTTTAACTTTTCCTCATTGAGTATATTAGCTGTTTTTGTCATATATGGCCTTAATTATGTTGAAGTATGTTTCCTCCATTCCTATTTTGCTGAGGATTTTTATTGTAAATATGTGTTGAATTTTGTCAAATGCTTTTTCTGCATCTATTGATATGATCATATGATTTGTATCCTTCATTTTGTTTACATGATGTGTCATGTTAATTGATTTGCAGATCTGGAATAAATCTCACTTGATGATGGTGTATGATCTTTTTAATGCATTGCTGAATTTAGTCTGCTAATAATTGTTTTTGAGGAATTCTGCATCAATGTTCATCAGGAATATTGCTCTGTAATTTCCTTTTTGTAATATCTCTGTCTTGTTTGGGAATCAGGATAATGGTGAACCTGTAAAGTGAGCTTGGGATTCTTTCCTCCTCTTGAATTTTTTGAAATATTTTGAGAACAATAGGTGTTAATTCTTTTTTGAATGTTTGGTAAAATTCATCTGCAAAGCCATCCACTCCAGGACTTTTGTCTATTAGGAGTTTTTTTTTTTTTATTAATGACTTGATTATGTTAGTAGTTATTGGTCTATTCAGAATTTCTGTTTCTTCATGATTCAGTCTTGAAAGATTGTAAGCTTTTAGGAATTTATCCATTTCTTGCAGGGTATTCACTTTGTTGGCATAGAATCGTTCAAAGAATTTTCTTATAAGCCTTTGTATTTCCATGATGTCAATTGTCACTGATTTTATTTATCTGTTTTTCTTGTTGAGTTTGATGAAGGTTTATCATTTTTGTTTGTTCTTTTAACTTTTCAAAGGAACCAGCTCTTGTTTTCAGTGATCTTTTGTACTATTTTTTAGACTCCATTTCATTTATTTTTGCTCTAATTTTTATTATTTCCTTCCTTCCACTCACTTTGGACTTTATTTGCTCTCTTTGTACTAGTTCTGTTAGTTGTAAGGTTAAATTTTATTTTTGAGAGGTGCTGCATCATTAATACAAGTTGTCTTCACAAAGAGATGAAGGCAAGAGGCAGGATTTAGCCCTCATTCCCATCCACATGCTCCAGAGGATGAAAAAGAACCCCATCTTTGTCTTCGACCCTCTCAACTCCCAGAGACAATTCCTTCCTCTAGTAGTGGCACAGATACTGGGAGGCTGGCTCATGAAAATAGGACCCTCTTCTTATTTTGGAAGATGGTCTGCTGCTTTTGGTAAGCACTCTTAGTCTGAATGTCTGCTATCTTCATGGCCAGCTGACAAAAATGCTAAGCTTAGATTTTTTACTTGAGATTTTTCTTGTTTCTTAAGGTCTTTCACTGTGTCCCATGGATTTTGAGTTGTTGTGTTTTCATTTTCATTTTTGTCAAGGTATCTTGATTTCTTCCCTGATCTTGTTGTTAAACCATTCAATTTTTAGAAGCATGTTATTTAACCTCCATGTGTTTCTGTGTTTTTCAGTTCTCTTCTTGTAATTAATTTCTAGTTTCATACCATTGTAAACAGAGAAGATGCTTGCTAAGATTTTAGTCTTCTTAAACTTATTGAGACTTGTTTTGTGGCCTAACATGTAGTCTCTCCTGGAAAATGTTCCATGTGCACTTGAAAAGAATGTATATTCTCCTGCTATTGGTCTAATGTGTCATTTAAGGCTGCTGTTTTCCAGTTGATTTTTCATCTGGATGACCTATCCATTGATATTAATGGTGTGTTAAGTTCCCCTTCTATAACTGTATTACTATCAATCTCTCCTTTCATGTCCATCAATATTGCTTTATATATATAGGCATTCTTACAATGGGTGCATACATATTTGCAAAAAGTATATCCTCTTGCTGGATTGATCCCTTTATCTTTATGAAATGTCTTTTTTTTTGTCTCTTGTTATAGTCTTTGTTTTAAAATTCATTTTGTATATCAGTATTACTATCCCAGGGTTTTTGTTTTTATTTTGCTTTTGTTTTCATTTGCATGAAATATCTTTTTCTATCCCTTTATTTTCAGTCTGTGTATGTCTTTTGATCTGAAGTAGGCTTATCTTAGGCAGCATATGTATGAGTCTTGTTTTCTTATCCATTCAGTCACCCTGTGTCTTTTGATTGAAGCATTTAATCCATTTTTATTTAAAATAATGATTGATAGGTATGTAGTTATTACTATTCTATTGTTTATATTTTTACTCTTTTTTTTATTTTTTTCCTTCTTAAATTAGTTTCTTTAACACTTCTTGTAATACTGGTTTGGTAGTGATGATTTCCTTTGGCTTTCTTTTTTTATTGTTGGGAAACTCTTTATCTGTCCTTCAGTTCTAAATGATAGCTTTCTTGGGTGGAGTAATCTTGGTTGTAGATCCTTTCTTTTCATCACTTTGAACATTTTGTGCCAATCCCTTCTGGGCTACAGAATTTCTGCTGAGAAATCAGCTGACAGATAGGGGATCTCTCTTGTAGGTGAATAACTGATTTTCTCTTGATGCTTTAAGATTCTCTGTATTTAACCTTTGATATTTTAATTATGATATGTCTTGCTGTGGGCTTTTTGAGTTCTTGTTTGGGACTCTGTGTTTCCTTCACCAGGTTAGGGAAGGAAGTTTTCAGTCCTTATTTCTTTTTTTTTTTTAATTAAGTTTATTGAGGTAACATTGGTTAATACAATCATATAATTTTCAGGTGTACATTATCATTTGACATCTGCATATTCTATTGTGTGTTTACCACCCAAAGTTCAGTTTCCTTCAGCTACCATATATTTGATCCCCTTTACCCACTTCACCCTTCCCCTACCTCCCTATATTTGTCCCTCTTTACCCCATCTACCTCCCTCCTCCTCTCCTACCCCACTAGTAACTACTACACTATAGTCCTCTGGTAACCACTAGTCTGTAGTCCATGGCCATGAGTTTCCGTTTGTCCTGCTCATTTGTTGCTTTTAGGTTTATATCCCAAATATAAGTGATATCATGTGATTTTCAACTTTTTCTGTCTGGCTTATTTCACTTAGCATGATTATCTCAAGGTCCATCCATGTTGTCGCAAATGGCAGTATTTCATCTCTTCTTATGGCTGAGTAATATCCCATTGTATATATGTACCACAGCTTCTTTAGCCAATCATCTATCATAGGGCACTTCAGTTGCTTCCATGTCCTGGCCACTGTGAATAATGCTGCTATGAATATTGATGTGCAAATATCTTTTTGGATATGAGTTTTCAAGTCTTTGGGGTAAATACCCAGTAGAGGGATTCCTGGATCATATGGTAGATCAATTCTTAGTTTTTTTGAGGAAGCTCCATACTGTTTTCCATAGTGGCTGTACCAATTTGCAGTCCCACCAACAGTGTATGAGGGTTCCTATTTCTCCACATCTTCTCCAACATTTGTTATTGCTTGTCCTGTTGATTATAGCCATTCTAACAGGTGTGAGATGGTATCTCATTGTGGTTTTGATTTGCATTTCCCTAATAGCTAGTGATGCTGAGCATCTCTTCATATATTTGTTGGCCATTTGTATGTCCTCCAAGGAGAAGTGTCTGTTCAGGTCCTCTGCCCATTTTTTGATTGGATTATTTGTTTTTTGTTGTTGTTATTGAGTTGTATGAGTTCTTTGTATATTTTGAATATTAGGCTCTTGTTGGAAGTGTTGCTTGCAAATATATTTTCCCATTTGGATGGTTGTCTCTTTACCTTGTTGACAGTTTCTTTTGCTGAGTGAAAGCTTTTTAGTTTGATGTAGTCACATTCATTTATCTTAGCTTTTACTTCCCTTGCCTTTGAGGTCAAATTAATAGAAACATCTTTTAGTCCAAGGTCCTTGAGCTTAGTTCCTATGTTTTCTTCTATGCATTTTATTTTTTCAGGTCTTATATTCAGTCCTTAATCCATTTTGAGTTAATTTCGGTGTGTGGTGATAGACAGCAGTCTAGTTTCATTCTTTTGCAGGAGGCTTTCCAGTTTTCCCAGCACCATTTATTGAAGAGGCTTTCCTTTCTCCACTGTATGTTCTTGGCTTTTTTGTCAAATTGCTTCTGGACTCTTGATTCTGTTCCACTGGTCCATGTGTCTGTTTTCCTGCCAATATCAGGCTATTTTGATTACTATCGCATTGTAGGATAATTTGAAGTTGGCCAGAGTGATGCCTCCAGCCTTATTCCTTTTTCTCAGGATGGCTTTGACAATTTAGGGTCTTTTGTGCTTTCATACAAATCTGATGGTTCTTTATTCTATTTTTTAAAAAAATGCCAATGGGATTTTGATGGAGATTGCATTAAATCTGTATAATGCTTTCGATAATATGTTCATTTTACCTATGTTGATTTTTCCAATCCAAGAACACAAAATACCTTTCCATTTCTTCAGTCCTTATTTCTTTAAATAGATTTTCAATCCCTTGCTCTCTCTCTTCTCCTTCTGGTAACCCTATGATTCAAATGTTGTTACAGTTGATGTTGTCCCAGAGATCCCTTAAACTTTCCTTATTTTTTAATTCTTTTTTTTTCCTTTTGCTGTTCTGATTAGGTGTTTTCTGCTATCTTCTCTTCCAAATCAATGAATCTCTCCCCTACTTCATCTAATCTACTGTTTATTTTATCTAGTGTATTCTTCATTGCAATTATTGTATTCTTCATTTCTGACTGGTTGTTTTCTATGGTTTCTGTCTCTTTGTGTAAACTCTCACTGAGTTTATCTACTCTTCCCCTAAGTTCATTGAGCATTCTTATAACCAGTGTTTTGAACTCTGTATCTGGTCGATTGCTTATTTCTATTTTGTTTAGTTCTTTTTCTGGAGTTTTGTCCTGTTCTTTCATTTGGGACATATTTTTTTGTCTTTTCATTTGGCTGCCTACCTGTGTTGTTACTATATATTATGTTGATCTGCTAAATCTTCCAGTCTTAGCACATTGGCCTTATGTAGTAGGGGTCCTGTGGGGCCCAATGGTGCAGTCTCCTTGGTCACCTGAGCCAGGTGCTCCAGAGGTATTCCTGGTGTGGACCCTCCTGTTATAGCTGAGCTTTGATTGCTTTTAGCATATCAGTGAGTGTGATTGACCCTCAGGCTGACTGTCCATGACTACAGCTGATGAGCTATTATACAGTGGCTGATTTCATAGAATAGTATTTGTTTCAGTAGGGCTCTTGTGCCTGCCCAGTCCACCTTTAGGGCTTTTTGTTTGTGGAGCTAATCAGGTGGTGCTCTGGAGTGATCCAAAGATGGTTACTGAGTGCATTCATTCTAGGGCCTCTTGGGAAGGGCTCTGGTGCAGGCCAAGATCAGTTGCTATCTGTGCCCAGCCCAGAGGCACCTGATAGGAGCTACAAAGTGATCTGTAGTTGGTAGTTTCCTGTGCTGAGCTTGAAGGTGCTTCAGAGATGCTAAGCTGTGAACTGAGTCTGGCTACCACTAGTGCCAAGCTTGGGGCCACTTAGCATGCAGTACAGAACATGCCAAGTTCAGCTACTGCTTGTTTGGGGCATGTGAACCTTTGATAGATTTTAGGAAAGTATGCAGTGCAGGCTGAGGCTGGCCACTTGTGTGGAACAGCTGCTGAAGGAGGTTCAGGCCAATGTGTGAATTGGGTGGGGCAGCATCTCAGGAATTTACCAGGGTAGGGTAAGCAGTGTTTGCTTGGTTGATGGAGACTTGGACCTGGGGCTCACCTCTGTCTGTAGGCTGGGCGGGGAGAGGGCCTATTATTATAGCAATATTAATCCCCACGACAACTTTGTAATGTTTTCAGGGAATGTGGTATTATCCCCATTTTGTATGTGGGGAAAGTAAGACCAAGAGAGGATGATAAGGAAACTGGTTACCCAGGGTTAGAGGTCTGGCAAATGCTAGGATCACACTTGGAACCAAAATTTCCAAAGTCCTTGTCCAAGGAAAGAGCCTGAGAGGAAATGACTGCTCTACAACTCAGCCAGAGCATTTTATCTTTTTTTCTGGAATACGTGGGATCTTCCAGGAATAATGCCCCTGACTTTATGTCATGTGTTGTGTAGGTTCAGATAGGTGAGAAGGGCAGGCAATGTCAAAGCACAGATATTGTAGGACAGACAGGGCCCTGTGATACCTCTCATTATATGTTAGCCGATGTTCATTCCTGCCCCAAAGAAAGAAATCAAAATCTGATGCTGAGCCCCAGTCTCTTTTTTTGTACTCAATCAAGCTGAGAAGTGAATGGCAAAGGAGATGGGAAGTACAGAAAATGTGCAATAACGTGGCATTTGCATTAACATGTGTGGTAGTGGTGGTGGTTAGCCTATAACAATAAGGAATACAAGGACAATTTATAGCAGTATCTCTTCTGATCAGCTAGAAAATCACTGTTTTTCAGGATCTTTACTTAACAATATTTAACAAGATTTTAAGCCAGCTATTAATCTCTGGACTTTATATTCTAGGAGCCTTGTTGACACTGTTTATGCCTTGAAGGATGAGGTCAAAGAACTGAAACAGGTAATGAAATATAAAATCTCTTTTTCAGATTTTTGAATTAGCAGAGGGCCAGGACCAGAGCTTTAGAGAATGTTTGTATTTCAAGAAAGAAGGATTGGTTAGAGAGAGATAGTAGAATCAAGTGGCTGCCTTGTCTTAGAAGTTAAGGGAGGGGAGTTTGAGGAAGGAAAGTGTAGTGAGTGGTGAAGGCTACCAAGAGGATGATTGAGAAGAGCCCTGAGAAGGAGTCCATTTGTTTGGTAATCAACAAGTCTTTTCCCATCATAGGAGAATAAAAGAATGAAGCAATGCTTGGAAGAAGAATTGAAATCAAGAAGGGACCTAGAAAAGCTGGTCCGGAGGCTGTTGAAGCAAACTGATGAGTGCATTCGGGCTGAGTCCAGTAGCAAGACCTCCATTCTTCCATAACCATTACTGTGCAGCTGGGCAGAGTGTACCATCAGCATATCTTGAAACGTCCAGCTGAATGGTTTGGCTCAGTTTGCTCACCTCTCTGGTTTTTATTTTGTATTTGAGTCAGCCCCTTTCCCCTCTATTCGCTTGAATGCTTATTGTTGGTTGGTTGGTTGGTTACATTTTTTCAATAGGGGTAAAAGCAAAAGGTGATGGTAAAAGTCTCCTTAGCATCTTTTCCATTCAATAACAAAAAGAAAGCTAATGTAGGCAAATGACCTAAGTGGTCTTCAGATGGCCTTCAATTCATAGTGCCTCTTTAACAACCGTTACTCTTTTGGGGCTGGCTACTATCCCAAAGCAGCTGGCCATGGCTTATTAAAGGTGTAATTGACTTTTCCCTCAATGCTTTCCTATACTTGGAAGCCCTCCAGTACTTAAGTTACTGAAAGCAAAACTTTTTGAGCTATGACTAGAATAGGGTGAAAGATGAACACATTTGCCCAATGATCCAGTTGCCCTTCCCTGAACCATCATGTGCCACTCCTCAATGTACACTTTTTTTTTATTACTGCCCTCTGCTGTTTATAAGACCAAGAAAACAGTAATACCCCTATTTATCTTGTGTTGGTTTACATTTTAACTCTGTGGGTCAGAAGTTCTGGTCATCCATACCAACACCAAATCCATTAGCAAGTTGCACTAGATAGTCCTCACTTCAGCAGCAGAGTTGACCATCTCTACCCCAGTACATGATATGATTTTCCCCTAGCCTTCTGCCTCATGTGTAAGTTTATTATCTCCTCAGTGCTTTTGGCCAACCATACCAAGTGGTGTTTAAACTAGTACATGTGTGCTTTGCTTACTTTTTAAAAATATAGTCTGTGAGCAGTTACTTTACTTACATTGTATATTAAAATTACGACTTCTCATCTTTTTAAAACAATCTTCCATTGAGGAAATATTGTGCCCTAGTAGATAGCTTTAACTCACTTTAATGCTCTCCCATATATGCTGTGAGAAGCTGTAATATCCATCAGCCTCTTTAAGTAAGACTTCTTTGCATATCTGGGAAGAAAAGGCCACTCTAGTAGCTGTGTGTTGGTTACTAGTGAAGCTGATTATTTGAAATTGGTTTATTTAAGTTGCTCATCAAATCAAACCATCGCCTTTATCAGTATCTCAGAAATTAAAACTGTGATAAACCAGGTTTAGATGATGGTCACAGAAGGGCAGCACACATCCAAATTTCATATAATCAAAAGTCAGCCCAAGGCTCTCTCCCAAATTGGTGAAATTTGTCCAAGTGGTCAAGATGGACTGGAAAGAGAGCAGAGGACCAATGGACTAATCAAAGTTGTCTTCCAGATACATTTAATGAGTGCCTATAAATGTGGGTTTTACAAATGTTGTTTAGAAATCAAACTTGAAATTTGAAACCCCCAGCTTGCCAAGCCCTTTTTCTTTCTAGTACTGGGGGTCTCAAATTCCTATAGCTACATGGTACAGGGCTGTTGACTGCTTGCTGCACAGCAGAAATTACACCATCCACAGGAAATGGACTATTCCTGCAGTCCAAATCAGCCAACCACACATGGCTGTCATGGGAAGCTGAAGAGTGAAGGAGATTTCTAGGAATTGGCTGTCATTCTGTTTAAGCACAGCAGTTTAGATATGCCATCTTTCACCTAAAAATTGAAAACAACACAGATCTTAGTATCTGTTGTGTTGGTGGTTAGTCAATGGCTTGCGATAGATGTGCATACTATATTCATAGGAAACATGTTTGTGATTACAAAATATTTTAGTTGATAAGGTATAGCTTAAAATATTGAAAGGTCTTTATTTTAAAGTGACATGTACATAATGCATGTTTTGGGGACTTAGCTCTTCTGATGAGAGGCCCTCAGTACTCTGGGTAATGAAGCTTGTGCAAAGTGGTGTCCACACCCATACACTAAACAGTAATATAAAGGAAACAAAGCCATGTTAACCTGAGAGCAGTGTCTCCTTAGTTATGTTGTTTACAATACTCTATAAATAAATGGGTTCCTGTTACTCTGTAATTAAACTGCTGCCCTTAGAGGCTTTTCAGTTTCTCTTCTGTCATGCCCTTCTTACACAACCTCAAATTTTCTAACTTGTTTTTATTTGGAAGACTTTTAAAATAGACATTTTCAATAAATAAGAATAATAATGCTTTATAAAATAAGTCCTGTGGTTTTTTTTGCTAGCTAGTATGCAGAAAGATTTCTCATGCTATGTCAGCTTCCTTTCCTATTTCCCTCATTACTCTCCACTCTCACCCCCTTGACAGCTTTGACTTTTTTCACTCAGTGAAGATAATATTTGCTCCACACTTCACACAGATAATACATGCCATGAGACAGACCTTCCTTAACTTCTCTACCCCTCTCCTTCTGGCCCCAGACTATAAAATGTCTGTATCTCTTCTCACCATTTTCCTTCCAATACTAGAGAGATATATTTTCCTGTTCAAGTTTATCCTTTGACCTTTAGTCTTGCCCCATCCCTCTTTATATTTTGCAAGATTTTTTAAATCACTAATATCCTTTGTGACTACAGTTCTAATGCTGGTAGCAGCAGTCAGGACGAATATATTTGTTCCACCTCAAGATAGATGATCTGAATGTTATCTATTGCTACTCAGCATCCATTCTTACCCTCATTGTGTTTCCTCCTGGAAGGCAAAAAATACACATTCCAGATTTGCAGCTAGGGTTCTGGATACAATGTGGGTTCTGATACATTTTTAGTTCTAGCAATGAGATGCCTTTGTACAATATTTGGAAGGCTTAAGTTAGGTAGAAAATAATTTCCTGGGTCTTGTTGTCTAGCAGGCAGTTCAAAGGATGTGTTTGTGGCTTCTGTACTCCATATTCCAGTGTGTATGCTCACAGCTTTGTAGGCGAAAAACTGTAATGGCAGTAGTGCTGATGGTAGCAGCAGCAACAGGTTCCTAAACTAGATTTGGACCACAACTGCAGTGATATGACCTTGAAGCCATTAGTCCAATGACAGGCCCCTGACTTCCACTTCTGTAGCCAATGATTTTGTAGGTACCTCATATTACTTTTCTACTTGAAATATATTCAGTGGTTTATGTTTTGTGCTCTGAAGCAATATAACTTTGTACCTCCTGTGTTAGGCCCCGTACTAAGTGTTTTACATGATTGAGCTCATGTAATCCCCACAACCCTATGAGGTATTCACTATTGTTATCCCCATATTACAAGTGAACAGAGGTACAGATTTTGAACAATATGCTGGTATATGTGGAGTTTGGATTTGAAACCCTGGTCTCTCTGGCTCTTGGATCCATGCTCTTTCTACCATATTTCTTCCTCTGCAAATTAAAAAATCTAGGAAATACTTTTCAATATCTATCTTGACCTCTGCAGTATTTGACCCTTGCCTCCTTTATATATCTCTCCTTCCTTGGTTTTCATGATCTTAACTTTTCTGGCATTCATTCAACCTTTCTGACCACCTCTCAGTCTCCTTTTTTGGATCTCCCTCATTTGCCTATCCCTGAACATTACTGATCCTCAACACTCTTTTCTTCTTCTTTTCATTTTTATAGGCTCTTCCTGGATAAACTTGTCTACTGCAATAACTTCATTTATCAAAATGCAGATGACTCTCATGTCCGTATTTTTCCATCCTGACCTTTCTTGTGAGCTCCAGACCCATGGATACAAACTACCTGGATATTTCAGCTTGGATGTCCAACAACACCTCAAACTCAACATGTCCCAAATTAGACTCCTTGTTTCTATTCTTGAATCTGCTTTTCCAATGTTTCCCATCCCAGTGAACAGTGCCCCTGTCCACTTAGTTGCCCCAACAAGAAAAACAGGCATTTTCCTTCATTCCAGAACCCCCTACTCAACCCTGAATAAATTTATACATTAACCCTTTATAAGTCTAGTCATCAAGTCTTACCATTTTTAACTCTTGTATCCCCTGAATTTCTCACCATCCTCATAACCATTGTCTATTTTTAGCACCTGTCACCTCTCCCTTGCACTAATCTCCTGCCTCGTGTATTACCTCTATTATGGCCTCTTTGGGGCCAGTAGAATGATTATCTAAAAGACTTGATTATATCATTCATCTCTTTAAAAATTTAACTTCTTATAACTTCTCACCAAAGTTAATAAATTTCAATCTCTTTGAATTTCTCTTAAGTCCTATGATATGCCATTTGCCCTGCCTAGAATCCCTTTCCCATCCTTGTCCATTAGTGAATTCTTTCCATTTAGAGTCAGCTCAAGTAGTTATGTAAACTGGTGATTTTTAAAATGTGTGTACATATATGTCTATGCATACATTTACATATATGTAGTATGTATATTTGTGTGTATTAGGATTATCAGAGGAAATGCAAGATGCCCAGTTAGATTTGAATTTTAGCTATACAGCAAATAATATTTTGGTATAGATCATGCCACAAATATTGCATGGGCTATATTT
The DNA here is from genome assembly GCA_028627145.1 of Eidolon dupreanum. NCBI lineage: Eukaryota > Metazoa > Chordata > Mammalia > Chiroptera > Pteropodidae > Eidolon > Eidolon dupreanum. Next base: position 84,602,845 of record CM053505.1, on the reverse strand, counting down.
ATACTAAGTTTTTCAATGTTTGCCTGAAATTAAAATGTAACCAGGTGTCCCTAATTTTTATTTGCTAAGTCTGATTATATATATATATATATATATATATATATATATATATATATATATATATAAAATTGCACCTCCTGTGTGTTAATGTTTTACATTAACCGTACTAAGTGTTTTACATGGTTGAGCTCATGAAATTTATATATATAGAAATTTCTTAGGAGGAGTGACACCCTAATAGTGATGAACACAGCTAGTGCCCAGACGTGGTTTCTAAACACTATACTCTGCACTGAAAGAAATCAGGGCTGCTAAGAGAAATGGCTGATTCTACGGCTAGGGCAAGGAAGGTAGGAGATGAGCCTATAACATCCTGTTGTGCCAGAAAGGAATAGAATGCTCAAAAAATAGAGACATGTTATAAGGACACAAGTACCAACTTTAAGAAGCCCCACTGGCCAAATAAGGGGAATTATGAGCACAAAAATAAGTACAGTAACGAATAGAAAACATTGACAGAGACCAGCCAAGATGGTGTAGAAGGTAGATGCTGTGTGCACCTCCTCTCACAACAACACCAAAATTATAACAAAACTACAGAGCAACCATCACTGGGAATTGTCCAAGGTCTAGTTCAACAGAAGTCCCACAACTGGGGACATATATAAAAGGTCACCTCAAGGCTGGTAGGAGGGGCAGAGATGAGAAACAGGCCAGTCCCACAATTGTATGTGGCGGTCAAGAATCAGGGGGCTTATCATGGCTGCAGAGCCCCCTCCCCACCCCGAGGAGCAAGGGATCCCAGCCCCACAGCGTGCTCCATAACCCAGAATGCCAATGAATTCTAGTCCTCACAACTTCTAGCTGTGAAAACCAGCAGAGATTGTTGCTGAGTGAGACAGAGGGTTGTGGGAGTCACAGACATTCCTCATAAAGGTCCCACGCCTGCACTTAATGACTGATGGACTCACTTACTCTGAGCTCCAGCAGTAGGGCATCAGCTTGAAAGGCACTCAGTTGAGACACTGAGTTGTCGAGCTTCAGGGTGAGGGCTGGAGGGGCTGTTTTCTACCTGACAGAGGTGCTGGCAGTATCTATTGTTCCTTGGTTGAGCCCTCCTCATCCTGGTATGCTGACATGGGCAGCTGCCATATCTGAGTCTCCATCAACCTGGATAATAGGTCACTCTGCCCAGATGATTTCCTGAGACTCTATCCTAACTTGTGGGCTGACCCAAGCTTAATCCAGTGGATTATTCCATACAAATGGCCTGTCGTGGCTGATGCTGTGGACTTCCCTAAAATTTATCAAAGGCTCACAAAATCAAAAGAAGCAACATCTGGCTTTGGCATGCCCCATACCTCTTGCTGAGCAGCACCAAGCCTGGCACTAGCAGCAGCAAACCTTGATTTCTGGCTTGGCCTCTCAAGGCACCTGTAAACCCAACATGGATGGCAGCCATCTGTGGATTGCTTGGTGACTCTTACCAAGTGGCTCTGGAAGTGCACAGGCCACAGCTGAACTTGGCCTGCAGCTGGATCCCTCCCAGGAGGCTTTTGGTCCTGCATACCCAGTGGCCAGTTTCAGCCAACAACATAGCTGGAGGACCACCCAGAGCTGCATCTGAGGTGGACACACCCAATGGGAAGACTGAGCAGGCACCAGAGCCCTGCTAAAGAGAATCCTGCTACATAAGGTTAGCCCTTCACCAGCCAGTCCTCACAACCAATCAGCCCAAGGGTCAATCCCTACTATCAAAGTGCAAACAGCAATCAAGTCTCAACTATATCAAGAAGGCATATACGACTGACACAAGGGACAGACCTTGAACACTTTGCTCAGGTGACCAGGGAAGACTGTGCCACTGGACCTTACAGGACACCTACTGTATAAAACCACTATACTAAGACTGAGAGACTTAGGAGCCCTACATAATACATAGAAACAAACATAAGGAGGCAGCCGAAATGGAGAGACAAAGAAACATGTCCCACGTGAAAGAGCAGAACAAAGCTCCAGAAAAAGAACTAAACAAAGTAGAGACAAGCAATCTACCAGATGCAAAGTTCAAAACACTGGTTATAAGGATGCTCAATGAACTTAGGGGAAGAGTAGATGAACTCAATGAGAACTTTAACAAAGAGATAGAAAACATAAAAATGGAGATAGACAACATAAAAAAGAACCAGTCAGAAATGAAGAATATAATATCTGAGATGAAGAGCACAATAGAGGGAATCAAAAGAGTGGATGAAGTGAAGGATTGAATCAGTGATTTAGAGTGTGCACCATTGACACTGGACTTTAAGTGTTTACACACCTATTATGCAAAAGACTATAAGCTACTTAAAGGCAGGGACTGGATCATATTAACCTCATGCCCAGCACAGAACCTATAACTTTACTCAATGTTGGATGGGTAGGTGGATGAATTAAAAATCTTTTCACTCCTAGTAACAGGAAATATGAATGAAATCTAAGATGTGTTAAAGGTTGCACATTAGACTCCAAAGAAGTTTATGGTCAGAGAGGTACCCAAGATAGGACTAGTTTGTGACCAAAAAATTATTAGAGTTTATTGGGGTTACATTAGCAGAAAAATGTGAACTATAACTCAATGGAACTTCAAGAATGCAAAATGGAAAATAATTCAGTATTTAGTTTTCTTGAGAGTTGCTGAATTGTTGATTGGCATTACTCAGAGGAATATGGTATGGAAGGGGTAGGTTTGTATGCTCACATCCTTCAGATTTGGAATCAGTTACCATAGATTTTTAAAAGAAATCTTCCTAAATATTCTATATATAAAACTGCTCAAGCCTACTGTAAAATCTGGCAACCTCAAGCCTTTAATGGTTAATCAATTTTGAGAATGAAACTATAAGGAAGAGTCATTGCTACCTACAGGTTTACTTTAATGTTAGGTATATGTTTTAACCTTGCCTTTTTTTTTGCTTTCACTTTGCTTTAAATTGAGTGTGGTCTTTGGTCTACTACTACGTAGGCAAGACTTTTATGTGTACCTGGGTTGCCTTGGTCATAGAGGTTTCAATCATTCTAAGATATCATCCTGTTTACTTAGACCACTAAATGCAAACTAGTGTGCTGGGGCCACATGGAGACCAACCTTAGCGATATCATATGATAATTTGCTCCAGCAAGTAGACTCTGCTGGGGACTTTCTGTGAATACTCTCATCAAATCCTCATAAACCTTGCAAAGCATGTATTATCATTCCTACCCTACCAATGAGGACTCTGAGGCCCAGAGGAGGTAAAAGGACTTGTCTATGGTTATAAAGTTGGTACATAGTGGATCCTAGATTAAGACCATATCTGTCTTACTGTAGACTTAACCACTACACAACAATTCGTATTTCTTTGTTTTTTTAAAAAAATGAAAATGTGGTTCAAAGAGCAAAATAACATAGTAAAAAAGTCATACTTAGTTCCATGTTCCATGTTACTGTGTCCAAAGTACTTCAGGCTGCTCTAAAGGCCTAAAGCAATACAGTTTTCAACAAAGTGGTATCAGGCCCTATAGAAATAGTCAAATTCAACACAAGTTTTTTTCCATCCTAGAGCCCAGGAGTTTATATGTCATTTCCCTTCAACTTGGGTAACCTGTACTGGCAGCTTACTAGGGCATAGTTTTCATTTTGTAGACATTTGCTTCCTAACAAGTAACAGATAGTAATGCTTTATACTTTGTTCATTTTCTCTTTATTTAAAAATAAAAATTATTGGTCGTTTTAAGCATTCTTGCCCCTCCCCTTGATGGAATGCAGAAACAATGTTTATAAAAAGAGAATTAAATTAGATCATTTATGATCAGAATATTATAGGTAGATCAGAAATGGACTCTCAAGTCCTCATCATTTATTGGAACAACTTTGAAATGTTCAAGTGAAGTTTGGAGCAAACATCATGTACTATTTTGCAAATTATCATGAAATATAAAAATATATTCTCTAGTTTTATCTACAATATAATTCTTAGTCTCTAGTTTTATCTACAATATAATTCTTAGTCATTGTCTACTTCTACATTTTTATCATATAGATATTTTTGACACAATATAGGTTTATACAGTATTGCAAGTTTTTGCTTTAACCAACACAGTTTTTCTGGACTACTGAATTATAAGCAGCTGCATTCATTCATTCATTCATTCATTCATTCAATGAATAAAGAACCAATTCTATGCTGGGCCCTGTAGTAGACACTGAAGTCACCATGGTGAACAGGACAAGGTCTTGTTCCTCAAAAAGCTCACAGCACAGTAGGAAAAATTTCAACCATGGTAAGTGCTGTGAAGCTAAAGTATGGTGGGCAAAGGAATGAAGAGAAAACAGTATGTCCAGGTCCTGAGGCAGGAAAGCATTTATAGCCTTGCTGAGAGGAACTGAGAGTTAAAACTTAAGACAATGAAAGAGGTATAGGCAAGAGATGAAATAAGTTAATTATGTTGGTCTTTATTCTAAGATCAATAAGTAGGGTAGTGGTGAAATCAGAATTGCATTTAAGAATTCACTCCAGCTGTGTGTGGAAAATGGATGAGAGGAAGCAAGAGTGGAGACAGGGAGTCTAGAAACCTCTTGTAGTATTCCAGAAGAGAGATGACAATAGTTTAGACTAGGATACTGGCAGTAGAGATAAAATGAAGTAGATTAATTTAAGAACTATTTAAGAAATAGGGTTGATGTATTGAACAATGAGAAGTCAAGCCAGGTTTCTGGCTTGGGAAGCAGGATAGATGAAGCACTGAAAGTGGATCCAATTATGTGCGGGAAAGATTAAGAGTTCCATTTGGATGTGTTGAGTTTGAGGGCCTAGGCCCACCTTTTGGAGATTTAGGCAGTTGGGGACAGACTCTACAGGGCAGGTCAGGACTAAAGGCATATTAGTAACATGAAGGGGAAGACAGCTCACTGTGATCATGTAAGACAGGAAGAGAAGAAGGTGAAGGACCTGAAGTAATTGGGAAGGGCAAGGTGACCTCATGAGGAAGCAGTCTGAGAGGTTGAAGGCAGTTGGCTATGTGAGGCTGAAATTTGGAGGAAATTTTGGGCTGGAGCTATAGCAGGTAACATTTAGAGGGTGGTAGAAAGCATGGGAGCAGAAGAGATAGCCTAGAAAATGTAGTTTTTATATCAATAGCATTTCTTCTGATAACAGCTATTGTTACTAATTTGGTTACTAAAGGTAGAGATAATCTGGATGATAATAATTTCCAAAGAAGAAGAAAGCAGAGTGACATCCAGGGACAATTTTTAAATCAGAGCATGTGAATATATAAAGACTGTAAAAGATTTGTTCAGGTTGGACATGGATTCCTTACTTATGAACCCTATAATGCATCTTGCCCATCCCTACCCCTATTGTCTCACAGAGGCAATTTGGGCAAGTATGGCTGTTCTCAGCTACCATGAGAGGGGGAGAGTCACGGTCCGTGTATTGCCTTCTTTTCCTCTCTGGGCTGGACCAAGTCCTCCCCTCAGCTAGATCTGGGGCCCTGGCCTTCCTAAGGCAGGCCCATACTTGTGGGACTATCACAACCAATGTCTCTTAGCTGCCATGGCCACCATCCCATTTCCTTCAAGTATTCCATGCAGAGAGCAACATTGTAGAAGGATCTTTGCTCCAGAGGATAAGATAGAACTATAAATATATCCCTAAGTGAATCCCTGAATCAAAAAATGTCACCCCTGCTTATACCAAAGTTCTCACCTTGGAGAAAGTATGCAGCCAAGCAAATTTGTCTAGTATGATTTCAGCCTTGTATTAGAAAGTCATGATCTAAGGATTTTAAAGTCACTCAGCCAAGATGGTACTGTATTGTCCACAGAACTGAAGAGCAAGGGCAGGGGTCAATAGCTGACCTCACCTTTCCTCACTCTCATTTCTTTTTCTACAGTAATATTTTTCTGCTTGAACATGTGGTGTTTGTCTTAAGCAATGTACTCTACCAGTAAAGATGAAAAAGCCACTCTGGGTATCTTACATGAGAATCCCTCAGTTGGAGCTGATAAGAAATATACCTCCCTTGGATTCAGTGGAAGACTGAAGGGCCCTTAATTCCCCCCAGGCTGTCCGAGCTTCGTTTCCTCTTGCCTAAGGTGCAACCACCTAGATAGCTCTTAGAAAGATAAACAACTGCTTCTCATTTAAGGATCTCCCTCCAGCTTCTCTTAGCTGCAATTAATCAAGAAAAATAGTCTCTCTTCAATCCCCTGCAACCTTTCCAGAGCAAGCTGGAAATAAAGACCCAGATCGCTTTTCACTGAATAAGCTTCCATGTCATCCATCAAAAACTATCACAGACTTCCAGGGAATGTGCTGTCGCTAAGATATTTTGTGGTGCCACAGGCTTGAGAACCAAGTTCATGAAAACATCACAAAGGCTGAGAAAATTCCCTCCAAATGATTCCTCCTCCCCAAACCTGGCCTAGGGCTTTAGGTGCTAAATAACAACAATCATGTTAAGGGATCTTTATTATTCAAAAAATAAATAACAAGATAATGACAAGTTCACTCGGGAAACAATAGACTACAGGTAGATACAATAAGTTTCCTTTAAATACAGTCATTTCTTGAGGAAGAGTGGGCAGGCCCAGAGCTGTTCTCTCTGCTCCCCCTCCAATCTAGAGTGATGGAGATAGGGACAGGGCTGAAATAGGATAACTGATTGGCAACACAGCCTGATTGTGTGTGTGTGTGTGTGTGTGTGTGAGAGAGAGAGAGAGAGAGAGAGAGAGAGAGAGAATGAGACAGAGAGAGAGAAAGAGGAAGGGAAGAAGGGAGGGAGGCAGGGAGAGAGAAAGGTGGGGAGAGAAGAGAGGGAGGGAGAGAGAGAGAAGAAGAGAGAGAGAGAGAGAGAATGAGAATGAGTGTCAAGTTGGCTGGTGGGGGCAGAGTTTTCCAGTTCCCTGCTGCATTAAACTTTCTAAAGCCTGCCCCCTCTATCATGGCCACAGGGACCCAGAATCAACCACAATTGGATGTGAGCTGAGGCTCCCTGTTTCCCTTGTGCATCTTCACTGATAAATCAAATACATATCCACTGAAAGACACTGCAGGCAAACAAAAACAAAAACAAAAACTAAACTTGGCTAATTATTTGTTGTTTACTCAGAATTCAATCTGTGCATAATGGCTTTGTCTTTCCATAGGACTCTGGATGTCTGTATCAGTCAGGTTGCTGCTTCAGAATATAAGCTCTTATGGTACAGGGCCTCTTTGGGTTTCACTCACCCCATATTTCACTCATTGCAGCCCTACATGCATTGGGGTGTATAATAAATAGTTCTCCATGAGGAGGATCCTAGGGTTATAAATAGGCAGTTCAACAGGGGGTGGTCTTAACTGCTTTGCTGTATTATGAAGACTGCCAGCATTAGCTCAGCAGCAGCCTGCAAGGTTACACTGTTCAGAGTTTGAGTAAGCCAAAAGACGTGAAGCCAGTCCCATGGCTCACTTGGCTTGGATCAGTCACGTTGACAAACACTGAAGCACCAGGTTGCAATTCAAATACTCCTCCCAAGTGAATTGACTGTTGCCCACAAGGTTTGGAGGAACTCTGGGTATTTGTCGCTCTAAGTAAGATTCTCTCGGATCCACTCATTGACCTGAGGCAGAGGCTGGCTATAAATGGAGCTTGACTCGAAGCTTCCCGATTGGAACAGAAGGTGACTTGGGCATAGATGTAATAGAGTCCTTGTCTTTTAACGGCCAGTTGTTTCCCATTTTCCAGGCTTACCAAGTTGTTGCTCATGGTGTAGTATCCTTTTTGAGCCCACTGTAGGACTGTAATAGAGAGGGGAAAAATTTGTATTGAGGTGAAGCATAGCATGGTTCACATTCTAACAGAAAATAAAGTTTAATGTTGATACCAGCTTCATATATGAATGGAAGTTTTGGGCATCCTGGATTCTTAAGTACCCTACCAGCCTTCAGAGTCTATGAAGGAACTATAACTTATAAATCTGCATGAGCTTTACAGTCAAATGGAGCCAGATTCCAATCTAAGTTCTATTCAAGCTTGGATGAATCATTTAATCTCTCTGAGTTTCAGTTTCTCATCTGCAACACAGGCTAATATTACAGCGTATTTCAGAGACTCGTGAGGGTTAAATAAAGTAACAGAGCACAGTGAGTTTCCTTCTGCCTTTAGAGTCCTTAAAGGTAATTTTCCCTTGAACTTAAGAAAGAGTGAATAATTTAAAAGTTCCATATCATAAATTATGCATGCCAACATATTCAGGCAAAATCCTTTCTAATATTAATATTAATTTCTTCCTTTCCTTGAATTTTACAAAGCCAAAGAGTTGCCAATCCACTTAGCTCAGGCTCAGCACTGAGAAAAGGAAAGCCCCCATTTCTTTCTACCTGATTATGCTATTGCAAACCTGACCTGCCTCCCACAGCAAGGACTAAATTAGGCAAGGAAGTATGAAAATAAACCTGTCATTTCACTTGGTGTTTTGATCTCCCTTGTAGTGGGCGCCACCAACTTGAAAGTACCTGTATTCTTGTGGCTAAACCCGAGTACCCACCAACAGTGTGCCATTTTCTCAGCTGAGATGTTGAGTGGGTTCAAAGTAGTGTGTGCACCCGATTTCAAATCTCAGCTTTCACAGAGAGCAAGATTGCTGGGGTGGGGGATGGGAAGAAGTGAAAGTATTGATGCATTTGCTTCTTGAGTTTTTTAAAAATCCTATTTGGTGGTCTTAGGGCTATCAAGGTGCAAGATCCAACCTATTAAGACTCATCCTTTAGTAATAACAGGAAAGGCATCCCAAATGCCTGACATTTCATGACCTTTCAGACCACTCCAGAAATAACATTTTATGTTTTCACTTTTGGATCATTCGATTGAGAAAACAAGTGCAGGTTCCCTATGTTTTAGTTTACTAAGTTTACTTTTGTAAGTCCTTACCTAATTTCAGTCCTTGCTGTGGGATGTAGGTCAAGTTTGTAGCACCATGACTAGGTAAGAATCAGAGGTTTAGGACTGGCGTGGGGATGAAGAGTGTTACTATCTTTTTGACTGATCCCTTACAAACCTACTGTGATGCAGACTATAAAATATACTAGGACCAGTATCAATCATGGGCCTTTAGGTAGAATCTGAACATCATGAAATATATCTAAGGGCAATGTGAACAAAGACCAGTGGGAAGCTATTCTTCTAGGAGGTATCTCTGTTGCTGTCATCTAATCCAGATGGTTGCTGTCATGTGGATGGCCATCCTGGACATGCCAATGTAGTTGCAATGTTCTCCCATAGTGTATTTTCTGAGAAAGGGGTGCTTGGCAGAATTATTAAATATTATGGAAATAACTGGTATTAATGAAGTGTTTTAGATCACTCTTCTGACAATTAACAGTGAAATAAGCTAAGTAATGACACCTTACATTTGCACAGCACTTGACAACATAACTTTCTTCCACATTAGCTGATTTGATGCTCAGAGTCACTCTGTGAAGTGAGTCAGGAAGCTGCTGTATAGGTAAAGGAACATGACCAAGGTCACCCTGTAAGTGATAGTCATGGTTCTCGAACCTCAGTGTCCAAAACTTCCTATCCAGTGCACGTACTTCCATATCATGATCCACAGGAACCATATGTATACCCACTGGGAAGCCTAAACCCTACCTCAGAGATGAGGCTATGTCTCCTCTCGTTCTCTCTCTCTCCTTCCCTCCTTCCCTCCTTCTCTCTATCTCTGTCTCTGTCTGTCCCTGTCTGTCTTTCATTCTCTCTGTCTCTGTCTCTCTGTCTCTCTCTGTCTCTCTCTGTCTCTCTCTCTGTCTCTCTCTGTCTCTCTCTGTCTCTCTCTGTCTCTCTCTCTCTCTCTCTCTCTCTCTCTCTCTCTCTCTCACACACACACACACACACACACACACATATTGTTTAGAAGTCCATTCTGAAGCACTGTGCTGAATTTTTCAAAGACTGTTCTGATGCTCTCAGACTGCATTTATGTAGATGGGGAATTTTATACATGTTTCCATCCATTTATCAGATGTGACACATTCTCCAGCACCAGCTATCAGGAGGTACAGATTTAGGGGGGGGGGAAGATCTAAGGGCTAGAATAATGGTGGAACCTATACGGAAATAAAATCATTCAGAGTTGAAAAGATTATAGTATGTCATCTGTTGTTACTTCATTGGAAAATGTAACATCCTGGCACCTATTGATCTTTGCAGAATGATTTTACCCTTAATTTTCCTGAGGTTGGCCCCAATGAGGCTGAGGTTAATCATGCTGGGATTGACAGATGGTAGGAAATACCCGCTGAGGCCCACTTACACACAGCAAAGAAGGGTTAGGATGAGGGATAGTCCAAGTCAGGAGGTCACTACCTGCCATCTTTTCTATGTTCTCAGAATAATGGTCCCTCCACCAGTAATTCATTATTTAGAATCAGCCATTGAGCAAGAACATAACGAGAATATTAGGATTGCCGTTCTACCTCCTTTTGTCCCTCCAAGTCCCATTTGTACATTTGAGCTCCGTTTGAAGACAAAGGAAAGCATATGAGGACATATGGGTAGGTCTGTAAATTAGGCCCCAGAGAAAGAGAGGAACTTAATCATGAGGCTGCATTGCATCAGTATCCAAGCTTTCCCTCTTGAGTGGCTGATGTTCAGATGCTTCTGGACTTACCAGATGCTGTTTTACTACTGGCTTCACTTATGACATGTGCTGCAATTTGAGGATCCTGATCACCTGAAATGAAACCAAAAGCAAACTCAGGCCAAAGTAATAGAAAACTGCCCATGGAAGTATTTGGTCTAGTTCTACAGGTGTGTAATAGAGACTGTGCTTAAACAGGTTATGTAAAAGGAAGGATAGAATGGGCTGAAATCCTCACAGGGAGAAAAGTTGGTTTCTAAAATCTGAGCAATTGAATTGGGTTTTTCCACTGATTCCATTCTTCTAATAGTTGTTCAGTACTCAATTCCGCTTTACATAGATTGACACAGGCTAAAAATACTGAACTTCATTAAATATATTTTGAATCTTGCTTCTAGGAACCACTTTCATCCACTGGGAATCTTAGTAGGCCCCAAGACTATACCTGCATGATTAGCAGTAAGATGCTTATGGTGTCTGATTTGGTCAAGCAATTGGCCAAACTATTGTATCTATCTCTAATTGCTTCTCTTGTAAAAGACTTGCTTCTTAACTAGATGTGGTTATCTCCTAAATGCAAAGACTTTGTGAAAGTTTCTCTTTTTTTCTGGTAAGGAGCCTAGTGCCAAACACTTTGTACATGCCCTATAAATATTGAGTCAAATAAATTACCAGTTTTGTTAAGTTTATCATTTTCCTGAAGACTGCTAAGTAGCATCCACATGAACTGTTTCCTCAAGTTTCACTGTAATTAGCAGATAACATGACACCACTCAACATATCTCACAGTTATTCTGAAGACAAAACCATCATGGAAATCATATCGCCTTTTACATCTAGATCAATAGGTAAAGCAAGCACTTAATACTCTCTTTGCCTCAGAAAACAATATCTGTATCTCTATGTATGTAGACACGTATTTTTTTATCTGTATTGACTTCACAAAACCCATAACATCATATTCACTGACTTTGTGATATAATAGTATCTCTAAAAACACTCATCTACCAACACTTCATCTTTCCCACACTCAGCTGCTCTGGTCACTCCAGGCATTATTGTATTTGGTTTGGGGTGCCACCTTCTAAGAAGAACAGGGAAAATTAAGGTGTCATCCAGAAAAGGAGGCAATTAGGAGAGGAAATGTCCTGGAAAGGGTCATAAGAGGAATAGTGGAAGACACTGGGGAGGTCTTGTCTGGAGAAGAAAACGCTCAGGAGTCATGATTGCACTTTGCAACATCTGGAGAGCTGCTGTGTAAACAAGGAATTATACTTTGTTTCATATGGCCCCCCAAAATAGAATTGGATCTAGAGAGTGGAGATTACAGGAACAAATTTCAACTTCAGAGGAGAAAAAAACTTCTCTCATGTAACATAATAAACTTATTGTAATTATTAGAACCATTCAAAGATGGACCAGGCTGCTTTATGAGATAGAAAGTGACTAGGCATGTTCAATCAGAAGCTAGATGGTCAGTGTTGTTGTGAAGGAGATTTGTGCTTTGGGCATGGTGCTGGATTTTAGAACCATCAAGACTTCTTCCAAGCATGAGGTGTTCAAGAATGCTCTGACATCAAGAACAGGGCAAAGAATAGAAAGTTGTGACACTGACTCACTCTTTGATCCCAGGGGCTCCACTAGCCATGGTTCCCCATGAAAAACTTGTATATTGAGCAGTGAATGCCTCTGCTACCAAATGATGACTTTCTTATCACCTCATCTTCTGTAGGCGGCACTAGGCTGTATGGTTGCTTTGACTAAGGTACTGAAGATAATAAAATTTTTTCATACTTGCTATTATCAGCATTAAAGGAACCCAACCCTCTCCATAAATATGTACATACAAAGCCTTTCTAAATCACAGGCAGCATAAAGTGTCGATTTTCCAATTGTGTTCCTGTTTTATTTCCAGGCCTAAAAGTTATCTGATTCAACACTAGGTTGTTTAATATAATCAGTTTTATAAAGATTCCTTTCAGTTTTTAAGTAGTCATAGAAATTGGTAAGTAGCAACCTACCTTTTTGCATTTGAAAGATTTCTTCTTTCTCCTTCACTTCATTTCCCATTATATCCTGAAATAAGAATCATTACAAAAGGTCATTTGGGCAGGAACTCTGTTGTGGGGTTTTAGAGGTATCATTCATTTGGCATTCGTCCTTACTCTGTTGCCTGGTTCTGGTGAGGATCATCATATGGACTCAGCCCCTGTCATTAATTTCTTCATACCAACTGGGAGCCCATGGCTCTGTCAGATGAGCTGACAGCCCAGAAAGGCCAGGGGTGGATCTGGAAGCAGAATCTGGGCTTCATTATCTCCATTCCAGCACTCTCACCAGACCAGAGTCTATGATACTGACTCTTCCTATGACCCTAACCTCCCTGGCTTTGACAGGTATTGACAAATGATGTTGAATGGGGAGATGATTTTATCCTGGGAATTGGTGTATAAAATATTATTAAACATAAAGCATGATGTGTATCTTTTAGAATAAAATTGGTCTGATATCTCTTAGGAAATGTTTAATCTTGGGAAGGAATCCCAGACTATGAAAAACTCCTCAGACATTTTTTTATTTTGTTGTTCCTTTCAATTGGTTAAGGGGAATCACTTGTTGGTTGTGTGCCCTTGTGTGGCCTGTAATTATTTCGAATAATCAGTGTACAGGAAACACAGGTAATCTCCCAATGCTGCTGATGCTCAAAGGCAAATGCAACACTTCTTCAGGGGTTTCTTCTCACTTAGCAACTGAAAGAAGGCTAGAGGTACTTAAAGAAGCTAATAAGGACTGCCATCAACACCGGTCAAAATATTATAAAAAGCTATTGCTGCCATTTTAAAGATACTGAATAAAAGGCCTGGAGGGTTTAACTGGCTGTCATGAGGTCTCCTAAATAATCTGAGGCTGAAGCCAAGAGTCAAAACCTTGAAATCACATTCGTAGGCTAGGACTTAACTCACACCATCACCCTGTATTGTGAATAGAAAGGAGGAAGACAGTAGTGTTCATTTTCTGTAATCAAAGTCTTGTGCTCCTTCCCATTACTAGAATCAACTTTCTACAGGGCCTTTTCTCCCCCATTCCTCCCATAGTAGGAATTTGTGTTGTTGCTGTTGAGTGCCTTTCTTGTAGGCTCAGCTCAGTTACCAGATATGAGAGTTTAAGTCACAGAGCCTAACGGGGAACCTGTGCCTCAAAGCGCTCACATGGGCTGCAGAGTCTCAACTTTCCACTTGAGCTGAAGTGTGGCACTGTGAAAATGCGGCAACAGGAAAATGTTTGTGAGATAACAAGTAAACAAATGAGTATTTAGTGTCTTTTCAAAAACTTGAGTGTGATGATCGAGATCGAGATACTTTCAGGCTACGTGGTTGCATTGGTGTCAGGGTTTAGCCAAGATGAAAATGTAAAGTCAGCAAAGTTTGTCTTTTATGCACCTAGCCTTGCCTTTCCGTGAACTTTCCCCCAACCACACTCCTCAGAGCCTTTTTTCGCTTTACTCCCCACCTCAACCGAAACACTTTTTAAAGTTGACTTTTAGAAAATCTGGGATTAGTTATTTCTCTCTCACTGGGAACTCAATGCAGCAAGTATAGACAGGTTGACCTTTAACTTAAAAAGGAAACTCTTTGACCTTATCAAAAACATCTCAGGCATCGATGGGCAGACAATCATGGAACTGATCATTGTAGCAGAGGGTGGAGTGGGTAGTGAGTTTTAATGTGAAATTATACTATTCTGCCTCCACTTAACATAATCCCTGCACCCCATCTTCCCCTCAAAGTAACAGCTTCGTGTTACCTGCCTTAAGAGATAATGAGTTCCTTATCATTAAAGGTATTCAAACAGAGATTGGGGCATTACTTGTTAGAAACTCTGGGGAGAAGACTGAAGTTCTGGTTTGATAATTAGATCCAATGATTTCTAAGACCCCCTAAAGTACTATTATTCAGAGCCCAAAAATTCAAACCTTAAGTTGCTTTGGGCCAGTCAATTATGACCCAGAAAGAGAGCCCATTAACATTAGGTAAGAATATAAAAATCTAACTTGGGGCTATTATGTAGTTGGCCTGCTAGGTTAAAAAAGAAATACAAAACATTGTTTTAAGATGAGGAATTTGGGGAGATGGATATTGGAAAGGAGTTCAGATATTGAAAGAGGGTTGAGTAGCTGGAAGACTTTGGGTCTCTCCATTGTATCATATATACCGATGATATTGACTAGGATTCTACCCCTGCTGCAATAGAGGCAAGGGGCTTCCTCTGTCACATGTAAAGAACCCCTGTTAACATACCTGAGGATGTCTGCCTTTTTAGAATATGAAACTTTAGAGCGCTCACTTTACACAATGTAAATATAAGCAGGAGAGGCCAAACTGGCTGTTTTCCTTATTCCTATCCGGCTGGCTGATTTGGGAAGCCATGATGAATTGGCAGTTCAGCTGTAAAACTCTCAGTAAGAAAGAGAGAGGGGAGGAAAAATCAACAGCCACTCTCACTGCCGTTGGAGAGAATTGAAGGCCGATTACATAATTACAGAATGTCGGAGTTGGTAGTGCCCTTATAGATAATCTTGGCCGTCTCATTTTATAGATGAGAAAACTGAAATCTAGAGTGATGAACTCATTTGTGCAAAATCACACAACCAAGTACATTATATATGCTATTTGAATTATTAACCATTGTTATGAGAGTGGCTTTATTCACATTTAAATTTGAAACACTTTCCAATACCCTGTAATACTGGCAGAAGCCTCAAACCCCAGAGAAACTCAAATCATTTACAAGACTTGCAAATAAAGAGTTAGAAGTCTTCATCTAAAATCTAGATTAATGTAAAGAACCTAAAAGCCAGCAGGAGATTTGAGCTGTGTTCTGATTCCCATAGGTGACTTGGGAATAAGGTTTTAGAGTCTTCACTACTGGATTAAATTACACATCGGGGACAATCTGGAGGACAGGAACAAGCTCAGAAATAAGATCTCAAACCCTTCACTCCCGTGTTAAATCACATATCATCTATATATGAGAACTAACTCCTCTTGGTTCACCCAGACACCCACCCACCTGTCCTCAATGTGGAGTGAGCTGAGGACCGGGGTATATGACTTAGTGTTCTGAGAGGGAAAGAGGTAGAAAGACTTCTTAATCTTCTGCTTCCAGAGAAAGAGCCCCTAGACTCCTTGTCTATGACGATGGAATTAATGTTGTAGGTGCATCCTCAATAAACGTTTTAAAAATTCTTGTTTTAGGTACCCATTATATGACTTCATGCTGAGTATCAAGCTGTTGGACTAAAAAAGCTCCAAACTCTCTCTGCCTCAGGTCTCTATTGACCCTAAAGGGGACTGGCTTCATGAACAAGTTGTATTATGTGGGATCCAATTTGAGTAATACTGAGAATGTCCATTCTTCATTTCCCACACCTCTCCTCACTCTAAAAGGAAAAGATACCAATTTCATGGCATCTGGAATTCCATCATAAAATTAGAATTTATCAGTCTTCAGAAGTCCCTACTATCCCCAGTAAAGGCAATACCTTAACCTATGACCTACTGATATTGCAGCAACCAGCAGTTATCACTTCCCTGGGAATGTGGGGCCAGACCATGGGTACACAGTGAAAAGGCATCAAGGTTTGGATGGAAAGAAAACAAAATGTGTAAAACAAACTTGGTATACTTTATAATTTTCCCAGAAGCAACTACATGTACTAGCTCATGTATATGTGTGAATACGACTATGAGAGTGCACATTTTCCCTTTTTTGTCAATAACATTCCTATGAATGTGCACACTTCCAAGTTTCCATTTCCTTTTAACATAGGATTTTGGCTTCATTCTTGCCTTTTATTTTTTTGGGATGCACATACTTATGTATGTATTTGTATGTATATACGTATATATAACAAATGTTTAAACTTTTACATTGTCTGGTTTCAGTTTCCCAACCTAGCAGAAGTACTAGAATTTTTTGATAATACTTTTACCAACAGCTGAACTCTTTACCTTGACGAAAGCTTCAAACTGGCTTCTAATTTCCTCACAGTTCAGTAAGGATAAGGACCTCTCTCCTTTGTTGCATCTCTGTATCATTTTCATGAACACGAAATCTTCATGAAGATTCCTTTCATCTTCTATCTATTTATGAAATAATAAAGACATTAGAAATGTAACTCTGAAAGAGAATGTAGCTAATGATGTCTACCTCTCCATTCACTTCCAAGGCATCAACAACAGGAGAAGGACTTTGCAGATATAAATAGGTAATAAAAAACGATTGATATTTGGTATTAGCAGTTTAAAAATCTACAAAAGTCGGCAACTAAAATTTCATGTTATCTGTAACTCTAGGTAGAAATCACAGTTATTCTAATAAAATTTTATCACAAAATGTATATTTTTTAATGTATCATAGTAGCAGCATTCTACAATTGTTATATTTCCTATTGTTCCAGTAATGATTGCTCATTATAAACATAGACTATAAAATAGTTTTCTGCTGAGCTAATTTGTCCACTTCATTTTAGTGTTTGTGATTCAGTACTTAATAAAAAGAAGTAAATTTGCAATGTGCATCAATTAAGTTCTAATTACATCTCTTTCTTTTTAACTTTAGTGTTGGTAAAAAAAATTACGTTTAAAAAAATCATCTTTCATTTCCAAAGTCAATGAAATATTTTATTTTACAATGTCTTAGAATAATTAAAAATATAAAATTTGCTTGTATAATCAACTATTTCTGTGCTGTTTTCTTGTTTTAAGATTAAATTTTTTGGTTTCAAAACAAGATGCAGTTAGCCGGCGGCTTTCACTGTCATTAAGAGCACACCTAAATGCTATGGCAAATTTGAGTCTACCCGAGTCAATATTTCCCTTGTAGAGGCTAGGCATATGTCCAGGCTTTGATCAGAGAGCCCACCAGGCCAAATACAAGCAAGCAACCAGACCCAGAAACCCTCCTCTTTTCTCAGCAGTAAAACTTAAAATTTGAGTGACCCAATGAATTGCTTCAACCATCACTGCCCCACCTTATCCTGATAGAAAACTTCATGGCCTTAATTCTAGGTTGGCATCCCAATAGAGGACACACAAACATCCCTGAGAAAATGTAGTGTGCAGTTGTACATCCACAGTTTCCACATCCAAACATTTAGGAATGGCCAGATAACTGATCAAATTTCTCCTTTTCATCTATGATTAATATTTTGTCAACACAGGCAATAACACCCATCAGTGGAAGTGAGTAAACACATTGAGACAGGATAATTCCTAAAGATTATCTTTTCCTAAGAGTATAACAATGTCCTAAATTATTCAGTGGAAGCACTATGTAGGCATTAGCTATAATTATTTGCTAAAGTTGTGCTTAAGAAGTAAACTATTTATTTTACCGTAGAGACATTTTTCTTTTAAATTTCCAACTAGAGAAGAAAATCAATTTGATCTGAAATTCTGTAGTGCTTCAGATTAGCATGAACATGAATAAATCCCCAAATCTGCAGTCTTTTAGTAAAAGTGGCTTTGGTGAAGTGAGTAAACACATCGAGACAGGATTACTCCTAAAGATTATGTTTTCCTAAGAATGTAAAACAATCTACTAAGTTATTCTACTCTTTTGTTCCTGCAAGTCCAACCATTTTAGAATGTAAAACATCTCAGAGGGAAACTGAGCAACTTGTAACTACACTCAGCATTTGAAGAATTATACAGAGAAAGCCACTTTTACTAAAAGACTGCAGATTTGGGGATTTACCCATGTTCATGCTAATCTGAAGCACTACAGAATTTCAGATCAAATTGATTTTCTCCTCTAGTTGTAAATTTAAAAGAAAAGTGTCTCTATGATAAAATAAATAGTTTACTTCTTAAGCACAACTTTAGCAAAAAATTATAGCTAATGCCTACATAGTGTTTACTCTTTTCCAGGTTCCATTCTAACTTCATTACAAGACTAAATTCATTTTATCTATGAGGTGGATACCATTATAATTCACATTTCTCAGATGTGGAAACTAAGATATAAAAATGAAAAATAACTTGCCTAGGATCACAGAGCTAGTAGGAGGCAGAGTTAAGATTTGAATGCAGGCAGCCTGACTCCAGAGCCCAAGATCTTGCCCAGAGACAATAGCAGACTTCACTAACTAGACAACAAACATTATGGCACCAGATCATTCATCTATTTGGGTTTCTACCATTGGCCATCATTTGGGTAGAACTAAAACCAACCACCTCACAAATCAATAAGGACCCCAGATTTAGTTAATAAAGGCTTATAGTTCATCTTACCTTGTCCAATCTTCTGTGAAGATACACAGCAAAAAGTGCTGACCCAATCATCTGGGTGATAAGAAAAACAGTAAGTAAATACATAAAAATTTTCATACTGACAGGTGGTCCACTGGCCACAGATCGAGGAGAAGTTTGGCTATATGTTTCGATCATGCTGCTTTAGAGTTGAAATTATATCTTCTGCCTGAGAAGGTGGCAGAGGCAGCATGAGAAGACTGTCAAAGTAGCCACCTTACTCAGGATTAGTTAAGAGCGCACAATCGTCGCAGCCCACACTTCCTGGAAAATGTGCTTCGTAGTCTTCTCTCCCAGCAAAAAAGTTACGTAAATGTTTTTTTTTTTTTAATTACACCCATATCATTCACATCCAGGCTTTCCCTTTTGTTAGTAAAGAAGAAACAAGTTTCTTCTTCCATACATTCATTCTTGCCTTGAAATGTCATAGACTTCTTAACAGACAATGGCAGTATTTTCCTATAGCTGTCTAACTTTTTGGGTTCACCAGTTTCAAGGAAAGTGATAAATTAATCCACCAGCAACAGACTTATTTCAATTTCATTCTTACTAATGTAAAGCGGGAACCTGGTATATGGGGAAAGAAAGAAATGTCAACAAAAGTTTGGATTGATTTTATGACTGGTGTGTTGCTAGCTAATTGCTTCTCAAGACTTCTTTAATGTTTAAACATGACCAAATCCTGGCAGCATTTCAGGTCAAGTCTACATAACATAAAGTGAAAAGAAGTGCTGACAATTATTAAATAAAATTTAACTGGAAAGATAATTCAAGAAAAATAAATTTCTCAAAGGCCAAGAGAAGTAGGGTCTTGAGGAAAAACAGGCCAAAACTCTGCAATTGAGGTTAAAGTAGGAATATTAGCTTGAATTAGCCCAATTGCCTGTCTATACTGTTCCAATTCATCAGATAATTGCTAATGCTGATGTAACTGTTCAGAATAGGGGGAATAAGCTGCAGGTAAGAGATCTGAATTCTAGCCCTTGCTTTACCAATAATTTGTTATGGACTTTGGGCAAATCACTTTGCCTCTTTACACCTCGGTTTCTTCACATCCGAAGGGAACAGTTGCAATTGTTTTGCCTATTGTATAGGTTGTTGTGAAGATCAAAAAAATATGTAAATGAAAGATATTTGAAATGTGTTACGCGGTAGACAAACAACTCTCATCCTGAATTTTTTGGGGGAGAGTTTGTTTAGCCTAAGATATGAGTTTTTCAAATAATAACCAATTCCTTACATACTAGTAAAAAAACAAAGAACAATAACAACATCAAAAAAACCCAAAGTTTTGATAACAAATTGAATCATTAGGTGTGTAGGATTATGCATTTCTGAATGGCTTTAGCATAGCCTTATCAGATTGCCTTAGAAATAAAACCAGCTGTGGAAATCCCTACCCCATATCCCAACTTGGTCTAGAAACCAGGATAAGATTGCTTTAGTGATTCCTATAAAATTGTTTTGAGAGACAAATAGGAAATGTAACAAAATGCTCTGATAGGCATGCTATCTGTAGAGTTAGCACCTGCTCTCTTACCCTCCCACGCACCAGCATCCTGTCCTGGGCCCAGATCTGTGTAGCTCTTCACTACATCTGCCAAGTAGGTGGCTCCAATGCACGTGATAAACTTTGATCAGTAAGTCAGAGGCTTCAGTTCTTAGACAAGTAAACTTTGTTCCACTGAAGAAAAATTGTCACGAGCCAAAATGGGCTCGAGGACTTCTCCAAGGCCAGTTTCATACAATTACAGAGTGCCAGAGTTGCAAAGACCCTGAAAAAATCAGTTTAACGGACCACAGAGATTCAGACAATGTCAGGATTTGTTTATGTGACCAACTTCAAGAAAGAGTTTTTGCCCAATCTCCCTGCCTCCACTTCCTGATCTCAATCCTCCTGCAGATTGATTTCTGCCCACAATATTCCCCTGAAACTGCTCCCACCATTATTTGTTCAATAGTTTTGGCTGAATTCTTTCTAGATTTCTTTTTAATGACCTTTCTATTATTCCATGACCTATTATTATGTTGTCATCTTCTGTAAACTCTTTCCTCTTGCCCCTCAGAAAATTTCATGATTCTCTTTTATTCTTTGTATCCCTTAAAACTTTGGTACTATCCTCATTCTCCTGTCATTGCGCCTCTCCTCCCCTCTCCTCTTTTAGTTTCCCTTCTTCTTCCCTCCCCTCACCCCTTGCCTCTTCTCGTTCTACATGGTTTTTTTTTTTTGGGTGAATCTCATCCACATTCATGGTTTTCATTATCACCTTCACTTTGGCAAGTCTCAAATCTATGGCTGTAGCCCTGAACTTCAGATTTGTAAGTATGGCTACCTCTGAATATCTTTACTTGGATATCCCAAAGCCTCCTCATATTTGGCATGTTCAAAACTTAATTCATCACCCCACTCCTCTTCCAACCCAGACTTGTTCTCTCCCAATCTCGGTAAAAAGTACTACTACACCCACCTAATTGTACAGGTCAGAGACCTGGGAGTCATCCATGATTCCTCCCTCTCTCTTGACCATATTATCCTGCAATCCCAGTGACTTCTTCCTTCATAAAGCTGTTTGATTGCCACTTCTTTCAATCCCCCTGCCAAAATCCTAGTCCAGACCTTCATCCCCTTTCTCCTAGATTATTGGACCATACTCTCCTAATTTATCTCCTTGCTTCTTTTCTGCCCTACCCTATTTATCCTCCATACTTCCAGCAGAATGTTCATTCTAAATCTTATAACTGACCATATTGTCTAATCTGATTTGACACCTCAGACTCTGCAGCAGACTCAGAGAAGCTGATTGACGGAATGCTCTGACATGTTCAATGTGAAAGGGATTAGCTCCAAAATCACCTGCTTGTACTTCAATTCTTGAAGCCTCCTCTTTCTTCCATTCTTTTTCTGCCTGATCCTCTAGCTTGGTGCAACAATTGGCTACCTTTCCAGCTTCCAAACTTTAGCTCTGTTTTCCAATTTCTGGTTCTGTATCAGACATCATTTGCGTCAAGACCGCCCATGTCTGTTTCCCCCTCAATAATGAGTGGCCTGGCCCTGTCATTAGGCCCCCTTTAAAAATCTTCACCCAGAAGTGATTTTTAAACTTAGTTACAAAGGAATTTGTAGATCAATGGAGTGCATGAAAGTGCCTGCAGCCAAAGTCAAATATCAACCATCCTTTTCTTATTTAACAGAAAGAATTAGGTTAATGAACTGAATTGTTTCAATTTTCAGTTTTTCTTACACAGAATTTTCTGAAATCTCTGTCATCCTTTTCTACTACTGCTTTTCTTCCAGCTAGTAATTGATCTGCAGCAAATAAGTATCAAGGGAAAACCTCAAAAAACAATGGCTCATATATCAACAGCTTGTTTTTGATGTGAATAATGCTTGTGGTTGTAATTTTATATTGATAATCTAGAACACAATCATAATTTCTGCTACGAAAATTATTTCTAGCACATATGAAAGAGTTAAATATATTAGCATTTTGTTTGTTCTACAAAGGACCTCACAAAAACTTCTTTTCCCTGAACATGTCTGGGAAACCCTCACCTAGAGGACAGCATCTTCATTGTTAGCACAGCAAATGATCTGACCCCTGCCCACCTTTCTGCTTTCATCTCTGGCAACTCATTCATGCTCAGCCCTGGCATCAACCATATTAGGCTAGGTGTATTTCCCTAAATGTTCTGTGCTTGTTCAAGCTGTTCCGTAGAAGCATGCTGACTCCCACCTCTCTTATCCATTAATGTTGAAGAGACACTCCCTCTGTGAACATCCTTTTTCAGCTGACAAGGTGTCCTCTTCTGTGCTTAATCGATCATAGCATTTGCCACATCACATCATAATTGACTTGTCTGGACATTTCCATACCATTACCTTCTAGAGGAAAGAGACAATTTTTAAAAATCTCAGAATCCTTGCTTCCTGACACACTGTAAGGAATTGGTAAACCTTTGCCAAATAACTAAATTTTTTAAGGGGATAGAAAGCAAAATTATAAAATATTATAACCTGGTAGAATAGCACTAGCCTCTCTAGTGATACAAGTCAGAATATATTTAAGTTTTCCTCTATTCCTTTAATTTTCTCTCTTTCCTCTGGGGTCAATTCCATTTGTTTATTTTGATCCTTTCCTTTCATGTTGATAGTTTTCCTCAAATGTCTGACGACCCTTAATTGTCATATTCATGAATGAAAAATGATGTTAGCTTTTATGAGTAGAAGGCATGGTTTTCCTCTGCAATCATGTTGACCTGTTTCCCCCAGAAATGTCTCTCTGGAATGGGAGGGCTGGCTATAGGTTCTGTTTAAGTGGTTAGGGCCTGTCAACAGGCATGCTTCCCTTTAGGTTATGCGGGTGGAGAGGCAGGAATGCCAGGGACCCCTACCCACTACTGATAAAGTAAGGAGGGCCTTCTTCTGTGGGTGGAGACCAGTAGAAGTTTCCACCCCTGACCTATGCTGATTTTCCTCTTGTTTTCTTTTTCCTATCTTTTGTGGAGTTCCCAGTACCCTTCCTAGAGCCCTCTCCAGGCATCTTTAGCCTGAAGGCAAAAATCAAATATTGCCTCTGACAAAAGATCCATAGGAAAAGGGAGAGAGGGAGAAAAGGGTCCATCTGTCCCAGCCATCTGCACTAGAGCTCTTTAATGAGTTACCATAATGATTGCTTCTCAGCCTACCTCTGCTCCTTGCATTTATTGACTCTGAGATTGTTGCCTCTTTGAGAAAATCCACTCTTTCCTCTGATTTCTTGAATTGCTACATTTTCTGCTCTGATTTCTGTTAGTCCAAATGCGTTGGCTTTCTTGCTTCCTCATATCCCTCAGAATTCATTTCACATTGATGTCACCTTTTCTTGTTTCCCATGGTGGTTTTGGTTTCATTCTTTTTATATTTACTTTTGACTAAGTAACACATTCTTATGGTTAAAAATGTGATACAGAAGAGTGCAATGTAGAGTCCTTCTTCTGCCTCTTCCTCCCAGTCCTCCATTGTCAACCACTGTTGTCAGTTTCTGAGATATATCTCAGAAATACTTTTATATATATTCAAATAAATATATAGATATTTTCTTTCTCACTTTTAAAAACACAATAGTATACAATTACACTGTTCTGAGTCTTTATTTTTTCATTTAACAATTATATCTTGGAGGTTATTTCATGTCAGCAAAGTTCTTTATTCCCTTCTTATTTTTTTACAATTGCATAGTATTCCAATGTATGAAAGGCTTACTATAATGTATTTAATTAGTCCTGTATTAATAAACATTTAGGTTGTTTCTAGTCATATGACATGAAACAATGCTGCAACAAATAGCCCCATACTTACTCACTTTTAAAAGTTTCTTTTATGACATTTCTATGAGATCTAGAAAGCTAAAAATTACACATTTTTAACATTGCCCAATCAACATGTTAACCTAAATATAACACACTCAAAGGAAGATAATTTAAAAGTTATTGTTTATTTTCCATTGGTCAGATCAATGCATAGTAAATTATTTGTGTTATACACCCTCTTCAAAACCAGGCATTGGATTTCAAAGCTTCAAATGCAAAGTCTTATCTGGCCTTGAGGATTCTGGTTGCACCATGTGGGATTCTCCATGTAGGTCTGCAGCGGAAAGCCAGAGATGATATGATCTTGGTGACTTCATCAAGGATGCTGCACTTGTTGGCTAGATTGTTAAGAAGCAATTTCAGGAGACATTTCTTTCAATTAGTTTATTTGCTCAAATCAACATTTACTGAATTCCTGCTGTGGGCCAGATGCTGAGCTGAATGCTGGGAATACAAAGATAAAGATTATAGTCCCTACCTTGATTAGCTCACAGTTTAAAAAAGCCAACCAATACATGAGCAGACAACCATAAAACAATGTGAAAAGTGCCACATAGAGGTGAACACAGAGTGCTGTGGGAACATTGAGAAGTACCTACCCAGCTGGGGGGCAGGATAGAAAAAAATATCAAAGAAAACTTCCTAGAAGAAGGGATGCCTGTCATAACTTTGTATCCTGATTTTTCACTGACAAATCCCAACATTCAGTGTCCATCTACTGATCTTGGCTTTTCTAGTCTGGAACATTCCACCCTTTTCATTCTGCAGCAGTTTTCTAGTCGGCTGTATGTATTCTGACACTCTAAAGGCTTAGGAGGAGTAAGATAGGAGAGGATTGGGATAATTATTTCCAGCGCAAAAGAATACGGTCAGGGACAGGGATATTTGGAGTGTTGGCCTGGTTTCAGGTATTAGGTATTTAATTTTTTAAAAATTAAAGTATAGTTAGCATATAATATTATATTAGTTTCAAGTGTACAACATAGTAATTCAACATTTATGAACCTTATGATGTGATCATCATGCTAAGTCTAGTAACCATCTGTCTCTATGCAAAGTTATATTATTAAATATATCCTTGAGGCTTATTTATTTTATAAATGAAAGTTTGTATCTCTTATTTCCCTTAACCTTCTCACCAACCCTCCCCCCACACACACACACACCCTCTCCTCTCTGGCAACCATTAGTTTGTTCTCTGCATCTATGAGTTTGTTTCTGTTTTATTTTGTTTGTTCTTTAGTTTTTTTTTAGGTTCCACATATAAGTGAAATTATATAGTATTTGTCTTTGTCTGATTTATTTCACTTAGCATAATACCCTTTAGGGCCATCCCTATTGTCACAAATGGCAAGATTTTAATTTTTTATGGTTGAGTAGTATTCCATTACACACACACACACACACACACACACACACACACGTATATAAATTACATCTACCACATTTTCTTTATCCATTTATCTATCAATGGACACCTAGATTACTTCCATATCTTGGCTATTGTAAATAATGCTACAATTAACATAGAGATGCATATATCTTTTCAAATTAGTGTTTTTGCTTTCTTTGGATAAATACCGAGAAGTAGAATTGCTGGGTCATATATTTCTATTTTTTTTTTTTTAGGGAAACTCCATACATTTTTTCATAGTGGCTGCATCTATTTATATTCCACCCAACATTACACGAGAGTTCTTCTTTTTCCACATCCTCACCAACACTTATTTGTTGACTTTTTGATAATAGCCATTCTGACAAGTGTGATGTGATATCTCATTGTGGTTTTGATTTGCATTTCCCTGATGATTAGTGACATTGAGCATCTTTTCATGTCTATTGGTCATCTGTATGTCATCTCTGGAGAAATGCCTATTTAGATCCTCTGTCCATTTTTTTAATGAGATTGTTTGGTATTTTTTAGGTATTAATTTTTGATAGTGTGACTAGAATCCTCAATCTCTATTTAGCTGCCTATTTTTATCCTAGGTCTCCAAGGTAAATTTTCTTGACAAATACCCACACTTTGTTTTTGACTGGTGGGCACTGTGACTCCACTCCCCATTTATGCAAGTAAAGAAGCCACATTTGTTTATATGCTTCCATAGATAAACACAGGTAGCAGTGGTTACCACTGGGAGATAGATCTGGGGTATGGGTGGCAAATTTTACATTTTGATCTATATTTTCTGTGCTTTGCATTATATTTATAATAGAATATTTTTCTTCTATAATAATTTATTTTAATAAATTTTTATTGAAGTTAACTTTCATACATAGAAAAGTGCATAAATTATAAGCTTGATGAGTTTTCATAAAGTAAATATATCCATTGTAATCATTACCCTGGTTGTAGACCTCTGAAGCTCCCCCTCTTGTCTCCTTCCAACTACCTCTACTTCTCACAAAGGTAACCACTATTCTAACTTCTATTATTAAAGATTAGTCTTGACTGAGAGTTCTAGTTGCTCCTTATCCTTGCTAGCACTTGGTATTATCAGTATTATTTATCTTAGCCATTCTAATAAGTCCGTAGTATTATCTAATTGTGGTTTTTATTTGCATTTCCTTAATGGCTAATAATGTTGAGCATCTTTGCATGTGCTCATTTGCCATCCATATGTCCTCTTTAGTGCTAACATCTTCTATAAATATAGAACATAATCATTTTTTAATTGCTTGAAAATAGTAATACTATTAACCCAACTAAGGAATAGCATTTGAGTGTAACAATTTTTCTGAGAAGCAGATTAGGGTGGTGGAAATAGCCAGAATTTGGTAGCAGACATATCCGACTACTCTACTTGCTGTGGGATCTTAGGCAAATTATTTAGCCTCTTTGTGCCTTGACTGCTTTGTCTTTAAATCAGGGATAAAAATAGTTTCTGCTTCATAGGGTTGTCTTGAAGATTAAATGAAAAAAATTATGTAAGGCTCTCTGCCCTGTGCCCAACAGGATAAATATTCATCAAGGTCTCTCTGCCCTTCTAGCAAAGCCTGGAAAATGGGGAAGGGAGAGAGGGTTGTCTTTGAGGCAATCAGCAGTTTAGTATCTGAGGGAGAATTGGTCAGTGATTCTTCTTTCTCTGGCTCTAAGGATGAAAATTCCAGGGTTGTGTCCCAAAGGCAGAATTCTGTCCCCTCATTCACTACTTTCCCCTACTCCCACCCCTCCCCACAAAGCAGAATAGGAACAGCCTGCTTCTAAGGAAATTCTAAAAGAAATTACTTGTCACTACTGGGCTCTTGGATGCTGCTACACCCCTTATGTGATTTTTATACCGACTGCTGTGTGTTTAGCAAATAAACAAACAAACAAACAACAACAAAAACATGAGCCCCAAGCATCTTTCTGTATAATTCTCAAAGGTTCTCCCATTAATGTTTCCTATAGTGCATGAAGTCCCCATGCTTGACATTAAGTAGTCAATAGCCATTCAGCAAATATTTGCCAAGCACTTAGCAAGTACTAAAAGAAAGGACTGCTAGTTAAGGATTTGACCACAGTACTCTTGCGAAGTACCATAAGAGAGTGAGTGCAGGGGGTTGTGGGAGCATGCAGGAGTGAGGTGAAGGAGTGAGAGGGTCAAGGAAGCTTTCTGCAAGAGGCACATCAGAGCCATGAGGGAATTTTCTGGGTGAGGGAAGAATGTATTTCAGGTACAGGGAATAGCATGCAAGGACCCAGAGGCTGGGAATCAGGGGCTCTTTCTCCTCTTGAGGCTGCATGCTTGGGACCAAAGCCTTGCTCTGGGCTCTGCACAGCACCTCTGGTTCTTCCAATGATCCCTTAAGGTGGAGTACAGAATATCAAGACTTAATAGTAAAGAAATTTCCTTTGTTCCAAGATAAAGTGTCTCAGAGATCAAGTGCCTTACAGGTGGCTACATTTTTGGCACCCATTTTCCTTTCAAAAATCATCCTGATATGATTGAACATATAAGACTTGTCTGTGTGGTTCTAGCTCATTTTTGTTTTACCCTGGCTCCAGTATCAGCTTGCCTTCTGCACCTCCCCCAGATCTCTGGTAGGCAGGCTCTTAAATCTTATGCCCCCAAACCCTTCCACACAACCTTCCCCTGGGCCCCACTAATTTACTTCTTCCCTAATCCTTCTTGATTTAACTTGTTCAGAGTTCTCTTCTCTCTCTTTGTTTCTCTCTGTCTCTCTCCAATTTCTAACTGCTATCCTTCAAGATGCCTTTGTCAGTTCTGACCCAAGGCTTGGGCAGTTCCTATCTGATCTCTCCTGTGGTACACTACTTGTAGCTGTTTCTGGAATGAATGTGTCTGCTCCTAACTCACCTCCTAGGTAGCCTCAGAGGAAACTGTCTTCTTACTGGGGACCTGACTCAGGAGACCTCTAGTCCTCCCACAGTGTCTCCAGGAGCCAGCCTCATGGTTTGGTTTCATAAGCAAAGAAACTTAGGCTCAGAGAAAGGGGATGACTTACCAGGGTCATGCAGCAAGTTAGTGGCAGAGAAGGGACTAGCCCAGGCATCCAGACTTCCAGCCAATGTTCTTTCCTAGGAACCAGGCTGCCTCTCACAAGGTTCAGATCTTCTAGCCAGCATCAGCTCCCACCCACTGACAGCATAGTGCACCTATCTCTATAAGCACTTCCTTCCTGAGCTAGTTCATTAAGACTGAAGCTGGCCCGTCCAAGCTTCTGACTCATCGGCCTAGCAAAGAACATCCAGCCATGTCTGCATATGATTAAGGAAATGCCAGGGGCAGGAAGTATTTTTTCCCCTCTGGCAGAGCCTGGGGGGTGGAGTGCAAAAGGAAGCAGAGAGATTCAATTAAATGGTAAGATGTCAAGGACCATGGGAGTGGGGAAGAGAATAGGTGAGCCATACCAGAAGACTTAAGATTACTAGTTAAATAAATTTTGGTACCTAAGTATATTTACTGGCTTAGAAGGACCCCTGTGATACACTGTTAGTGCAAATATCATGGCAAAAGTAAAATGTTCCCATAGTTCAACTTGTGTAAAAATAAATTGAGTGTCTCCAAAGTACCCATGAGTGGTGGTTAGAAATTAGCTGTGTGTTCTCCTCCATTCTCTGTACCCATGTTAATTTTCGCCCATAGGTTAATAGTTGTAAATGATTCCCACAGACTTCAAGAACTGTTGTGGCACAAGTTTTTGCCTAAAAATAAATAGAATTGAGAACTTTTCTTCTTCACAATGTCACATGGTGAACAGTGCTATCTTGCTAAATGTGAACTTAGAACAGCTCCAAAAGAGCACATCAGCATCTAATCCAACCTCTAATCCAATCAGGGATTTTGACATCAAGGTGTTTTCTGACTGGAAAAAGCAGGAAGCTCTCGTACCCCTTATTGTTATAGAGTGACTGATGTCTGGATATTTCTCTGCTGACATGGGGGAACCAGCCATATCTGAAGCATGTTCAAATAATTAATGGGATTGATACTTGTACTGGGATGAATAGTATCCTCCAAGAATTCTTGTCCACCTAGAACATGGAGTGTAACTTTATTTAGAAATATAGTCTTTTCAGATATTAGTTAAATTAAGATAAGGCCATATGGAATAAGGGTGAACCCTAATCCTATGACTGGTGCCCTTATAAGAAGAGGAAAATTTGGACAGACCAACACCAAGGGAAGATGACAATGTGAAGACAGAAGGAGAGATTGGAGTGATGCTGTCACAAGCCAAGGAACATCAAAGATTGCTGGCAACCACCAGAAGCTAGGAAGAGTAAAAGAACGATTCTCTTCCCTGAGCGTTCGGAGAAGAGCATGACCCCTCCAACACCTTAATCTCAGACTTCTGGCCTCCAGAACTGTGAGAGAATAAATTTCTGTTGCTTTAAGCCACCCAATATGTGTTACTGTGTTACAGCAGCACTAGGAAACTAATATAACACTTCTATGGATAAAAAATTGGCTCCATCTTCTGAAATGTTGATCCAATTGTGACACGAAGAAAAAGATGTTCTTTTTAAAAAGATAGTACTTTTATCTGTCTTGTTTTCTAACAAAGGATAAGCTCTCAAGCATAGGAACTGTGTGGCCACTCTAATTATGTTCTATACTGGTCTATACATTCAGGGAGAAATAAATCTGAAAAGTACCAAAAGACTTGTTTCTAGGTAATAAATTCTGGGAAATTTTTATCCTTTTGCTTTAACTTGTCTGTATTTCTTAAGTTCCTCACAATGAATATATATTTCTTGTATGAGAATATATACCTATATCTACCTGTCATACAGTTATCCACTTATCTTTAATTACTAGAACTCTGGCACACTCACATAATCCTTCCAAGTAAAATAGCCTCATGGTACTTTCATTTCTTGTAGGCCCAAAGCTATGAACTACTCCTTAAAAGCCCTGGCAGGGATGAAGGAAGACAATAATAAAACCATATATTTATACTGCATTCGAAACTCTTCAAAGAACATACCACCATATCCATTGACCCATTCAACCTCATATTTTTCTGATAGATATGGAACATGAGGCTCAGAAAGTTGTTAAGGAACTTGTCCAAAGTCTTATAGCTAATAACTCATGGGTTTGTGACTAGCACTCATGGTCCTGATACCTGGTTCAGTAGCAGTTTCTAGAATATAAGGTCCATAAAGATAGTACTTTTTATCTGTCTTGTTTTCTAAGCACTTATATCTCCAGCACTTAGAATGGTGTCTGACATATAGTAGTTGATTAGTACATTTTCATTGAATGAATGTGACACAAGCAAGCTCCTCTCTAGAAGCATCTTCTGCTATCAAGAACATTTTTGTTTAAGCCAAGCTGTTGTGCTCTGCAGAAGGTAGCAGAACTGCTGAAGGGGTCCCACTTTCTCCTCAATCTCTGTTCTTCCACAGACTGCTTATCAGCTCCCTACCACCAGGCAAAGGAGAGCTGATTTCTAGAGCTGGCTTCTCACATCACCTACAAGGAGGAATCTATGTGGTATGGTTCAAGGTGAATCTAGAAAGGACTCCTTGTCAAAAATAATGCCATCCAGTAAAAATATATAGGGTCAAAGGGAGAGCAAACATTGCCAGGGGGTGGGCTTTTCAATCACAGAATGATTTATTTAGTTCTGGGACAAGGAACAGGACACATCAAGAAATACTGACAGAGAAAAGATGGCAGCAAGGTAGATGAAGAAGGGTCTCAGTTCAAGAACAGAACAAGAGAAATACAGAAAATATCTGAAAGTCAAGTAGAAAAACTTGTTGAAACAAATGAGAAAAAGGAAGTGAGGTTGGGCAGGCAGAAGACATTTCCACTCTTGCCTGTCACCCTTGCCCAACCCCCAGTTCTCACACCCTCCCTAAGGATATCTTACATTCCCCCACCCAGCTGACACCTTCCTATCAGGCCTTATAGGGGGTGGGCTCCCAGAAGGTAAGCTTTGTACAGGCTGCCACCCCAGTTCTCCTTTTCAAGTGCAAGTTCCAAGAAGCTTTAAAGCTATCCCCTGCCCTGCCTGGGAGGATAGGGGTGTGGCTACTTTTAGTGCTGGGAAGCCAGCAAGCCAACTGAGAAGTTGGAAAAGGGGAAGGAGTGCCAGGGGCCTCTGACTCTGGGGTCAGGGAGCAGATGTCTGGGAACCCTATAATATTTCATAAGTCTCTCTTTTCCCAGCCTATATAATATTTCACAATTCTCTCTTTTCCCTGTCTTTTCCACACATAGCAAGACAGGAAAGAAAAGCCTAAGGAGGATTATGGTAGATAAGGAAATCGTCTTAAAAAGGAAAGCTCACACCACTGTCTTAAGGACCATTCCTGGCCAATTTACTAGACAAGGAGAGGGATGCAGTTTTAATAACAAAATATTTTGAGAAATCACACATGTCTGTGTCCAAGCAGAGCCACATGTACTCTGGGAAAGGAAGTCTTCCCTGCCTTTGAGCTGTTTAAGAGGGGAAACACGAGAATGCTTTTTTTTTCTTTTCCAGCATTGCATACTTCTGCTCCTAGCATTCTAGGGTTCACAGCATTAGTAGCCACTAGGTACAAAATACTAATTCAGGATATCACTCATGTAGTTAAACCTAGGAATTAATACATTTTGTCAATTACCAATGCTCCTATTTTCTTACTCTTAACAAAAACCTATCTCAAAATCCACCCCCAACTGGGAGCAAAATGTTCATTTGCAGCTTAGGACACATAAGAATTTTCCATCAGTGGGGTGGTTTAAGGAGTATCCTTCATAAAGTTGGTGAACAATGAAAATTACTGCATTTTTAGAGTTAGTTCCCTTGAAATCAGAAACGTGAACAGAGCTGACTTAGTGCTAATACTTTCTCTTACTCCTGTAAGAAAGAGGAAAGACTGTGCTCAATGTAGCAGTGATGTGTGAAAACCACAGTAGAGGTTTTATGAAGAAGAGCAGTTGTGGCTTTTGCACAAGTTATTCCTAAACCAAAGCTGGGGATGGCATATGACACTTTTCGAAGTAGCTTCTGGACTGGTATTTCACTGAAATAAAAAAGACCTTTGAGCAAGACCGGAAAGCCAAAAATCTATGTTTCATGACCTCTGCAGGAAAGTAATAGTTGCATTGTGGAACATTCTATAATAGCAGGCTCAAACCATGGCCCGGAAGAGCTGTAAGCCTTTTTGGGTTGGAGTGGAGGAGGCAGAAAAAATCTAATTCCCAATAAAGGTCTCTGATAGTTTTCCACTCTCTCTCCTCACCCCCTCACCTAGTTCTCTGTCTCTTCTTTAGCCACCTCCTCTAGCACACAGGATCTGATTCAATAGCTGGGAAAAAAAGAAGTAGAGAAAACAGAGAAGAAAAATTAGTATCAATCTCAGGAAGTCCAGAACATGTTTAATTGAAAAGTTGCCTGCAAATGTAAAAAATTTGTATCTTATACCCATCGTACTGGGAATGTACCTAAGTATGTCATGAACCTACATGTAGCCCTGGAAAAATTCCTCACAGTAAATATTATTTTAGAATTAATCTGTATTTAGATAAGAAGAAAAGAAGTAAGAAAGTTTACCAGGTAAAAAGAAGAATGTTATTAATGAGTAAGTGGACAGGAAAAGCAAATAAATGGCCTGATAGAATGGAATAAAATTTGTTTGTTCCTCAGAGGGTTCCTTAGGCTGTTTAAAGCCCCTATGGCATAAACCAGGAATATTATAAATAACTAACTCTCCTAAACAGCATCAGGCCCAGACAACATCATGAATGAGTTCTTTCAAATTTTCAAGGAACAGATAATTTTAATTT
Source organism: Eidolon dupreanum (assembly GCA_028627145.1). NCBI lineage: Eukaryota > Metazoa > Chordata > Mammalia > Chiroptera > Pteropodidae > Eidolon > Eidolon dupreanum. The sequence continues at coordinate 84,569,303 of CM053505.1, read as the reverse complement.
TTTAAAATGTTCTAAAACAATGAAAATAAGACAAGGTTTCCATCTTTGAACCAAAGCCAGCATAATATTGATATCAAATTTTGACAAAGAAAAAAAATAATTTTATACCTCAAGGGTTTAGAAAAAGAACAAACTAAGTCCAAAGTTAGCAGAAGGAAGGACATAACAAATATTAGAGTAGAAATTTAAAAATAAATAGAAAGAAATCAATAAAACTAACTTGTTTTTTGAAATGATAAACAAAATTGACAAATCCTTAACTAAGAAAATAAATAAAACTCAGAAATGAAACAAGGGACATTACAACTGATGCCACAGGAATACAAAGGATTGTAAGCAACTACTATGAAGAATTACACACCAATAAACTGGATAACCTAGAAGAAATGAAAAAAAAAATCCTAGAAACATACAACCTACTAAGACTGAATCACAAAGAAATAGAAAATTTGAACAGACCAATATGAGTAAGGAGACTGAATCAATAACCAAAAAGCTCCCAACAAGGAAAAGCCCAGAACCAAATATTTAAGGAAGAATTAACACTGTTCATTCTCAAACACTTCCAAAAAGTTGAAGAGAAGGAAATACTTCCAAACTAATTTTATGAGGCTAGCATAATTATACCTGATACCAAAACCTGACAAAGACACCACAAGAAAACTACAGGCCAATATCCCTAATATATATAGACACAAAACCTTCAAGAAAATACTAGCAAACCAAATTTAAAAGCACATTAAAATTTGTTTGTTCCTCAGAGGGTTCCTTAGGCTGGTTAAAGCCCCATACAATATGACCAAATGAGATTTATTCCTAGTATGCACAGATGGTTGAACATATGAAAATCAATTAATGTGATACACCACATTAACAGAATAAAAGATAAAAACTGCATAATCTCAATGAATGCAGAGAAAGCATTTAACAAAACTCAACAATTTTTCATGATAAAAACTCTCAAAAACACTAGGAATAGAAGGAAAGTACCTCAACATATATGGCAAGGCCATATATGGCAAGCCTACGGCTAACATCATACTCAGTATACACAATAGTAAAAGCTGAAAGGTTTTCCTCTAAGGTCAGAAACAAGGCCACTCTTGCCACTTCCATTCAACATAGAACTGGAAGTTCTAGCTAGAGCAATTAGGCAAGAAAAAGAAATAAGAGGCATCCAAATCAGAAAATAAATAAAATTGTCCATATTTGCAGATATCATAATCTTATATATAGAAAACCTAAAGATTCTATTTCTTTAAAAAAAAACTATTAGAACAAATTCAGTGAAGTTGCAGGACACAAAATCAATCTACAAAAATCAGTTGTATTTCTCTACCCTAAAATCAAAGTATCTGAAAAAGAAATTAGAAAAACTATCCCATTTATAATATCGCCAAAAAGAATAAAATACTTAGGAATAAATTTAACTAAAGAGGTAAAAGACCTGTTTACTGAAAACTACAAAACACTGATGAAAAAATTAAGACACAAATAAAGACATTGTGTGTTCATGAGTCAAAAGTTTTAATAATGTTAAAATGTCCATATACAGATTTGATGCATCCCTATAAAATCCCAATGGAGATATTTAAAGAAATAGGGGGGGGGGAATCTTAAGTATCATATGGAACCAGAAATGACTCTGAGTAGCCAAAACAATCTTAAGAAAGCAGAACAAAGCCGGAGGCCTTATACTTCCTGATTTCAAAATATATTACAAAGCTACAGCAATCAAACAGTATGATACTGGCATAAAGACATAAACTAGACCAAAGGAACTGAATAGAGAGCTCAGAAGTAAATCCACAAGTATACTGTCAACTGATCTTTGATAAGGATGTCAGTATGATACTGGCATAAAGACATAAACTAGACCAAAGGAACCGAATAGAGAGCTCAGAAGTAAATCCACAAGTATACTGTCAACTGATCTTTGATAAGGATGCCAAGAATACATGATAGGGAAAGGATAGTCTCTTCAACACCTAATGTTGGAAAAACTGGATAACTACATGAAAAAGAATGAAATTGAATCCTTATCTTATACCATATATAAAACTCTACTCAAAATGGATTCAAGACTTAAACATAAGACCTGAAACTGTAAAACTAGAGGAACATAGAAGAAAAAGGCTTTATGACATTGGTCTTGGGAATGATTTCATGAATATAAAACCAAAAACACAGTCAACAAAAACAACACTAAACAAGTGGAACTGTATCAACCCAAAAGCTCTGTACAGCAAAGGAAACATTTAGCAGAGTGAAAAGGCAACCTATGAACGGGAGAAAATATTTGCAAACCATATATCTGATAAAGAGTCTCCAAAATATATAAGGAACTTATACAACTTAATAGTAAAGAAGAAAAAAACTCTAACAACCCAATTTAAAAATGGGATTAGGACTTAAATAGACATTTCTCCAGAGAAGACATATAAATGGCCAACAGGTATATAAAAAAAATGTTCGGTGTCACTCATCATCAGAAAAATGCAAATCAAAACCACAATGAGATATTGCCTCACACCTGTCAAGGTTGATATTATCAAAAACCTAAAAGGTAGTATGTGGAAAAATTGGAACCCTTGTACATGTTGATAGGAATGCAAAATGGTGCAGCCACTATGGAGAACAGTATGGAAGTTCCTAAAAATTAAAAATAGCACTACCATGTGATCCTGCCTCTGGGTATTTATCCAGGAGAATTGAAATCAGGATCTCAAATAGATATTAGCATGCTTATGCTCATTGAAGCAATAGCCAAGATGTTGAAACAACTTAAATGTTTATTGACAGATGATTGGATAAAGAAAATGTGGCATATACATATGATAGAATACTATTCAGCCTTTAAAAAGAAGAAAATTCTTCAATATGGAACAACAAGCATGAACCTTGAGTAAATTATGCTAAGTGAAATAAGTCAGTCACAGAAAGACAGTCAAACACATGATTCCACTTATATGAGAAATCTAAAATAGTCAAATTCATAGAATCAAAGAGTGGAATGGTGTTTTCCAGGGCCTGCGAGGAGGATGGTGAGTTACTAATCAATTGGCATAAAGTTTCAGTTAAGACTTGCTGTACTACAACCTTGTACCTATGTTCGTAATAATGTATTATACACTTAAAAATTTGTTAAGGTAAATCTCACATTAGGTGCTCTTATGACAATAAGATAAAATTTAAAAACCTGAGAAAGAGCATGAAAAATTAAACTGTCAGTCTCATGCATAAATATTTATTGAAACTATACTAAGTAAAATATTAGTAAATGGAATCTAGCAATGTGTAAATATACTCACACCTTCACCAGGAGAGACCAATTAAAGTAATGCAAGAATGGTTTCATATTATAAAATCAAATTCACTTTAGTAACAGAACAAGAAAAAAAACACTTGTGATAAATGGTGAAAAAGCAAAAAATTCAACATTAATTTCTAATAATGCTGTTAGAAGAAGAATGAAGACATTCTTCATTCATAAAATAAATTTATATTTTAGTCTTACTATCTCTACAATCATGGGCATGTCACATACTGTTTGTGCCTCAGTTTTCTAATATTTTATATAGGGATAATAGCAAATACTTTTCAGTGTCATGAGGATTCAATAATATATATGTAAAGTGTTATCATACAACACCCACTTCCTCTCACCCTTTTGCTGCCATATTTTCTCACCTATGTAAACACTCATTAACACTAAGTAGAGAACACTAAGGGAAGTGATATACTGTACTATCATTTTTCTGTCTTTCTGGTTTTTTTTTATTTGTACCAGTGGAAGTAGAGTGTTTCTACTGCTACTCTAGCATGTGTTTATTCATGTGTGGTCTTATAGACAAAGACACTCTTCCTGAGCACCCCTTCATGTTAACTTCTAGACCCTCTTAAAGGAAGATTGCACTGACTGGCTTCATTGGTTGCATTAAATCAATGGTTCCCAGCCCTGATTGCACATTAGAATCACCTAAGCAGCTTCCTCATGTGATACTATGGGGTAGCCAGCATTGCAAACTGATGCAGTAGTCATTTCACTCTAAGCTACAAATACTTTTAGTATCTCTATACAAATTGACATATGCCATTTGATTCTGAAATCAGCTTTGGTTCATTACTAAAAATTAATGGAATGATTCCATAATATTGGTCCTAAAAGACCACTCATTAGAGTGAGTGCACTTTTATAAAGAAAGAGACTTAAAAGAGAGGGCATAGCACAAGTAACCATAGCTTGGGGGAATCTCAAAATCAGGTAAAAGAAAAGAGAGAAGCAAGGAGGGGTCAAAAGAATAAAGAATCAGGATTAGACAATATCACAGAAACCAAAATGAGGAAAAGATGCGAGAGGGCTAAGTTCAATCTTCTTATTTTCCATCAAACACTGCCCATTTTCTCACCCAAGAAAGGCTAATCAGCTTGGCCTAACTCTCAGAACTAGTACCACACTGCCTGGTTTCAAATCTCAACTCCACTATTTATTTATTTGTTCATTCATTGATTCATTCATTTATTTATCATTTACAGTTGACTTACAATATTATATTAGTTTCAGTTGTACAACATAGTGATTGTACATTTATATAACTTACAAAGTGATCACTCCAATATGTCTAAGTAACCACCTGACACCATAATACTTACTACAATATTATTGACTATGTTCCTTATCCTGTATTTTACTTTCCCATGACTATTTTTATAACTGCCAATTTGTATTCTTTTACATTTTTAACCCATCCCTCAACCCCCCTCCCATCTGGCAACCATCAGTTTGTTCTCTGTATCTATGACCAACTCAACCATTCTTTAAGTATACAAAATCAGACAAGTTACTAAACTCACTATGCCTTCACCTTAACGCCTACAAAATGGGAACAACAATAATGTCTGCTCCTAGGAATATTGTGAAGCATGAAAAGGCACCAAAAACAGTGCCTAGAAAACAGTATGTATTATGTTGAGGGTTAGCTAATGTTATTTCAAATATCCCCATTACAGACCTTCATAGCACTATGCATTTTCCTCTTGTAGCATTTGTCCCAATTGTCATCCTATAATTTCTTTTGATGATTATCAGGTGCACCAGGATAATCTCCCTTCTGAATAACTCAGAGCAAACTGATTTGGGACCTTAATTTCATCTGTGAAATTCCTTCACCTTTGCCACATAATGTAAAATAATCATGGGAGTGAGATCCCATCATATTCACAGGTCCTCTATGCCAGGGGAGGTAATTAGGATGAAACAAGGCATGAACACCAAGGGCATAGGGATCTTGGAGACCATCTTAGAATTCTATCTACCACAGTAATTATTAGATTAATCTATCTCTCACTATATCAGAAAGTCTATAGGGGAAGAGACCATTTTTGTTTTGTGGAATGAATGAACAAATAGATGAATAAAAAGTGAAAAAGAACAAGGAAAATATGTGTTTTGATTCATTGAAAGTTTTACCATTGTGTTCAAGAAGCTGAGGGAGCTCTTACAACTTCATGAAAGGTTATGAAAAACTGTAAAGCATATAACCCATGTGAGTATGAAGCCTGAACCTTTCTTTGGTGTTTGCCATGTTACCGGAGATGAAGGAGCTGCCCAGGGCCTCTACTGGCCCTAACAGTTCCCAACCACAGGGTCTCTACACACCCACCTGTCTCCTTGCCAGCTCTCAGAACCTAACATCTGGCACTCCTAACACAAGGGCACCATCTGATCTCAACTGTTTATGAAGAGATCAAGGGCATCCTGAGTGAGGAAAGGAGGGGGAGAAATGGCACCTAAGGCCAAACCTAAGAACTTCAGAGAATGAATTCAAGATCTCACCTCAAAGGCACCCAGGCTTTTCTACTTAGTATGCATGGTTTTGCAGTTGCTAAATGGTCTGAACTGTACATCACTCCATTGTCCTGCCATTCACCTGCCCCATTCCTCTCCTAGCAACTGAGCCAAGTTCTGGGCCAGGACCCACGGTGTGCCCTGAGGCTTCAGTATTTTTTATAAAACGTGTTTTGAGATCCAATCCCTATACCATGTAATTCACCCTTTTAAAGTGTATAGTTAAATGGTTTTTAATATATTCAGAGTTTTGCATCTATCATCATCATCTAATTCTAGAACATCCCTTTTAGTAGTCATGGCTTATCTCTCCCACCCTAACTCAGTTTTGACTAAGGGAGGATCCTTGCCCCCAAGTTTCTCCTAGTCTTGTGCCACATCACTATGCCCTAGCGGTCAGAAGACCAAAGTTCTAGTCCCGGCTGTGCTCCTGACAAGCTCTGTGACCACTTGGTCTTCCTTTTTTGGGTCTCAGTTTTTTTAGATGCAAAATGAGGGATTTGAATCATAAAATGTTCCCCGAAATACTTCACTGTTCTTACATTCTACCCATGAACTACTACTGTATTAGAGCAAGGTATTAGTTAAGGCCAACAACCCAGCATCCTTATTGCCTCATTATGCCTTCCCTTTTTATTCATCTCATCTGCAATATCTTCCCCTTCTTTCACACTCCCTTTTCAGCAATCCCTTCAAGACCCAACCCCAGCTATAACTCTTCCAAGTAAGCCTATAAGGCTCTCTCTTTTATTTAAACTTGTATGGCAACTAAATTGCCTACCACACAAATTGGCCCTTCCTTAATATATAGAAAATCTGTGCTTCTTGTGAATGGCTAGAGAATGACATCAAATATTTTCACTACAACCCACATTGCTTTCCTCTTTGTCCACCCAATGCCTTGTATTGCTATGTTTTTGCAATTCTTTCCTATTTGAAGCATGGCAAAATATTGCAATACTTCAGAACTTGGGTAGATACTGGGAAGGAAACAGGATAGGACTAACATTGTTTGGGTACTTATATATGTCTGGTCCATACATATATATGCTCAGGGGTCCTCAGGCCCTGGGCTGTGGACCAGTACTGATCCGTGGCCTATTAAGAAGTGGGCTGCTTAGCAGGGCAAGTGAGCAAAGCTTCATGTGTATCTGCAGCCACTCTCCAGCACTAGCATCACCACCTCAGCTCCACCTCAGATCATCAGGCATTAGATTTTCATAGGAGCACCTGTCTCTGCTGCCAAAAAGGTTGGGGATCGCTGTTCTACCTCATTGGCAGCTTTTAATAGCAGCTTGTAAGTTAGAATCAAAGCTGGGAAGGCCAAGCTAGTAAGCAGCACAAAGCAGAAGAAAATCAGTCTGATTCCTGTGTTTGTGCCTTTAACCTCTATGCTATGATGGCTCTCATTACAGAAATAAATGCTGGAGAGCACATGGTCAGATAAAAAATCCAAATTCATCCTGTAACGAATAAGTGTTGAACTCACAACAAAGAGCAGAGACTTCTGCAGTCCCTTCACACCCAGTACAATGTTGGGCACACAGTAGGCCCTCAGCTCCTGCTTGCTCAGACCTTAGGAGATCTGTCAAAATATTGAGATCCTAAGGCAAATGTGTGGAAGGGTGTGACTGCCCCCTAACCTGGATCTCAGTGTAAATTAGTTTACCTCAAACAGAGTTAATTTCTGTTCAGAATTCATTTTCAATTAGCCAGGAATTTCTTTTAAATTGTTCTTAAACCCGTTTTCTTATTTTCACGGAGAGCTCTACATTTTAGAATGCTTCACCCGCTAGTGCCTGTTGGAGCTCTGGTTTTCTGATGAGAAAAGTGATAAGTGCTCATTGTGGGAAACTTTAAAATGCAGAAAAATATAAAGAAGGAAACAAAAGCACCCGCAACCCAAAGATAACCACTGATAACATTTTGGAGTATTTCCTTCTAGGCTCACTGGCTTGCATGCTCTCTGTCAATAAAGAAATATAATATACATGCAATAAATATACATGCATTATGTATCACTGGATTCATACTAAGTATATCACTTTATACTCACTTTTCCCCTGAACATTGTGTGGAGGTGAGCATTTTCCCATTTGAATTGTTTCCAAATTTGTCCCTATTAGGAACTAATTTTGTAAATGAGTAAATGATTTTACCACTGGCTCTCAGAGGCAAGTTCTCATAACTATCAAATACCAAAACCTAATAAACAAATGAAACAGGTCAATAGCACAGAGGGTGGCAGAGTAATTTGGAGATTGTTTTGGTACACTTGGAGCTCTCTTTCATTCATGTGGCACTTAATTTTGTAGCGCCATGCACTGGCACTTACTGTTTCTTGTCTCCTCAACAAGCTCTAGATATTAAGCTTCTATGGTGCTCTGTCTCTTCACACCCCATTTTCCAATAAAAACTTGCTGGATTAATTCAAATGTATTTTTGAGGGTTTTTTTTTGTCAATGTAGTAAGCACCCCCACAAAAGTATTTTGGTGAATCTGGTAATTCATTTGATCATCTGTGGAGCCAGGGAAAGCTGTAAGAGATGAATCTTAGCCACAAAGGTTATCTTCCTTCTAAAGAAAAGGAGGCATCATCTTGCACCCAGCATGCTCCATTTCCCCTTTTCCCTACCTCAGGCACATCCACACTGAGCTCAATCAGGGGCTTCCAACTATTTCTTATTCTCTTCCTTGAGGCTCAGTTTTCTAAATACATGCTGGCAGGCACATATAAAAATGGGTTGCACCACGGCCTCAATTTAGAAGAACAGACAAGAATAGGCTCTTGTTCTGGGGTGACTCAGAGTTTCTCCAGGCCTACTCACTGAGAGCCAAGAGCCCAGCTGAGCTCTTCTCCCAGGCAACCTTTTGAGGACAATAAAATTGCTCACCCTATTGAGATTCTCAGTTTCTGGAAGATTGGGTTTGGCAAAGGACAAATATCAACTCATACTTTCAACCCAGGAAATTAACTTTATAATAACTAGACAGAAACCCTCTTTTAAATAGAATTCTGAAAATTCTATTTAATGATATTGCCCCCCAAAAAAGAGAAAAGGAATAAAATTGCTCATAAATCTAACTTTCTAGCATAACCATTGTTGTTATATTTTCTTCTAGTCTTTTCCTCATTTGAAGATTTTCATGGTTGTAATTATAGAATCTATATAGTGTCTGTATCTTGCTCTTTTTACTTACCTTTTTTTCAGCTTTATCGAGGTATAATTGACAAAGAAAATTGTCAGATATTTAAAGTGTTCATCGAGATGATTTGACATACGTACACCTTGTGAAATGATTCTGCCATCTGAAAGGATTCCCACATCTATCACCTCACATATTTATCTTCACTTAACCTTTTCTAACAAGCATTTTCTATGTTGGTCCACATTTTAATAACCACAATTTAAAAAGGTAACATAATAGGATTCTTCTTTTTAATAACCACATCACTGTGATATTGGGAAGTTTGCCTATTTCTCTGCCTCAAAGACATGGCTGCTGCCCTCAAAGAGCTTTTAATATTTCTGATGGAAATAGTTATGTCTTAAAAAACTCTTAAGTTGGAGCCCCAAAGCATGAGTAGTGTCAAGTACAGGACTGTGTAAAACAGGTACCCCATATAAGCAATGGAGTACATATGGGTGCAACTGGATGAGTCATTTTCAATAAACCTTGTCTACCACCCTCAAAATCAGATTCTATGTTGGCACCTACATGACCTACTCCTAGCTAAAGAGGTGTTTCAGTGGCCTTGATGTGGGGGGTTGTATATGTGGAGGCCTCTGCCACATCCTTTTAATCTGGTTGGTTGGTTTGATGGAGAGTGTGCCCTGATGGGTTTGCACCCTACCTCCGTGATAACCAAGTGAGAAGATTCTAGCATTTTGAAGGGCATCAAATTAAATCCTATGATGAGACGCAGAATCTTTCTGACTCTAAGTGGCTCAGCTGATGGAGGAGTCACCCAAACTCTTTAGTCCTGATAAGATTACTGCATTTTGTCAAATTGCTAAAAACTTCCAATCCAAAATTTTACTTAGAGATCAGTAAATGTTTAGGAATTTTTGTAATCTATAATTTGTTATTCTGCACTATCATTATCAATCCAAATCATACTTTTATAAGTATAAACCCTCTATAGTATCCCAGATTCCATGAAATAAGGACGATCTTGATATAAAGAAATCTTCATCACTGGCTGACAATGCTCAGGAAATAACAAAGTTACCAGCACCAAAGTATTCTCAAGTGAAAAGAGCTATTTGAACATTTCAAAGTATTAACTATTTTGACTTCTAAACAATGCACCACTCATTTAGCCAACACTCAGCTTTGCTAAAAAATGATTTTTCTAACTCTACAGTATGCTTTTATACTGATTCCAAGGTCAAGTATGTTTGTAAATGTACTGTCGACTTTGATCAATAGTACCCTGAACTGGTTGAAAAAGCATGTTTTCCTGAGACACCAACCCAGGCACTGGAATGTGAGCAATAGCACATCACCTGGAAATCAATGTTTAAACTCTGAGTTCTAGAAAGATTGTGAAAAACAAATGTTACAGAAGGGCCCAAGAAATCATCCTTCAATGTCATTATCTACAGCCTATAAAGGGGGTCTTCGATGCTCATATTTTCTCCTCTCCTTTAAGAACATTTTTTGGATATTTCCCTGCTAAAAATTAGATTCTACCCCACCATTACAAAAAGACATTTTCCCATTTGAATTACCTATTTGTTTCCTCAATAAAATATTTCAGTAGTTTTGTCCACAGCAATTAGTTTTCCTCTAATTGCTCTGACTCAAATGAAGATTGGCTTTGTGGTTGGAAATTTTGTGACATTACTAAGAAAGTTCAGTCAGCACCAGGACTCTTCTCAAACTCCTGTTTGCAAACCCAAGGAAAGACCTTTAGCAGGAAAGGCCAAAATACTGTTATGCAAAACAATTATGTGATGTTGGGTAGAACTCAAATGATTAGTGAACCTACCCTACTCTCCGTTTTTTTTTCTTTTTTTCTTTTCTTTTTTTTTTTTTTTTTTGGTCAAAGGAACCAGTTCAAGGAAACTTTTAGTGAGGCTACCTACTGATTATTTGTGTTCATGAGGGACAAACAAGTTCTGGAAAATTAAAAGCTAGGCAATATCAAAAATTTATGGTAAGCTAGTAGTTTCACAATTATTCCCCACCAAACCTTTATTTTTGCTTTTCCCCTTGCTATGGGTCATCCTTTGCTGGAAGCAGAAATATGGCTTCTATAGCTAGAAAGCCCTGGAGGCCATCATCAGCTGCACTAAGGATCAAACCAGAAGCTAAAAGCCACAGTGGGCCCAGGTGAGAAAGTGATCTTATTTCTAAACAGATAATGGGGATAAAGCAAAGTGGATAATAGGTCACAGACTCATGAGATGTTGAGTTGAAAGAGACCTTGGAGCAATGAAGTTTGTTAAAACACAAATTTCAAACCCCAACGCAGGAGATTCTGATTCAATGGGTCCAGAATTCTATTGCTAACAAGTCCTAGATGATTGTACTGCAGCTGGTTCATGCTGATCTCACCTTGAGAAACCCTGCCTTAGCAGAAAGGGGGTACAATCCATTCATTTTACAGATAAGGAAAAAGAGGGCCTGAGAAGTTAAGTAATTTGCTCAAGGTTCTTAAGAACAAGATTAAGAAGCCGGGTTTATTAGTCCAGGACCTTTCCCTCTCTGCTAGAGTCCTAGAGTGAGATCTTTTTCCTTCTTCTGGGCTCTCCACCAGAGCCTATTCCAATGGCCAAAGCAGTCAGGCCTATCATTTCAGGTTGGGGCTGGTACCTATTCACTACTGGCCTCAGACTGGGTGGGCTGTGCTAGTAGGGGAGGGGCATCCACGAAAAGGATCTTGCTCCCTTAGCTTTGTTATTCCCCATAAACTAAGTGAACTGCAACATAGACTTTTCTGGAGCCAGAGTACCAGGCTATAAGGACAAAGTGCTGAGTTCTGTAATCATTACTGGTTAAGCCAGCCAGCTATTTCACATCAGTGACCATGGACTGTGAAATATATTTGTCTGGAATATATTTGAGAACTTACTCCAGGATACTTGGCCTGTTGGCATACATAGGTCATTAAAAATTTGGATATTTGATCAGCTTACCTATCCTAAAAGAATAAGATTAATTGGCCATGTATGTAGTATATTAGTTTGCTAGGACTGCTATAAAAAAATACCATCAACTGTGTGGCTTAAACAATAGAATTTATTGTCTAACAGTTCTGGAGGCTAGAAGTCCAGAATCAAGGTCTACAGAGTTGGTTTCTTCTGAGGCTTCTCTTCTTGGCTTGTAGATGACCATCTTCTCTCTGTGTCTCCACATAGTTTTCCCTTTGTATGCATCTGTGTTCTATCTTCTCTTCTTATAAGGACATCAGCCATACTGGATTAGGACCCTCCCTAATGAACTTTAAAGACACTATCTCCAAATACAATCACATTCTGAGGTAGTGGAGGTCAGGACTTCAACATATGAATTTTGAGAGGGACACAATCCAACCCATAACATGCTGTCTTTGTTTGTTTCAACAATAAATAAGGATAATCAACTGATGGTGGAGGTGGGATGGGTAGGAAGTGGAGAGGAACAGAAGAATGGAAACAAGCCTAAGTATAGAACATTCTTGTAAAGTAAAAAGCGTCTGTTAAGTAACAGAACTCAAATCAAGGAAGAAATTCCATAAATTCAATCATAAAATCATGTACATAAGCTTTTATTTGCATAAAATCCAACATTTCATAAAGATGATATGTTTCATAAACACTCTCCACATAGCATGAATTGACATTGTATTTTACTGATAAAATGCACTTTTCAGAATCAAGAAAAAAGGCAAATGTGTCTTTTTTGTTAATCTTTTAGAAGTTTCTAATATAAAGTTCCCTCAAATCTCTTAACTTTAAGGGGAAAATGATAACAGATTATCTCCGAAATAAAAAAGAGATAAAGACATTGAACATTTTACCACTGAGAACATAAATAGAGACGTTATAGGCCTCTTATTCAGATGCTCCTACAATGTGTTTTACTATGGTTGACTTTTGAAAAAAATAGAGATCATAGCTATCAAGAGTGGCCTGACAAGAGGAAGGAGGATATCATGAAGGAGATGGAAAAAAAATAACTTGATGATGACAAAATTGTCTTGGGTCTGTCCTGAAGATCACTAACAAAGATCAGGAATATATATATAAGGTGGAGCTTATTTGTTTTGTGAATGAGGGATTAGGTTATTTGACTCCAACTAGCTACTGGGGATGTAGGTTTTGCTCAATCTGAATTCCATTTGGGGAAAGTCTGGGAACTCTAGGCTAATAGCCTGAGAGATGTCTCTTGGTAAAGAAACCTGCCCAGCTAAGGTCATCATAAGGACACCGACTGCCTGAGAAAATTGAAAGAGGGAGGTGCTGAAGGAATGAGTGAGAGGGGCCACCCATATACATTGCCAATGTCACCCACTGTTGTGGTTCAGGCTAGCCTTGAGTTTAGAGTGCTATGGGGGAATTAGAAAGTGATTGCTGAGTCACCTACATAGAGTTGCTAGAAGACAGAGGTGGGCAATTCTAAGTTTTGGTGGTCACAGAATGTGGCTTCTGGTGGGCCACAATCTAACTAATCTGGAGTTCAACAACAAAGAGTGGAAAGAGGAAAGAAAAATACTTGATGCACAGAAGTTTTAACTTTCAGGCTTAATGTTCAACTTGCTGCTTCTATTTCATCTATTTAGTAACCTATCTATGGGCCAGTTTTTCATCACAAGATGATTTCTTACTTGAATGAAGCAGTATAATAACTTACGTAGTGTTTTAAGTGCTTTACAAATAATAACTCATTTAATTTATTCAATAGATGAGGAAATTGAGGTACACAAATGTGAAGTACCTTGCCTAAGATTATAGCACCAATAAGTTGTAGAGCCAAGATTAGAACCCAAGCAGTCCGACTTCAGAGCCTATGCTCATCATGACTGCAACTTACACTGCCTAGTCACTATGATAAAAGAACAGTGGAAGGAAGCAAGCCCAGCTATCTAGAAGCAACAGAGAAAAACTCTTTTAGAGGAGCCTATTTTCCACATAGGTGAAGGCCAGCACTTTATGTGTGGGAACTTACAAATTATAGTGTTGTTGGATAGAAATCTTTCTAAAGTGTTACTTCCCAAAAGAAGATTCTAAACATGTGGTCACGCTTTCTGAAAGATTAAATGGCTTCATTATCAACATTATTCATGCATTCACTCCACATTTATTGAGTGCTTGTATTGTTGTTTTAGCCATTGATGCCAATGGGATTTTGTGGGACTCTAGCTGAGCAAACTTTCTGATCTGTGTAGAATGACAGATTCCCAATATTCTACTCAAATGCTGTAGTGTACTGATTGGCATATCTTCACCTGGAAACAGATGCCTTAAGGTTGACTCTGGAATCAGATAGACCTAGGTGATTCATGTTCAAGTGTCTCTGCCACTTACTAGCTTGTGACCTTGGGCAAGTCAATGAGCCTTATCTTCCTCATCTGTAAAAAGGGGATAAAGATTCCTTTTATTTTACACAGAAAACTAATCACTCTTAAGTACTGGGTGTCATCCCAGGGGTTCTGGTATTCCCTGCTCTGTTCATTTGTGGTTATATGTTCAAGTACAGCTTCCAGGCTGTCAGAGAAGTCTCTCTAAGTCCTAAGCTAGGCAAGCCCCAGACCTGTCTGAATGGGGAAATAACATGGGCTATTGTTGACTTGGCTCAAGAATTATGTCTCGTAAAAAAAAAGCATTCAATAAGTGGCAACTTGAATAGAGAACACAATAGACCAGGTAGTTGATTCACCTCACCCCGCCTTGTCTGTGCCTCACTTTCTCCACCTGCACATGGGCCTAATAATACTTGCCACCTACACACCTTATTGCTGTTGTGAGGGTTATTGTAGGCAAAAGCCATAGAGAGCGGGGGATCATTAGAAGATGTACATCTAACAAAGTGGAAACCTTTGAACTTTCAGAGCTGTGGGGTTGTCATGTGGAGACCTGTTATCTTCATCTTTCAAACTCCTCTTCAGCATTTCAATTACGTTAGAAGCGAAGTGTTCCCTTCCGGCCTCAAGCTGGTAGGTACATATCCAGGAGAGTGTTCCAGCCTTTGGCAGCCCATACTCCAACTTATCTCTTGCCAAAAGTCCCTTGAGTGACGACAGTGACAAAATAACTGGCGCTCCTTATCATTGCCACAGCTGTGTGCTACTTACTGTACAAGGAGAATAGAGGGTAGTCTAATTTGCCCCATAAAAAATTATAGGGTCTAAATTATCAAAGGCTATAGAGAAGTGAACAATTTATTTTCAGGACAGCTTACTTAAAAACCATTTCTATTCATCATTATTTCATTCTCTTTACACATATTTATTGAGCACCTATCATGTGGCAGACACTGTTCTGGGCCCTGAAGGATACAACAGTAAACAAACCAGAAAAAGTCCCTATCTTCATGTATATTACATTCTTGAGAGGGTAGACAGACAATAGTCAAATAAAGAGATAAATTAACAAGATGATTTCGGATAGTAATAAGGGTTATGAAGAAAACAGAAAGAGGCAGTTGATTAGATAATGACCAGGGTAGGAAAAATGGTTTGGTTAGGATAATTAAGAAAGGTCTCATCCAAACTATTTCGTCTCATTCTGGAGCTTGGAGATTAGAGGTCACAGAGCTTGGGTGTCCATCACTAGAGAAGGAACCCTGGCTGAGATTCCTTTCAAATTATAAACACTACATAAAGGGGTTACACTCATGACTACTAACATCTTAATGTGAATTTGGTGGGTGTCAAATTCTTTCCTCCCCATCCAGAGGGATGAAGCATTTGTGGGTGGAGGGACTGAGTGGGGCATAGGATGAGGTGGGGTAGAGAGAGAGCCCTTTGCAGCCTCTGTGTCATCATTTCCGCCTTTACATCAAGGTGCTTTACCTCTCAGGAACAATCTTTAGATGACAAGTGACTAGAAATTGGTTTGGGAGGTTTCCAAAGCCGTAGATATTGTGATCACTGTTGCCATACCTGCATTCTTCCCTTCCTATCAACAAACACTGGAAAAGCTCTGATTCATGGCATCGAGCTTGCCATGCGGGCTTCTTGTTCTGAGTCAGAGTGGAAGAGCTCAGAGGCTTTCAGTTGGTAGGGCTTAGTAATGAGGAAGGAAACGGTTACTAGGAAATGAAGAGTTGCACTCATCAAAGTGATCAGTAACCAAAGAACGGTGACTTGGTTCTTTGTTACATGGTGGAATAGAAAAGAGTAGGTGTGTGACAGAACCAGACCCAGATGACCTCGCACTGCTCAAAGGGCCAATGCCAGCTTCCTAGGAAGTGGGCGGGGACGGCCCCAATTGTATCTCCATATTGTTTATTTTTGCTTTTCCCGAAATAAGCAATTTCAATCTTTAATTTCCATGTGGAAACACTCCCCACTCTCCTCTGCCCCCAAAATGTGGGTGTGTAGAAGAACAAAACTTTGCAGGTGGTAATCAGTGACCTGAATTTGGAAGCTTTACTCACAGCAGCTTGCTTCTCAACTGCCTTTGAATTGTTCTGTCTTAATGGCTGCTCACTAAACTAGCATAGCAGCCAAAGTCAGCCAAACATTCTAAAAACACTTAGAACTCAGAAACAATAATACATAACACTTACCATGTGCGTAGCTATGTTGGAATTATTTTCTATATTATAATACATTTAATCTTACAATGATTCCATGAAGTAGCTATCCTGTTATTATTCCCATTTTACAGATTAGGAAACTGAGGCCCAAGGAGGTTAATTAACTTGCCCAGTTGATCAAATGGCATGGCAGGATTTAAATCTGGGCAGCCTGCTTCCTCTGCCTGTCTCTTAATCATTATGTTATTCCTGTTTCTCCCATTGTCTGCAACAAGTATTACCCAGCTCTCTGTGTTTCTGGCTGCTTTTGTGTATTTGCTTAAACTCTGCCTCTGCCTCTGTTGCTCATTTGATGTATAATTTATCTCCTCCCCAACCACTTCCAGAAAAGATCAGAGGCAGTAACTTAGCCTCTAAGGATTCAACCCAATAAAAACAATAGTTTACCAAATGTCTACCAGCTAGCTCATAATTGTTACCTACCCACACATTTCCCCCAAGTGTTTTTCATACCTGCTCCTTCCTCAGAGAATCAGGGCTGTAAACTTCTGAAGCCCAAATGAGCACTGTACTTTTATCTGGAAACTATGAGTTAGGTGGGCACCATGCCCAGAGATGGCCCTGGCAGACACTCTACTTTTCAGAGATGACTGATTCATTTCCATAAACTGAGCCAGAGCAAAATTTTGCTGAATACTGGGATGAGAGCCCGGAGTTTGGTTATTATATATAGCAAGAAATCCTGTCTGGCGCTCTTAGGGAGAGCAATCATGATGATGATGTGATTGGCTTAGTTGTACCTGGTTAGCTAGTTGAAGCAGTGTGCTTATAAAGATACGGTCATGAGTTTGCTACTTTGAGGAAAGGGTATAATGGTTGGGGTGTAGTTTGTGTCTTGCCCCTAGGAATATATGCTAAGGGGGAGAATCTGAAATCTTCAAACCAAAGATCCATGCACACTCATGGAAGTACAGATCAAAAGTGAAAATAGGAACTAGAGAAAAACATCTGGATTGACACTTGTAGCTTAATGAGACAAAATAATCTCGAAAAGATAGGTGTCAAACTTGTACTTATTTACCATAATCCACAGGTCATTTTCAAGGAGTCTCCCCCAACCCCCCCCCCCCAAAAAAAAACACTAGTGCAACCTAAGATTCTATTTCCCCTTCCTCCATAGAGATCTCCTACCCACTCAAGTCATCTGGCACAGTTATTTCTCCCCTCTTGACCACATTTTTTTTCTCAAACTCCTTTTTGAAATTCACTGATTCCATGTTAATAACCCATAAAAGAGTTTTTATCTAGGAGAGGATTAAAAACTTAACCTTTTTTTTTCCACTAAGAGAACAAGAGGAAATAAGCTTACATTTCAGAAAGGAAGATTTGTTTGATTACCACAGGCTCACTCCCAACATCTCCTTCACTCATTAATTCGGTGCCATTTCCGTACTTGAATCTTTAATTTCCAGTTTACTACTTGACATGTGGCCATCCATTGCTTCGTGGTGGCAGTGTCTGCTTTTTGCTTGCTTCAGTGTTTATATTTCCTAACAAAGTCCTTTGAGGCTTCTCACAAATCTAAGTCAGACTTGAAACTTTCAAAAAAGTTGAACGATGCAAAATAAAAAGCTAGAGGAGTTGTTTTGGAGTTTAAGTTAGCAAATGTTATGCAGTCCCATCTGGAGCGAAGTTGTGCCTGGTTTGTGGTAGCAGTGACTCTCGAGTCACATGGTAGCCTTTGTAGTGAGGTTTTACACTGCTGTGTACTCTAAAACACTGAGAAGAGTCTAGAAAACCTGCGCTGCCTGAAGAGTGGCACTATCTAAAGATATTCATCTTCACTGTGTAAGAACCACCCTCTTCACTGAATACTGAGGGCAAGGCTGTTCGTTTGAGCACACCAGGAAGTCAAATGAAAGATGAAAATAGTCTCCATTTATTGAGCACTTGCTGTGTTCAAGGAACATCACATGGATTATCTTGTTTTATCATCATAGCAACTCCATGAGATAAAAAATGTTATGATCATCCTAATTTTATAGGAAAATGAGGATCAGAGAGATTTAAAAACTCTCTCAAGCTCACTTAGTTTCTAAGTGGCAAAGCTGGGGCCCAAATGCAAGTAGTGAAAGGCCATCATCTATGCTATCCTTCAAGTTCACCAATTCATGAAGGTGGGACTGGAATTGGACTGTAGGCATAGTTTAACCAACACTTGAATTTCCTCAATTCTAAGGTACCATTAGGTATCTTAAGAGGTACCACTGGTTTAGAAAAAGCTTTTGAGAAAGAACATAAATCCCGTGGTTGGGTAAATTGTATGATAGTGTCATGGTTATAGTCATGACATTGCATACCTCTGCCAATTAATAGGGGTATGTATGACATCTTGGAGAATTTACTTAACCTTTTTTATGCCTCAGTTTCCTCAACTGTCAAAGAGGGGTTAATAACCACATTCAATTCATGGGCTTATAAATGAGTTAATACAGATAAAGCATTTAGAATAACACCTAGCACATATGTTATATATACATTATAGTTATCATCATCACCACCACCACTATCATCACAATAAGAAATAATGAAATGTGAAAAATGTACTTTTTAAAAGTGAGGAAATAGAGTAACACTATTGATCTGATTCAATGAATGTGGCTATGGATTGTGTACGTTGTCTTATAATTTCATCAACTGTGTGACTAAGCATTAACCACTTCTGCCACTCTAAGGGTCACCTTCTTTTAAAATGCTGGGGAAGAAGATTTTTCTCCCCCACATTTACTCCTCAGTTAAATGTTCACTGGACAGCCACTTCTCTGGGTTTGGATCCTTTCTGGCCACTCTTTACTTCTGCATAGACCACTGCTCATTGCCAAGCTTGTTACATTGTCTGGATCTCCTGGACAGTGGCCATTCCTGGTGTGCTGATGCTCCTCTGCCTGAGCCTCAGCTCCAAGTTGACTGTGGAGTAGGCTCTCCTTCCCTTGTCGTCCTTACAAACTTCATCATGCAGAGTTTTGTAGGAGTATCAGACTTTATTAGAGAGCTAAAGGTAAGGGTGTCTAGATACTATTACAGTGGGGGAGAGAGGATGCAAAACTGTATACTAAAAGTGGCTTTTGCCTTTGTGTTGCACAACAGAAAAGCATGAAAGAACTAACCCCTACACAAGGGCCCTTTGTGGACATGTTTCAGTTCCTAGCTTTGTTCTCCCCTCTTAAAGCTGTGGTCTTCCTTTCTAAACAAGGCCTCTATTTTCAAGGTAAGAATTACTGTCCTCCTTTAGGGAAATACCACCTCATTATAGCAAACTTTGAGCACTTACTATATGCCAGGCCCTGCTCTAAGTTCAATATCAGTATTAATTACTGTATTTCATCAATTAAGAAATGTGCACCTTTCACATTTTAACATTTCTGAAACCAGGATGTCACAAAATCAATAGTATATAGAGTTTAAGGGTTAACTTGTTTTCCTTTTTTTAGTGATACACAAAATGATGGTCTATTCTACAACTGATAATGTCTTAGATTTGATGAGATATGGCAATTTAATCATCAAGACAACTCCATCATGTAGGGACTCTTGTTATCAACATTTTACAGATGATGTATTGAAGCTCAGTGAAGTTACACAACTAGTAACCTCAAGATTGTTCAAAGTCACACAGCTAGTACAGTCATGTGCCTCTTAATAATGTTCTGAGAAATGCATTATTAGGTTATTTTACCATTATGCCTTTATAGAATGTACTTACAGAAACCTAGATGGTACAGCCTACTACACACCTACGCTATATTGTATAGCCTATTTCTCCTAGGTACAAACCTATACAGCTTGTTACTATACTGAATACTGTAGACAATTTTAACACAGTGGTATTTATGTATCTAAACATATATAAACATAGAAAAGGTATGGTTAAAATGTGGTATAATAGCTAAAAAGTGGTGCACCTGTGTAGGGCACTGACCATGAATGGAGCTTACAGGACTGGGAGTTTCTCTGGGTGAGTCAGTGAGTGAAGAGTGACAGTGAATGCCTAGAACATCACTGTACACTACTGCAAACTTTATAAACACTGTATATTTAGGCTACACTAAATTTGTAAAACAAGCGAATCAAGCACAAGAGAAAATGATGCAATAAACATGATATATGAGACTGCTGCCAATATAACATGGTATACTGTTTTACGTCAAAATTTTCTATAAGTAGAAAGAGTATATACTAAAATAACAATAAAAAGGATAATGTAGTAAATACATAAACCAGTAACATAGTTGTTTATTGTCATTGTCATGTATTATGTACTGTACATAATTGTATGTGCTGTATTTTTAGACAATTGGCAATGCAGTAGGCTTGTTTACACAGCATCACCACGAACATGTGAATAATATGTTGTGCTATGACCTTATGAAAGCCACTATGTCACTAAGTCATAGGAATTATTCAGCTCTATTATAATCTTATGGGACCATAGTTATATATGTGGTCCCTTATTAACCAAAACATCATTATGCAGCACATAACAGTAAGTAGTAAATGTGAATCTAGGCAGACTGACTCAAGAGCCTATACCCTTAGGAGATCATCTGATCCTCCTGGATCAATACATCTCCCATGGGTCCCCTTTAATTATCAAGGAGGGTCCAGTCCAATTCAAACTGAGGAAGAGAAACATTTTACAAAGGTTCACAAACCTGCCCAGCAGGCCCTATCAGGCTATATAGTTACGCAAAGCAAGTGCCAGTGTTTTGTTTCTACTCCTTTCAGACTGTGCCCTGGGTAGGTGGTATGGGTGCTCCAAAGGCATAATAAGCAAACCTATCACAGAGCTCACTACCCCCAAGAGCTGGCAGAAGCTTTAAAATGGAAAGGGTTTTTTCTTTATTTTGGAAGCTAGGTCAAATGCCAGGCCAGGGCTACCTCCTGCAGTCTGAAAAGAGAAGCTGAGGGAAGATTTACTAATTCTGTGCAAACAGCAACTCTGGAGTAGAGAGGTGAGGGAAGGGGCAGTGTTAGTCCCTCCAGTTACATATATTTGTGATATTATTAATTTATTTTTTTTGTCTATTAAATGTGTATACTTCATCCACTCATTTCCCATGAACTTGTGACAGAAAGAGGAAAGTTTGACACCAGAGGCAGAGATTTATGTCTTTAAATGGTGTCTATATTAAGCAAGCAAGAAGATAGCATACTTCAAAGTGAAGATTGGCCCATCCCAGCCCAATTTCTAAATATTGGATGGAAAGAGCTGTAGAATATCAAATAAGTTTTAGAGCAGTTGATTATAAAAATTTCCAGTGCTGTCAAATGCACAGTTGGTATTCTTTTATTTTTATTTTTTGCTACACAGACCTTTGTGAAAGATTTTCAGATCACCAGGCAAGAAAAAGCAAGTTAAGGAATATACGTAATACTACACCTGACATGGGGATAGTGGAACTACATTCCTAATATGAAGTGGGTATCTTGGGAATTTTCTAAAGAGAATACCTCACTCTTCTTATTTTTAAATGTTTTATGATAAATATATTTAATACAAAACATAAATGTATATTGCTTTATCTTGTTATATGTTGTACTTTTTAGTGTCAATTAAATTTAATTTCTCTGCTTTAAAATTCAGTAATAAAAGCTAAATCAGAATATGAATCTTATTTTGGTCATTTGTTTTTAGTATCAATTAGTTGCTTTCTGCTATTTGCATAACTATGTGTGAGCCCATGTTGATATGCTAACAATAGGCTGTAATTTTTAAAATATTTAATAATTAAATATATTTGAAACTTCTAACAGAGATACTGAACTTTTAAATTGAGCACTGAGTAATATAAGTTATCCTCTCTGAAAGTCAGACTTGAAAAAGTTTGTCTTATGCTTGGTTCTTTCCTATATGACACACCCCTATATTTCTTTTATACTATTAACTTTGGAAATACAACACTGCTATGCTTACCTTTAAAAGTACTATGACACAATATCCTGAAGTTCTACAAAAGCAGCTGTGATATGGAAAATTACTCGTCGGTCAGTCAAACAAGTTGGGCCACTCTCTGCTTTCCAAAATAAGTTCTGCCCTCCTGGCTGCCGCCTGCCCCATATCTAGATATAACATTTCCCCAAAACAAAAGCAATTGCTCTCCTGCTCTAACAACTCCTTGGAAAAGTCTAATGCCATCATCCAAGCATATATCCCCTTTACTTTCATTTCTAAAACTAGTGTGGGAGAATCATGTCCTCTGAAATGGAATTTCACTACCACACTTGACTATCTTTTGCTGGGATTTGTATCTCTGTGTATTTCATGAAATTAAAATGTTTAATATTTTTTCCTTCACTTGAACAATTTTTTTCAGTAGTCTAAGAAAAATTATTTTTGCAGTTCTGCCACTTTGAATTTTTTAAATTAAATTTATTGGAGTGACATTGGTATTGGTTAATAAAATCATATAGGTTTCAAGTATATAATTCAATAATACATCTTCTGTATATTGCATTATGTTGTTCACCACCCAAAGTCAAATCTTTCGTCAGCATATATTTGACCTCTTTACCCTTATATACTTCCCCCCTCCCTGCTTTCCCTCTGGTAACCGTTAAACTGTTGTCTGTGTCTATGAGTTTTTGTTTGTCTTGTTCATTTTTTGCTTTCAGTTTTATATCCCATATATGAGTGAAATCATATGGTTCTCAACTTTGTCTGACTCAAGATCCATCCATATTATTGCAAATGGCAGTACAGAAGTGTTCTTTGATAGATGATTGGATAAAGAAGATGTGGTACATATATACAATGGAATATTACTCAGCCATAAGAAAAGATGAAATACTGCCACTTTGAGTTTTTGAGAGGTGTTTTTAGTATACTCACAGATATGTGCAACTATAACCACAGTTAATTTTAGAATTTTCATGACCTCAAAGAAAAACTCTGTACCCTTTAGCTGTCACTTCCATACTCCCCACCCCACCCCCACCTTTCAGTCTTAAGCAACCACTAATTTTTCTGTCTCTATAATGTCTATATTCTGAAATTTCACATGAATGGGATCATTATAGTATGCGGTCTTTTGTGACTAGCTTCTTTTTTCATTTATTTATTTTAAATTACAGTTGACATTCAATATTATTTTATATTAATTTCAGGTGTATAACATAGTAGTTAGACATTTATATAATTTATGAAGTGATTCCCCCGCAATTAGTCTCGTACTCACCTGGCACTACACATAATTATTATGATACTATAGACTATATCACCTATGCTGTACTTCATATCCCCTTAACTATTTCATAACTACCAATTTGTATTTCTTAATTCCTTCTCCTTTTTCACCTATCCTTCCACCCTCACTCCCATCCGGCAACCATCAGTTTGTCGTCTGTATTTATGAGTCCATTTCTGTTTTGTTCATTCATTTATTTTGTTCTTTAGAGTCCACATATGAGTAAAATCATATGGTATGTGTTTCCCTCTGTTTGACTTATTTCACTAAGCATAATACCTCTCAAGTTCATCCATGTTGTCAAAAATGATAAGGTTTCATTCTTTTTATCTTGGCTACTGTAAATAGTGACTAGATTTTTTGGCCTTAGCATAATGTTTTCAAGGTTCCTCTCTGTTGTAGCATGAATCAGTGCTTCATTCCATTATATGGCTGAATAATATTCTATTGTGTAAATATATAACATTTTGTTTCAACAAAGGGACTTAAATAGAGGCAGTGGGGACCAGTGAAGAGCGGCTAGGACAGGAATCAGTAGGCATGATGAAGCTTAGGACCTGACAATTCTGAGAGTCTCCAAGGATAGTTGGGGCACATGAATATTGTGTAGGATTTGTAAGTCATCATAGGTGGGTAGAACTCTTTGTTCTAGGTTTTCATCTGACCAAAGTTTCCAGGCCTGCTGTAGTAGGGATGCTAATAATTTCCTTACCCACCCACAGAGAATCTGCCCTGCTCATTGCTCCTGTGACCCTAAATGTCCATGGGACACTACCCTATCCAGTTTTGTCTAACTGTAGAAAGATTGGTGAGTATTTGGCCAATGATGAACCATTTTTAGGTAGATTAGTGCCCTATGTAGGACTCATGTGGCCTGACCTAAGAAGATAAGCTTGAGCAATCAAATTCCTCTCTTGGGAATCTGGTATTAGGAAGCTGAGAGCCTGATGCACCATCTAAGATGGGACTGAAAGGCTATAAGACAGACTAGGGGTTGAGTCAAATGTGAGAGACTATCAAAAGTTAGGAGGAAACCAGTCAACAGAAGGAAGAGAATGGAGCAGATATGTAGAGAGGAGTGGATATGCAGAGAAGAGCAGAGATACCAAGAGAGAGATCATGGGCCTCTGAAGGGAGAGGTAGAAATTGTAGTTGCCTCAATTCCTGTTCCAGGTCCCATTGTGATGACTTACTTGGGACTGCCAAGATCTTGGTCTCCTTACAATAATCTGTGTCTTACCTTCCTGTTCCCTTACACACCTAGTGTTGAACCAGCTTGAGTGGGTCTCAGTTCCTCTCATATAAAGGAGCTCTGACTGAAAAACATGCAGAATGGGTACAGAGTCAGGAACTGGAAGTGGGATGGAAAAGTGTTGAGGTAACAGAAGTTCAATAGGATAATGAATATTGACCAGGCAGCACTGGGGTTATCTGGTGCCATGGGTTGAGTGAAAGAAGAGGTGCCTGGTAACAGAGTAATATACAGAGAGTCAGAGGTACCTCATGAGCTTCCTTTCCAGAACTAGAAGTGTGTGTATACATGTGTGCATATACATATGTGTACACGTTTGTGTGTGCTAGGTGTGGAGGGTCACTAACGACAAAATCTTAACCAAAAAGTGAGATATGCATGTAGATCCTGGAAGCCAGTGGCACAAGGGATGGTCATACTCATCTAGCAACATGAGCACTGCCTGGCCTTTTCACCTCCTGCTTCAGCCACGTGGAGCCGCACCTTTCTTTTTAACTCATTGGTTTATGTTGGCAAGGACAAAATCACTCTGTTTAGAAATGCTTCTGGTGATAGCAGCTATTATAGGGCAGAGAAAAGAAGCTTGAGAAGATGGGTAAGATAAAAGTGTCTTATGAAAACATTTTTCTAGATTTTCTTCTTTAAATATATATCTATAGAGATGTACACAGACTGTAGTTGTGAACTTATTAAGGCTTCAAAACAACTCCAAATTCTTCAGCTAATACCTGGAATATTCTTAGTAAGCTGAAGCAGAGGTAATTCCACAACCTATTGACATTGGTAAGTTTGAATGCCTAGTTTATTGTCCGGAAGTTAGCTAAAGACATTTCTTTGGGGCTCTCATGGGCTGGGCAATGCAGTAGAAACGCCTTCTAAAATCTGGGTCTGGAGCAGCATCCTTCCTGTGGAGGCAGGACTTGACACCTTTAAAAATGTTTCTTTTGAAAGATGAAATGCTTTTCTTTTCCCTATTCTACAAGTACTATATGTTCATCATGGAAAAAATAAAAATTACACAAAAGCACAAAGAAGATTTAAAAAAGAAATCTGTGGTAACCCCACACCTAGATATAGCCATTGGTCACATCATGCTGTATGTTAATTTCTTTTTCTGTATTCATCACTCTTCCTGGCATTCTGCCAGTGGAGGCCTGATTGCCTGTGGGCTCTAGTGCACACCAGCCTGGCAGAGAGAAGCAGAAGTTGAAACAACTATGCCACCTACTGCCCAACCCACTCTCCTAAGCAGCTTTTTGTCTCTTTAAAGCTCTTTTTCTATTTAAAATCCCTATTTATATATTTGCTAATTACAAAGGTAATGTGTGATTTTTATAAAATGTCAAACAATAGACCTTTAACGATACCTCCAAGCATTCATTCTCCATTGAGGAGCCTCCCATTTAGGCAACTTTATTTTAGAATTTCTATTAATCTTAGAATTGTTTAGGGTTCCATGGGGGTTCTGTTCTCAAGGATTCCAAATGGAGGGCCACACTACCCGATGACTTCATCATCACATGCACACAGGACAAAGAAGTAGAACAACATTGAGAAACCTCACAGAGACATCTGTGCAACTGGATCTTTAGTGTCCTCTTCTGCTCTTGTATTCATACTGCTGGAATTGGAGTCACTCTCACATAATTTTCAATGTGTTTTCTCCAAAAATGAAGCAAAACTACAGGCTTTCTAAAGAATGTGGGGGATGGCTATTCAATTGCTGTTGTGTTTTTCTTCTACTTTATTACATTTTGAAAAAGGTATCATGAAAACTTACACCCAAACTAAAATACGATGAGGACTGAACTTAAAAAGAAGCAATGAGGGATGTGATGTTGAATTTAAGAGATGAACTTGAGGGTAGCATGTTCAGGCTTTGTTGATTAATCAGTTAGTGGATATTGTCAAAAGACAAAGAAGGAAGAGTTTTAAAAAAAGACTTTTGAGGTTCCTTAGCCAGGTTGCCTGAGAATATAGTAATAATATCATCAGACATAAACTCTATATGAGTGAAATGAAGTTGTTAGGAAGGAATACGCATATGATTAGGTATCCTGCTTTCAGATTAAACATATATTTTAAAATAGTTTTGATTGCTCTCATCATTTTATTTTAAACATTAAATGACACCATTTTCAAAATAACTTTTTAAATCTATAAGAAATTTCACCAAAATCATTTTGACACTTAGATCCAGGTTACATAACGAGTATCTATATAATTGATTTCATTAGGATTGCTGAATTTGCTAAGCCTGGATTTCTGCTTTTAAACGAATGTATCAATTGACTACATGATCCCTGAGGTGAGAAACAGCATAGTGGAAAGTAATAGCTACTATCTCAGGAGACAGTATAGTATAGAGACTAAAAGCTCTGGCTCTTATATCAAACAGATCCAAGTACAAGGCCCAACTGTGCCAAGTGGGTACATTACTTAACTTCTCTCAGCTTCGTTTCCCCATATGTAAATTGGTGACGATGTATTGCTGACCTTATATAATTGTCATGAGAATTTAATGTTATAATAATAGATTGAATCTTCTAAAATTCTCATTTCTTTAGGCAAAAATCAAATATCAGCATTTTTATGGTTCTACCTATACATGTGCACAGTGTACTTAATAAACACTAACAATTATTATTCAAGAAATATGGGTTCCAATTCCACAATGGACTAGTTGTGTGACTTTAGATAAAAGATGTCCCTCCTCTGGGTCCAAGATTTCATCAATCCACTGAGGAGGTTGAACCACTCTAGAGGCTCTTTAAAATTCATTCATGCTTTCACCTCTTGTGTTTTCACTGGAGGCTGATAATTTTCCCCAACACAGGGTGTGTCTAAACCTCTGGAGGGCAAAGATTTTTGTTTGTCTTGTTCATTGCTGTTTCCTCAGTGCCTAGAACAGTCAAGGCCTGGCACTTAGAAGGAGAACAATTAGTCATCGTAAGTAAATGAATAAATGAAGGCACAGTCAGGGTCAGATAGTAAGTAACCAATCCTGATAATCTGGATAACCTTTTTGCCTTTCCTCCTCTGAAGGCTGTCGAGACCAAGGTGAGGTGAAGTGTTCTAGACTGACTATCAGTATGAACATTGGTTGGATTCACATAATTATTCTCCCTCCACTTCATTTTGTTTGAGGACATAGTTGGAGTTGTTAGTTGCCCAGAAGAGTCAGGTACTCAATTTTTTCCCAGCTCAGTAAGTATTTAAAAGGAAAAAAGGAAAAAGTTGAAATGGTGATTGAATCACTGTGTTGGAGAGGTGAAGATGGTCTGCCATAAGTCTTTTGGAAAAATCTGTATAAAAAAGAACATTTTTTATAAAGATAGGAAAATAAATCTTCTATATATGAGGGAAAATGATAGTGTTATCAAGAATTAAATTACAGTTTAAATACAGTTTTTACAGTACTGTAATTTTAGAAAGGTTATGAAATGTTTTGACAGGAATTAAGTTTTTCCATGTATGTCCCCAGGGTAAGAGGTTGATGGTAAAATATTGAATGCAAAATAATAAATGAGAATTCTTCCCATAACACAGACCCTTAAAACATTTTAAGGGGAGTTTTAAAGTCACTAAACTGTTATAAGCTTTTTAAAAAAAACATGACAACTGTTTTGTTTTTTTTTTTAGAAAAATACAAAATGTGGTAGAAAATGTTCCAATTGGGAGGGACTTGAGGTCAAATCTAATTCACTTAGAAATCTAACAGAAAACAAATTTGTTCTAGATCTATAATGCTACTGCCGTGGATTATTTCCACTGTATCTTATTTCTTTCTATGAGCAGCATGAGACAGGACAACTTTCTAAACCCAGATTGATTGAGATCAGATGTTAGAATGGTGAGGTGAAAGGAGAAGGGAGACTGGAGAAGAACAAGGCCCTGTCTATCCCATCCCACCTCTAATACCCATCATCTATAAAATTAGATTTAAAAGGACGTCAAGGTCAGCTTTAGTGGAGGAGACAACTTACAAATGACCAGTGTAGTTTGAGGGATAAGGAAGGAGCCATGCTCAGGAGCTTGAGTGTACAGTGTATATGTTGACTGATGTATTTATGTCTCAGGTTTTTGTTTTGTCTTTTAACTGCAGCTAGAACCTTCTCTTCCATCTCAATGAGCAATGGCTCAGAGCAACTTGCTCATTTGTTGATAAGGAAATGGAGGCCCAAGTCAGATATAGTTGGGTGCCTTCTCATTGACTTCCCCCCTCCATGTCATTCTTGATAGCTGAATGCTGATTGTGCCAGGCTTTCAAGCCAAGAGCCCTTGATATCAGATAAGGTATCCCCAGTTGCTGTCATTACTAGTCCAAGCCAAGCATGGTAATCTCATTTCTCTTGTCACATTTACAGTGGTCATGTGGTTTAGTTTGGGTCAGTGAGACAAAGGGGAAATCCACTGGAGTCTTCTGGGAAAGATTTTTCTCTCTGATCAAAGGAGAGGCATATAGAGAGAAAGTCTCTTTGGTTCACTCACTTCCTGCTTTTGGAAGGGGTCAGGCAATTGTGTGATGCTTGGAGCTGCTGAGTACACTGCTGAACAGGAGTTGTTGCTTACTCACTGAATAAGGGAGAGTAGAAAGATAGAGAACTGGGAGCTTGAGCTGCGGCCCCTTCTTTGGAACTACCTATTTTCAAACTTCTTTTGAATGTGAGAAAATCAAATGTATTTGTTATTTAAACTGGTGTTACTCTGCCACTTGAAGCCAAAAGCAACCTAACTGATACAAGACACAAACTAAATGACATGTCCAAGAGCACTTAGTTTATTGGAGTCAGTGCAAGGGCTAGCTCTGGAATAAATAAGAATTTTGGAATTAAATAGATTCATGTTTGAATCACTGATTCACTGTGTGTTCTTAAACAAGTTAATTTATCTATCTGGGCCTGTTTTCTTCCCTGTAAAATGAGGATGACACAAACATCTACCTCAGGGGGTTATTATGAGGATTAAATGAGATCATGTAATGTGGCTGATAGTCAATAAATGTTAGCTCTCTTCTGCTTCCTCCTTGAAATTAAGTCTAGTGCAATATATATATATATATATATATATATATATATATATATATATATATATATATATATTTTTTTTTAATTCAAAATACATTTTAAGGAATTTAACTTTAAAATTTTTAATGCAGTAAATTTTTTAAATTAATCTTATATTTAAAAAATGCATTTGAAACAGTGCAATCTTTTGACTTTGTCTTTTCTTTCCTTTAGAACTATATTAGCAGTTGGATTTTCATGATAAGATATTAGTTGTACACAATCTCAGAGTACTTAGGAGATTAATTTTATTTCATTGTAAACATTTTTTTAACGCCTACAACACCTGGTATTCCTAGGTAGTCTCCCACTCAAATACTAACCAGACCCGACCCTACTTAGCTTCCGAGATCAGACAAGATCAGGCATGTTCAAGGTGTCATGGTTGTAGACTTATTGTAAACATTTTTATATATTTACAACATGCCCCTTTTCTCAAAGTCCTCCAAATCATAGATTACTTAGTACATTATTATCTACAAGAGTTACTGCTGAAGATCTATATCTCTTACTCTGAAAATAATAAAGACTTCTTGAAATTTGATGGATCATCTTGAAAAATCTCTAAGTGTTTTTAAAAAGTAACCCTTAAATCTCTGTTTTTTAATGCTATTTTTAGACATCTATGACATAAGCAGATGAAAATAAAGAGTGGCTCAGTTGTTCTTACCTATGAATATTGGAAAGAAAATGATGTCTAAATAATAGTAATTTATAAAGTGGTCATAGTGTTTCTATAGTACAGATGCTAACATCCTCAAACATGAGCAAATGCACTATGCTAAATTCTTTCCAGTTATTATCTCATTAAATTGTGGCAACAACCCTATGTGGTTGATTCTGTTACCCCATTTGAGAGATGAGAAGACTGAGACTTTAGAAGTTCAGTAATCTGTTTAAGGTCACATAGCTAGTTAAAGTGGTATGGCTGAGATTGAACCCATGTCCTGCCATACTCGGGAACCCATACTCTTAATTCCTACACTGTATTGCTATCTAACATGTCTGCTAAACTTTCTTGAGTTACCAGACTTTCTTAAACAACTGAACATGAACATATGTCAGTCATTCATCAGAATACTAGTTAGCATTTATTAAGCACCTACTATATGCCAGTTAAATGATATTTCATTATAAGAATAACCCTGAAAGGCAGATATTTTGCTATTGTTTTAATAATTTTATTTATTATAAAAATATTAATATCAATGATAATAGCATTAACATCAATATTAGTATCAATGGTAATATCAACTATTGATACTTAATAGTTAATATTAATTATTAACAATATTGATTAATTATAGTAACATTTAATAATATTAACATTGATTTCCAAATGATCATATGAATTATTAATAATACTGATATTATTTATTAATCATGTTATTAATAAATATATCATTTATTATAAAAACTTTACAGATGAGGAGAGTGAGGAGCAGTGGTAGCCTATAACTTCTCCAGTGATGGTCATTGAATTCCACCACAGCCTGATTCCAAAGCCTGTGCTCTTGCTGTTATACCATGTAGCTTCCTATTATAACAAGAGTAAAATGCCATGGGGAAGCTGCTACAGGTTTAAAATGGAAAATATGTCTATAATAATATATTTTAAGTGTGTCAGGGGCCTTACATTCTTTCGTTTCCCAAAAACTAGGAAAATGCTCAGTACTTGTGATATACTCAATAATTGATTGACTGATCAATTGACTGATTGGTAACAAACAATAATATCCTACTTGCACATTTTCTTTTGAAGAAATATCTACAGGCCTGATAATGATGTGAATCTCATCATGATTTCCAAAATATGTGTTATATTTTCACAATAGCTGCAGTATAATTTTACAGCAATAGAAATTTCATCAGTTTGTGAAAGTCTTGAGGATACAATTGTCAAAATGAAAACTGGTCACATCATTTTTCAAAGGCCAAATATAGGAGTAGTTTTGCAAGAGGAAAAACAAAAAGACTAGAGACTTGATTCTTCATTAAACCTTCATGTCAAAGTTGAGAATTGGATATGAACCAAAATTGTTTGGAGAACTAAAAATTTAAGTGTCGTAGCCATAACACTCCAGTAGCTGCATAATTTGAAATTTTTGACGTTTTATGTATTCATGAACTTGAAGAGATAGAATGAATGGGGGTAGAGGTTCTTGTGTATTTCATGAAGAAAATAAAATTTGTTGTTTTTAAAAAATGCATTACAATTTTATTCAAATAATTTCAGATTAGGGGGAGGTCTGTGGAAAACTAGTTCGTTGGAAGAAATCAGGAAAACTGGAATCTTCTTCTGGCAGTGTTTCTAACTTACTTGTCCCTTCCCCTGTCTGGAGCTCCATTTCATCATCTCTACAATGAAGGTTTGACCATGTGATCTGTAAAACCCCTTTCATGTCCAAGTCAGCCCATTCTTATTTCTTTTACTTTATGGGTCATTGCTGTAAGAGGAAAAGTAGACATTCTTGATAAAAGTTCCTCTGATAAGCAGAAGTCAATTCTATTCCATCCTACAGTCTGTACTGGACCCTCCCATCTCCTATTTCTGTGTCATTACTAACCAAATTATGAATTTTAAGCTATAAATTAGAACTACTAATAAATATAGGTTGTATTTGTAAACTACTTAATTAATGCTTTCATAGCTCAATAAATATACTTTCTAGAAAAAAAAAGTTCCTCTGATAGAAAATACCATTTCATAAACCTGGAGGACATAATGCTAAGTGAAATAAGCCAGACACAGAAAGACAAATACTACATGATACTACTCATATAAAGAATCTAAAATAGTCAGACTCATAGAAGCAGAGAGTAGAATGGTGATTAATAAGGGAGGAGGAAATGGGGAGTTGCTACTCAGTGGGCTTAAAGTTTCAATTATGCAAGATGAATATGTTCTAGAGATCTGCTGTACGTATTGTGCCTGTAGTTAACAGTACTGTATTGTACAATTAAAAATCCGCTAAGAGGGTAGCCTTTTGGAGGTGATAGATATATCTATGAAAAAGATTGTGTTCATAGTTTCAAAGGTGTATACTTATCTCCAAATTCATCAAGTTGTATATGTTGGTATTTAGCGTACAGCTTTTTTGTTAGTCAATCATACCTTAATAAAGTAGTTTTAAAAAAGGAAAAAGAAAATACCCTGCCTTGAGCTGGAAATGCTTGGAGACTGTAAAGCTCTTAATTCATTTCTAGAGCTATTAGCATATTTCATGTATATATTAGTTCAGATTTTTATGGTTGACAGTGACTTAAACACAGCGAGAATTTTGATTTTGCAATAAAGGGAGACTTATTGGTTCATGTAACCAAGCCACGGGAAAAGCATGGACAACTGGAACAAAGGACTTGAATACCTGACAGGATTCTCTCTGTTTTCCTTTGCCTGCCCCACCCCACCCCCTTTTTTTTTTTGCCAATTCCCATCTCTGCCTCTCTTGAGTAGCAGCTTCATTCTCTCAGACTAATTTCTTCCACACAGCTGGATGCATGGCAGCTGGCCAGTTCTGTACTCATCCTCCTAGAAATACTGCCAGAGAAGAATTTCTACTTATGCTTTCCAATACCAAATACTAAAAGTCCCAGAAGTGATTTTGGTTGGCCAAGCTTGAATCAGGTGCATATGTCTATACCATTCATTGTTTCCAGGCAACAGAGTTTTTTAAAGAAAATAAGAGTAGTTCTTCAAATGCATGGGAATGCTGCCGTTGGTAGACAACACATTAGATAGCCACTGCAGGGAGACTTCATTGTCTTTGATGGAAGACTGCTGAACAAAACCTAATAAAACACCCATAGATTCTATGACATTTTTGTAATAAAGAGATTCTATAGACTGAATGTTCATGTCCCCCTCAAAAACCATATGTTTAATTCCTAACCTTCAATGTGATGGTATTAGGAGGTGGGTCCTTGCAAGGTGGTTAGGTCAAGAGAGTGGAGCTCTCATGAATGACATTAGTGCCCTTATGAGAGAGACCCAAAATATCCCTTGCCCCCTTTGGCCATGTGAAGACACAGCTAGAAGACACTATCTATGAACTAGGAAGTGAGCTCTCACCAGACATCGAATTTGCCAGTACCTTGATCTCAGACTTCCATCCTCCAGAACTGTGAGAAATAAATATCTATTGTTTATAAGTCACCCAATGTATTGTAATTTGTTATAGCAGCCCAAATGGACTAAGACAGCAGAATCTTGAAAAAGTAAATACATTGCTACATTGAATCCAAAGGACTGAGGAGTTGAATATGTTGAATATGTTTTGACAATCTGAATATGTTCTACAATGTAGTTATGACCTGTGATTTGGTGACAGACATCCATTTTCTATAATTTCACTCAAGGAGTAAGCAACAGAAACTTCGTCCATTTTTATTATTCATAACAATACTTGATACTTACATACTATGGCATTTTCATCAAAGGATCTCAGAACATACAATTAGCAGGTATTAGTCAGTTTTCAGATGGGAAATCAGAGGTGCTGAGAAGGCAAAGCCGGGCACTGTGATTCTGCCTGGGATAGTGAACTTCTGGAAAGTACCTTTTCTAACCCTGGCCTAGTTGGCCAGTTCAAAGGTGACATGACCTCCACTCCAGAAGCTCTATTTCAGTCAGAAGTAAAGAGGAAGGTTGTGTTTTCATAGAATCAGAGACTTAGATTTAGAAGAGGACTTGGGGGCCAAGATGCAGTCCAACTTCCCACCTGTGCATAACTTTATTCTAGATCATCATCCATCATGAGTGGTCAAGTGATGTCAAGAAGCTGAACACTATTTATCTCACTAAGCAACACATTTTATCACTGAGATGAGAAGGTTATTCTTTACATTGAAATTCATCATCCTTAGGGTAGTCATTCTTTTTTTTTTAATTCACTCTTGAAGACCTGTTCTGTGACTGGCACCCATTAAGTGTAGGGGTTTAGAGGTGACTAAGAATTATTAGTCTCTGTCCTCTAGGATCTCATTATCCAGTGGAGGAAACAGACATATCTGTCTATGGTATGTGTTCGAAGATGTGAACATGGGAGCTCAGAAGTGAAAATCCTTACCCTTCTCCAGACTGATCAGGGAAGTTCTCCCGGGGGGCTAACCCCATAGCTTATTTTTGAAAAGATGAGTAGAAATCTACCAGATGAACAAGATAAGAGGAGTGAGAAAAAGCATGATGACAAATTCCAGGAACAGAAAGGTCACTATCACTGGAGCCTAATGTGTAAAGGGGAGAAAGCTCAGCGATGAGGATATAGACATAGGGCCAGATCTTAGAGTCTTATAGGCCAACTTAAGGATCTCAGACTATATTGTAAGAGCAATGAGGAGTCATTGAAGGGTTTTAAGCAGGGAAATCAAGATGAATTAATACTTTAGAAGGGTCATTCTGGCTTCAGGATAAAAAAAATGGATTTAAGAGCACCATGAGTGGCAACGAACAGACCAACTTAGGAGGCTATTACAATAGTTTGATGAGAGATAATGATAGTTTGGACCAAGGTAGCAGTGGTGTAGGAGGAGAGAACTAGATGGATTTGGGATACACTTTTCTTTAAAAACTAAGTTTATTGGGGTAACATTGGTTAATACAATTATATAATTTTCAGTTGTACATTATAATTTGACATCTGTATATTCTATTGTGTGTTTACCACCCAAAGTCCAGTTTTTTCAGCTACCATATATTTTATCCCATTCACCTATTTCACCCTCCCCTTATCCCCCTATATTTGACCCCCTTTACCACGTCTACCTCCCCCTCCTCCCCTACCCCCTACCCTCTGGTAACCACTAGTCTATAGCCCATGTCCATGAGTCTCTATTTGTTTGTCCTGTTCGTTTGTTGCTTTTAGGTTTATATCCCATATATAAGTGATATCATGTGATTTTCGATCTTTTCTATCTGGCTTATTTCACTTAGCATGATTATCTCGAGGTCCATCCATATTGTCACAAATGGCAGTATTTCATCTCTTCTGGGATATACTTCTGAGTTAGAACCAATAGGACCTCCAGGTGGAGCTATTCTGCAGGTATCTGGAAATATCTGTGAGTATCCCCTCTCTTTCCTGCACCACCAATTTATCACTTCCTGTTACATCAAGGCCATCAGCATTTAAATACACTCTAGTAATTTCTATCTTAAAACAAATTTTCTTTTGATCCTGTATACCTCTTCAGCTATTCTCTCCCAAAGAAAAATTCTTACAAATTGTTGTCTGTACTCTCTCCACTTACTCATTTCTCATTTACTCTTTTTTTATAACAGTTTTATTAAATATATAATTCAAATAACATCATATAATTTATCCATTTTAAGTACAAAATTTAACATTTTTAGTATAGCCAGAGTTAGAACATTTTCATCCTCAAAAAGAAACTCTACCCTTTTGCTATCACCCCCTTTACCCCTCATCTTACCAAGAACTAAGCAACCATTATTTTATTTTCTGTCTTTATAGAATTGCCTATTCTGGACAGTTCATGTAAATAGAATCATATAATATGTAGTTTTTCGTTACTGGCTTCTTTCACTTAGCATAGTTTAAAGGTTCATTCATTGTGTAGCATGTATCAGTACTTCATTCTTTTTATAACTGAATAATATTCCATTGCCCAGATATGCCACATTTTATTTATCCATTCATCAGTTGACCCATTCACTCTTCAGTCTGCTCTAATTGGACTTTCATCCTCACTATTCCACTGAAAATATATTTGTCAAAATCACTAATGAGCTCTATATTGCTTACTTCAATAGTCACTTTGCTATTCCCATATTATTCAAACTCTTAAGAATTCAACATGATTGAATTTGCCTTATTTCTTGAAATAATTTCTTCTGATTTCAGTGACACTATATTTTTTTAACCCAAGTGGTTGCTTCTTTCAGTTTTGTTGCTGGTTTTTTCCTTTATGCTTTAAATGTTGGAGTGTTCTAGATTTTGACCTTGGGCTCTCTCATCTGCCTACACTCTTTAAATAATTTCATCCAATCCCACAGCTTTATATGCTATCTATGTATGCTGATGACTCCAAAGTTTTTAATCTTCAGTCCAGACCTCTTTTCCAAGCTCTACATTTATATATCCTACCTCTTGTTCAACCACTTCCTTTAGATGTCTAGTAGACATCGCAAATTTAACGTGGCCAAAGCAGAACACTCGATTCCCTATCTTCTACTCCATTCTCACAAACCTGATCTTCTCATAGTTCTCTCCATTTCAGTACATGGCACCATAGTTCAAAAGTTGCTCAAGCAAAAACCTAGGAGTCATTCTTTATTCACTTTTTTGTCATCCCTTACATTCAAACCCTCATAAATTTTGATGGACTATGTATAAAATAGATATCAAAATTTGACCACCTCTTATCACCTCCACCACTACCTGCCTCCCTAGTTTAAACATGATCCAGAGAAACTAGTCATCCTTTCTTGGCCTACGGCAATGGCATCCTTATTGCTCTCTTTGATTCTAGTTCTAGGCCCATTCCAATTCATCTTTTCTATCACAACCAGAATGATCATTCTAAAATGTGAATTAGATTATGTCTTTCAAAACCCTTTTAAAGTCCTCCAATACCTTACTACCTATCTAAGTGAAATCCCTTAGAATAAAATCTAAAGTCCTGACTATGGCCTAACAAGCACTGTAGGACTGACTTCTGTCATTCTTTCTAATTCCGTCCCTTATTACTGGCCTTCTTTGCTCACACTGCTACAGCCACACTGATTTCCTTGTTGTTCCTCAAACACACTTAGCATGTTCCAATCTCAGAGCCTTTGTACTTCTGTTTCCTTTGCCTTGGAGGCTATTACCCCAGATTTCTGTATAGTTAGATTCTCATTTCATCATTTCAATTCAAAGGTTACCTTCTTTTGAGATGGCATTCCTTGACAACCTGATCTAAAATTGCACTCACTATTTTGTTTATAATGAAGAGCAAAGTAATTTTTTAAATTAGAATGGTATGGAAAAGTTATATAGTATTATTCCTCTTAGTCTATCAGAAAGATTATCCTCTAAAATTCTTGGTTGAAGTGAAAATGTATTTATTTACAGGAAATATTTCAGATGAACTGACATCATTTCATGAAAGCAACTGAAAGAAAACTGTTTTAGAGCAAACTTTGTAAGAAAATCTGTTAGTAAGAAAAAGGTATAAAGTATGCTGTTTAGGAAGGTGTCATTTGCAGCATAGACCAATTTTAAGTAGAAAGGATAAAATGTCACCATTAATCATTGTGAAAACATCTTCTTTAGTCAACATAATTTATCAAAATACTGGAAACTGAAGACAAATACAAAGTCTTGAAAGCATCCAGAGAACCACAGGATTGTAGATAATGCTATAGGGCCACCAATTTTAATGACATTAGGTTTCTCATATGACATGGAGGCCAAAAGGAAGTAACACATTTTTCAAGTGTTGAAAGAAAATTTCTGCCACCCACAAATTCTGTGCTCAACAAAGCTATCCTTTAGCAGTGAAGAGGAAATCAAGACATTCTCAGATGAAGGAAAACTAAGAGAATTTGCCACCAGCAAACCTACTCTGAAAGAACAGCCAAAGAAAGTTCTCTAAAGAGTAAAGAAATAACAGAAGGTGAGAACCATCAGAAAGGAAGGAATATAGAATGTGTAAAAATAGATATAAACATTATAGACCACCCTTCGCCTCATGAGTTTCTTTAATTGTATTTTACAGCTGAAACAAATAATATAGCACTACCTGATGTGGAGCTCAAAGCATGTAGTGGAAATATTTAAGACAATCATATTTGAAAAGTAGGGAGAGTAAAAGAACCTAAATGGAATTAAGATTTTTATATTTCATTTGAAGTAATAAAATGTCAATATTAGTAGGCTATGACAATTTATGTATGTGTGCGGTAATACCTAGAGCAACCACTAAGAAAACTATACAGAACAATATACTCAAAAGCATTATAAATGAACAAAACGTAACTCTAGAAATGGTTCAAGTAACCCACAGAAAAGAAAGAAAATAGAAAAAGAAGAACAAGAAACAGAGAATAAACATAAAGCAAATATTAAAATGACAGACGTAAGTCCTAACAATTCAATAATAATTTTAAATGTAAGTGGTCTAAATTCACC
Source organism: Eidolon dupreanum (assembly GCA_028627145.1). Taxonomy (NCBI): domain Eukaryota; kingdom Metazoa; phylum Chordata; class Mammalia; order Chiroptera; family Pteropodidae; genus Eidolon; species Eidolon dupreanum. Next base: position 84,530,067 of record CM053505.1, on the reverse strand, counting down.
AATTAAAAGATAAAGATTGACAGAATAGATTTTAAAAATGACCTACATGTATGTCTTCTATAAGCGATAAACTTTAAATACAACAGTATAGTCAGTTTGAAAGTAAAAGGATGGGAAAAGATATACCATGCAAATATTAATCAAATTGAAACAGGAGAGGCAATAATAACATCAGATGATGTAAACTTCAAAGCAAGAAAAATTACCATAGATAAAGAGGGGTGTTACATAATGATAAAAGGGTCAATCCACTGAGAAGATTATCAAACAACAAAACTGCAAATATGTGAGCAATGCCTGTAGATATGAAGGAAGAACAGACAAACCCATAATAACAGTTGGAGACTATAATACCCCACTCTTAGCAATTGATTAAACTGCCAGACAGATAATTAGCAAAGATATAGAAGATCTAAACACAATTAACCAACAGAATTGACATAATAGAACTTTACACCTGCCACAACGGAATACACATTTTTTTTCAAGCACTCATGGAATATTCACCAAGATAACAATATCCTTGGTCTTTTTAAAAAATGTAAAAGAATTGAAATCTTACAGAGTATGTTCTTTGACAGAAGTCAAACTAGAAATCAGTAACAGAAAGATAAAATGGATATCTCCAAACACTAATAAACTAAGCAACACACTTAATAACCCAGTCAAAGGAGCAGTCTCAAAGAAAATTTTAAAAATACATAAAACTGAATGAAACTGAAAATACCAACATATAACATATATCGGATACACCTAAAGCAGTGCTGAGAGGGAAATTTATAGCACTAAGTGCTTACATTAGAAAATTAAAAGGTCTCAATAATCTAATCTTTTTTAAGAATCTAGAAAAAGAAAAACAAGATAAATCTAAAGAAAGCAAAAGGGAGGAAATAGTAATGATAAGAGCAAAAATCAACGACTTTTTTTTTTCAATTAGAGTTGACATCTAGTATTATTTTATATTTGTTTCAGGTGTACGGCATAGTGACTAAACATCCATACAATTTATGAAGTGATCCCCCCAACCAGTTCAGCACCCACCTGACACCCATAAATCAAAAAGGGAATCAATAGAGAAAATTAAACAAGAAGTTGGTTCTATAAAAAAACTCAATAAAATTGATAAGCCTCTAGCAAGTTTGAAAAAAAGAGAAAAGGTACAAATTACCAACATAGAAATAAAATAAGAATATCACAGCACATCCTGCAGTCATTAAAAGGACAATAAGGGAATACTACAAACAACTTTATGGTCCCAAATTTACCTGTAGGAACTTATACACAAATGTTCATAGCATCTTTATTCATAATAGCCCCAAATTAGAAACTATCTAAATATCTTTCAATAGGTAAATGGTTAAACAAACTGTGGTACATATATACTATGGAATACAATACAGGAATACAAAGGAATGCACCACTGATATATACAACTTGGATGAGTCTGAAGGGAATTACTTCGAGGGAGAAAAAGTCAATCTCAAAATAATATATACTGTATAAGTTCATTTATGTAACATTTACATAACATTCTCAGAATGACATAACTATAATGATGAAGCACAGACTAGTGGTTGCCAGGGATGGGGGAGGGAATGAGTGTGGCTATAAAGGGGTAACACAAGAGAGTTTTGTGGACATGGTATAGTGACTATCTGGACTGTGTTGATGGTTATACAAATCTTCACATGTGATAAAATTGTATGGAGCTACACACATACCCATGCACACACACATGAATGCATGTATATAACCGGTAGAATTTGAATAAGCTCTGTGGATTTTACCAATATCAATTTTTTTACTTTGATATTGTACTATAGTTGTATAAGATATTAATACTGGGGGAAGCTAGTAAAAGTCTGCTCAGGACTTCCCTGTGTATTTCTTTGTAACCTCCTGTGAATTTATAATTATTTCAACATAAAACATTATAAAAAACATCTGGAGACCAAGTAAGACATTCCATATATGAAATCCTTTGTCAGTTGAGAAGGGCTGTATATATATATATGCTCATTATTAGTGCTATTATTACTCACCTACCCTCCTGAGTCGAACTTTCCCCATTTATAACAGCCCCAAATAGTATTACCAAAGTGAGCAGCTTCACCCATTGTAGTCACTCCAAAACAAAAAACAAAAACAAAAACAAAATCCTTCCTTTAACCTTACTAATGCATAGTCTTCTATCAGGCTACTTCCTCCTAGTCCTCCTTCCTTGCTTCAAGACAGCAACATTTCTGGTTAGGTAATAATATGCATTTTTATTAGCACAATAAGAAGCACTTATATAGGAATGAGTATCACTTCTAGTCAGAACAAGAGTGAACAAGAGCACCAGCACTCTGAACTTTGGAGAGCATATATGTATACAATTTGTATATAACTGGTGTGACATATATCATTAATTTACTAGTTCTACAGTACTATGAAAATAAATAGTTGATGCAATAGACTGAATGTCTGTGGGTGCACATGTGCACGCACACGCACGCGTGCATGCACACACACACACACACAGTTTATATGTTGAAACCTACCCCCCAATGTGATAGTATTTAGAGGTAGGTGTTTGGGAGGTGATTAGGTCGTGAGGGTAGAGCCGACAACAATGGGGTTAGTGCTCTCATAATAAAAGAGGCTCCAGAGAGATCCCTCAGCCCTTCCACCACGTGAGAACACAGCTAGAACTCTGTCACCTCGGGAAGGGATCTCACCAGAACCAGACCATGCTGGCACCCTAATCTTAGACTTCCAGTCTCCAGAACTGTGAGAAATAAATGTCTGTTAGTTATAAGCCACTCAGTCTGTGGTACTTTGTTATAACAGCCCAAATAGACTAAGACAGCTGTTTGTGAAGATAGAGAATTAAAACTTTAAAATTCAATATCATTTTTAAATCATCAGCACTCCCAGAAATCATGCAGATTTTTTAATTCCCATGACTAAGGCCATACATTTACCAAGGAAAATTCCTTTCTGGGGTGCCTTCTGGGTATAGAGCTGTAGATGCACACATTTAATTATCATACTAAACAGTATTTTGTCAATAGTAGCCAAGAAATAAACCCCTGGGTGAATGGAAAATCCAGATCTGGGAACATAACTTAGTATTCTGGTTTAAGGATCTTTCTAATATAAAATAGATTTCGCAGATTCTTTTTCTACCTTTTTTCTGAGTTTAAATTTTTCAATTTTCATGCAGATTTTTGTAATTCATTGCCTTAGGAATAAAAACAAAAGTACCAAATATACCTCCCTCATCCTAGCTAAAAGACAAACTCCTGAGGGTTTTCAAGTATCACTTCTTTAGGGAAGTTTCTCAAACCTTCCCTCCAGCCCCACTAGGTTGTGACCCTATGGGATCCCACAGTCTCTCATTACTTTCCCTCAGAGAGCACATCATATCTAAAATAAGATAACAAATTGTGTAATTGGGAGTTCAGTCTTGATTTTTTTCTGCTACATGGTACACTCTTTGAGGAAAGGGGCTTGTGTTCATCTTAGTCACTGTTCATCTTAGAAACTCCTAGCTCAGAACCTAGCACATAGTGGATGCTCAGTAAATACTGCATTTCTGAGTTAATTTAATTTCCTCACCCATCCTTTATCTAAAATAGCTAGATGGGTTTCTGCTCCTTGCAAATAAAAAAATTTGAGTAGAATGCAAAGGAATTAATGAAAATGCAAAGTCTCTGAGATAGCTTAGCCCAGGTTTCTTTTCAAGAGTTTATTTGCAAAGAGATTAATTCTGTTTGTAACAGGAAGGGCCTATATTTCACACCAGGGTGCTTGGAGAGCTAGACCTGCTTCCTTTTCTTAGCAGTGGGGTAAAATGTTATACTACTCCTTCTTTCCTCATCTCCATTCTAGTTTCATTTTTAGATTACTAATCTGACCTTTAATTTTCTTTTTTCTAAAGGCACCGAATGCAAAGAGAGAGTAGGTATTTTCCCCTATCACAAACGTGAAACAACATCATTTTTTAGATTCTCTATAGTTGGGGGCCCATTCACAGTTTAAGGTCCCTGTTCCTCATACATATATGCCAGAATGTAATCTTTCTTTATCCCAGGGCCAATTTTTCTTGAAAGCTAAGCTATAGTGTTATAAGAATGTATATTATTGAGAAGAGAATGCTGTGGTTTATTCTTTGCACGAAACTCAAGGGCTTAGCAAACACCAGCCTTTTGAATACAGAATGTAGTAATTACTCACCCAAAACAAGAGATTTGGTCAATTTAGTTCAGAATTTAATGAATGCACTCTCCCATCCCTCATCCTCCCTGCCCCCACCCCATATTCAGGCAGAACTTGCTTCTGGGACTTCCCTCACCCCTAATCATCCTTCATGGCTTTGCTTAAGCCCTATGTTTTTTGTGAAACTTTCTTCACTGTTTTCCCACACTCCTCCACCCTGGACTGAAATTCTATAGCCATGTGGCCCACTGAATTTACTGTAATTACTATTTGTTAGTCTGTGTCCCGTGGTGTACTGGTATATGCTTAATAGTTGGTTTTCTGGGGGAAAAAATCCTAATTTATAGTGATTGCTGATTTCTGTGGTATAAGTATCCTATCATGGCCAATTTCAAGCTATTACTATGAAGTAACTCAACACCAAGTTGGGAAGAAATGCCCAGCAGCACGGCATTGTATCATATTTCTACTATACAGATACAGTAGATGTAGATAACCTCAAGAGCATAGACAGTGATAAAAAGCAGGACAATAATTAGAAAGTGATGTTTTGAGTTTGTATTACCTCTGTTTTAACTATATTTTATTTAATTGTAAGTTTATATAACAATGTTTAATAATTGTTTTGCAAAATTTCTGAATATTTATCTACTCCATGAGCCAGTAGGAGCTGGTTCCAGCATATCACTGCCTTCCTGACTAGACTGTGAGCTCCTTGAAGGCTGATACTGGGACTGTCTTGTTCTTCATTTTATCTGCAGCACTTAGCACAGAGGAGGCACTAATGTTCACTGGTGGTAGCCAGACAAATCTATTTTTTTTTTGTCCTTCCTATAAAAGATGTTAAGAGAGAGCCCAGGGTGTTGTTTAATCACAAAGGCCACTTGGCAAATCCTCTAGAGGAAGCCATACTGACCTCAGCTAAGAATAAGGTCAGATCTCTGTTATATATAGCACTTCATGACCAACTTCCTACACACTGAGCTAACGAGCCACTCCCTGTTGAAAAAATGAACAAGGCCCCATTAAGGGTTTAAGAAAGCTCCAGCTTTCTTACTAAGGAAGCAAGTGAGGATAGCACAGATCTGATCTTAATGCAAATTCACACCAAATCTTATACAGCAAAAGAGAACTCTTGCCTTTTCAAACCTCAAATACTGATTTGTTTCAAGACCCATTAGGGTTCACTGAATTCCAACCCAACAGGAGAATTTAGACATTTCCTTAAAGTTTCTTATAATGATTTTGACTACCCCAGAGCACCAGGCTGGACACCAGCAGGACAGAACCACAGGAATAGTCACAGCGTGTTTGAGGCCAAATCCTAATCATAGTAGGCTTACTTTTCAGGCACTGGTGGAACCCTATGGAAATAAACTTTTAATAATCATAGCAATAGCTAACATGCAGTGAGTGCTTCCTACTTCTGTGCCGAGCGCCATGTGAGGCCATCCTCACAGAGTAATTAATGAAGCCTCACAAAAAGTCCTCAACCGGTGGTACCATCATTTACATTGTCAGTATGCTGGGGTTGTTGCCAATCCAGTAATATCAGACTGTGGTTGGGATCAAAAGATTCTACTTTATTAAGTGTCAGAACAATGCTGTGTCTCTCTAAGAAATCTCAGTTAAGGAAAAAGTCTCTCAGAGACTATTTCTCTTTTTGCCAAGATGGTGCCATTCAAACTGGCAGGAGATGTGGCTTCCTCAGTAAGTGTGCCTAAATCACCTTCAATCACTCCATTGAGAAGTATGGCAGGAAGATATCCCACTGGCTCAGCTTTGCACCTCTTTGACATCCGTTCAGAGAGTTAAAATTCGTTGGTTTTTCAGGGCAATGGGTGATTCTACCCACGGTCCCATATAGATCTTCAATAAGTTGACATTTCACATCATTTGAATAAATCAAAGTGACAGAGGTGTATTAAGTTGCTGAGTTGGGAAGATGATCATAGAGAAGTGAAAAAAGGTATTTTCATTTACTTGCTGATGAGTGAAATAAGTAAATTTTGAAAAGGAAGTGGGATGCTTTGTGGGAGGAACCTTCTCAGAGAGAGAGAGAGAGAGAGAGAGAGAGAGAGAGAGAGAGAGAGCGCTGCTATGGTATCTCTGTGTTGGCCAGTAATACACTGGTGGAGAAATGTTTCAAAACCTTCCATCATGTGCACCTTAAAAACTCAATATGTAGTATGCACACTTTCCCTTAAGTTTTGACTTTGGAATACAAACTCTCAGTGTTACATGAAAATTGGATCCAGTTTCTTTTAAGTAAAACTTGAGCGTTGGTCCACCATGGCTGTTGATCTTTATCTTTTCCTGCAAAAGGAAAAAGTAGTTTTTCTACCACTGGTACAAGCACAAGCTTAGATTAGGTGCTCTTCCATTTGTGTGAAGAAACAGCCAAGCTTTTCTTTCAAGCTGCTTTGTTCAAAATGAGTTTCAAGAATTTGGTGAGTGGAGGAAAAAAAGCAGGCAAACAAACAAAAACCCTCATTTGTTATGCAATTTGGGTCAGAAGTTGAAAAACAATTGTGAGGCCTCATTCAGGAAAGATCTTTTTCATGCTAATTACTACTAATTATAAAATAGGTGATAGCAAGCACTGTGAGGAACTAAAAAAGAGGAGGTTGGGTGCTACTTCATAATTTAGTCACCCTTGATTGCAAAGTGGGCGTTGTAAGATTTGGCACCAAACCCCAGCGACTCACTCTGTAGCATGGGTTTCTCTCACTTCGGGCTTTCAGTTTGGACACAGAAAAAGCAAGTCAAAACTTAAAGCAGGAAGGGCTGATTTTAAAAGGTCGCCTGCAAAGAAGAGAGGGTTTACAGGTGGAATAATGAGAATAAACTCTCAAAGACCCGAGGGGAAGGAAATTTGTGGAAGTGGTAAGCTATCATGCACAAATAATGCCTTTGAAGTAGCCTCTAAGATCCTGGCATAAAAGGAAGTCTGAGAGCAGGGACTAAAGCCATCTAAGACCAAGTCATAAAATTGCCAAGGTCAACTGCTCAGAAGTAAGTCATGGGAAACAAATTTGGGGCCTAGAAGTAAACCCAAGGCACGTGGTCTCAATGTTGCCTGCATATTAGAATCATCTGGAGAGCTTTAAAAACTCTTGATGTCTAAGCTGCACTCCAAATGAGAGAAATCAGAATCTCTGGGAGTGACACCCAGGAATCAGTATGTATGTATGTATGTATGTATGTATGTATGTATGTATGTATTTTATTAATTAACTTTGTTGACTGATTTTCTTACATACAGGTATCAATATTTTTTTTTAAATGCCCTAGGTACAGCCAATATGCATCCAAGGTCAAGAATCGTGAATTAAACAGCAATAAAGCATTGCTAAAATAATAAAGTATTTTAATGTGTATATGGTCTTGTGTTTCTTCAAATGGTGTGTTCTCTTAGAGATGGCATGCAATATGCACACCGATCTTAACGTTAATGTCTTATTTATTTATTTTTATTATATAAATTTCAGGTATATAACATTATAATTCAATATCTGTATGTATACACTGCAAAGTGATCACCACCAAAAGTTTGCTTACTATCTAACACCATACAATTGCCTCTTCACCCCTTTCGCCCACCCTCCAACCCTCTTGCCCTCTAGTAACCACCGATCTGTTCTCTGTATCTGTGAGTTTTGTTTGTTTGTTTGTTTGTTTGGGTTTTTGTTGTTTTGTTTTAGATTTCATATGTCAGTGAAATCATACTGTATTTATTTTTTCTCCTTCTGACCTATTTCATTAGCATTATACCCTCAAGGTCCATCCATGTTGCTACAAATGGCAAAATTTCATTCCTTTTTACATTTGAACAGTATTCCATTGTATATATTGTATCTCATTATAGTATTGAAATATATGTAAAGTGAATACCTGATCAGTGGGCCAAGTCTGGGGCCTGATGTTGAGCAGACAGTAAGCTGACAAAGCTGATGTCTTCCTCAGAGAGATGGGCTCCTGAGATCTTATAGGCTTGGCACTTGGTATGGTTGGCCAATCAGTTGCTACCAAGTAATCAAGGTGGAGCCAAGGTATGAGAGCCAAGCAGGCAGGTAGAGACCAGTAAGTGCAGACAGGGTGTATCTGGGATTCAAGGTTTAGACAGGTTGGGGAGGCATAAAACACAGAAGCCCCAGATGGGATGGAACACTGCAACGGGCTCAAGGATGGAAGGCACTTTAACCTGCTCCACACTAGAGTTCTTTATTCAGGTGCAGGCAGTGGTTGCCTTCCTCTTTGGCAGGGGTTTTGAAGTTTTAGGGGAAGAACATGCTAAGGCATCTGCTTCATGGTAGGTCCTAGTTTGTTTTATGTTCAATGTGTTCTAGTCAAGAGCCACCTGTCTGGTTGAGGACAGAGTTCTGAGGTGCCTCAGATTCTCCTGGCTAGGGATGCTTTGTGCTGGGGTAGTGGGACTGGGTATATCAAGCCCTTTCTCTATGATTAAAATCCTTGTCTGCTCTGGCCTAGTTGCCTTCAGGGTCTGATCATTAAGATGGCACACAATAAATATAGTATTGCAACTCATTCAAGGATATTCATTCATTTATTCACACAATAACTTTATAGAATGCAAGCTAAATTTCAGGTGCTGGTGAGAGATGAATGAATCAGCTAAGGAGGGGGTTGGGTGGGGCTGTGGGTGTCCCAGTTTTCTGGGGAAGACAATTTCAATAAGGCTCAAGGAGTACACAGAACAAGAGGAACGTGGTATAGGAAGAGGTCCTAGAGATGCTGAATCTTAAAGAATGAGTAGAAACTTTCTGGGCAAAGAGAGCCAGGAAGAAAATTCCAGGCAGAGGAGAGAGGGAAGGAAAAACATATTTCTGTTAGAAAACAATGTGCAGATCAGTATGGCTAGGGTGCTTAGTATGAGACAAAGAGGGGCAACAGATGCGAATGAAGAGGTGCGCAGGGGTCAGATGATGGACCTGTGGGCTATTAAGCTTGAACTTTATCCTGTGGGCAATATGAAGCCACTAAAGCAGTGTTTCTTCAATTTGGCTTCATAATGGAATCACCTGGGGAAATTTAACACTACTGATGCCTGGATTTCACCCCTAGAGATTCTGATTTAATGAGCCTGGGGTGCAACCTGGGCATCGGTATATTTGAAATCTTTCCTGGTGATTCTACTGTGGAGCCATGGTTGAGAGCCACTGCATTAAAGGGTTTCAAGTGGGGCAATGATGTTGTTAGATGCCTGTTTTAGAAAGCTCATTCTGACATCAGGCAGAGAACAGTCAGAGGTAAGGGCAGTTTGGAGGCTATTGCAATATTCCAAGTAAGAGATGACATGGAATTGACCAAAACAGTAGTAGTAGGACTAGAGAGCAAGGGACAGTTTTGAGAGATGTTTAGAATGTTAAATTGTCAAGACTTGGGTGATTGATCAGCTGTGTGAACTAAAGGGAGAAGGAGGAATCAAGAATGACTCTAAAAGAAATTTGATTATCACACATTGCTGGTGGGGTTGTAAAATGGCATATTCATTTTTGGCAGTTTCTTAAAAACTTAAACTAGATTACCATATAACACAAATATTCTACTTCTAGGTATATACCCAAGAGAACTGAAAACTATGTTCACACAAAAAGTTGTATGAGGGTGTTCATAGCAGCTTTATTTATAAATGCCAAAATTGGAAACAACCATTCAGCTGATGAATGAATAAATAAAATGTGGTACATTTATACAATGGAATATTATTCAGCCATAAAACAGAATGAAGTTTTAATATATGCTGCAACCTGGATGAACCTTACAAACATTATGCTAAGAGAAGCCAGTCACAAAAGACCACATATTATATGACCCCATTCATATGAAATATCCAGAATAGGCAATTTTCATAGAGACAGAAAGTAGATTAGTTATTTCCAAGGGTGGGAGAGGTGACTACTAATGGATATGAGAGATCTTCTGGGAGGTGATAAAATGTTCTAGAAGCAGATTGTGGGACTGGTTGTACAACTCTGAATTTACTAAAAAACACGAAATTGTACACTTCAAAAGGGTAAATATGTAAATTATATCTCAGTAAAAAAGACCAACTTCCAAGTTCTTGGCTCGGCTGGCTGGCATAATGATGATGTAATTAAATGATGCAGAGAAAACAGGTGGCAGATGGCACATTTAAGAGGGACTGGTGCCTGTGGGACCTCTGGGTACTCATGCCCAGCAGACAGGTAGATGATGAGTCCTGAGCTCCTGGGAGAGGTCTTGGTGGGAGACGGAGATTTTAGAGCAATCAATTTGGTCATCAATGGTTATTGATGTTATGGGAAAGGATGCAATCACTTAGGAAGCAAGTGTAGTGTGTGAGAGCTGCAGGCCAAGGAAAGATCCCTGGGGAACACTAACATTTAGGGGAACGTAGAGAAAGTAGAGTTCAGGAAGGAGCCAAAAGAAGAGCCTCAGGAATATTTGAGGAAAAACAGCAAAGTAGGAGGAAGAATTGGCATTGGGATCCCAGAGCACTGAGATAAAGAGAAGATCCAATTGAAATACTATTATGTAAATAAATCTTAGTTCACATTCTCAGTACCAGCCCACACTGACCTTGTTTTGTAAATATGGATAAGATGAATTTTGTCCAATGATAAGTTCTCTAAAATTTTAAAATTCTCTTCAAAAAGAGAATTTTTTCAACAAGAACAATTAAACAATTTTTTTTTTTTTTGCTACAACACGCATTTATTTCTAACCAGATAAAATTCTCCAACTACATATATGGGTACATATTATAAAGGTCCTTCTTTGATAAATGTCCTGTTAACAAGAACTGTTTCTAATTATTAAAATGTATGCCAAACAAACATCTTTGTTTCTTAAAATATAATTTAATTAAACTACTAATAAGTAAGCCACAAGTCTCATAATTGATATGGGTGTCATGCGATTCTTCACTGATAAGTCCAGAGCAATATCAACAAGTCACTCCATGATGAGATTGTTTTTTACAAGAACATTTTAAACTTCTCTTTTACAAGTCCCTGTCACTCTGACAATTTCCTCCCTTGTTCCTGCCCCCTAGAAAGGCAGAGATCACATCTTTGGGGAAGCATTAGTTCCTCCACCCTCTGTAGCCATTATTTCTGCAGGTACTCTTAGAGACAAGAGGAAGAGGTATTGTCCCTGGAAGACTGAAAAATTGAGCTATCAAAGTAGATTCTTCACACATGCCCAAAGTTATCCTATAAGTCAAGTACTGTTATTCTTCTCATTTAAAAGATGGAGAAGATGAAGCAAAGAGAAGAAAAGTAATTTTCCTGACACCATATATAGCTAGAGAGTGGTTGAACTCTAGGAGCACTTGGCCTCAACCATTACTCTCAGTAGTGTGGTGCAGCAGTAATGGAAGTGGATTCGAAGTCAGACAGTCAAATCCAAGCTCTGTAACCTAATAGCTAGTTTTGTTACATTTGGCAACTCATGCAACCTATCTGAGCCTCAGTTTCATAATCTATATCTTGGGAATATTAACATCTACTCTGCATATCTCACAGGTTTGTTGTGATGACCAGATAAGATATGTGCTAAGTAAATGCTTAAAACAATCAAGTTCTGTGCAAATGCAAATAGGTGACATGTTTTCCCAGAACCTCACTTGGCAGTTGACACAGAGCAGGAGCTCAGTACTGCTGACTGAGGGAACACAGGGATCCTGTTCCATGCTCTCTGGGGACACTAACTGCACTTTATTGTAATTTTCTGTTTGGGAATGTCTTCCCCATTAGACTGAGTTTGTGAGGGTGAAGGACCAAGACTTGTCATCTCTGTCTCCACCGCACCTATTTCAGTACCTCACACAGAGAGGGTACTCGACACATGGTACTAGTTTGTGATGGTAATAGTGGTAATAGGAGAGACCCAGCAGCAGCGCTTTGAATGAGTTACTTTCTCTGAAACTACAACACCAGCCAGTGGCCAGCAGAGAGCAGCAGAGACCCTCCCAAGCATAGACCTGTCTCCATACAAGCCCGCGTATCTGGGCCAGGTTTCCTTTCATCTCTAACCTTGCACAGCATTTGGCCTCTCCCCAAAGGGGTGGAAATCGCGCTCAGTTTGACTAAAATATTTCCCCGAACCTAAGCAGTTTGCAAATTTCGAACTGAAACTAGAACAACAGGAGCAGTTTTAGTCACCAAGGCCATTCCCAACATTAACAAAGCCATGGGCATCCATGAGGTCTGAAACTTTCCAGGAAAGGATGGCACTTACCACTTCCTTCACACAGAGCTCAACGCATTTGACTAAAGGTCTTATCAAATTTGAAAAAGAATTCCTGGCTTTAGAAGATTAAGAACTGGCGGCTCCTGATTAAAAAAAAGAAACAAATAAACAAAAAAAAAAAAAACACTGGAATTTCATCCTATTCTGTGTGTGTGTGTGTGTGTGTGTGTGTGTGTGTGTGTGTGTGTGTGTTGTAAAGACAATTAACTAATCCCAGGAAGGATCCTTCAATTATATAAAATTTTGTTTTATGAAATGTCAAAACTCCATTTATAATTTTCTCTTATTCTTCCAAATGGTATATACAGCTTTCAGAGCTCTTGTGTTTGGAAAGCTGGAAGGCCCCAGACTTTGAAATAGTGTCTTGTTTTCACTGTTTGTTTGTTTGTTTGTTTGTTTGTTTGTTTTGTTATTAAGCTAAAACAATATAAAGTTTGTGGATTAAACAGAATAAATTTCTAAATTAAAACAAAATAGTGATTTCAAAGGCCTTTAGAGAGAACTGCCTATTACATATTATTCTGATGGTCTACAGTTAAGTAGAAAACCAAATTAAAGCACCATAAGTCCAGGTTGGAATTCATTAAAGTGATTAAATGGATGGTGATGATTTTAGCTAGCAATGGGAAGAAGGGTCCAACATACTGGAAAAGTGGCCTCTGTCTGCTTGTACTAATTGATGGGCCAATCTTATTATTTTTTCCATTTCATACCAAAAGACTACTAAAACTAGTGATCTTTCAAGAGAAAGCAAAAGCTTTCTATTTCTTTGTCTCTGGCTTTTACAGGGTTACATTTTTGATACTCCTTAATTGCTCTGCAGCAGCTGAGTGTAGGGGTTAAAGAATATGGGCTTTGGAGTCAGAAAAAACCAGGCTTGAATCCCAGCTCTACAACTCTTGAAAGATCATTAGTTTTAGCAGCCTTTCGGTGGTTTGGAAGTCATTACTATTTCTTTCTGATATGTCTTCTGTTTGTTTTCATGTACTTCTTTTCTTATTTCTGCCCAGATGCTTCCTAAAAGTTCCATCCTAGAACTTCCAACCCTGAATTTCCTCCTGAGACTTTGAGTCTATAATAGGAATCTGGCCATATGAACCTTAAAGATCAGAAAACAATCATAATTCTGATTTTCCAATGAAATACAGCAGTGCTCTCTGCTAGGTCTCTGTGGATCATTTGGGGAAAAAAAACCACCACCATTAACTCAAACTGTGACCATAATTCTGAACTTTCTCTCTAGGTGGAGTTTGGCCATCCCACTTGGTAGGTTATCTAGAAACTGTTGTCTGAGGAAATGCTTTCAGCCTTCTGGGAATTAAGCCCTTTGCTAATGAATTTAATAGGTCTTAGGGATTAGCTCCTCTGTTTAGGGAGAACCCTGCAAAGCTGATCCACTTTGGAAAGCTTTAATGAACACCTTGCCTAGAATGACTGCACGGAACCACATCTTTCAGCTCTAGGCCAAGAGAACTATCCCAATTTGCGCTTCTCCTAGTTGTCTTGAATTCTTTCTGTTGTTCCTTGGGCAAGTTGAAGACTATAACTTCTTTTTAATTTAATTTAATTTAATTTAATTTAATTTAATTTAATTTAATTTTTTTTAGACGAGGCGACCCTTGGTTGATCTCACAGATTGCAAGGACCTCGTCAGCTTGCAATCCCTTATTTTTTTATTTTTTACACCTACAGCACCTGGTCTTCCTAGGTGGTCTCCCATCCAAGTACTAACCAGGCCCGACACTGCTTAGCTTCCATGATCAGACACAATTGAGCTTGTTCAGGGTAGCATGGCTGTAGACTGAAGAATATACTTTCTAACAGAACTTTGGTCCCCATTGACTGAGGCCGCCTGTCTCTTTCAGCTTTTTGCAGCTACAGTAGCATGGAAATAATGCTGACTTAGGAGTCAGTCTAACCAGGGCTAGCATCATGACTCCACTACTTCTTAGCTGTGTGACCCTAGGCAAGTGACTTAAACCCTCTGAAACCTCCATTTTATCATCAGTGAAATGAAAATAATAATAGTACCTTCCTGATTGGGTTACGGTGAAGGTTAATGAGATAATGCATGTAAAGTGACATAAGGTGACCAACTGTCCTGGTTTGCCTGGGAATGAGGGATTTCTTGGGGCACTGGACTTTCAGCACTAAAACCAGGGAAGTCCTGGGCAAATCAGGATGGTTAGTTACCCCAGATGAGTATGAATAAGGTGTTTCCCTTCCTCGTTGTTATCACTATAATAACCACCATTTACAAGTCAAGAGACTCTCTCCCCCATCTCATCTACACCCCCTGCCTGATCCAGGCAACCTGTTCCACTTACATCAAAGTCAGGGACTGAGAACCTCAAATTGTAAAGTTCTGTAGGTGTTTAAATATTATTACTATTACTCTTATTATTATAGTCTTATGTTCTAATAATGACAGCTTCAGTAATAGGACACACAAAATCCATTAAAGAAGATTCAACATTTATTGGGTGCTTACTCTGTGGAAGATACTATGTTAAGCATCAGGGAAAGAATAATGTACTAGGGAAAGCTGAATAACAAAATTATAATTTTTCTTTTTTGATAAACTTTTAGAATGAGTTTGACATTTTATTTTTTAGTTTTATTCAGCTATAATAGACAAATAAAAATATGTTTAAAGTGTACAACATGATGACTTGATATATGTATACATAGCTAAATAATTATCACAATCAACTTAATACATCACCTCACATAGTTATCATTTCTGTGTGTGTGTGTGTGTGTGTGTGTGTGTGTGGTGAGGACACTTATCAATTTCAAGTATACAATACAGTAGTATTAACTATAGTCACCATGTTGTGTGTTAGATCTCCAGAACTTATTCATTTTAAAACTGATCAATCCAGCCCCATTTCCCTCAACCCTTAGCTCCTAGCAACTACTATTCTCTTCTCTGGTTCTATGAGTTCCACTTTTTTAGATTCTACATATAAGTGATATCATACAGTGTTTGTCTTATTTCACATCTGGCTTATTTCACTTAGGATAATGTCCTCCAAGTTCATTTATGCTGCTGAAAATGGCAGGATTTTTTTTCTTTTTATGGCTAAATAATATTCCTCTGTGTGTGTGTGTATTACATCTTCTTTATTCATTCACCTTTTGATGGACACTTTTGGTTGCTTCATGTCTTGTCTATTGTGAATAATGCTACAGTGAACATGGGTATGCAGATAGATAGCTTTTCAAGATCCTGATTTCATTTCCTTTGGATATACACCCAGAAGTGAGGTTTGCTCGATCAGATGGTAGTTTTTAATTTTTTGAGTAACCTCCATACCATTTTCCATAGTGGCTGTGCCAATTTACATTCCCACCAACAGTGCACAAGGGTTGTCTTTTTTTCACATCTTTGCCAACACATGTTGCTTGTTGTTATTTTGATTATAGCCATTCTGAAAGGTATAAGATGATATCTCATTGTGGTTTTGATTTACATTTTTCTGACAACTAGTGATGTTGAGCACCTTTCCATATTGTTGGTCATTTGTATGTCTTCTTTGGAGACATATCTATCCAGGTCCTTTGCCCATTTTTCAATCTGGTTATTTGGGGTTTGTTTGTTTTTTGATGTTTTTTGGGGGGATTGCTAATGAGTTGTACAAGTTTCCATATATTTTGGTTATTAACCTTTTATCAGATACAGACATACTTTGTTTTATTGTACTCTGCTTTGTTGTACTTTATAAATACTGTGTTTTTCACACATTGAAAGTTTATGGCAACCCTGCATTGAGCAAGTCTATCAGCACCATTTCCAACAGCATTTATTCACTTAGTGTCTCTGTGTCCCATTTTGGTAATTCTAGCAAATTTTAAACTTTTACATTATTATTATTATATTTGTTATGGTGATCTGCGATCAATGATTTTTGATGTTACTATTGTAATTGTTTTGGGGTACCATGAACCTCACTCACATAAGACGATGAACTTAATTGATAAATGTGTGCATTCCATCAACCAGTTGTTCCCTCTCCCTGGGTCTCTTTATTCCCTGAGACACAATATTGAAATTGGGCCAGTTAATAACCCAACAATGGCCTCTAGGTGTTCATGTGAAAGGAAGAGTCGCACATCTCTCACTTTAAATCAAAAGCTAGAAATGATTAAACTTAGGACAGAAGGCATGTTGAAAGCTGATATAAGCTGAAAGGTAAGCCTCTTGCGCCAGTTAGCCACATTGTGAATGCAAAAGAAAAGATCTTGAAGAAAATTAAAAGTGCTACTCCAGTGAACACAAGAGTGATAAGAAAGCAGTCTCATTTCTGATATGGAGGGTAAAATGTTATCAAAAAGTATCGCATGCTACAAAGAAATTGTTTATGAAAGGAAGAGTAAATCGATGAAGCAAATTTCATCTTATCTTACTTTAAGAAGTAGCCACAGCTACCCAAAACTTCAGCAACCACCACCCTGATCAGCCAGCAGCCATCAACATCAAAGCAAGATCGTCCACCAGCAAAAAGATTATGACTTGCTGAAGGCTAAGATAATGGTTAGCATATTTTAGCAATAAAGTATTTTTAATTAAGCTATGTAAATTTTTTAGACATGATGCTATTATACACTTAATAGACTACAGTATAGTGTAAACATAACTTATATGCAGTGGGAAACTGAAAGAAATAATCTGATTCTATTTGTTGCGTTATTCACTTTATTGTGGTGATCTGGAGCCAGACCCACAATATCTCTGAGGTATGCCTGTATATGGCTTGCAAATATTTTCTCCCATTCCACTGTTTACTTTTCATTTTGCTGATTGTTTCCTTTGCAATGTGACAACTCTTTAGTTTGATATAGTTCTATTTGTTTATTTTTTTATTTTTTTCCTGTGCTTTAGGTGTCATACTCAAAAAGATCACTGCCAAGATCAAATCCAAGGAACTTTTCTCCTATATTTTCTGATAAAAATTTTGAATAGAGTTTAACATACATATAGGAAAGGATACAAATCTAAAGTGGCCAGCTCACTGAATTCTCAGAAAGTGAAAACATAAGAATAATCAGCACCCAGACCAAACTATAGAACATTATTAGTACTACCAAGATACCTCTCCCTTATACCCCCTTTCAGCCACTAAGATCCCACCTCCCAGGAAATCTTGACTTTTGTTTTTATCTTTATTATGTTCTTCCTTGTACTTTCTTTTAGTTTACCATGCTCGTTCCCAAGTTTTTTTTTAGTTGAGAATTTAATTCATTTCTTTTTATTCTTTTATTTTTATTGATGTAGGTGTTTGGAGATAAGAATTTTCTCCTGGCCACTGTTTTAAATGTAAGCCATATAATATCACTTATATGTGGAATATAAACCTAAAAGCAACAAACAAACAGGACAAACAAACAGACTCATGGACATAGACAATAGACTAGTGGTGACCAGAGGGTGGCAGGGAGGGGTAGGAGGGAGGTAGATGGGCTAAAAGGGGTCAAATATGTGGTGACAGAAAGAAATCTAACTATGGGAGGGGAACATGGAATATATATATGCCTTACTGTTAAATTGTACACCTGAAACTTAGTGGGTTTCATTAACCAATGTCACCAAATTAATTTTTAAAATAATTTTTAAAAATAAACAAATAGCTAAAATTTAATATAAATAAATAAATACATACATAAATAAATGTATCCATAGATCCTGATATGTAGTGTTCTCATCACTATTATTTTTTATTTGCAAATTATTTTTTTTTTGTTTAATTTTTATTTTATTATTTTTTTCTTTTTTAAAAATTATTTTATTATTAGTTTCAAGCATGTAGTACATTGGTTTGACATTTATATAGTTTATAAAACAACCTCCCTAATTGCTCTTTCCTCTGGCTTTCCACCTAGTTATTACATTACTGCTGTCTGCATTCCCTGTGCTGTGCTCCCCATCCCCGTGACCATCTATCAACTTGTACCATCTATCAATTTGTACTTCTTTAATCCTTCATACCATTCTCTCAGTCCCCCAACCCCACTCACCTCTGGCTGTCACTAGATTGTCCTTTATATTTGTGAATCTGTTTTTGATTAGTTTGTTCTTTTTGTTTCTTAGATTTTGCATATAAATGAAATCATATGATATTTATTTTTCTCCATCTGACCTATTTCACTCAGCATAATAACATCTAGGTTCATCCACGTCATTGCAAATGGTAGGATTTCATTTTTAAATGTCTTTTTCTTACACTTTCATTTCTAGGAGTAGATTTGCTAGGTGGTATAGCATATGTATGTTAAATTCATTAAAAACTGCCCTACTTTGTCCAAATGATTGTAATGTATTCACTTTTATTAGCAATATGTGAGAGCTCCAATTATCCAGCATCCTCTCTAACAATTGACATATCAGTCTTTTTAAAATTTTAGCCATTCTGGTTAGTGTGAAATGATATTCTTAGTGTCTTTAATTGCATTTCCCTGATAATGAAGATGAATATCTTTTCATGAGATTATTGACTATTCTTATACTTTATATTTTGAAATATCTTCAAGCCTTTTGCCCATTTTTTTTATTAATTGATCATCTTTTTATTGCATAGATATATGAAGATATTTTTAAGTCTGTGTGTATTCATAAAATAAATATTTTCTCCAAGTCTGTGGCTTGTCTTTTCATGTTCTTAACAATGTCTTTTCATGAGCATACTTTTTTATGTGAAAATTATTTTTTTGGTTTAATTTGGTTTAATTTTTAAACAAAGTATAGTAGAACATGTTCTTAACATTTAGAACATCTTTGTAAACATAAACATGGCTCTTTTTATTCATTATTGAAAACTAGTATTATTAATAAACTTAATATTAATGGAAATAGGTTTATTAATGTAGTTTCTCCTTTTGATTATGTACTGAGTGACCAAAGTATATTTTTAAAATACAGTATCAACTGTGGTAATTTCTAGATGAGGACTTTTTTTAATACACTAGAAATCATACATTGCTCTAGGTGTTTATATCAAATCACCTACTGACACCCCTGCTTCAATATCTTAAACTCAGCATGTCTAAAATGGAACCCCAACTCCCCACCTGTTTCTGATGTGCTGCTTTCCTCTCCCCATTCCCCATCTGTTCCTCTCCTAGTCTTCTTCACTTCAAAAAATGCACACCCACCTACCTAGGTGCTTAAGCCAGAATTCTGAGCTTTATTTCAGATTTCTCTTTCTTCCTACATACCATCCATCATTAAGTTCTGTCATTTCCCCTCATAACTGTTTCTCATTTGTCCTCTCCTCCCCCTCCTCAGTGCAACCACAGCAGCTCAGACCACCATTTTCTCTTGCCCAGACCTCCACAATAGCCTCCTTTTTGGGACAATGCTTTCATTTTTGATGCCCACACAGCAGTCAGAATAATTTTTGACAACAATTCTTAGTATTACACTTGAAAAAAAATTCAGCACATTACCATGGCCCACTAATACGAATGATATGTCATCTGTTAACCTGTTCCAGCCCATCTGGTTCCAATAAGCTCTAGCTACATGGTCTTCTTTCAATTCTTTAACATACCAGTTTGAGAAATTGGAACATCCTATAGGACAATTGTCCCTGTCCCTGTCTCCATAGTTAGAGATAAATCTGATGTCAGAACTTCTGTGCCTTTATTCCTTGTCTCATGTTCTTTACATATTATACTACCTTCTGAAAACCAAAGCTTAAAGCCATCATTACCATTATTTTTCAAGAAATGTATAATTTCTGATTCTTTTCCTTTTAACTGAGTTGTTTAATAGAGGTATTTTTTTTTAATTTCCTGATGGGTTTTTTGTTTTTTAATTTCATTTTTAAATTCTAGTTTTATTCCATTTAGAACCTTGACATTTTACACCATAGATTTGTTCTGCTTATTTTTTGAGCTTTATATAAATGGAATCCTGCTACTTTCCCCTTTGGAACTCTAAAGCATTTCTCTTTTGAATATATATTCTCAAGGTATCAAGCTCTTCTAACCTACAATTGGAAATGCTTCTACCATAATTTCAATAATTCCAGAAGTTCCTGAGGTTAAGCCAATTAGAGTAGACATATCACCATTACAATTAAGTTTTGGGACATAAAATGCTAGCCAAATGCTTGGGAAATTTTGAAAATGTGTCCCAATTCTCTCCCCAAAAGTGCCTTTCTCTCATTAGCAAGCTAACTAACAGAATATGAGAATGTAATGTTATTTTCTCTAGTTGTTATTTCAGTGTATTTTACTCTCCAGCTTCACAAAGAACATAGTCAGAGTATTTCAAATTAAATACTCTGTCGTTGCCTTCACAAAATGAGCAAATAATTACCAGAAAACTAGGTTTTTGTACCATCTAGTGGTGCATCCAAATATTGCTGACGTGTAAATGTTTTATTTTTTTTTTAAGTTAATGGTTCTTAAAGAGATTCTTTAAGGGCTCAGGTCCTTGTGGATTGTTCTATATGTAGATTACAGGTACAAGGAAATGGTCAGCTTCCTCACTCAGTTATTATGAGCTCTGTGCCTTTACTCTTCACTTTATCATGAGTACCACAGATTGAAGTCTGCAATCTGAAGATTCTAGGTCTGCACTGACTACAACGGTAAAGGCAAGCAACAAACTTACACTGTTAAACCAAAGAATATATTGTGTTCAAAATCTCTCTCTTTGTCTCTCTTTCTCTCATTTCTTGGACGTTGTTTAAAAGTCCCCAGAATTCTTTAAGAGTTTTTTTTTTTTTTAATTTCAAATGTGGTAAAAAAAAAAAAAAGCACATAAGATTAAATTAACCACCAACCAAATAAATGAATGGGACATCAAACTAAAAAGATTTTGTTAAGCAAAAGAAATCATCAACAAAGTAAAGAGACAACCATCCAAATTGGAAAATATATTTGCAAGCAACACCTCCGATAAGGGCCTAATATCCAAAATATACAAAGAACTCATACAACTCAATTACAACAAAAAAACAAATAATCCAATCAAAAAATGGGCAGAGGACCTGAACAGACATTTCTCCCTAGAGGACATACAAATCGTCAACAAATACATGAAAAGATGCTCACTAGCTATTAGGGAAATACAAATCAAAACCACAATGAGATATCATCTCACACCTGCTAGAATGGCTATAATTGACAGGACAAGCAATAACAAATGTTGGAGAGGCTGTGGAGAAATAGGAACCCTCATACACTGCTGGTGGGACTGCAAATTGATACAGCCGCTATGGAAGACAGTATGGAGGTTCCTCAAAAAACTAAGAATTGATCTACCATATGATCCAGCAATCCCTCTACTGGGTATTTACCCCAAAGACTTGAAAACTCATATCCAAAAAGATATTTGCACATCGATATTCATAGCAGCATTATTCACAGTGGCCAGGACATGGAAGCAACTGAAGTGCCCTATGATAGATGATTGGCTAAAGAAGCTGTGGTACATATATACAATGGAATATTACTCAGCCATAAGAAGAGATGAAATACTGCCATTTGCAACATGGATGGACCTTGAGATAATCATGCTAAGCAAAATAAGCCAGACAGATAAAGTTGAAAATCACATGATATCACTTATATGTGGGATAAAAACCTAAAAGCAACAAAGGAACAAGACAAACAAACAGAGACTCGTGGACATGGACAATTGAATAGTGGTTATCAGATGGGTGGGGAAGAGGGGAGGGGAAAAAATAAAAAAAATAAAAAAATAAAATAAAATGTTAAAAAATAATAAAAAGAAAAAAAAGAAAAAAGAAAAAAAGAAACCATCAACCATTTTAGGTGTACCATTCAGTAGTGTCAAGTACATTCACATTTTATGCAGCAGATCTCTACAGGAGGGGAGGGAAGGAAAATGAAGGTGCTCTTTCTTATTCCCAGAGACTCTAATTGAGTAAATCTAGAGAATAACTGGAGTATTCATTTTCACCAAGCTCCCCAGGGTGATAATGATGCAGCCAATGAGGCTTTTGAGAATCACTGATAGAACCACACAGGTTTGCAGAAATAACCATATTCTATTATGTAAACAATCGTTTGCTGGTCCGAAGGATGATTCAAGTAGGTGAATAAAAAATGTGGCTGGATTGACCTGGTGTTCCAGTCTGGCACCAACCTTAACTCTATCTGCTGTGTGACAGTGTCATTCAGCCTCACTAATCTGAGCCCAAACTACCTTTCCAGCTTGATTTTCAACTAATTGTCAACCTGAATGTTTCACTCCATCTGGACTAGTCTAATCACCATCTATCTAGTCCATTAGTCTTGAGATTTTTCTATGTCTTCGTTCTTAAAATACTGCTATGTTTGTCAGCTGGGTCCTCCAGGAAGCAGGCACTAAAATTAGGGGTATGAGAAATTTATGGGGGCTTGGTGGGTAACATCTGAGAAAGATAAAAGGGGAAGGAAGCAGAATTGATCAGGAAAGAGACAAATTCTCAGACAATTTGACAGGAACTCTGGATCAAATATTGTTCTTTAGAGGAATACTACATTGGGAAGAAGTGGCCAGGCCCAAATACCCTTATAACGCTCAGTCATTGGCTGTGGGCTGCCCGCAAACAGCATGGTTTTAGCAGGTCCTGAGGTACTATTATGTGAAGGCATTAGACTAACTGCACTCCTTACAGTTAAATGGCAAATCTAGGGCTGCCACAGTTCGTCCTTCCATTCAGATGTCCAGGCCCTGTCCTCTACTTTGAGCCCCAGAATGGTAACTATTGATAGGTCTTGTCATAACTACCACATTTATTTTAAAATATAGGCGATTAGAGCTGGAAATGACCTTAGGGATAATCTCATTTTACATAGAGAAATCAAGACCCCTGTGTGTGTGCATGTGCGTGTGCGTGTGCGTGTGTGTGACTCATTCAGGATGACACAGTTAGCTGGTTACAGAGCCAAGAGTGGAACTCAGGTATTCTCTCAGTCCAGGTTTGCAGTAGCATTAAGAAAAGGCTGCTCATTTTGAAAGATTAGTAGAGGGTCACAGTCTTCACCTAAAAACTAACTGTAACTACTACAAACAGACTCAGCTTACTTCTAACCATACAAAATTATTAAAATGAATAAACAAAATAACCCTTCTCTTTGAGATCTTTGAGGCTTAATTTAATCTTAATTTAAAAAGTGATAAAACTGTAATCCTTATGAAAATGCTATAGCCCTGTTCATTTCTATGATCTATAAACATTCAGCGACATATTTTAAAATCTTACACATTAAAGGAATTAAAATACACCATTGCATTATTACTTCACATTTTGAAAATACAAATGGTTTACAAAATTATTTCCAAGTAATTATGTCAAACTAGGGAAACAATTACAAAAAGAGCAGAGGTTTATATGGCAGAAAGATAATTTATATTCTAGTTAGCATTTATTTGTGGAGGGGTGACTAATTTTCAGTGTTACACGTGATACTTATTTTTAGGATGGAAATGCACTTAAATACAAGTCTCAATTGAATCTGCAATGCATTCTTATTTAGAATTCTTAAAAGATAATCTTTGTTACCAGAAAAAGGGAATTGTCACTTCTTTTTTTTTTTTTTTTTTTTTTTGCTTTTTCAAGACAAGAATCATTCAAGTAAGTGAGAGTTAACAGCCCATATAAAGCAATTCTCATTCTTCCAGATTGTTAAATTCAGGAATGTGTGTGTGTGTGTGTGTGTGTGTGTGTGTGTGTGTGTGTATCGGGGAAAGGGGAGGAGGCAACTGGTTAAGTCATAGTTGGTCAGGCCACTTGTCAATTTTTTTAAACTGTAGAGAAAGATGTGAATGAGGTTTATGAGCTCTAGCCCTATTGGGCTTCAACTTTCCTGTTTCAAATCTTGATTGATTCAATTCCACATACCCCTTCAACTAGCATCTTACAAGATCACCTAGGCATGTAGGTGAAGACATGCAGACAACACACAGGGGCCAGCTACCCCACCTTTGTGTGCAAAGGGTGGTACACATCTTGTGTATATATTTAATTGCCAGAGTAAAATGATAAAGTGACTCAAAGAAATGTTTTTCAAGTTAGCTTTTTGGAAGTGAGGTGGGAAAGGAAAACAGGATGGATATAGAAAGCCAGTAATCTAAGTCTGGGATTATGTAAGAGTTGATCTGAGCAGGGATTTACCTATGTATGTCAGAGGAGCAGGGGTCTCTCGGAGACCAGAGGCCTTTTCTTTCCTATTTATTGAAGTGGGAAAATTGTCCACTGCTTTTATTTTTATCTGAGAGCTTCCAGGCAGAGGGATTTGCAGAGAAATGTTATCAGATTACTTCAAGCTGCAAAAGATGCCGGACCTCTTAGAATCACTTCTTTTCCCTAAATAGCATATTAGGAGAGTTCAATTCTGATGGTACATGTTATCCTATTACACAGACGAGTCTTTCTAAAGTGAGCCAAGAAAAACACTCTTGTATAATTGTGTCACAAGTGCTAGAATAAGCCTTCACCCTGAATTTTCCCCACCATCCCCTAAAAAAAATGGCTTTTGAAGGTAAATAACTTTAAGATAAATAAAATGTACTGGATTAAATTCTTTTACAAATCTAAGAAACATATGTAACACACTGGAAAAACTGTTTTTGAGATAGAATTACTGTATTACTTCCAAGGCCACCAATTAGCTCATGCAATAGCTGTGGTCTTTGCTTACATAGCAGACAGGAGAAAAAAAAAATTATCTAAGAGCCATCCTGATGTTGATAAGTATTATGGTGGAGAGAAATGAGCTGAGATCAGAGACCTGACTTCAGCACTGGCTGGCCATTTATCAACTCTGAGGCTCAGTATCTACATGTATTATGTGAAGATAATAATGCCAATCCCAGAGTTGTTGAGAACTTTGTACAAGGTCATGGAGATCATGGGTGTGAACGAATTTAAAATTAAGAATAACATAATTTGGAAAAGTAAGTTTTATTATTCACCTTCTATTACACAGGAACAAGTGGGGTATGAATGGAGAATATTGGTTGCAGGGGCTTCTGGGGTTGCCACAGGGTAAGTACCAAGCTCACAGTGGACACAAGGCTGTCTACCAGATTGGAGAGGTGAGCAAGTTTGGAGCAATTTGTTATTCTATCTGGAACAATCCAAAGGGAGGTCCAAGTGCCATGTCTTGAACCAAGCCTTGCATTTAACTTTTATTTCATCTAAGATGGTTGGGTTATTATCCACATGGCTGTCCCCAATGGTTCTCTGCTAAAGGGAAGTTAATATTTCCCAGATGTCACTAATAGTTAAAGAGCTAAATAAATGGTTACACTGTTTACAGAAGCCAGGTTGGCCCCTGTGGAAGGTGGAAAGGTGCTGCCAAGGTCCAGATGAACACTTGTGGGGTGTCAGATGCTGGAGTCTGCATCCTCAGAGTGAGGGCAGACAGGAACTCATGGAACTGCAGCTAACAAATGCTTTGTATATAGAACTTATTTTAGGCCAGCTTGGAATGAGGCAGTTTGCTCACTAATTTCTGATAAACTGGTTCTCATATTTCTCAGCAATTCCAGTTGGAATCACTTTTTTTTAGAATTAAGAAATCAGATTTTCCCAGCAAGTGTATTTCATCAGGCCCAGTCTGAGGCCTTTTCAGCTTGCTTCCAAACTTTGAGTATACAGGGAAAGCTCAGCCTCAACCCATTCTCAATGGACCTTGCCCACCCCATTTTCACCGATTTTGGTAGAGGTAGAAATGAAACTTGATCACAGTCTAGTTAAGGATGGAAAGCTTCATGTTGGTCCTGGTATCTCTATTCCATTGGAAAAGTGGAACAACCCCATAGGATACTTCACAGTCAGTCTTGGTTTGAAGGACCCTGCTGGTGGAGGGTAAGGGGACTATGATTTCTAAGTAAGAGAGAGGCAAGTGCAGTGGCAGGGTGGGATGAGCGAGCAGGTGGGCCTCTATGCTGCCCACATCTAAACAGTTTTTCTAATGATTTTATATGTTGGGGTTTCACTTAACAAGATTTAAAATCCCTGCCACAGAGCACAGGTGCCAAGGAAAAGAAGAGTATAGTTTTAAGGAAAACAAAAACTTGCTCCTGACTCAGTGTTCTTTAGTGGCAAAAAGAGAAAAAGACGATGATGTCTCCAAACCCTCTAGATTCATAGTACAAAATAGTGAGCAGGTTTGGGAAAAGAAATTCTCTTTTTTAAACCGAAGTTCAGTAAAAGAACAGATCTTTTCTTCTTTCTGGAGACGCACCATCTGAAAAACAGAAAAAGTGTGATGAGGAAGAAGCTGAGTCTGGGGTCAAAAGAGCCCAGGTTTGTACCCTGACCTCACAACTGCCTATCTGTATGACCTTGAGCTAGGTATCTAGCTTATCTGAACCCCAATTTCCTCATCTGTTAAATGGGGCTATTAATGATACCTGCTTCATAAAAATCTGGTAAGGATTAAGTGAGTTAACTACTTGTAAAGCCCTTAGAACAGGGTATGGCACATATGTGCTCAAAAATGTTAGCTATTATTTTGTCAAAGAGATAGTGTCATTATTTGTAGTAGAGTGGAATTATTGTGCGGCCATGATGAAGCTCAGCTTAGAGGGGAAGATCAAGGACTTTGAAGTCAGAAAAAAACTAACTCTGGCATTTAATCGCCTTTGCTTTGAGCAGGTTACTTAATCTCCCTAAGCCTCAATTTTCCCATCTGTAACTAAAGATAAAAAGAGCACCTGTGCTGTAGATAGATAGTGGTTGTTATTTTGCTTGACTTTGTGATTCTTGTCATTCTCCTCATTTCTAATGACCTTTTACTTCACTCTACCTCAGCCTTGTTATTTTGCTTTACTTCATGATTCTTGTCATTCTCCTCATTTTTAATGACCTTTTACTTCACTCTACCTCAGCCAAACATTCTCATGGTCACATGCTAGATTTTGTCACCACCTACACAGTTGGCACTCTTGTCATTTCAGTTTCAAACATCTACTATCCAACCTTCACTTCTCATGTCATTGGCTTAAGTAGTCTTATTACTACATAACCTAATCCTACATTCTATCAACCTCCAATACCCATCACCTTTCATCTTTCTCGAGTTCTTTCTTTGTACAGCTTAGAGACCATGGTACCTTATTTATGATAATCACTCACTTGCAAATACCCTAAACTCTTTTTTCTCTTTCTTTGTTCATGCTCACTTGCCAAAACCTTAACCCTACCTGAGCCTCACCATTTGCCTTATTTGAGCATTACACTAACCTACCAGCATTGATGAAAATCACACAACCCAGATGACTGTTTCAATTTGAAACATGATCTCAGACTTGAGATCAGCACTCAGAAATCCTGCTCATGTTTTCTATAAGCAAGCTTGCTTTCCCAATACCAAAGAAGACTTTGTCATACTTTTCCACTCTTTTCAACATCCCGCATTTTCACTGTCTTTTGATCTTGCCCCATCCAATAAATTCCTCTGTCCTCTTATTTGATCTCTCAGAAGCCTTTAACACAGTTGATCACTCCCTGTTTTGAAACATTCTCCTAAGTTTCTGTAACATCACACTAATCTGGTTCTCCTCCTGCCTCACTGACTATTCCTCCTCTGTATCCTGTTGGTTCTTCATGTCCTCAAACTCTAAATAAATACAGGCACATTCCAGGATTCTGTCCTCTGCCTTTCTTTCTTCTCTATCTACACCCTCTGTTTAGGAGATCATGTAATTGCTTTAAATGTCGTTTATATACTGATCAATCTCAAGTTTACCCAGACCTCACTTCTGAACTCCACACTTAAACATACAACTCTTTAAAAGATATATCTTCTTGGATGTCTTATAGGCACCTCAGACTTAATATGACTACAACAGAGTGGTGTCTCCTACCATCATCCTCATTTTAATACATGCACCACTATCTATCCAGTTGCTCAAGCAGGAAACCTAAGAGCTAGCATGGATTCTCTCCTTTTCCTCACCATTTCCATTTAGGGCATTAGCAAATCCTAAGAGCTAAACCTTCCCAAGTAGATAGATATCAAATACCTCTTCTTCTGTCTCCACTGCTGCTACCTAGTTCAAGCTACCATTTTCTCATACTTCTTGCCTTGTAACCGGTCTTTTTGTTTTTATTCTTGCCTTTCTTCAACTTATCTTGTCCCCAGTAGGTTATATGATGTTATTAAATGCACATTGGATTTAATAAAGGCGTACCAGGGCTCAAAGTCACTTAGAATCTAAATCTCAAACACCCAATGTGACCCACAAGGTCCTGTGTCACCTGGCCCCTCTCTACCTCTCCTGCCTGGTCTCGCGCCACACTCTCCCTTTCTCACTACACTCTGGGCCTTTGCAGGAGTGGCTTCCTCCATCTTCCTCCATCTTTACGCCAACTCTTCCTAAAGCTGGCTCCCTCACTTCATTCGGGTCCCTGCTCACACACCACTTCTTCTGAGAAGCTTTCTTTGACCAACTTATCCAGAGTTGGCCCCTGTCTTTATTTCAACACCTTGTATGTTTCCTTCACAGCATTGATCATAACTTGCAAATATTATTTTCTACTTTTTTTGGGGGGAGGGGTTTCTGCCTTCCCCACTAGGCTATTAACTCTTTGAGAGCAGGGACCAAGACAGATATATATAATGTCTAGACATTGAAGCAGTGCACAACAAGTGTCTATTTATACAGACTAAAAAATATTAAATTCACTAAAAATTTTGGTATCAAAGTTTTTGGGATTCACCTCCAGAAAGGTCTCTCTGATTACCCTTCTGGGTGATTACACTTCTGCTCTACATGGTCACTGTCTCATAGGTACCTGACAGCCCACATGAAGGGACTAAGCCATATTGAGGGGGCAGGAGACTGTGCTTCTTTTTTTGAAAAACATTTATCTGAGGCCTCACACAGGAATCTTTCAGAACTATCAAAATTCTTACCTAAAGGTTTATCCAGTTCACTTTGAAATCAGGTTAATATGAAATATATAAAGGATCAAACATATGAAGGAGCAACTGAGCCCCATGCCAAATCTACAGAATCAGGAAGTGAGGGCTCAGGGTCTGTGCACTTCATAAGATTCCCCTGTGGTTCTCACCATAAGGTGAGACTGGAATACCAGCTTAAAAGCATGGGCTTTGCTGGGTTTCCTGGTCCTTTCCAGAGCCTAGGAAGTTACCCTTTCTAGTGCCCATGCTGTACTGCCTTCCTCTACCCAGAGCCACAGTGACAGGATAGCCACCTCCCCTTAACTACTCTCCACATAAACCATGGAAAAGTCATCCCCTTCCCTTCTCGAGGTAGTATTGCTCCTTTGTATGTTTTTCAAGCCTTCTGCATCCCTTTTCCCTTATTCTAGGATAATGTCATGGCCACAGACAGTGAACCCATATTACCAGTTGCTAATTTTCACTGTTGTACACTTGATTTAAGTTGGAATTCTTCTTGATGATTTACGTTTATTGTAAGTTATGATTTTGATTTTATGACACTGTAGAGATATCTCTACCATTTGCTATGTGATCTTAAGTCCTTTCATCTGTTTTAGACTGTCACATCTATAAAATGGGGATATTTATTCATTCATTCAATCTCTATTTATCAAATACCTAATGTTTAAGGCGTGTAGGATAAACTCATACAGATAGCACAAGGTCATTATGGGGACTGAGCTGGATGTTGTGTGGGGTATATGGCTCACAGTCACCACCCATACATGTGGTTGTTGCTGTTATTTTTCATCTGTGAACAATTTAAAGCCTCAAGTATTAAGTAATTCTAAGGCTTACAACTTAAAAAATGTATAAACTATTAACAGGCATTTAGGAGACTTTATAATCCTGACTTTCATTAGAGGCTGGCAGAGCTCACTCCCTTGGGCAGAGTCTCTGAGATGAAACCTGACTCAGCCATGCTAAGGTTCTTGAACCAGCCCTAAATGTATCTCCTCACTTGGGCATGGCCAATTAATCACTAAGGGTGGTTTTTACCATGTTTGTCTTACACAGGGCTTCAAACAAAATAATTTACACTACATTGGCAGATATATTTGCACCATTTCCTTTATCAATGTTTTTATTGTTTTCAGTCTTCACTCATTCATAAAATATGTATTGACCTCCGTGGTGGGCACTGTCACAGGTGCTGGGGATATGGAGGGAACACCCCTCAGTCTTGGTCCTCAAGGAACTGCCATTCTACTGAGCTCTATATATCGGCTCCTCCGTAAGTGTCTGAGATCAGGGACTATGGTGGCAGCTGTTCCTTCTGTTCTTCTCAAATATACAACATGGAACACAGCTTGAGGCCCACAGGACGCCCTCAAAAAGGCAGTTTTTGATGGTTTACTATGTAACAGGCTTATCGTGTGCACTCAGTGGCTTACTTTTCATGGTTTACTCTGGCTAATTTACATTAGGATTTTCATCTTCATTTTACAAAGGAGTCAACTGAATTATGGAGATGTTATGAAATGGGGCCAACTTCCTGAAGCTAGTGAAGTAATGATGCTACATTCAAACCCATGAAGAGCTTCATTTCATTCCCCCCACATTGTCTTCATTTGGAAGTTCCTAATAACATCACTTTCAAATTGAGTGTGGAGCCAACGGTCCTGGCCTTTGGACTTCGGTGGCACTTTCCCTGACTGTAGAGTCCTGGAGCGGCCATACGTTCTAAGCTGAAAACTGGACATCTGGGACAGAGCAAGCTAATCCTCATGAACTTGTTCATTTTTCTGAGTCACCTCTGAAAAAAATCAATAGGGTTGCTTTTATGGCAAAATAAGAAAATGGTCAAGACATTTTATAAAATAATAAGTACGTGGGCTCTTAGAGATTAAGAACAAATTATAGCTATTAAAATATCAAATAATAGAAATGAGGGTCTTTTCAGCTACTGGAGATCTTAGTTTTTATGCTACAAGCTGCTCTTCAAGTTTGTTCTCAGGATACGGAGACATACTATCAAAAGCAGAACCAGATACTTACTTTCACTTGCAAGGCTGGCATCGGCAAGTCCATCATCTGAGGGGAAATACATTTTCTTACCTAGAAAAGAAACATGATTAGAAATGATATCTCAAGGGCAGGGTTAAAAAGTGCCCAGTAGCAAATCAGCGGCCTCCAAATCACCTGCCCCTCAGTTTGTGGACACCTGGCATATTTTCTCTAAGATGCTACAAAAACAAGAGAAGCTTCTATTTTTAAGGCAACCTAGGTCTCATTCCTATCTTACAGGCCGCATTCTTGATTAAGGGTCGCTAACTTCCTGAACAAATCCTGAAACATCAGTCACTGATTAATATGACTAATGTCAACATTAGTAGTGGAGTGTGAAGAGTTTGTAGCAGTTGAGAGTTTAGTGATAAACATTTGTTCGAGAACATGTCTACAGATTATTGGAGACTAGGATAATGCCTGCATTATAGTTTCACTGTGATGTACCTGTCATAGTATAAGCTCACTAAATATTTGCTTAATTGGATTTGAACTATATACAGTTGTTGTGTTTGGGAGGTGATAATTTGAACCATCTGTGTTCTAACCAACTGTTGAACAAGGCTCTGCTGTGTATGCACAAGGCATATGTACAAACACAGTTGGCCTAATTTTCCCTCTGAATCTAATAGGAGATTTTTGCAAAAGAATACAGGGGTGGGAATTTTCATAGGTTTCCCAAACATTACATTTTTATTATTTACTCTTTTTAAGTACATTCTTAATCAAACTCAAAATGATGGAGTGGTATTTTAATGAGAAATTTGTTTTCGATATTAGGATGGAACACAGTACCAGACTTAGAGAGGTTATGCTGAACAGGCCCTTTGTGTACTATATACTTAGTTTAAAGGCAATTTCTAGCAATTTCTTTCAGGCACAGGATACTAGAACCACAGATATATATGGACTAGGGAGCTATAGGAAAATTCACCCAGAGTAGAGAATGCCAGAAGACTCAGACTTGGCCCAATCAAACTATAAAATATATATTATTACCAACATTTCATACGAAAGGCAAATCTTGTAGCAGAGTGGTTTGCTCTTTGGCTTAAAGTATACCTCAGGCCAATTCTTTCCTATCCTTTTACAAAGAAGGGAGTATTATTTTGTTTTGTTTTTGATGGGTATTTTGCATCTGGTAGGCACTAATTAAATGTTTGTTGAGTGAGTGAATTAAGGAGTGTTTTAGTTCAAGGGGAGGGGTGATGGTCAGGAAACAGGAACCCCAAGGAAAACAAGCAGGAGGACCTCAGCATGCGGGCACAAGCCACAAGCAGCCAGGCACTGTGATGGTCTCTAGGCAGCAATGGGGCTGCCTCTACAGTCATTTTGAATTTTAATGTGTAGCGCAGATGGCTGGTATAGATTGCTGTTGTTTTTGCCCAGGAGCCTGGCATCACTGCAAGTTGCCAACCTGTTTGGAGGATAGAGTTTGAGTTGGTAGGTATGCCAGAATTCTTGGTTTTACAAATGGATTATCTGGTGGCTCACAGTGAAGTGATTGCAGGGTGAATGCAGACCCTACAATTTTAGGCAGTAACACATCATTTTTCTAGAATAAGTCCAAGTCAACAGACTTGGTGAATATTCCTGGCCAAGTTCATCTGGCTGGCTCTCTATATGACCCTTTAGTTATTAGAATATTAATGTCAATGAAGCCTAGTGAAGATATATAGAACATTTATACAGAACATTCTGTCCCTCAGAAACCCCATGTCCAGAGTGGCAGCAATTACTCTCGACACCCAATCTCGTGCCAACTCACTCTCAACCCCAACCAAACAGGAGTAAGCCTCCAAATATCTGGAGGCATTTTCTTACAGTGGGCCGAGCTGGAAGGCAGGTTGAAGGGCAATTCCGAGCTACTGGCTATCTGGGCAGAGCTGCAATCCTCCCACATGGCAGATTGCTGAGGCTGGGCTACACATCTGTCTTGCTGGAGGAGAGTTAGGAGAGACTCATATTTCTCATCAGGCTGGGTCTCTGGAATCAGGTGCCCAGCAGAGAAGATTTGAGCATAGTCAGGCTCTGAGGAACTGGGGCTCTCTGGGGAGGAGAAATGCCACAGCTCCTCAGGCTGAACAGAGAGGCTCCCAGTCAGGGACATTGAATACTGATCCATAGACATGGGGTCAAACCCATTCATGCTGTAGCTGATGGCATCATCTGCAAAAGATGTTTCTGGCTCTGGCTCTGGCTCTGGCTCTGGCTCTGGCTCCGGCTCTGGCTTTGTCCACTGAGAAGAGAAACGCCACTGATTTGGAGGCATGTCAATATCTGGGAAGGAAAAATTTAGAAGGCACATTAGATGTTCATTTATTGTTTTCAAAATGCAAGTAACTTAGTATTTTTCTGGTTAATACATGTTATATTTTTTTATATGCGAAGAAAATGTAGAAAAGGTAAAAAAAAGTCACTTTAATTATAATATCCAGAGAGCACCAATATCCAGTGTTAGGTGTACTTCTTTCTAGGACTTGTTTCTATTCATGTATGCATTGTTTTCATATCACAGGTTGTTTTGAAGGCTGCTTTTGCATCATTAAAATATTATGAATATCCTCCCATAGCAATGAATTGTGCCCAAACCAGCTTTTCAAATGGCTGCACAGTATTCCATCATAGGCAGTAATGTGACTAACAAACACAGTATTTGTGGGCAGCTCAGTTATTTTTGTTTTCAATTATATTAATAACACTGCAATGAGCACCTTTGTATGTAAGCTTTGCACCTTGTCCAACTAGCCCCTCAAGGAAAATTTTCTAGAAGAATTGCTTGATTAAAAATGATTTGTGTTTGGTTGTTTCTGTTGTGTGGCTTTCTTTTATAGCTGGCATTTTGAGTATACAGAATAGGAGGACACCACAGAACTTTATAAAGGGTGTAACACTTGTCTGTGTCAGTCACTTACACAAGTCTAGGGGTCGAAACTCTATTTTGAAGATAGATCTGGGGCATGGTGTTATTACAAGACTGGACCAAGTTGGCAAAGTAGGTTAGCCAAGTAAGAATTGAAGCTGGATTGATAAGTGATGAGGTGGGGAAGTGGTTGCTTGGGCCTCTTTGTACAAAAGCAAAATGTTCAAGGTCAAGCAGTAACTCCGTTTCTTCTTGCAAAGTTCTTGTGGACTAGCTAATGGGGTTGGAGTCTCCTTTGGTCTCAGAGACACTAATTCTAATTGTGCCTATAATAGCAGCTGAATCTGAGTTCTCAAGAAGTTTAGAATAGTTCATGACACAGATGGACATTTTCCCCATTCTCAACACCCACTCAGGCAAGAGAGGATGAGGGAGGGAGCTCTGATAGATGATACTTAAAGCCTGAAGCCTCTCATCTATCAAAGATAATGAAGTGGTGAGGGGTGTGCATGGGTGTAGAGACAAAGGGAGATTGGAAGGCTGGAGAGGCTGTCTGATCTCCTTCCTCTCCACATGTGCCTCTCCTAGCTCTCTTGAATGTTTAATTTGCCTGGATTTTGTATAAGATAAAAATGTCTGAGAAGTCTGCCCAGTGATACTGGAGTGCTTCCACCCACCACCATAGTTTTTCACGTCATACACATGATGAGGGGGGAAAAGCCCTAACCTATGTGGCAGAGACATTCTGTCCAACATTTCGCATCGTTCACAATGAGGAATGGGTGATAGCTGGCCTCTGGTAATGGAGCCAAAAACAAGAAAACATATATTAAGATTCATTGCTGAGGATGAATGCTACTTTTGAAAACTGATTATCTGTAGGCCAGTAGCAATTCAGGACACTATATAGCACAAATAGGCTGATTAAGCTGACAGTATAATCATTGTCCATGCTTCATATTCAATGAGGATACTTCATATCCTAAGCACAAATTAGAAATAATGTGTAGCCTCTGACAACTGGGCAGTTTCCATCTAAACTGGCCTTATAATCTCATACATATAACGTAGGTGCTGAATGTAGGATCCTAGTGTGCTTTGAATATTTCTATTAACTGTTTCCCTTCCAGAAATCTGACTGAAATGTTAAGGGAAGTGGGCAGTGTGCCACTGTTCAAGGTTCCATTTGGTTACTGAGTGCACCAGAGTATAGTTTAGATGGGAGCAAGTGAGGAAGCACAGAGTATCCCAATCCTAAATTCAATAGTAGGCATTGGGTGGCCTTCGGAAAACCATCTTTCCAGACCAGGCTTGGGTGTTGGTGTCCCGTGGGATGGAGACCCTGAATTTTGGTAGGTCACCCTTTCTCAGGCTTCTTGGGCCTACTGCTCCCACAACCACAATCATCTACCCCATAAACCAATGAAGGTATCCTAAACCACAGCCTGGACTGGCTTAAAGTTGCTGCTGCTGCTAGAAGTAACCCTGGTGACACTTTCTTATCCAAGTTTTTCCTCTTAGTTACCTCTGGAGATGAGATAAGAAGCCTTAGGAAGACTCTGCTGCCTTCTAAAATCCCAAACTACATTAATGAATGGAGAACAGGTAAGGAATACTTTGGTTCTGGGACACTTGGGGCAAGCTGGATTTTTTTTCACTAGAAATACGAAATGCTTCCAATTCCACATACTCCATCTCTGAGCATCTAGACTCTGCCTCTTAGTCCCATCCATGCCTCTAGAATTCCTGAGGCCTCTGATCCCAAGAGAGTCCCTGTTCACAGAGTACTAGTCTCCATTTCCCACTTTACCCTTTTTGGGTGAAACTCACAGGCCATTCCCCTCCTCCTAAGGAAACCCAGAGACAGCACTCACATCTACCTATATACAGCTCTGAGAGCACCCAGAACCCTCTAGAAAGCATCTCTAGGCACTAAAGAGTTTGCTTTCCACCCCCAACAACTCTCTTTCTCTCCTCCCTCTCTCTCCCTCTCTCCTTCTCTCTCCCCTCTATTCTTGCATAGTGGTCCTGCCTCCTTATTCCAGACAAGTCACCCCCTCAGAAAGGCTCTCTCTGAACCTCCAATCTAAAATTTGTTATCCTGTTGCACTCTGTGACTGTGCTATTTCCTTCATAACAGTAATCCTAACCTGTAATTTCTTCATTTATTCATTTGTTCATTTATTCACTCACCACTTATCTTCCCCACCAGCCAGTAGGCTTTGTGAGGACTGAGATCATTTCTCTTTTGTTTACTATCATATCCTCAGGAACTTGCAGAGGGCCTGGCCCTCGCTAAATATTATTCTAATGAATGCATGCATGCATGCACTCACATGTACACACATATACACACAAACATGTCCACACTCTCAAAACACATGCGCGCACACACACACACACACACACACACACACTCTTCGACACAAAATCTTTCTATACTGAAGAGATCAGCATGAAAAGTGGTTAAGAGCATAGACTTTGAAAGTCAGACAGGCTTGGAGTCCCATCTCAGCTCTGCCACTTCCTAGCTGTGTGAACACTAAGCACGTTACTTCCCATCTTGAATCCTCTCAGGACTTTTCTGAGATTAAATGAGACAATCCACACAAAGGGCTTAGTACAGTGCCTGGTACATAACAGGTACTCAATAAGTGATAGCTGTTGCTGTTATTATTATTACTCAATGCTTTGATTTGTAAACCCAGGTTGGGCTCACATTCATAGGCTTCTTTCCTAGTTTGCAACACTCCAGGTAATCAACCTAGGGCAAAACAAAATGATAATGTAGAGGCCCAAGGAGCCTCCCTGCCATTAGTCACTTAGGGCTGAGAATCAAGGGGAGAAAGGGACTGAGTAAAAAAGCCAGAAATAGCAGCAGTATTTCAGGGCTGATGTGGAGGATGGAGTAGATACTGGCTCTTAAAGAGATTTCAGAAGTCTTTGCTCAGTGTATGTCCACTCCCAAGGAAGAATACATCAGAGGTGGGCACGAATGACTAAATCTAGAACAGCTTTTGCTTATTGAGCACTTACTATGGAGCGGGCACCTTTTTAACACTGCAAACGTGATCTTATGTGATCCTCACAGCAACCCGGATGAGAGCCAGAGTGGTTAAAGGAACTTGCCTTAGGCCACACAGTTAGCAAGTGGTAGAGCTGTCTTATTCTAAACCTTATGCACTTTCTGGCTATGCCTCTCCAGCATTGCAAAGAGTACAGTAATAAGCTGGGCACTTTCCCACACTACTGGGGTTGGAGTGATAGCAGATGAGCATAACATTTCTGAGAAGCAATTTGTAAGCGTATGTCAAAACCTTAAAATTTGTGTGTATCCTTTGATCCAGTCATTGTGCTGATAGCAATTCATTTTAAGGCTATAATCAATGATATGTGTAAAAATTTATAATATAGCATGTATAATATAGCGGAAGATTGACAACAACCTAAATGTCCAAAAACTTTAATCCAGCTATAAAAAAGATACTCTTGAGCTATTAAAATGATGTAATAGAACATGTAATGGCATACAACTATTGTCGATTAAAAAAATAATTGCAACCTGTTATGTACAAAACGATGTTATGTTATAAAGCTTACTATGTGTGCATAGATACACAAATGGTTTTGTATCCTAATTGCTTACCTGTGTTTTCTAAAATTTTCCAAAATTAACACATCATTTTCATCATTAGAAAAAGTTATTAAGTAAAAAGTTAAGAAATCTCTTGACTCAGTGAATCTGAGTCACAGTTGTGAAACACCAATATATAATTGCCTGATTTCCTTCCATCTATTGTTTCTTCTTTGTTTCCTTTCATAAAATCCTGCTTTATGATGAAGTTGAAACCAAGAACCTTCAGAACACATACCGACATCTTGCACCATGAAAAGTCCAAACTTTGGCCTGCTCAGTCCGAACGCATTGACTCTCCCTTGCCTGCCTTCTTTGTATTATATTCTTTGTATGAGCTGAGGTGAAAATAACACTGGAGACAGAGGGACAGCTTACAGGAGACAGTCCTCTTTTAGGGCACTGGGAGGGCCTGCTCAGTCCCACCCCCTCTTTTATTCATCTCCCCAGGGTACCTAGTCTTTTGATGATTACTCAGATTCCTTTTCCCAACTGAAAATGGAGATGAAATACAGGACATGTGCTAGTATTTGAAAGTGGCTAAGAGCTCAGGATCTGGAATCAAACTGATTTGGTTGTAAATAGCTGCCCCTAACTAGCTGTGGAATCCTAAACAAGTCACTTGACTCTGAGCTTTGGTTTCCTTGGGCACAATGAGAGTTAAGCAATAAGTTGGTGTGAGGATTCAAAGAGATAATCCATGTCACATCCCCTAGCAAGGGGCCTGGCTCACAGGATTGTGTGCTCAATAAATGTTAGCCATTGTAAACAGTATTAGCAAGTCCTTATGGGCATTATTAACCCTCTCATTAGGGTGTTGTTAAGGTCTACAAAGGCAGGACAGTGAAGTAATCAAGAGGCTGGCTCTGGAATCTGACTGACCTGAATTTCAATCTCTGTGATACGCTTTGTCGCTTACCCTCTCTGGGCTGCATTTTCCTCCTCTGTAAAGTGAGGATATGAATACCCATTGTAAAGTGGTTCTGTGAAGTACAATACACATGCAAGAAAATGCACAAGTATAATGTGCGCAGCTGGAGAATTTTCATGAACTAGGTTATGAGCACCCAGGTCAAAGAACAAAACATGACAGCCACCCCAAAAGCTCCCTTCGTGCCCCCATCCAGTCAGTCACTAACCTCCCTTTTCCCTGAAGGTAACCACTCTGCTATCTTCTAACACCATAGATTCAGTTTGTCCATCTTTGACCTTTATAAATCACTGAAATGACTGTAGTAATTGTAGCCTGGTGTCTGGCATCCAGTATGGGCTCAGTATATATTGGCAGTTTCCTCTCCCTGACTGGGAAGGAAGACATCAAGTTTTCAGTGTTCACAAAGGCCATAAACAACTAGCATGACTCTATCTCGAATAATATTCACACTAAAAAAGAAGTCCAGAGTTTATTCTTCACTCTTACTAGATTATGGAGGAGGGGAGAGAGGGGCTGGGACCCTTGAGACCAGCTATAAAAAGCCTCTGGGTCCTCAGGTGTACACTCTGACCGTCTCAGCAGCCCTTGAGCAATTTTGTCAGGCCTGAGGTTGGGCTTGGGGCCACACAGGAAGAATTCAGGGTGGAATATGCACCAGGACCATGCCACTCCAAATGGTAACTGCTGAAGCCTCTCAAGCTATATACTTTGAAATCACCAATGTCCTTTTTTTTTAAGGGAGATTAATTCAAAGATACCTTCAGCTTGTGTTTTCTGAAGTATGGCCAGTATAAATTATACATAAGTAAATAGAAAAATAACTTCAATTTGTGAAAGGCAGCCAGGAAATTTGATGGCATTTCCTAGCCGCATAGGTCTGTATTTGGCCTTTGCATATTTGCCTTGACAGGGTGCCCTTAGAATGTGGCCCAGTTGGCGCTGGGAGCCCATGAATGCAAGCCTGTTCTAGGCATGGCTCAGGGGCTGAGAGGATGCACACAGTAAGAAATAGCCACTTTATGAATTTCCCACTATTTTTTGAAGCTGCATGTATCTCGTATAATACCTCCAGTGAGAACCACTGGGGGACCATTTTCTTTCATGAGATCGTCTCCTGAGGCAGCAGAACTTCTGAGAAACTTGACTCCTAAATTCGATAAAAAAGAGGCCTTGAGGAAAACAGGCTCTCTGCTTCATTTGCGCAATCAGCCGAACATTTTCCTAGCCCACACCACACTCTGTGTGGGAGACATCCTCTTAGTCAAGGGAAATGTGAGATTCTCACAGGAAAATGCAGCAACCAAGAAGGTAGGTAGAGAAAAAAGCTGCCTCTCTGTTTGGCCTGCGAAGGCTGGCTTGGGCATAAAACATGGCCATGTCTGTGTTTCCTTAGTGGGCCAGGACTTTACAAAATAGAATGAAGTCAAAAGGCATGGGAAACAGCTGCCACACAGTAGAAGCCCCTGGAATATTGGAGGCTTACAGAAGGGGCCTGCTGCTATGTGATCTTAATGTTTTGAATGCAGGCACTCATATACACTCTAGCCATTTAAAAACACATGTCACACTTTGGCACCACCACCACAAAAATAATTGACATGGCACTTACTATGTGCCACTATACATGCATTATCTCATTGACTTTCTCTATAGTTAAATAATACTAATTTTAGAGATGAGGAAACTGAGGCACAGAGAGATGAAACAATGTGCCTGAGATCATATTGTTAATAAAAAACAGCTGGCCTGGCCCCAGATTGCCTGATTCTAAAGCTGTACATCACATGATACTTCCTCTATACAGTGACTCCATCTGTGGCACTCAAGCAATACCCTGTAATTCAAATCACAATCTCATTCACTCAAGCAATATTTATGGAGCACCTTTCATGTGTCAGGCATTGGGCTAGGTACTTGGAAAGCAGCAGTTAGCAGACTGAGTCTCTGCTGCCATGGAATCCAGAGTCTAGAGGGTAGGAGGAGACAAGAAAGAAACACATAAATATATAATATACCTAGTGGTGACAAATGCTAAGAAAAAATAAAACAGGGTAAGACAGAGGGTGACAAAGTAAAGATTCTACTTTTAAAGGGGAAAGTCATGTAATTATCTGAGGGAAAGAACATTTTGGGGAGAGTAGAAAGAACATGCAAAGGGCCTGAAGCAGGACAATGCTTGGCATGTTCTATAAATAACAAAGAGGCTAGACTAGACTGGAATGAGTGAGATGGAAAATTGCACAACATGAGATCAGAAAAAATAACAAGGGCCCAAATGAGGTTGGACCCCATTAAAAACTTTAGATTTGATTCCAAGTGAAATGGCAAGCTATTGGAGAGTTTTGAACAAAACAGTACTATGATATGACTTTAATTTTAATGGTATCATTCTGATCACTATCCTGAGAATAGACTGCAGGGAAGCAAGGGCAGAAGCAGTGAGACCAATTAGGAGGCTACTGCAAAAATCCAGAGGGTAGATTAGATGATGGTTTGTCACACCAAGGCAATAGCAGTGGAGATGGGGAGAAGTGGTCAGATCTAGGACATATTTTGAAATTAAAACTTACAGAATTTTTCAAAGGACTAAACATGGGGGTATGAGATAAAGAGGAGTTAAACATAACTTCAATTAATTACAAAATGCAGCTGCCTTTTACTGAGATGGGGAGACTAGGAACAAAGCAGGTTGAGGGGGAGATTAAGAGTTCAGTTTGGGATCTGTTTTGTTTGAGATTCCTATTAGATGTGTGAAGTAAGGGTATCAAGTAGGCAACTTGATAGACAGGTCTAAAATCCATTCTGGACTAGAGCTATGCATTTGGAATTGATCAGTATATAGATGGTATTTAAGACCAAGAGACTGGAAGAGATCCCCTAGGGAGTAGGTTTAAGATAGAGGAATTGTCTGAGACCTGAGTCCTGTGGCCCTCAAACATTTAGAAGGTAAATAGAGAAGACCATCTAGCAAAGTAGATTAAGAAGGAGTAGTAACCAGGGAGACAAGAGGAAAGCCAAGAGTATGATATTATAGAATCCCAGTGAAGAAGGTATTTCCAAGAAGAGGGAGCAATCAACTACAGCAAATGTTGCTGATAGGTCAAACAAGATGAGGACAGAGAGGACCATTGGATTTGGAAAGTGGAAGTCGCTGGCTAACCTTGATAAAAGTGGTTTCAAGGAGCAATGAGGATGAAAGCCTGAGGAGTGGATTTTAGGGAGCAGTGACAGAAATAAAGAGGACAGAGTGTACATGGACACCTCTTTTGAGTTTTGCTGCACAGAAATGTGTTTGAGAGTTAGTTTTATGTCAGGTTAGCTTTTTACCAGGCAAGCAGGATAGAGGAAGTGAGGGACTATAGATGGATAATACTTACAAGGGAGTGACTGGAATGAATCCGAGCCAATGTATTCAGATCTAGATCAAAGAGTCAAAGAGCCAAAGAGCAAAAGATGGCAGTCTGTGCACGAAGAGCCTGGGGTTTTGACCCTTCTGAAGAGCCAGATAGATGCTCTGAATCCCATTTACCACATACCAATTCCCCAAATGACTCAAGATCAGTCATTCCTGCTCCTGCTCTAAAGTCCACTCTTGGATATCACCTTCCCCCTTCTCCACCCACCTCTTTGTGCCCATTTAAACAATATCTTCTATAACATTTCCTTTAGTATGTGCTGCTACCACACCCCCTTCCACATCTTTACTTAACTCAGAGCTCTGAGAAAATCACATCATCTGCTGGTAAAAGAATTTCTAGGAAAGAAGTGAATTCTGCAAAAGTGAGTATAGATATCTACCAACTTCCTGCCCAAACCCAAAGAGCAAAGACAGAGTGATGGTGTCTGAAAACAGGTGATCTCTTCCCCTGCAGAGGCCCCACTTGGAAGCATAGACATCCTCCAATGAGAGCAAGGGATTCAACATGTGTGCTCAGCAACTGCAATAAAAAGAGCTCTTAAAAAATCAATGAGACCCTGGTCTATTTGCATATTTCAAAAAAAGGTGATGAGGAACCTTATCAACTCACATCCAGCTGGCAGGGTGACTTCTCCATTAGGAACTGCAGGCACAGACAGTGCCTAGGGCCCATGAATACTCTTAGATGCCTATGAAAACGTTTTAACTTGTTTTAAAATTGGAAGAAAAAATAAAGATAATAATGATGATAAATATATAAAAATGAATCCAGCTTGGGTTATATTTG
The DNA here is from genome assembly GCA_028627145.1 of Eidolon dupreanum. Taxonomy (NCBI): domain Eukaryota; kingdom Metazoa; phylum Chordata; class Mammalia; order Chiroptera; family Pteropodidae; genus Eidolon; species Eidolon dupreanum. Next base: position 84,487,027 of record CM053505.1, on the reverse strand, counting down.
TTTTTATACAGTGTAGCCACAAAATGTCCTTTTTCATATGTTTTATGGAAGAAGTTGGCCCATGAAGGCAAAAGTGTCTGGGGTCCATAAAAGCAATACTGCAGCCTTTGCCAGCTTAATTTTTATGTCTTTCTTCAAACCTGGATATTTTGATGAGCACATTTTGACATAGCGCTTGAAATAATTGTTGAGATGCAAGAATGCTTTTTTTTAAAATTACCAAATAGTGTATGCAGTAGACACTCCTAATACTGTTAAGGGTAAGGAGAAAGATGTAGCGAAACTTCGTCTACTTCTTTCTGGCCCTGCCCTTGATCACCAGATCATCCACTATTAGTTGAGGAGTCTGCATGTATCTACATGAGACACACTTTTTCATATCACGAACACTTTGGTGTTTCTGCCCCTGTTAGGCCAGTAGTAGTAGTAGTAATAATATTGATAATGGTGACAATAGCAAACAGCTGTGGTGCTCTGATTATGTAGTGAGCAGTGAACCCAGCACTTAACACAATTGAGGAAACAATGAAATAGGTGATGATTTGATTAAACAGTGTTCATTTTCACATAAACTTCTAAAAAAGGGGTGGCAGCTTCTTACTAGACAGTGTGACTTGACTTCAGCAAATATACACATGTCTAAGTGCATTAAAAGCAGCAGAGAACCGTCTTTCACTGATAGGGAATTTCAGCCTTCTCCCTCTCAACATGCTTACCATTCTTCAGGACCACATCTTCACTCTGGCTCAAGGGGCTCAATTCCTGGGGGTTCTTGATATTGCTCAGAGCTCTGGAGAAGTGTTCATCCACTACGCTGCTGATGTCCCCTTGGAAATAGGTAAAAAGAACACACCGGGAATTCCACTCAGTCTTTATAGGCCCCTGCATCTGGGAGGCACTCGTCTTCATTTCTTCCATTGTGGCACAGGTGACAACTATGGATTAAATGAAAAGTATTACTGGCAATATTTTTCCAAGTGGCTTGGTTACAGTTTGGTTGAGCAGCATCCTGGGGAGGGGGCAAACAGTTTGCTCTTATTGAGTACAGGCTCAACAACCAGTCTGTGCTGGTCTGAGGACCAGCTGGTCTGATCAGTGTTCAGGAAACAATAAGACAAAGTTCTAAGAAGTGCTGAAGGGGTCCTTTCTTACAAAAGAAAAGAGTTATCTAGCAACATGACTAGAAGAACATCAGAAAACGGAAAAGAAAAATAGACTAAGTTGCAAAGTAACTTGCCTTCTGGGGAAGCGCCTTCCCCCTCCCAGAACTATATGTAAATCCCCCTAGACAAAGGAGTGAGCTCCCCTGTAGAGCTGGCTAAGCAACCCAGTGGGTATTTACAATTTCCCTTTTCATAGTAAGCATTGCTTTTCACTTTAACCACTTCCATGCAAGATAATAAAACACAACAAATTCTCACACTCTCCCAGATGCCAGAGATTATGTATAATGGTGGCCTGCTCCCACTCCCCACCCCATCTTAGAAACTAGCTATTACTAACCACACCAATCCTAAGGCCACCAGACACACATATTCTGAACCAAATGCAGATTTTGAAACACACACACACACACACACACACACACACACACACACACACACACACACATTTTTACACTAATATATTGTGGCAGCATTGGTGAAAAGCACCTGAAAGATAATGAGACTGTCAGCTCTGCTCACCACCATATCCTCTGAACCTAGAATAGGGTCTGCAATTGAGTAGATATTCAATAGATGTTTGCTGAATTGCCTTAAACTTCGCCTCCATCATTTTATCCTACCTGTGAGCTCCTTGAATGCAAAGGCTGTTCTTTTGCACCCAGGCCAGAAAATAGCACACAGCAGTCACTCAAGACATGCTGTGGCCTTCCTTTAACTAAAAAAAATAGTCCAACTGAATGCTCCTTTACTTTTGGCCACCCAATCTGACTTCACAGTGCTCAAGCTAAAGATACTTTTAATCTATTAATTATTTTGAAAATAATAAAAAAGAGGAGAGTTAAATAGCCTGTCTCCCTCTGTAGTCTAGGAGATTCTTGAGGATGGAGGCCTGTTTCTTATTCATTTCTTTATCCTTAGCACCTAGAAGAATGCAGGTGTTTAGTAAACAATAGCTGAATAGCTGAACTCCATTTCATGCAGAGACAGCACAATGCAAGGAAATCATACTAATTAGGAGCCAGAGGAAGATCTGGCTGGGGTTGTTGGCTTTTGAGAAAGGATTCAGCCTCTCTGGGCTTCAGATTCCTCTTGGAAAAAATAAAGAGACTGGAATATATAAACTCTGCAGCCTATTCTTTTATGGTTCTGCTAGAAGCATCAATAGATTATAATGGGGACATTTGGAAGGACATTAGGAAGGAACCTAGCAATGAGCAAGGGACTCTTTCTATCAAGTTTTCCTTTCAAATTCATTCTAGCCCCAGTCATAGCTGGACTGTATTGTCTACAGCAGCCTTTGATTGAGCACATCAATCTGTTTCACCCAGTTCATAGCTACACTAAACATAACCAGGCACTACCTGAAAAATGAATCCATTATATCCTTATTTCAAAAAATATATGAACAACCACTTTGGAAAACTGGCAGTTTCTTACAAAGTTAAACATATGCTTACCACATCACCCAGCAATCCCACTTCTACATATATATAGCCAAGAGAAATGCAAACGTATGTCTGCACAAAGACTTGTACATGACTGTTCATAGCAGCTTTACTTATAACAGCCCCAAACTGGAAACAACCTAAATGTTCATCACCAGGAAAATAGACTAGCTGTGACATTTTCATGCAATAGAAAGTTACTCGGCAATAAAAAGGAACAAACAACCAATTCACATAACAGCATGGAAGAATCACAAAGACATGTTAAGTAAAAAAAGCCAGACAGAAAAGACCACATATATTATGCAATTTCACTTACATGAAACAGGGACAAATAATCTCTGGTGATAGAGGCCAAAATGGTGGTTGCCTGTGGGGTAGAGATTGGGAAGGGTCAGGAGTGTTGAGAATGTCCTACATCTTAATAAGGGTGAAGGTTATACGTGAATGTTTTTATTTGTCAGAAGTCATCAAATCATATACTTAAGATCTGTGTATTTCACTGTAGTGAAATTATTCCTCAATGAAAAAGCACATGATATATTCAGATACTCAGAGTTGTAGAAATAAAGCAAAGGTGTTATCCTTGAACACAGTATGAGATGCCAGAGAAAAACATATATATATATATATGAATATATATATAAATTCTACATATATATATATATATATATATATATATATATATATATGTTTAATTTTAAAAAGCCAAACTTGTAAAAACAGAAAATTGGCCATTACCAGGGAGCAGGAGTGGGGGGATAGGACAGATATTGTGTAAGGGTACAAACTTGCAACAAGTAGTAAATAAGTCCTAAAGATCAAGTGCACAGTACAGTGAAATATAGACAACAATGTTGTATCATCATCATCATCATCATCAAACCTGCTAAGAGACTAGAACTTAATTATTCCAACTACTAAAAAGAAAAGATAATTATGTGACATGAGAGGTGCTAATTATTGCTAAAATGGCAATTGTTACAATATATGAATTTATCAAATTAATACGTTGTACACCGTAAAGTCACACGTTTTATGTCAAATATATTTCAAAAATAGCAAAAAAAAATAAAGCAAAGGTGTTATGAATTATAAAGTAATAATAAAAGTGGAGGCAGCACTTTTTCTAAAGCTACAGTTTACAGAATACCTACTACTTTGTGCCAGAAACTATACATATATTTTCTCCAATCTTTACAACCCTCAAAGTAGATATTATTATCCCTATTTTATAGATGAGCAAATTGGAGCTTAGAGAACGTGAAATAAACTGCCCTGGCCACATGGCTAGGCAGGTGGTGGCAGAACTGCGATTTGAACCCACCTTCAATGTCTATCCTTTTTCCACTGTCCCTTACTGTGTACTTGGTGGGACTAATAGTCCTTTCCCCTCTGGGCCTCAGTCTCTCCATCTACCAAATATGAGGGTCTGGTCTCTAGTTTCTAGGGAAAACTGGAGCCAGGACCCTAAACCAGCAGCCATCAGGTTTCCTTTAGGGAATGCAAGCAGATAATCCGCGCGCTCCCTTGGGGCTTCTCCTTGAAGCCTTTCTTTGCAAGAGCCACTTAGCACCTTCATAGCATTCTTATTCTCAGAATTGCTCATGGCCAGTGCTCTAGGCTTGGGCTTGACACAGCTTGCAATCTATCTTTGCTAAGTCTCCCTGAAGCCATGAGAGAAGCAGCTGGCTGAACACTTGGGACCTCAGGGTCCTGAAACAGTCTCCTAGTCTCCTTGGGTAGAGACCACAGGCCACCTGGCCACCACGAGAAAGGGTAGAGATAGAGAAAGTCAGAAGCAACATCTCAGCCCCAACACCTTGGAGGGTTCAGACAGTAGGCAACTAGGGATCCTAAATAAACCACAAGTATGCCCTCTTTTCCTCCCCCAAAACATAGAAATGTATTCAAAGCAAAACCGTGGACTACTTTCCCAATCTAGCTCACAAGCAGTTCTCTGGGCTGCGCTCAGACCTCATTGGACAAGATCTGTTTTTGAGTGATGTTAAAATGGTGAGAAATGCTATTTGGATTAATACTTTGCAGAAATGCATCCCACTGCACCTCTGGAGAAACTTAAACAGTTTCATCCTCTGAAGAGCCCTCTGCGAAGGGTCTCTTTATTCATGAGCGAATTGGTCAGGGTAGATCTGGCTTAGAAGAGGATGCTGCAAAGCTGGAACTGAGGGAATATCAATGAGGCAGAAAAAATAATAAGACCTTCCTAGAACAGATGTTTTTGTATCAATTCCTAGCTTGTAGTAAAAGCCTTTTGCCGACCGAACCCCAAGGCCAAGCTTTGCCAGCTGTGCAGTGAGAACAGCATAATTACAAAAGTACCTAGCTTGCAATTTCCCCAACGCACAAAATATACAGACAGCAAATGCTTCCAAATAGACCTTGAAATATTGCACAACTAATTTTAACAAATATTTTAATCTCCTGCACAAATGTTTTAACACAGAATCCAATGCCAACGGTTCGACCTCAACTCTACCACAGTCTGCTTGCACAGACACACTAACCACCCTTCCGCAAAACGGTACCCAGCACCTGGGGGTGGGGTGGGGAGTCAGAGAAGTTGTCACAACGATGACTTGGAAAAAAAGCCCCAAAGGGACCAGATTGTATCTCACCGAACTAAGCATGTGATGCTCACCGCTCCCCCATGCCTCCCCACCCATGTCCCGATTCTTTCCCAGTTGAATTTCCATCCTTCCCTATCAGAAAAAAAGTCCCCAGCTTCTCCTACCTTAATTCTCAACCATCAACTGAGACAGAGCAAGATGTAGATGCCCAAGCGATGGCTGGGCCAAAGTGCGTTCTTAAGGCCAGAGCTCTCTGGCCCCCTTTAGAGCAGCTTAGCGCTGACGGAAGCAGGGGTTGGGGATTTTGTACCCTCCCCTCTCTGTTTTCTGCCCCTCTGCTGGGCTATACGAGACATTTCCTGCTAGCTATCTATTAAGAATGCAGAAAATGCACTCCAACAAGTCAATCGGGTTGGGCACCTGCAGGAATGAGGAAAATAGGTAGCTCTTTTTTATTTCTTTCTTTTGCATTAAAAAAAAAGCACTTAGCGATATTGTCTCTTAAAATAGGCGACCAATTGTTTGCCCGGAAACCACACACAGAGTCAATAACATCTGAAACATCAGTTGTGGGACTTGGATTAAATTGATGTCACTTTTAGTCTCAGGAATTGAAAGTCAGTTTAATCCATCACTAGTTTTTCCCTCTCTCCCCATGGTTAGAGAAGGGGAGCCCAGACCCATAGGATTCTGGACTTGTCAGTACCTCTTTGAATCTACAATAGATGAAGAAGTTTAGCGACTCCAGCTAGAGGTTTGGAGCATGAGGTCCCAATCCTCATTTTGAAAAATCTTCAATATTACCTCAGGAAGTGTCACCATTTTTCAGGCCCCAAACCATAGAGCCAATCTTAGCTTCCTTCATTCTGTTTCAACAATATTAATTTAACAAATGCTAATAAATACCTACTGTGTGCCAGGCACTATTCTGGGAGTTCTGTTATATACCAAACAAAACAGACAACATTGCTGCCTTCATGGAATAAATACATACATGTTCTATGTTTGTGTGTACATATACATATGTATAGTATATGTATATGCAGGATGGCAATAAGTACTACAAAGAAAAATCAATCAGGAAAATTCAGCCAAAAAAAGAAATAAAGAGTGCTGGGGTGAAGTGCTAATTTATATAAGGTGGTCAAGAAAATATTTTCTTATAAGACAAAATTTGAGCAGAACCCTGAGGTAAAAACAAAAACAAACAAACAAACAAACAAACAAAACAAAACAAACCACCATGTTGATACCTGCTGTACTGATATCTGAGGGAACATCAAGTGCAATAGGTGGAATCATGCTTCTTTGTCTGTTCACAGAAGGGCAAGGAGGCCAGTGTGGCTGGACAGGATGGAGTTAAGCAGGGAGACTGGGGCCAGATCACATAGGGCCTCCTGGGCCATGCTAAGGCTTTTGACTTTTTCTCTAAATGAGAAGGAAACCCTTTTAGGCCTCTCAGTTCTCAGGTCAAGCATTCTTTCTACAGGGAAGGCTCTGGATGAAGTCAGGGTTCCTTATCAGATCCTCTCCTAGTATAGTACCAGATATTGGTTTATTACCATTGCAGTCATATGTTTATTTGTGTGACTACTTCAGTAGTTTCTCTCTCCACCACTACTCATTCATTCATTTATTGATTTTGAGGAGTCTTTGAGCCAAGAAGAGATGACTGTAGTCAGTAGGGAGAGAGTTCTGAGTTAGAGATATAAATTTGGTGGCTGATGATATACAGATGGCTACTGAGGCCTTGGGCTCTAACTCACCTAGGGAGAGTAAATTGCGAAACACAAAGAACTAAGACCAAGCCTGTGTAACCACAGCATTTACTAGGCAGGTAGAAATGATGAGCCAGCAAACATTACTAAGAAAAAAATTAGCAAGGAGGTGGGATAAAAATCAGGAGAGTGTTAGTATCTTAAAGCTCAAAGAAGAACGTGTTTCAGGATGATGGAACTAGTCACATGGGTCAAATGCTGCTGAGAAGGGGGAGAATCTGATGCCTGAAAAATTTTCTGTTGGATTTAGTAGCATGGAGGTCATAAGTGACCTTAGTGAGAGATTGAGAAATGTCTGCTGAAGTGTAAGGCCAGAGGCAGATTCAAGTGGGATGGGAGAAGAGGAAAGTATTGGCAATGTGTAGAGGACTTTGCAGACATTTGGAAGTGAAAGAGAGTGAAAAGATAGAGCAGAAGCTGGGAGTGGGAATATGCAGGGCCAAATGAGTTGGCTGTTCTTTTTTCTTAAAAGGATGAATTTTGACATGGTTAAAGGCCAATGGAAAGAACTCAGTTAAGAGCAAGAGGTTGAATATACTACAAAAAGAAGGTATTATTAATAATATAAAATTCTGGTGAAAGCAGAAAGAGAGGATGGGATCAACGTCCAGGTGGAAGGATTGTCTTTAAAATGGGAAGGACTGTTCTGGTGTAGGAGGAGGAAAGGGGCACAGGACGGGCACAGAGATATAAAATTTATAACCTTGGTACTTGTGGTAGCTATTTATCTACTTATTTTTAGTGGTAGGAGAATTAGACTAGGAGGCAAGAGATCTTGATTCTTGTGTAGGATTTTCCCCTAAAAAGATTCGTAACTTTAGGGAAGTTATTTCTTATTTCTTTGCTCATTTTGAAAGTGGGAGTGCTCTGTTAGATGATCTCTAAGGTTTCTTACAACTGTGCTATTCTAAGCAAATCAAGAAAAAGTGAAATTTAAGATGGTAGAAAATTAACAACCTAGAATGTTCACTTTTATTATTTTCAAATGCAAGTGCTCACTTTCACTTCAACGTAATGGACCGAGCCAATCTCATCTTCCTTCTAGGACCCTACTAAAATGCCAGAAGGAATATAAAAATAAGAATGAAGAAATACAGAGTAGTGCTACAAAGCCAGAAAAGGTATCAGCAGCAGACCAGAGGAATGAAATTGCTGATGGTTATTCAGTGCTCTGAATGGGCCAGCTACTTCACTAAACAATTCACATATATTAAACCACTTAAATAATTCTATGAAATAGGTATTATTATTATCCAATGCTAAAAATGAATAGAGTCACAGAGAGGTTAAGAGCTTGTTCCAGTCAGGCAGTCTGACCCCAGAGTTGTATGCTAAACCACTGTTATATAATCTTTAAGAAACAATAAGAAATTTCTGCAAGTTATAATGTGGAGTCCACACCCTGCTAACACAGGAATAAGAGAAGGATATTGGAGAAATGATTATGAATCTTCCAAACAGAGCCCAAGCAAAAGCTCAAAATTCTTAGGGGCTAGGAGTTAGAGTGAGTCATGGAGCAGAAAGCAATGAAGTTAGTTAAGGGTCTGCCAAAGAACTGGGCCATTATCCAACTCTGTGCATAGTGAGAACCTCTTAATAAAGTACTTCTTGTGCACAGAGACGGAGCCCAGAGTGAACTTTGTCATTGGAGAGAGAAATAGGGAGTATGAGGATAATTTCAGGGCCACCATAAGGATATGGACACAAAAGGCATCTTGGCAGTTAAATCCTCTAAAACACTAACATGACACTTTCCCAACCTCTAGCTGCAGTCTGTTCTCTATCCATGCTTCATAAATGGGATATTCCTGTTGGCACACCCCAACTATTCACCTGAACAGTTCTGTCACATTCAGAGAGAAAGCCTGTCAGGTGGATAGAGACCTTTACAACTGCTGAGGACCCCAAACTAGTTGCCAAAATGTAGCTATCTAATCCTTCATATGAATGGCCAATTATCACACATTCAAGAAAAACCAAGAGCATGATAGAGAAACACTAGGATGAACAAGCAAAACAACTGACTTCTGAGGGAAAAGTTGATGTGGACAATATTTTAAATTCCTAAGTAGTATCTTGAGAGCTGTCCAAGAGAATATTGCATCCATTGAACAAAATTAGTCTGCTATGAAAAGGAAGTACTCAGAGAATAAGACAGAATTCTTACATATTGAAAACAATTGCCAAAATAAAAGAGGTAAATAGCAATGGACATAACTGGAAAACTGTCCTGGTACCTTGGAAGCTCAAGTTATGGAAGATCAGTGGGACAGACTATAAAGTACAAATAGGAATTTCATATTTTTAAAGATTTCAAATCAGTAGGGATCAGATGGATTAATCAACTGATGGTATTAAGATAATTGGCTGTTCACTTGGAAACAAATATTTTAAACCTCAATTATCCCCCTTCTCTCCCATTTCAATTTCTCCTTCTATGCTGAATCATTTCTATCATCATTCAAGTATGTCATGTATCTCTCATATTTAACAATCTAACCACCTCCATTTCCATTCCTCTGTCGCCCTTCACAGTAACACTTTCTAAACTTGTCTGTGACTGATCACTCTCTTTACTTCTCGCCTTTGCTTTTACTCCTAAACCCACTCCAGTGGGGCTTCCATTCTCACCGTTCTGATGTATCTGCTCTTCCCAAAGTTACCAATCTCTTCGATGTTACTAAATTCAATGACATTTCTCTGTCCTCATCCTACTCAATCTCTTAGAGGCATTTAGCAGGATTGATCACTCCCTTTGATTCTTCAAACATTCCCTTGGCTCCTTCTAGGGCACCACTCTCTCCTGTTTTTCTCTGACTTCGCTGGCTCCTTTCTAATCTCCTTCGCTCAATTTCGAAATCTTGGATTGCCTCAGGGATTGACTACTTCTGGGTTCTTTCCTTTGATTCTATAATCTCTCCTTTGATGATCCCAGCCCTAGAGTTTTAAATATCTTCTATGTAACTATGACTCAGATTTATATCTCTAACCCAGACCTGTCCTCTAATAGGCATCTCAAACCTTATATGTCTAAAACTGAGCTCTAAATTCCCCTTACCCCAATTTGTTTCCCATGTTTTATGCAAAGGTAAATACTATAAGATATAAACATACAAATTAAACTATTAAAGTACAAAAAGAGTATATAGAAATGTACATATAGGAAATATATTACAATACCTATATTAAGCTGGGGAAGGTCTTTCTAAGCATGACACAAGGCTCGAGAGTCATAAAGAGAAAGATTTACCAACGGACACACAGAAAACCTGTGTGCCTAAAACCAACATAAAGTTACAAGAGAAAGTGCAGACTGAGAGAAATCTCTTGCAGTACCTATAACAAATGGTTACTATCTATAATATAAAAAGAACTTTTAAAAATTGTTAAAAAAGGCAAACAGGCCAATAGAAAACTTGACAAATTCTATGAATAATGAGATGCAAGTGGAAGAAATGCAAATGATGGGTAAATATTTGAACCTCTGCTTAACTTCACCGGTTATTAGGGAAGTACAAATTCAAATGGGATACTATATTCAAGGATCAGATTGGCAAAAATTTTAAAGGTCAATAACACTTAGTATTAACAAAAATATGTGGGAACAGAACATTTTAAACCCTTTTTGTGAATGATGGTATAAGTTCAACATTTCTGGAGGGCAATTTGGCTGAATTGATCAAGATTTAAAATACACATGGTTTATAATGCAGCAAACCTTTATGAGAGATATTTTAAAGAATGCTAAAAGATATTTAAAATTAACTGGCATTTAACAAAAAAATTCTGATTTATAACATGATAACTACAAGTAAGTTGTAAAGTTTCAACATGAACACTGGTTTATCTGTGCAAACCTCTAGAGAGACTGACAACACTGTTGGTATTTGCTTAATTTAAAAACAAAAATAAACCAAACTAAAGAATGTCAGTCTATAGAAAGATACAGTAAAATTCTCCTTTAATTGGATGGGTAGAGCCTGTGGCAATTAAATAAAGCAAAGTTTTCCTGGGGAAGGGGATGGGGGAGAGGAGGTGCTGGGTAAAAGGAACTCCTGTAAATAGGCTTTCAGTAATCCGGTGGTAAGGTATAGAGGGGGAGGGGAGGCATTCTATAGTCCTGTGATTAGGTCTCAGTCTTTCAGTGAGCCCGTGCCTCTGGAATGCGAACTTCACAAGTATTTCTCAGTTTTTTCCCGCCCCACTTAGATAGGACAAGGGGCTAGAGTTGGGTATTTCCCTTCCCCCCATCAGTTAGGCTCTGATAATGTCCGATCAGGTTAGGCTCTGGTAAACTCGTTTCTCTTGAGGGCTGTCCTTAAGAACAGTTCCTTTCCCCCTCCACCTGCTGGAAACATGAGGGGATTTTTCTTAGATATTCACTGTGAGAACCTGATCAAGCTCCTGGAGGTAAACTCACAAATTGTGGGGACTCGCCAATGATTGGGTCCCCTGGAGTTTTTTCTCTATCAGACTTGTCTATACCCAATTACACTTAATATTTCCTTGCCCTGGCATTGCTTCCGTCAGAGGTGTCTGCTCCAGTGAGTTGTGATTCTCTGTGTTCGTGTGTCAGTCTCTTCAATTTGGGGGTAGCGGTTTACCCTGGGATGAGCCTTGCAAGGGATGTTGAAAGACTTTCTTTAGAGAGAAGGAAGATGTTACTGGTCAGAAGCTCAGATCAACATAAAGAAGAGCATTGGAGAAGGAATAAATGAAGGTTAAACAAATCTTTCCCTTAATTTCACATTCTTTCTCCAGAATTTGCCCCATTCTGTTTCCCTTCACAGTCAAAGTCCTCAAAGTAGTTGCCTATAGTTGCTGTCTCCACATTCTCACCTTCCCTTCTCTTCTCACCCCCTCCCATTTGAGCATTGCTGAAATGGCTCTTATTAAAGATCACTGACCACTTCTAATTTGCCAAATACAGTGGTCAATTCTCTGTCTTCGTCTTTACCTACCAGCAGCATTTGTCATAGTTGGTCACACCTGCCTTTCTGAAATACTTTCTTCTCTTGGTATCCAGAAACTCATAGCCCCTCTTTTTCTCCCTCATCATTGATCATTCATTATCAATTTCTGTTTTCTGGTCCCTCCTCTTCTGTCTTACCTCCAAACATTCACATGCCTGAGGGGTTTGGTCTAGTCCTCTTATTTCTCTAGTCTTTCCTGGGGGCTCCTCGGCTGGTCCCCTGCTTTAAATATCATCTATATGTTAATGTTACCAAATTTAACTTTCCAGTTCTGACTTCATCCCTGAGTTTTACAGTCGAATCTCAGGTTGCCTATTTGACATATCCCCATAGATGTTATATAGACATCTCAAACTTAGTATGTCCCCAAATAGAGATTAATGCTACCTGTGAGCCTTGTTTTCAAAATCTTATTTCATCAGTTTCATATTACAGATAACTATTACTCTCCTTCTCTTGCCCAAATTGAGTTCTACACATTCCTCTAACAATGTGGAGCTCCTCACAGAATACGACACATTCATGATGATTCTTCCCAACAATGAAAATGTATTTGATGATCTATTATGTGCCAGTCACTGTTCCAGGCACTGGAGAGAGAGCAGAGACTAGAAGAAAGCCCCTATTATGGAGCTTACATGCTGCCACGCTGGTAAACAGAGGAGTCTGGGGAACAAGTAAGCAAATAAGATAATCTATTGCTGTGAAAACGCTTCAACAGGAAAAATCAAGGGAGAGAGGTGGGTGGTCAGGATTCCTAAGCAAGTGATACTTAAGCAGTCTGAAGGATGAGAGAGATCCAGCTTGGATGGGGAAATGGCATTCCAGGCTGAAGCATGTGCAAAGGTCCTGAGGTAGGAATGAGAAATCAAGATAATACCAGTGTGACTGAAGAGTGGTCCACTATGGAGAGCTATGAGATGAGTCTGGAGATGCAAGCAGGGCAAGATCATTCAGAATTTTGTGAGCAGGCCATAGTAAGAAGTTTGGATTTTATTCTAAGTGCTACTGGAGTATTTTAATAGAAAACCATCAGGGCATTTTAGGCATTGTTTGTTTAAATTTCTCTGGCTGTCACATAAGAAATAACTTGGAAGGGGACAAGAGTGCAAGTGGGGAGTCCAGACTGGAAGCTCTTTGAGAGATGATGGTGGCTTATACTACTGAGGTGAGAGTGGACATGAGAAGAAGTATTTGGAGTGTATTTGGAGTTAAAGCCAACAGAGCTTGGGGCTGGGAAGTGAAGTACAGAGAGAAATCAAAGATTCCTGGATTTTTGGTTTGGACAGTTGGGTTGCTGAGCTTGGAAGACTGAGGTAAAAAACAGAATTATTTACTTTGATATTTAAATCATCAAGAATGATAATGAGGTAGCAGTGAAGCCAATAAAGCCTCTTCAAATGAATGAATGGGAATGTGCCAGTGTATCCATAGGATAAATTCATTCATTCAACAAATATTTATTAAGCCTTTATTATGTGCCAGGCACCATTCTAGGCTGTACAAGTGGTACTGCTGAGTCAATGCCACATCTGTTTTTGGGCTGCCTTGTCTCAGCTTAGATTACAACTGCCATTTGAAGAGGGCCCATACCTAACACTGCCTTTATTCTCACTGCCCCACCTCATCTAACATATTTTGGGCATACACCTACACTTGCTAATTGACTGAACCAAATTACATTAAAAAGATTCCATAATGAGTGTAAATACACTAAATCAATAGTCTAACCCTACAGGTATCAATATGGTAATATATTCCTAGCAAAAGGTGATAGAAAAGCATTGAATGACATACAAATTTTTATTACTCCAATCTATAATTTCTTAAGAATTACCTAAAAAAAAGCTTATATTGTTTATTTAAAAGGTAGTATTAAAATACTTTAAAAGGTCAAGATATCATGTTTTCAAACTTTAGACATAGTTGAGCCTAGAAATTTTTACATTCAGGTGTTGCAGGTTTATCATTATTAAATCTAATTTCTATGAAAAGCCTGGAAATGGCAAATCAATAATGTTTTATTCTTAGAGCTTTACTTTTCTAATATTATAGGTGCTATTTCAGCAGAAACATTAACAAGTGGTACAAAAAGCCACCTTTGTGCTGCTTCTGCTGTCCTAGATTTCTTTATCTGGCCCAGGAGTCAGTATCACAGCCTGGAAGTTCTTTGGGAAACCAAACCATAAACACAAAACAACCTGCTTATGCTTTCTATTTGAGAGTAACACATCTGACATACAATAACATCAGTATCCTTTTGGTTACAAATGAAAAATCAAACTTATCTGTAGGACTCTGAATCCCTAAAACTAAACTTAAAAATACGAAGTAGTTTTTTCAAGCAATCCATCCCTGTGATAATTGTTATCCATGAATTTAGGCTATTTGCAATAGAGATTTGTGATTTTAGGAAGGAAACATTTTAACGTTTAGTTTTTCAAAATTTTCAATTACAGTTGACATACAATATTAATTTTGGGTATCCAACAGTGATTGGACATTTATATAACTTATGATCGCCCTGATAAGGCTAGTACCCATCTGACAACCATGCAGTTATTACAATACTACTGACTATATTCCCTGTGCTATACTTTACATCCCCCTAACTGCCAATTTGTACTTTTTAATGCTTTCCCTTTTCATCCATTAAATTTTTTTAGTATTTTACATAGAAATGTGAACAAAGCTGATCATGTAAATGAGGTGTGATAAGAGGCAAAATTTGAGCAAACTGATTTTAAATGAAGTGACTGTCTTAAAAAAAAAACAAAAGAGGCATGCAGTTTGTATCTGAGAGGCCTAATTAGAAAAAAAAAGCTATTGACAGATATTCAAATGGCCAGACTGTAAGCCTTCTACTGTTCTCCAAGCCATGGCTTTGTTCAAACTAATTAAGAGCACTTCTCAGCATTACATTGAAATGTTTGTTTTACTTTAAAAAAAAAAATTCAGAAACTTGAGGACATTATGCTAGGTGAAATAAGCTAGTCACAAAAGGACAAACACCGTATGATTCTACTTGTGCAAGGTAGCTATAGTCAAATTCAGAGACAGAAAACAGAAGGGTGGTTGTGGGCAAGCAGGAAAGAGGAATGGGGAATTATTGTCAAATAAATACAATTTTGATTTGGGATGATGAAAAAGTTCTGAAGATAGATGGTGGTGTTGGTGTACAACAATGTGGATGTACTTAATGCCACTAACTGTAACTTAAGAAGTTAAAATGGTAAACTTTATATTCACAATAAAAAAGTCACATGGGGTGAAGCACTTAAATATCTAAGTGTCCTCTGGGAGCTTACTCAGAGCCCTGGGAGATGGTGGGAAGGGTGGGGGGCAGAGGATGAGGCCTGTCTGGTCCCCAACCCCATCAGCAACTTCCCCATATTTCTACCTCACTCCTGCCCATCCTTCAAAGCCCAGCTCCTCTGGGATGGGATCTCCAGCCCTCACTACTCCCCGCAAGAGCGGGTACTGAGCTGCCACTCCCTCATGCTTCAACAGTCCTGCACTCCTGGTCCTGGGCTCTTTCCTCAAGCACTGAAGTCCCTCCGGGGTTGGGTCAGCCTCTATTCCCCCATAGCCTGGGGAAGGCCTGCAATAGCTGCTCAGTGTCCTTGTCTGCAAAATGTGGCTTTCGAGATCTACCTCCCACTTCACAAGGTTGTTGTGAGCAACCAACAACATGATAAAGCTCTTAAGTACAGTGAACAAATAAGATCCATGTTATTTAAGAAAGGCACATTCAGAAAATCAGCTAACTCCTTTTTTTTTTAAGTCTCAGAATCTCCAGATAATTTATATCAGGAAAATAGATTCCACTCCAAAAAGAGGTACTGGCCCAAATGGACCAGATTTGGCAACTACAGGCTTCAGAAAGAGCCCAGAGCCATCATTACTTGAGGAGGAAAACAGATCCTTGGAATGAATCACTCCAATTTTGCTGTCAGGTTTCTTTTGTAGAAAGCAGTAATGATTTCAAATATTTCATTAATATTGGCAAGATGAGTATTATTTTTATCTAACAAAGTTTCAAGTTTGTTCCTATACAAGGAACTTGTAGACTCAGAGAGCAGGATATTCAGACCATTCAAAGGAATCCCTGAAGCCAATTCTGGTTTAGGCATTCAGGGTTGGAAACATTATCTGAAACATAAACTATATAATCTTAAGGAGCCTTACATTTGGAAAATGCCAAGCAATTGCTGAGCACTCCTATGCACATTTGCTTCACAATAAACTTTTTTCAGAACCAATAAAACTTGATTACTTAGAACACAGGTGACTGTGTGTGTGTTGTGTATACCTCATGACTCTTCATTTCTGTTTATCAATTATCACCTCACAAATTATTTACCAATTTACAACTGCTACTTTCACTTCTAGGGTATTTATTTGAAAAGAACATCAATGTTTATCAAACAAGTTAATGAACAGGGAAAAGAAGTCAGAATGAAAACAACCCCCTTCTAATGGTATTAGAGCTCATTTAAAACTTGTAATTATATGTCTTAACCATTTTATATGGAAGATAAAGCTTTCTTTTCCTTTCATTTAGAAAAAAGCAATTTTGCAATAAATTTAATGTTTAGGTGCTTCTGGCTTTTCTTTAAAGGAAACCCTATTTTGGTTTGCAATTTTTCTATTTAACTTTCTTCAACTCTGATTTATCTCTGGTGAAAAATCCTGAAGATTTTAAGAAATCCCAGATATCAACTAAAAAATTCTCAGAAAGTTGGCTTGAAGTACAAGAACTCTTTTCTGTCTAAAGAAGATAATGATTACACTTACAGACGATATAATGCAAAAGCATCAATACAGTTTATTTTGATGTTTCTAACTTAGAGTAACTTCTTAAAGCTACATCAGAAGTCAATTAATACTGAATTTGGAAAGCACACGCAAGAAAGACCCAAAATTTTATTGGGACTACACAATTTAGCACAGTACTAGGCACGATTCTAGAACAAAAACGAAAACACAAAACTGAAGTATGCATAACAAAAGATGCTCTCAAACTCCAGGGGATGCACAAACCTCCCAAAATTGTATACAAAAAGTTGTGTAGTGTGCGTTCTATTCTGGGGAGAGGTCCCACAATCCTAATCAAGTTCTAAAGGAGCCCAAATAGTACACAGTAGAATTCTAATCTCTATGTTTTCAGTAATGAAAGCAGTGACATCGGGAAGTTCACTCTTACATATCTAATAGTCGATTTTCATGGAAAGAGAGTACAAAAGAAAAATAAAAGTAATTTGAAAGGACTGGGCAGGGAAAAACTTCAAAGTGCTGTTAATCTTTTAAGTTTAGTAATATGTTCTTGGTTTAGAAAGGGAAAATGGGGATGTAAGTGGTAACATAAGCTGAAAGCAAGGAGCCTCCTACAGAATTTTTCAAATCCTTAAAAAATTAAATGTAAGTATGAATAAAGCAACAGCAAGAATTTAAAATCCAATTTAACTCAAGTCCAATTTTCAGTTTCTGCATATTAACAACTTATTTTTATTTCTGAATATCACAAATTTCAATCAGAATACTTTAAAAAATATTATTCTGCATGCATTTAACAAATCTGACAAGGGCGAGTATCCAGTTTACTTGCATTACACTATGAAGTTTTAACTAAACAGCTAATTAACACATACTTAAAACCATTAAGAACAAATAACAATGAAAACATCAATGCATGAATCTGATGGTATCCTACCACTATGCATGTTTGTGTAACGCTACTAGTAGTAATTACCCTGGAGCACAGGCAGATGTAGATGGAAGAACTGCCCTCAAAAGCAAGCTTAAGGGATTAAATATCATCATCGTCGTCGTCGTCGTCGTCATCGTCGTCGTCATCTTCATCATCAACATCATCATCATCGTCATCATCGTTGTCGTTGTCATCATCATCAGTACTGAGGACAAAGCTGCTGCCTGTGGACTGCGCCCCTTCTTCCTGAGCATTCCCTGTAACACCCACAGTTCCTCTCTCATCAGAATCATCAAATAACTTCTCACTGGAATTCTCTTCAAACAACTTCTCATTGGACTCATCATCTTCGAACATCTTTTCATCAATATCTTCATCCTCCTTTGCATCTACTTCATCTTCTTTTTCGTCTGAATCTTCAAACATCTTTTCATCTGCATCATCATCTTCCTCCTTTTCATCATCATCTTCAAGCCCCTTTTCATCTGCATCTTCTTCATCCTCTTTTTCATCAGACTCATCATCAAAAATTTTTTCATATGTATCTTCCTCTCCTTCCTTTTCATCTGACTCTTCGTCAAACCCTCTCTCAGAGCCTTCCTCATCAAACACTTTTCCAAAGCTGTCATCTTCAAATTCTGATTTTTCAGAGTAATTTTCTTTTTCGAGAACGTTTTCATTAAACTCCTCATCAAACTCTTTTCTGAGGCCATTTTCTTCGAATTCTTTTTCAGAGCCATCTTCAAACTGCTTTTCAAAGCAGTCTTCTTCAGATTCTCTCTCCGATCCATCTTCTTCAGACTCCTTCTGGGGGTCATCTTCCTCTTCAGACTCTTTGTTGAGGCCACCTTCTTCAGACTCCTTTTCAAGGCCATTCTCTTCATAAACATTTTTGAGTTTCTTCTTTTTGGATTCTCTTTCAGGGGTATTCTCTTTAGACTCTTTTTTAGGACTACCTTCTTCAAACTCTTTTTTGGGATTGCCTTCTTCAGACTCTACTTTGGAGTAGTCTTCTTTACACTCTCTTTTGGGGCAGCCTTCCTCAGACTTTCTTTCAAGGCAGCCTTCTTCAGATTCTTTCCACGGACCACCTTCTTTAACCTCTTTTTCGGGGACACCTTCTTTTTCAGAAGTATCTTCTTCAAATGCTCCCTCATCTTCTGTTTTTTCAAACTTATTTTCATCTATGGGTTCTTCAAATGCCATTCCAGTTGCAGCTTCTTGAGCAATCATTTTAGATGTGCTAGGATGCTCTGAAAAATGCCTTATTCTAGAAGGCCCTGCCCTTTCTGAAGCACAGATGGAATTTGAACGCCGAAGAGCTTTGTTGGCCTCAGGAGCATTGAGGAATGCCTCCCATCCTTTCAGCCTTTCCTCTCTTTCTCTAGTGGTCTCTTCCACCTGTGCATAAATGGAAACTTCCATTAAAATAAGTTCAGGCAAAGAGAAGTAACAATGCCTCTGAGCACTTATAATATTGACAAAAGTACCCTGATTTCATAAGGCATAGCTTCTTAGGAAATC
Source organism: Eidolon dupreanum (assembly GCA_028627145.1). NCBI lineage: Eukaryota > Metazoa > Chordata > Mammalia > Chiroptera > Pteropodidae > Eidolon > Eidolon dupreanum. The sequence goes on along the minus strand of CM053505.1, from coordinate 84,467,840 downwards.
AAAGCAATTCTCTATCTTCAGTTTTCCAACTTTTCCATCTTGATTTGCTAGAGTTGACCTTATAATCATTTAAATAAATGCCAACACCATGGTATTGCAGAAATGTCTCATCAATCAAAAAGTTAATATTTGAACTCAACCTGTACTTTACAACACAAAAAGAAGATACACATTTTGGTTTAATGTGTTCTTTTCTTATCACTATTTTGAGCAAGCCTCACATTTCAGATTTATAAACTGAAAGACCGAAACATTTTTCTTTCTATGCTCTGAATGCAAAGTATTATTTAAAAGTGTTACTATTATATTACACAGATTAAACCAAATCCAAAACTTATCTGAAGGACTGCTAGATCAGTACTTGTTGGTAACAAAACAATTTATGTGCCCTTGATAGTTGCAGAATTTACCTGATAATCTGTAGTCCCATCCCACACTTGGGCAGTAATTTGACGGCCACCAAACCACCGTCCATCGAGGGTTTGAATGCAACAATCAGCTTCCTCTGGATCTCTGAAGGATACAGAGGCCACACCATCTGGGTGTCTCTAGAAAGACAGGAAGGGAAAAAAAGAAATAAATGAGAAAATTCAAAATAAAACATACACATTTGACAAAGTAGGTAAGTAGGACTGTTCTTTCTGATAATTCGAGATAAAAGGTTCTATGTATGAAGTCTTTCTTCCCTTTTACTCTAGGCAGAGACACACAACTAGCTGCTTCTTTAGCTTCATCTTTTCCAGCAAGAACCAAGTACAATGTCCTTGGAAACGTTTCTGCTGACAACACTATCTAGGAGAGGCAAGACAGTATAGTTGTTATATGTGGACCCTGAAGTCAAATAGCCTTGGGATTCAATCCTGGCTCTACCACTTAGCAGTAGGAAGACCTTGGGCAAGGTGCTCGATCTCAAAATTTCAGCTTTCTCATCTGTACAATGAGTATAATAGCACCTACCTACCCCTAAGGATTGTGGGAATTAAATGAGATAACATGTAAAGTAACTTGTAGTACTCAATCGATAATGACTCTTTTAAGTGATTATCACAGGTCAATTTTAGAAGTAAAAAAAGGGTGAGGAGGGGAACATACACCAGAATATTTTTCTTGATTGTTCTCCAAATACGGAGAATTATTCAAGAGGGGAAAATGTGGGCAAACAGGGAACCATAGGTCTCATACGTTTTTCTTGTACTTTCTTTATTGGATCATATACTCTAGAATAATGATAAAGGGAAATAATTACAGCATACCAAGTCTATCAAAGCTTTGACTTACAATCCATGTTCACCTAATTATTGCTAACAGATGACTACCACTAGATAGCAGACCTACTATATAAAAACATTAATCTAAAATTTGAGGCACACTGACATCTGATAATAACTTTTAACTGGAAGAATGACTGCTTCAGAAATCATTTGTTCAAGCCATGAACTTACATCAAAGAGAAGGAGCTTCCTAATTTGTCCAAACTTTGAACACTCTACTCGAAGGTCTTCTCTGATCTCATTCAGCACCAACGGATCATCCTGCAAAAACATACATGATTCAAACAGGTTTGCTCCTTTAAGTACAAATCCTGAGAATCAAATCTCTTGCTTTGACAAACCAACAAATAAAAAAGGTTTTGCTTAAAGTTAGTTATGTTTGTCTTCAGTCTACAAAATTAAAAAAAAATTAAATGAAGTTAAACTTCCACAGCTGCTGCTACTATGGGTCTGCCCTGCCTTTAAGATGGAAGAAATGGACAAGAACAGTAGACAGCAGCACAAGCGTGCAGTGGCAGAGGAGTGGGACAGGAAGTAGGACTGCCCAAATAATAGCAGCTGAAAGGGAAGAAGTCCTGTGGCACATACTAAGCCAGAGATTACTAATTCCTTTGTGCTGCATGAGCATAATAACTGTGACAATGAGAGCTCTTTGCTTTGTGTTCTGCATAGATTCCTATTTAAGAAATGGTATAATGGAGAGAGACATATTCTTTTCATTGACCAAGTATTGTAAGATTGTTCTTTGTGCTTCCATGATTCTATTTTAACTCATGGGGTAAACCTCCCTTATAAGCATTCCTGTTTATCTGGTCTCCTACCACAATGTAACAGAACCACACAAATCAGGAATTGTTATTAAGCACACAATAAAACATGTCCTAAAACAAACAACGAACAAACAAACAAACCCCACGTTCTTAGCTGTTGCTTTCTTGCAACTACAAGTCTATTAAGAACAGTCGAATACTGGTGCTTAAGGTCAGGTGGACTCCAAACTCCATGCCCCCTCCCCCAACAAAAGGTTTAAGATTTCCTGTGGGAATTAACAAATCTTCCTCCAAGTCCCAATGCATGAAGGCTCGTAAAATTACATTATCAACTTGAATTACAACTATATGAGAATATAACCAAGGATACCCTATCTACAAATTTCTATTGAAGCAGACTTACAACTTTTAGGAAACATTAAATTCATCTCAGATTTTTATCTTCCTCATCAACTAAAGAAGAACTGCAAAAGACTACAAAAGGTGGCTTTTCCTTCTTAAAGTTCTCTCGAAAAGCAAAAATGGTTTATTTGTTACTAAAAGTAGGCAGTTACTGGAATCAAATTTAAAATAAAAAATACCCTATAAATAAATCTGAGGCTTCTAAAACTACAGCTGGTAGGACTCTATCACTTATAAAATCTAATTTTGGAGAAGATGCCCATTTGTTTAATATATAATTATCAGACCTGAACAGACTGGGGAATGGATCAACAAGTCATTTGGCAAAGTCATGTGGTGGCTTTTCATTATGTGTGTGTATGGTGAGCTCCTATCAGATTATGTGCTTTTTGAAGGCAGAAATCTTGTTTGAATGAGTTTCATACACCTTACAGAATAAAGAACAGTCTTTAACATATACTGAAAGTCACTAAAAGCTTTTTCAAAGTTTGATAAACTATTCCTCATACCTCTATTTTATTACCAAGGGAAATCAAGATTAAAAACAAACAAAAATTGTTTCAAAATATTTAATGAAGTGTGAGTCCATGGTGGGGGGAGGGGAGCACCTTCTTTATTTCTATATCAAGAAGTCTCAGTGCTTTCCCTACAAGGGTATCAAATTTTAGCCAGGCTTCCTAGACTTCCATTAGGATTTATACCAGTTTGAAAATAATTAATGTATCTTCACTGCTTTACGGTATCCTGAAGCTTAAAGATAATAATGCCCTCCTCCAGGAAAACTCTTTAAATGTAGCTAAGCATGGAAATTTTCTAAAGACAACACTTTGCAACCAAAAGACCTGAGACTAAAATCAGACTGATGCATTGAAATCATCTGTAGTCAATGCTCATGTTTACCTAGGGAGAAATAAACCACCTTTCTCCTTCCTTTCTAGTCTAAAATTACATAATGGCCACTAACCACATGGTATGGCTACTGAGCACTTGAAATGTGGCTACTCCAAATTGAGGTGTGATGAAAGTGTGAAATAAACACCACGTTTTGAAGATTTAGTATCAAAGGGGGAAAAAAAGCAACGTAACATAGCTCATCAATATTTTTGGTAATATGGAAATTATATTATTTTGGCTATATTGGGTTAAATAAAATTCATTATTAAAATTTTCCCTCTTGTTGTATTTTACTGTGGCTACTAAAAAAATTTTAAATTAAACATGTGGTTCACATTACATTTCTGCTGTACAGTGATGATATACATAATGAGAAACCTATCTTTGTATCTGAGTTTTAATTCATTTCTTGGTATTCAAATTTGCCAGGCATGCATTTTTAAATAAGGCTCTGAATACTGAAAATCCTCTGAAGTTACATTAAAAATATTAGCCTTTACATTGTTCACCTTATCGGCAAGAGTATTTTTAGGTATTTTGCTTCCAACATTGGTCACCTGTTTGGAATAAAAATATATTCCATCCTCCAAAATCTGATTTCTTTCCGACACCCTGTGTAACCTGAGAATTGTTTTTGTTTTTACTACAAAGCTCAATGTTGATCTCTGTTCTTTAGCTGAATATGGAATCTTTGGTCAAGTCAAACCCTACCCAGAAATGTCCAATAAAAGCAGGTCTTCCTGTTGAACACCTCTGCCGTGAGTTTTATAATGCCTAAACCAGCACTGTCTGGCAGAATTTCCTGTGGTGATAGAAATGAATATCTGCATTATCTAACATGGCACCTGTTAGCTACATGTAGCTGGTGCAACTGAGGAACTGAATTTTTAGTTTTATTTCATTTTAATTAATTTAAATTTAAATATCCACCCAAGGCTAGAGTTGACTACATGGGACAGGTTTATACTGATACACTCTGAGGTTCAGGCCCATAGAGACATTGAATAAAAAACAGGATTGTCTGTTGTCCCTCTGATTGACAGGCTCTCATCGAGCTCAGCAGACAACACCAGACCAGGCAGGTGGGCAAACAAGGATTTTTCTGCCTGTGAACTCTGAAGCCCATTACTGACCTCCCAGCCTTGGTGGCATAAGTGTCTGAAAAGAACTTTCCTTCATTTGCAAAGATGCTAAAGAGAAAATGTTTTATCCATTGGGCAAACGGAAAGACTATCTTGGGAGTAACAAGGTTTTCATCCAATCATTCTTTCGCTTTTTCTTCATATAAATACTGAGAACTTACTATGTGCCAGGTATAGTTCTAAACATGGGCAATATAAACAGTAGCAAACAAGGCAGACAGAGTGCTGGTTCTCATGGAGCTCATATTCTAGTACGGGAGATCTAATTATTTCAGATAATAATAAATGCTATGAAGGAAATAAAGAAGAGTAATACAAAGGCTCTATTTATACTAAATGAATACCAGTTTTTCACAGTCAAGAATTTACAAACATGAAACTTCCATCCTTAAAAATATCCATTGGAGGGCATTTCTACGAGTCAAGATAGAATAAACGTAGCTTTTTGGAGGAAAGAATATTGGTTAAGCTAGGAAGACTTAAGTATGCCCAGGGTGATAGCTAGACTCAAATAAGGTGTCTCATTGAGTAAGGCATGAGTCAAAAACAAAGAGAAGTAATTACGCAACAGACTTCTACTTACAGAGGTTCCAGATATTTTAAGTTGCATTTATATTCAGGTTCAAGTGTGAGAATGGAATGTGTGAATTAAGGATCTCAAGTCATAGACATCAATAGACCACCTAATAAAACCAATCATTTACCAGGGGGATAAAATGTGATGAATCGTAGGCAATTCTGGAGTTGTACCTGGTGGACTAGATACCATGATCCATCTACATATTCCTTTCAAAGGCCCACCTGGCAAAGATAACATTTCAAAAAGCATCTAGTATGCATGTGTACATGTGTGTTTTTCCAACATACTTCATTATCAAAAGCAGCTCTAATATATTTCAAGATTCTTCAGGATTTTAGTCAGAAGGGATATCAAACATCATAATTATACCACATTTATCTTTCCAATGACTTCAAAAGATACGCAGATGTCATAGCTGCACAGTAAACCCTATCACATCACTATTTGCCCAGATGGAGCGCAAAACACCATTTGGGGGCCCTAGTCTCTAAGGGGAATAAAATGATATTGCCATTCTGACTCTGTTTAAATGTACAAAAGGAATAAGATTGGACTTTGGTTTCAACCAGATCACTTGTAAACTTGGAATTTTACATTACGAACATTTTTTCTTATATGTAACTTATCATTAATTTCAGAATCCAGGCAGATAATAAAGAACTGTTCTTCTATGAATAATCTCATTGGTCTGTGCCAAGAGACAGAGATAAGAACAAAAGGCAGAATGTGACATGAGGTACTCTGATGGCAATTAACATTCCTTAAATCTCTCTAATAGCTCTTCTTCCTTTACTTGCTTTTATTCACTGTTTTTGAAATTTTACATAGACATTAATATTATAAAGTCCTCCTAATAGCCACTACAGAGTTTTGCAAAAATTAGGTCCTAAAAAACAACCTTTACTATTTAAACATCGGGGGCTGTATTTCATTAACCTAAGGAGTTCTAATGACCAAACTTTTAGTACTAAAGCGAAGTTTTCACTTCCAAATGTGAAACTGGTCCTCTCCAACAAAATCAACTCATACTTGTTGAGCTGCACTCAAAATCCACAAGCAGTTCCCATATATCTTTTAATGATTATATATTTCTGATGATCTCCCATACCAAGTTGTTGCCATTTGGGGCCACAGGATGGATATTAAACAGCCTCACCTGGGATACAATTAAAAGGACACTGGGCTAAATCAGGGAAAATCTGAAAATTCAACTGATTCTTGGTGCCATTTTCCTATCCTGATGACTACATGAATGTGTAGGATGTGACATAACAAAGACGGTGGGCAGCAAGTGTTGGGCTCCCCTGAAAGAAGACACAGCAATGTTTCTATCAATAAGAACACTGATTCCTACCTCAAAATCCATAGGATGAAACATATTTTTGATAATGACAACTCGCTCGTGGCGCATTCGGGATGGCCCAGCTCTTCTCTCAGGTCTCCAATCCAACTGCCTAATGCCATAAAGTAGAAATAATCCTTAATATTGAGTATTTAATAATGATAATAATTTTATTCTAAAACAACAATGTATATTTTAGTCACAGTTCCATTCAGAGAACTTCCTGGAATAAAAATAATGGGCAGGTGAAAGATGGACCCAGTATCTGAAATCCCCAGAATACATATATATTTTTTCAGAACTGCTGTCTGGTTGCAAATATTCCAATGAGATTCCTGAAAACTTGCAAATTACTTAGTATGTATAATTACCTAGGACTATATACTTTGAGGACAAAAAATATGTTCAAATTGTATTGGTTTTTAGACATTTTGTGATTATGACAAACAAACTGCACTGAAGTGCATAAAAGTACTCATTCTTTGTTACAATCTTAAATTTTACTGACACTTTATAAAATTTGTAGGTTATCTATTTTAGCTATTCCTGTACAAACTATAGGACATCACAACTAAATGTTTTTATGATCATTTTATCAATAGTTTAAGCAGTGTTAGAAATGTTATTAGAATGCTCACAGAAATACTTATCATTTTGGCGAATTTCTTAAAACTAGCACATTTCAAAGTACATATTAAATAAATGGATTTATACAAACTCAAAGACATGTATATACTATATACAACTACATAGTACGTATACTGATAAAATATGTCCTTTCTATTTCTAACTCCTACTATAAACTTGTATGTAAAAATTTAGCTCCTGCTATAGCTGATTTCAATCCATGTTGAAAATGAATTAATGGCTCTGGTATAGAAGCCTAAACTATCTTATTTAATCTAACATTGAGCATTTTCTGGAGAGCAATCTTATCTCATTTAAGTCCCTGTTTTATTACACCCCAGAAAATGATACACCACCGCTGCCAAATCATCCTACAGTACAGATTACAGGTTCCTGATGACCTAATAAAATTCTTTCAAAATAATTTGTAGGTATATTTAATATTTGATGAAACAAAACTAGGTGGCTATCACCAAAAGCATACTCTAGGATGTTTATATGAAACTTTTGAAAAGGAAAAAAAGGACACCAACTTTTGTTGCAGAGACAGTTTTTTCTTGTAGTCCTTGCACTTCTTCTTCTTCTTTGAGGCATCGTATTCCCCCTTCAGTTGAAACTTTGCTACCTCGACATGCAATCTGTAGCCTCTAATTTCATCTTCATCCAAAAGTTTTAATGCAAGATCCACAGATTCTCTCTTTATAAAGGTAAAATGACACATTGTAAGGTACACACTTAAATGAAACTTCAGCCATTTTTTGGATGATGACTATACACATGATAATGATTTAACTACCTACTTTGGGATAAAAAACTTTAGAATGCATATCAGGAAACCTGCATTCAAGATATAGCTGCTCCCAACCAACTATATGACCTTGGGCAAGTTATTTAAAGCTCCCTGAGCCCCAATTTCTTCATCTGTAAAATGGGAATAGTAATCCCTTTATTACACGGTTCCTGACAAAATTAAATGGAATAACACACATAAAAGATAGTGAGTGGCATATGGTAGTTGTTCAAAAAATTATATTACTGGAATAGTAGTTTTGCTTCTTGGAGTCTCAATTTCTCAAATATAGAATAAGACAAATGAACTTGTATGATTTCTAGGGTGCATTCCAGTTTTAAAATTCTAAGATATTCCTTCTTAAAAGACCAGATGACTCAAGGAACAGGGAATAACATAGCTGGTCTTGCATTTTTTTGTTCACTAATTAAAATGTAGATCTGTAATGCACTGGGAAGTAGATAATTATCTGACAGCTTGTACATTAGACACATTTGTGGATTCTGGGTCCTATACAAAGGGGAGAGGTGTCAGTCCTTTTTGTGTTCTCTTCAAATCTAAAGACTTGAAGAGAACACAAAAAGACAACTGAACTGAGCTGTGCAATCAAGTATGAATCCGGGAACAATTAACTATGTTCTTCTGGAATTCAATTTACTTTTTCCAATCTTACACTTTTATTGGTTATAAATTATACACGTAAAGTTTCTCAAAAGCCAATTTTTTATTTTAAAATCTAATCAAACCCTCTAAGAATCTGTGCACAGATTTTTCATAATCCCTGAAGAACTTATAAAACTCTCAGATCTTACATTTGAAAATTACATAACTATCTTCCTATCATGGTCATACTCATGTTCCATTCCCATCATGTTCAAGAACCAGGTCAAACACTTCTCTCCCAAAAAGCTGTCGACTTAATTCTACCCACTTCTGATTTCGCAACATACCTGTGGTGCTGGTACCATTGTTTTTTTTTTAATCTCTTTTTTACTTTATAATTATTTTCAGATTCCATGACATAAGGGTTATGTCATCATTGTGTCCATTTCTTTTACACTCTGCAATAATGGGTAGCACCTGCTCCTAAGATGATGGGTGTTCAAGATATGATGGCTGCCTTTAATACTGAGCTTTCCCTGTGCAATTTATGATACCATTAATACATAAAGTTAAGCAAATTTCTGTGAATACCACTCTCTTCTCTCCCACTAAAAAAATATTTTGAAGCAGTAAGCACAAGCAACCATTTCCTTTATGGTCTAATTCAGAGTCCAGAAAACTTCTTTTGTAGAGAGCTAGTTAGTAAATATTTTAGGTTTTGTGGGCCATGTGGTTTGTGCTGCAACCACTCAACTCTACTGCTGAAACACATAAACAGTCATAGACAAATGCATAAGTAAATGAATGTAGCCGTGTCCTAAAAAACTTTATTTACAAAGATAGGCAGTGGGCCAGAGTTTGCCGATCTCTGGTCTCATTCATTCCAATGCGCAAATAATGTCATTGGCTTTCTTTTCTTTGTGGGTTTTTAAGATGTGTTCTGAATTAATCATATGCATACACTCTGAGAGATCTTTGCAGTGAGAATTCTTTTAAGACAAAAGAAGCATTTCAGTCATGTAACTTAAACATTTTCAACTGATACTGTATTTTCTTAGATGAACAAGTGAATAACCTTACCAATGTGATACGCGAAGGCACAATCTGAAATTTCAGTTTTCTTAACATCCTGTTCTGAATAGTTCTCAGTCTTAGTTATTATTTATACAAAATTATAGCCCTGCATCCTGAGTTAAAAATGGAGATCAGAGAAACTTATCTGACCACATGACTAACCTTCAAATAACAGCAAAGTCCATCTCCTTTAAGATTTCCTTGGTTATCTTTGTAAAGTTTGACCTTAAATTCTTCTGTTTGAGGATCTCTCATAATAATGCCAAACTTGGACATGAGCTGTATAAATTCATCCACTGTAATGTCTGGAGGCAAACCTGTAACAGGAAAAATTTTAAAAAATTTATAAAGGCATCTAAATAAAAGTGAGGGTTACTAAGCATTCTATCAATTAGAAAGCTACAACTCAGATGAGCACAATTTTAATTTGCTAAATGTATGTAAAAATCTCGCATCTATAGATTTGAGTAAATTTCATGTTTTCATGTATTCAAACAAACATTAAAATTAATGCTTTGCCTAGGCCTCATATCAATGAATCTGAGGGGGCAAACTGTCGTAAGTTACCTAAAGCAGACAAAAAGGATGGCATGCAAAGTTACATACATTTAATTTTTCTTAGTTTTGTAATAAACAACAAACATATTCTTCACTAATGCAAACAGCTGAACAAAAAATGACACAATAATGAAAAAATAGACTTTAGAGAAACTGAAAACTGAAAATCACTTTGTAAAAAAATATCAAAATCAAACATTTTCTACTCTAAATTCGTTTAAAAAAGTATACATACCAGACACATATACATTTGTATTTCTGTCTTCTTCAACATGAAACCATCCTAAAAATCAAAATGAATAAATAAAACACATGCAAGAAAAGGTAAAAGTCATATTATGAAATCTTGACAACGTGGCAGTTTCTCAAAATTTCCAAAAAACTTTTCTTACCCTTAGAACAAGACACACTCAAACAACTGTCCAGCTTTCAAAGTATTTGGATCTTTTAACAGATAATTAGTTTTAGAGCCCTGTCTGAAAAAAAGAGAGCTAGTTTATCTTGGTTATGATTTTGATCCTACCTTTAAAAAAATTCATCCTTGCAATGACTTTAGACCTCGGCATTAAGTTGCTTCTAACTCCAATTTACTGTGTTAGACATGGCCGAGCTGAAGCAATACTGACTTGAGTTCAACTTAATTAAACTCAGAAAGTACAAAATAATAACTGTACAATCAGAACTTTTGTTAATCCTCTAATAATAGCTCTATTTTGCAAAGGAAGCAATTGAGGCACGCAACTGAAACAGCCTACCCAATGCCCACAACAAATTAGTGTGAGAGCCAACATATGAACCCAAATATAATTTTTAAAAACTCATCTCTATGATTTCTTTGAAGCCATTAAAATTTTCTAAAAAGTAACTATATATATACACACATTTTTAATTTTTTATGCTCATGTTTTGTAAGCTAAATCCACTTGCCTGATTCAGCTTTTCTCTTTTCTCCCCTCTTTTTGGGATCAGTGGGTTCAGGGGTTTTTCTTTGTGGAGGTTCCTCTATGGGCCTAGCACTGACATCTTGTACATTTGCAGTAGAGCTGGACGCACCATCATTAGAAAAGCCATAATTGGCCTGATATGTAGCAATGAAATCTTCAGTGATCTGAACAAGAAATTCAACACACACATACAGAGAAATTAAAAATGATTTTCTTCTGTAAAAAGTTTATACTGTCCTCAATTACAGTCTATTAGGTTATACAGCTTAAGGTAGAAGTGGATAATGATCAGAGTAATAAAATATAAATGAAAGAATAGTCACCTTATATAGAAAATTGTGAATAAAATGATTAAGAAAATAAGACACGGGTACTTGGATGATCAACACAAAAGTCTGAGATACTATTAAGGCATTTTAAATGATGTTGGCACCTTTTCTGGTTGTTTCATTTGTAAGTTACTACCTCTCCACAGTCTATTTAACTAAGGCTCCAAGTACATATAACAAAGGAAGTACCAGATAACAATAAAACAAAATAAAAACCAATGGTCAACTCGTAATCTAGCAATAGAATCAATATTTCTTTAAGTATATAGATGCACAAAAGTATATGTACACTAAATTTAAATATCTGTACACAGAGAGCACACATAATGGAATTTTGGTGTATAAAAATGGGGCTAACAACAATAAAACTTGTTTTAACTTTATCATGAATTAAACCACATCATTTAGTGTCATAACAAATAAAGACCAAATCCAACTCACATCTACCCTCCTGGCTTTAGGGGAAAAAGCACGCTTGCACAATGAAAAAAATGCAGTTTTATCTTCATACCAATCAATGTTAGGACACAGAGGAATGGTTAAAATTTTTAACTCAAAGTTTGAAGATGTACGGGCCTCCATAACATAAAAAGAGTCACAAGTTAATCTGTTATCAAACTATTGTTAAAAGTACTCAGAAGTCTGAACAAAACAAATGTGGACTCCAGCTGGCACTACCAGTACCAGCTGAACCCTTGAACAACACACAGGGATTCAGTATAAAATCTACATGTAACTTCTGACTCTCCCAAAACTTCACTACGAATAGCCTACTGTTGACCAGAGTCTTACCAGTAAGAGTCAATTAATGCACATTTTGTATGTTATATGCATTATACACTATATTCTGACAATAAAGTTAAAAAAAAGTTAAGAAAATCTTGAGAAAAATATTTTTACAGTACTGTACTGTATTTGTTATGTGACTTTATGTCATGTTTATCAGATGGAAAAAATCCACATACAAGTGAACCCACATAAGTTCAAATCCATGTTGTTCAAGAGTCAACTGTAGTAAATTTAACAATTTGGAGGGAATGGGAAATATAAACACCAAATGGGAAAGAAATATGTTCAAATAAAGAATTTTTAAAGTAACAGTCAAATTACACAATGGAGACAGTTTGTTATTACAGGCTTGAAAGTCAATTAGTGTGCTATTGGTATCCTTTTTCCCGCCCATGTGCGATTTTGATTAATGGTACTTTTACGGAAAAGTTTACAGAATCAAGTTTAACACCAGTTATTTTACCTCCAAGCTGAAATAAAACACTTAACGATTTTCGAGTACTCTATATAAATATATGCAGATCTTTTCCACCCATATTCTGTGCACCTCTAGTCATATACCTACGGTTATATGGTTCAAGCTTGTGTGTCTAGGGACAAAATTTAATAGGAAAGTAAAGAGGTGCGGACAAAGTTCAATAAGTAAAGACATAACTGACTCATTTTTAAAAAAAAAAATCAAGAAGCTGCATTTTGCACATAGTATATAAGCTAAACATTTGAATTCCTAGGATAAGTGACGTTGGCTCCGAGAGTAACAGCTACTAAGTTTGCTCTTGGTGTTTCTCCTTTTTGCAATAAAAAGCAGTTGCCGAGTAATAATCAATTGTGACCTTTGCAGACAAAAAATAATAAGACATAGAAAAAAGAATTAAATTACTTTAAAGACATCTCCCCGAAGATTTTCGTTCCTTTACATATCGGTTCCGCGACGAACACAACAACAAACGTCACTACCCGTGGGGGCTCTAACCCAGGACTTCCCAAAGAAAACGTACAAGGAGCGCCCCGCGAGGCTGGCCAGATGGGCCGGCTCTGCAGTGGCACCAGTGACACACTCTTACCTTGGGGAACCAAGCCTTCTTGTCCAGGTCCCACTCGTAGGGGGTGTCATCTGGCTGCTGTCCAAGAGAACCGGTTGCTCTGCCGGGATCTTTCTGGATGTCTCCGTCCTTCGTGTCTCCATACAATTCTTGCATTCGCAACTGCTCATCAAAGTCATCTTTCCCATCTAAGTTGTCGCTCATGTTGCCACTTAGCTCAGGGACAGGGTCCAGGCGAGCTGAGAAGCCGAAATGAGGCTGGAGAACAGAGAAAATGAGGTCTGCTGCACTCGGCCCGCGCCCCGCCGCCCCCCGGAGCGCCTCCCCACGGCGCCCCAGCAGCCCCCGGGAGGTCCGACCACACAGCGGCCGCACCGCCCCCCACGCCGCCCGTCCGTCGCGTGCGCGCGTGCCCGCGCGCGACGATGCTCCTCGCCGGGCTACGCCGCCGCCCACCTGGCTTGCCCCACCGGGTCTCAGCGACACGGCTCGATCCAGGGCGCGGTGGGAGCGCGCGCGCGCGCGCGCCGCCGCCGCCGCCGCAGGGTCCTGAGACGAAAGCAGCTCCCGCGGCAGAGGCAGGAAATGACTTGAAAACAGAGGCCCGCTCAGACGGACGCAGTCGCCATTGACGGCACGTCGAGACGTCGCGGGGCGCGCCGACACGCCTACAATGGCGTCAACAAATGCCGACGCAGACCTGCAGCGCAGAGCCCAAGGGACGGGGCGCTAGGGGGCGCGCAGCTGCCATGAACCGGCGCCCACGTGGGCCGGCCAGGGGTGTGAGGTGCGGCCCTTAGGCGGGCAGGGTAGGAGTGGGGCCGGGCGGCAGCCCGGAGGCGTGGGAATATTTGCACCTGGCGGGCGGGTTCCCGACGCCGCCATTTTGGGGGGGGGTGAATGGGGCGGGTGGAACACGTTTGTCCTGCTGAGAAGAGGCCGCTCCTCCTTTGCCCAAAGGCCCCACCTCCAAGGGTCCCTCCTCCACGTGGGAAACATGTCTTCTTTCGGTTCCTTAGGGTAGGCACCGCCTCTGGTTCATCTTAGTAGCCTAAGCTCCTAGCACGGGTTCTGATGTCTCGTGAGTGGGTGAGTGAGTGAGTGAGTGAACCAACGACGGAGCGGTGGGTGGAAAGAGCAACCTTTTCCATTCTTCAGGCACCTGCTTTAGCTCGCTGGTACCTTCCTTGGTTCCTCAGGCTGGAGATGGACTGTGTGGAAAGGGAGAGACGGCAGCAGTTAGTTGCCTGCTGTTTTGCATGTACTCCGTGATTCCACAGGTGCTTAAGCTCCAAACCTGAAACATAAACATCCAAGCTTTACTGGCTAACTTTGCAGTTTTTTTTTTTTTTAAATTTTGGGGGTGACTTTGGTTAATAAAATTACAGGTTTGAAGTGTACACTTTAATAATACTCCATGTGTATATTGCATTGTGTGTTCACCAAAATCAAATATTTTACCATATATTTGACCCCTTTACCCTTCTCTACCTCCACCCCCCTCCCAGCTTTTCTCTGTGGTAATCACTAAAGTTGTCTGTGTTGGAGTTTTTGTCTTGTTTGTTGCTTTCATTTTATATCCCACAAATGAGTGAAATCGTATGGTTCTCAATTTTTTCTGTCTTCACTTAGTGTGATTATCTCAAGGTCCAGCCATGTTGTTGCAAATGGCGTTATTTCATCTTTACAGCTGAGTAATATTCCATTGTATATGTGTAACATCTTTATCCAATCATCAATTATAATCTTACAGTTTTTGTTCTTTTTCAAAAAACAGAATGCTTTTCCCCTCAACTTTTTTCCAGAAATTACACGTATCACTGAAAAGGAAGACATCTATAATTTTTAATTGGATGGATAATCATTGAGTTACTGCTAAGTGCCAAGCACTTAGAAGTATTAATTCCTTTAAAAAATAACACAGTGTGTAAATATAAAGTTCATAACTCAGACTTGAGGGTGGGGAAGAGCATCCAAGAAGAAATGATTTCTACTGTTCCTTTGCTTCCAAACTTAGTGGTTGAGTATGGGTTCTAGAAAATTCTAACTCCTCAAATACCAGCTGTGTGAATATGCTTTCTATCATAACAATTTTTAAATAGTACCTTGGTTTTTTGGTAGATTCTTTTTTTTTTGTTACTTTTTTTGTGAAGTTCTTGTGTTGGGGACTATTGGAGGACTGAATTTGCATGCATTTTTATAATATAGGTAACATGAGTTTTAGTAGGTTCATTTAAACATTGTTAAATAGTTCTTGGATGCAAAAATGAAGAGGAAGTTGCCTTCAAAAAGCTAATTGGCTCTTTGTTCTGCTTCTGTAGGTATGCTTGCTGCATAGGCCTTACTCAAAAGTAACTAAAATCTCATCCTCCCTTTGGCTTGCTCTGTCTATGCAATAAATGTAACTGTCTGTACCCCCTAGCAACTCCCGCGCTTTGTAACTCTTTGCAACTGCCTTCAACCCATAGCAACTCCCGCTCTTTGTAACTCTTTGCAACTGCCTGCAACCCATAGCAACTCCCGCTCTTTGTAACTCTTTGCAACTGCTTGCAACCCATAGCAACTCCTGCTCTTTGTAACTTTTTGTAACTGCCTGCATCCCATAGCAACTCCCGGGCTTTGTAACCATCTGAGGACAAATTAAGCAGTCAGCCCATGCCAAATAAACTCTATAGAAGAAATGTCGCAACTGAGCTCCTGGCTCAGATCTTCAGAGCTAGCTAGCTCCTCTGGGGCCGCTGGCTGAGTTCTCCAACTCTCCAAGTGCTGCTTGGTTTCTTGCTGGTCTGAATTTTGCAACTTTTCTGCAACAAGGCTGAGCTCTCCAACTCCAAGTGCTGCTTGGTTTCTCGCCGGTCTGATTTTTGCAACTTTTCTGTAACAAGGCTGAGCTCTCCAACTCCAAGTGCTGCTTGGTTTCTCGCAGGTCTGATTTTTGCAACTTTTCTACAACAAAAATAGTGTACATTGGTTTTCAGCAAAGTGTTTTTGGGCTCCCATTTCATTCCTGAGTGAGTTTTCAGTATAGATGCTAATAGCTACAGAGCTCTGGACATGACACAGGCCCCTCTGAGTAGGTGGTCAAAAGGTTCCTTATGCCTAGGTCCCATGGGACCCAGCCACCCTGATGCAAAGGTTGTCCAGAGATCTGTGAAGTGACCTGACAGGGTAACTGCATTCTAGACCGAATTTGATGAATTGAGCCAATAAAGGCCTCTCCCAGTGAGAGGAATGGGTATGGAACAGACAGGGACATGGTCAGAGTAGCACAGAAGCCGGCAGGCCCACGTAGGAAAGGTAATAAGTGGAACAGAGGCCTGTGAATTTCCCCAGAGGTGAGAGGAGAAGCTGACACAGTGATAGAGGGTCGCTGAGTCACCCTAATAGTGGAGGAGTAGAGCTGAGAGTTAAGCATATTTGTACCTACAATGGCATTCTGTTTAACCATGAGACCTGACAGTTGTTTTTTAAACAATGCTGTTGTCTCTATGAGGCCTGGTTCCTGTTTGTTCTCATTTCCCTGTATATTTGTAGAATTAGTAACCAAAGTAATCTGGAAGTATCTCTGTCTTCATACCTTGTCTTTTTCAAGATTCTTTTGCAAGTCACAGAAACATTCAAAGTAACAGACAAAAAGAGGGGACCCTTATTATAAAGATAGGGGGTACCTCCTAAAACTCCAGGACTGGAATGTAGATGGACTACATGAAGGGTAGGTGGACTCAGGAAGCCAAACCAGTCTTGGAACCGAGACAACTGGCTTCTTTCCGAATATCTTCTTTATTCTTCTCTTTAAACTCTGTAAGCAGTGATCGGTGCTGTACTCCTAGCTTGATAAGCCACGGCCTTTTTGGTAGATAAAAATATATTTATTAAAACCAGAGACTGCTTGGCCAGAGGAGTCACCTACCTGGCCTGGGAACTCTTTCTGGAAAATCACTGAACTATACCAAATGAAAATTTTTAATGACCTATTCAAGCTATCTCCGTTTAGGAATTTTCCTGTCCCCACTTCCTCTAATCTCAAGACTTAAAAAAATTAACTCCTTTTGACAAAAAGACTGATAGATTCTTGACCTAAAGTGGTCATAACTGCAGAAATCCTTAAACCCACATTTGCTATTTTCAATAGAGTTGCCAGTGTTAAATGTTTTGTGATGCTTTCAACATCAATGACAAACACTTGCCCATTGGACATTTGGTTATAACTAAGTTCATGACTTTATTTTCCTGCTTTGTAGCATAATATTATGGTCCATTATTCTCAGCCTGGTTCAGGGCAGACCATGAGCAAAATTGAGAAGTATACAAAATTTGTTTTTCTTGTGTCCCACCTCTAACCTCAATTAGGACCCTCTCCAAAGGTAAGAAATCTTTCATGGCAACATTTCTTGCCCCACAATAGGCAATGCAAAAGTGGATATTGAGGCCAACTTGTAAGGTTAGTCCTGACAAGGATAATCTGTTTTAAAAAAGACCACCCCTCCAAAAAAATCAAAACAAGGCCGTGAATTTTAATCCCAATTCTCTAACTCTGGATGGGAAGCTGATGTCCTATAAAACTATTTAGGGAATTATTTTATATCAGATCCTTAAGTCACCTTGGGATTACTTAGAACAAAGAAAATGAAAGTTTCTAGAGCTCTAGTTTTATCAACTTCTAAAAGGCTCAGCTTTTTTAATCTGGTACTTTTATCAAGTTATCTCTAAAATTTTATGCTTAGGAGAGTAAAGATGTAATTTTTACCCAGAGTGAAGAAAATAGTAAAATGTTTGGGAGCTTTGTGACTTGAAAATTATTTAAAATGGGGGATTAAAATGGGTTCTCAGTTTTAGTCATCAGAAGTATTGTTTTTAGAATATAAAGTTACACAGTAATTTGAAACTTTAATATTTATTTGTTTTTCCCCACTTATTACAATGTCCATCTTAAAACAATGCTAATACAATATTGACACCCCCACTTGAATAAACCAGTTCTATAGAAATGTAAAGTCTAGTGTTGATATATATCCCCTTTTTGAGCCACACCATCAGCAGAAGTTCACAAATACACAAGGCATTTAAAGAAAGCTCAAAACTACCAAAAGCACACTCCAAATCAAGTTTTTGAAAATGTAAATTTAACTATCTCTAGTGCCAAACATACGCTTTAAATTGCCCCTAAGAAAACTTTTTCTGAAACCACAAATCTAAATCTGACGTCTACTGACAACAGTTGTTTTAAATAACAATTATGAACAAGCTTATAGTGTTAGCAAGTAGGAGCAGAGGAAACCAGAACCTTCCATCAGATTTCCAAGGGCAGAAATTAATTAGGTCATACTCTTACGGGACTTAGGCACCCCATCCGGTTTAATGAAGTCAAGCAGGAAGATAATCTGATATCAACTGCACATCCAGGTGTTAGAGATTTCATGTGGTACTTCTGCATTTTTTAGAAAGAGGGCACTGCTTACCAGAAAGAAATGAATTTCCGTAAAGGAGGAATTTCAGGCATGCAGATTTTTGACAAGTGTCCTTCTCTGGGGCCCTCAAATGACACCATAAATGTAGCCACTTATTCTGCCTGTAAATAAGGCAAGTTCTTCACAATATGTGTGAAAGGAAACTTGCCCAATTATCAATCAATGGTGGTTGTAAGTAGTACTACATGAAGTCAGTAAGTGTTGACCCAGTAAGATAAGCTCCTTGCCCCTGATCCTTACTCATTACTTTGTTCTCACTGACCTGAAAACATTGTCATTGCAACTACAAAGCTTTAGTTATAATGGAATAGAGATTAATGGAAAAGAACAGTGAAAAATACCCATGAAGGTTTATTTTTTAGAACTTTGTTTTTTAAGAAAAGTGCAGAAAAGATGTTTTTGATCCCTTTTTCGTATGTAACATACAATCTCTAGGTTTACACCATAGGATAAACACAAACACAGTTTTATGCAGATCACAGGAATATATGAGAAATTAGAAGCATTACTGATGTGATGGAAATAGATTTTTAAGTGTCATCTTGTTTATTTGACCTTCTCTCCTATGCAACCTACCTTAGGACCAACTGACATATATAAATGTGTATTTCTACTCCTGGAAAGTGGAGTTTCATTTTATTTAGAAAGCCAAATAATGTTAATGTTTTTGCATTGAAGAAAATCATGGTTTGTCTTTTACTTGTAAAGGTCCTTCACTCCTAAGATTTCAACACAATTCGCAAACAAAAATCCTGACACCATACACCTATGCACAATTCAGAATTGTATACACACTCTGGGAGGAAAAATACCATTTTTAATTTAAAAGCTAGACTCCGTCATCTTCCTTCTTCACACTACACCCAGTGAACAATGTCACACTGATTTCAGACGCCTGTGTGCTCCCAGCACCCGGGACCCTTCCCATCACAGCCAGGTTGTTAAGGGGGGTATCAGCAGAAGGAAGGTCAGGAAACTCTGCCTTGCAACAGAATAACTGAGCTTTAAAATGCTGCTGGAAGGTTTTGCTCAGCCAGTAAAGAGCAAAGGGGTTTACACAAGAATTGCTGAAAGCCAGAATCCGAGAGAAAATGGTGACGACAAAATGAATGGCAGAGGAGTCCACGTAGGTCTGATAAGTAAACGAGCGGTAGAGGTACAAGAGGTGATTCGGCAACCAGCAGAGAGCAAACAGAGCCACAAGCACCAACACTGTTTTGGCAATTCTCTTCCGGGACGCAATCTATAAGGGGGAAGAATAATGGCAAAAGGAGAAAATCATTTAGCTGGCAGAGATTTTAAAAAGCCATTCTCTAGATTTTCATAGAAATTTACAGTTAACAAGCTGGTGTTCCCTTGAATATGTGGTTGTGAAATAACTGACTGGGATGTGTGGGAAGGCAGCCTGTGGCTATAGAATACAGCAAATTAATTGGCATGGTAACCCATGATCTTGGTCTCATTAGCTCTAATTTAGAAACTCCCACCCCTGGTTTTGAGGTACTCTAGGATGTCTCCAATTATCTCAAGGAGTGTTATAGAATTCTCAAAAATTTAATTTAATTAAAAATAGAGATACGAGACTGTTTCACCATATCAGCAGAAACTGACTAGGTTAAAATATTCTTCTGAGGTTTATGAAAGTTGCCAAGTTAGTACCAAAAATTATTTTTAATCTATAGGAATTCTACCTATATAGTCAAAGGAATAAAAACACATGCCTCCTTCCTATGTAAAAATAATCTTACTTACACTTATTAATAAGAGAAATGAACCAGATGAAAATATTGCCTGTGGTCACAGATAGAGCAAAGATAACTCTTTACATGGGCATTTAAATATGCAACTTTAGCCTCATGAGCACCACCATTGAACTAAAAATGGACCGTCTCAAAAAAGAAAAAAAGCACTGAGCTCTTCAAGTACTGATCAAGAGGTGAATAGAATCATCCCTCTTCCCCCAAGAAATATAGAAATCCTGTTAGGCTTTTAAAAATCAAGTGGAACAGTGTTTTTGCAATAGTCTTTTTATTCTGTTCATAATAAGAGGAGAGCACACCTGGCTCTTGCAATAATCTTAAACAAGTTTCTGTGAGTCACTGTTCTCTTGCCACTGGCACTTCATCCCTAGAGACCTCAGTTTATTCATCGGTGTGTAAGAGATTGGTTTGCATTAAATAATGTTATGGCTTTTGCTAGTTCTGTGTTTTTCTATCATTGTGTTACACTTTTTAAAACAAAAGATGCTTCACTTTATAGTCTCACCTTGTGCAGTGTTTCTCACTATTCCATGGGGTAAATAATTTTGACTACTCTCACACTTCAGCTGTCCCCTTTCTAATAATATTAGTTATACCATTTATTGAATGCTTACTATGTACCAAGAACTATGCTAATCATTACACACACACACACACACACATACACATGATCCAGTCCCTATCTTCATTTTATAGATAAGGAAAATCAGACTCAGAGAGGTTAAATAACTTGCTCAAAATTGCTCAGCTAGTATGTGGTAGAGCTGGAAATCAATTCTGTATCTGACAGACTCCAGAGTCCACGACCATAACAAAAGTAATATACTGTTATTGTATTTCTTGTTCAC
Source organism: Eidolon dupreanum (assembly GCA_028627145.1). NCBI lineage: Eukaryota > Metazoa > Chordata > Mammalia > Chiroptera > Pteropodidae > Eidolon > Eidolon dupreanum. The sequence goes on along the minus strand of CM053505.1, from coordinate 84,446,606 downwards.
ATGTGGTAAAGTAGGAATTTCACTTCTAAATTCACATATGAGTCTTGATTAATACATACCTGCTTGCGGGCATGGCTTTGTTCCTCAGTAGGTATGTTCAAGGTGCTTTTGTAAAGAGTTCTAGCAATCAAAGAATAATAGACAGAGATAATAGAGAGTGGAATAATGTAGAACACTAAGAAGCACAGCAGAGAATGTATTTCTTGCAGGAGCCTCTCAGAAACAGGATAAAAGGCACATGATTCAAATGTCATATTTTTGCTGGGATCTCGAAAAGTATATACATTTGAAAATATAGCCTCTGGTAGAGCAATTATCATAGACATGATCCAGATGCAGCCAGCTTTGGCACAGGTCTTTAGGATGGCATTGGAGGGCTGTCGCTCCAGTGGCTTCACAACTGCTTTGTATCTAAAACCACACAAGCATAGGCAAAAGTCAAATAAATGTGGGAATTACAGAATCTTAGGGTTAGAAGTGGTCATCCAGTTCTACCTCCTATTTGAATGTATATAACCAAGCTAACATGAATTAACTGAAATTGGTTATGGTTTCAAATACACATAATATACCCCACTATTTTTTATTTATGCTAATCACCTCTTCCCTTATTCACCAATATGAGATATTCCAGATTTGCAATTTTATAATTTTGTATGTAGGTCTTCTATTTAGGACAAGTACATTTTTTTCAGTGTGATTTTGTGTGTGGTTGAGAATAATTCTTAAGTGTTTTAAAGCCTTCCTTTCTGTACAAGTGACTGATTTTAAACCCAATTCTCCTTTCTTCATGAGTGAGCAGTCATCAACCTTCCTAAAAAAGAATTTCATGAGTGTATGAAGTAAAGAGAAGAGGATTAATTTCTTTCCTATTCAAAAGTGCTAAGTTGTTGCCCAAGCTGATCCGTAGGTAGATTTAGGGCAAGGCAAGGGTGAAATTGGAAGCCCCGTGCCCATGTAAAGATGCCTGTTTATTGTGACAAATCCACCTTAAAATCTACAACCTTTAAGTAAATCTACCCTTAAATAGAATATAAAACCAGCCAAAGCAAAGATCCTTTAAAAACACAGGGAAAGCTTTTCCTTCTTTCAGATTCCAGAATTTGAAGAAGCTATTCCTTCAGGTACTGCCAGGCATTGATTACTTACAGGCTTCTTGCAGCCTTTCTTAAGCACCACTTTTAACATTTAGAGACTCAATTTTCTCATGCTTTCCGTTATCATTCATTCTACAATAGACACAGTACTTAGACTGAAAATATCCTAACAGAGCCTTAACACCCTGACTGCTGGAGGTTCTCACATGCTCTATATATAGAGCTCTAAAAGGCAACCACGATTAATTTATTTCTTGGGAAATTGAGAATTTCATTGAATGCCTATAGAGAAAACAAATACAATTAAGTGATGACATTACACTGAGTTACGAGGAAGCTGAAAACCTCACCATTTTCTGTCATTAATTAATTCAATGAATTTCAAATAAATTAGATGCATGTATCTTTTTCTCATTGTTCCGGCAGTCAATAATGCATACGTGGTCAATTTCACACTTAGGCTGATGTTTTAAGGTTGACAATATTGCACCACTAGGCTGCACTAACGTATAAAACATGAATTGTTTTTCTTTTACACCTGGAACAATTTGTCTTAATAAACTGGGGGGGGGAGGGGGACCATTAGAATATTCTTTCAAGCAAACAATTATACTTCAAAGAGAATACGTTATCCCTAAAGCACACAATTTTAACCTGTCCTCTGATGCTAACACAAGAATTTTAACATTCTTACACCAACTTTTATTTAAAATGCCCCCTGATTTTTCAGTCTTACACCCAGGTTACAGAGGGTGAGAAAAGCAGAATCATAGCAAGTATATGCTAAGTACAAGCTTTCCTTTCTTTTTGCCTCATTTCACATCCTGGCAAATACAACAGAAAAGAAACCCACCTGTCAGCACTGAGAATTGTTAACGTGAACACTGATACACCAACAGAAGTGAGCCGGATGAAAGAAAGCACCTTACAGCCAATTCTTCCGAACATCCATCCTTCTGCAAGGTAGTGAGTTGCATCCACTGGCACACAAGTTAGCAGAAGTAAAAGATCTCCAAAAGCCAGGCTGGTGATGAAAATATTTGGAACCGTTTGCATGGATTTGGTCTTGAAAAAGACTTTGATGAGAATAGCATTTCCAAGGATACCCACTGAAATGATCACAGCATACGTGATATAGATGGCACACAATGCTTCTATTCCTGGAGAGCTGTCTCTGGTCCATCCTTTATTTTTGGTATCATTAGGAATGACAGAGCTGGATGATTCTGTATCATTTGTGATTGAAATTAAAGTCTGATTAGGTGACTGAGGCTGTCTTTGAGGCATTTCTTCTGAAGACTATGCCTTTAATATTTCTTCTGCTCAGTTAAAATGTAGTTGATTGCCACGTCTAATGCCCACGTCTAGTAATGAGATGGTAGCAGAACAGAGCAGAATGGCAAGCAAATTCAAGACATCCGGATACTCCTTTCTTTCAGTTGTTCTGTGTCTCCCAGCATGCTTGGCTAAGTGCTTACGGATCTGGCACTGAAGAGTGGGAGGTGGAGGAGTTTTATTGACGTTTCAGTGACAGAAGGAGGGGGGTTGGGGAAATGCTCTGCAGTTGCTTGTTCTTCCCTGTTGGGGAATCCTATGAATACCTAGACAGTATAGAATAATACCTACTGTTTATTAGAATCACCCTGTTTCCATCTCTAACCATGAAAGATCTATATAGATCTTGTCACTTTTCTGCTGGAACTCATTCATTTCTCTGCAGTCAGAATGTGGTCTAATGCACTTTCTTTTACATGATAAATAAGTATGTGTCTTCTGAAGCACAAACTTGAATCCACTCCCCTAGATTTCATATCAGCAAGGCACTGAAGCAACAAATCATTCACATTTTGACAGGGCTGATATCACTTCCAACGAGGGATAATTCAAGTGACCTGGGCTTTTCGCCTAGCTCTGACACACGGTAATTCCCAGCTCTGTGCATATTACTGGGGCTGCACTGTACAATAGCTAAACAACCTTTAAGAGATGAAAACTCCAGGCAAATAACCAGTTGCTTTGTCTCTAAATGTCCTCATAAAGCAGTTTTTACTGTTTGTCTGTTTTAATGTCATATATTTTTAAAATGCTATTTAAGGTTTCTCTCTTTAAATGATTAAAATGAACCTGCCTTGTTCCAAAACAAAATAACACAGAACACAGCTTGAGGTTCTGACACAAAAGGACTTATAAGAATGAAAATCATTCTTTGCAAGTGAGAGGATACCATAGTTTACTCCAGAGATGATGGGCATGTAGATGATGTTTACGTCAACTGAAGGAAGCAGAAAATTAAGACAGTTACATCAGTACCAGCAAGAAAAGCCCCTTGATTACAGAAAATGTGTGTGATTTATGTGTGTGTATGTGGGGTGGGGGATGGTTTGGGAGTGGGAAGCCAGTAGTTCAAAGGCATTTAGTAATATAACCTGTTATGAAATGTTCTCTGAAATGATCATATACAAAGGATAATCTCTCAGCTAGGAGAAACTTTTTGTAGTAAGCTGTTTATAAATATATCTATATCAAAATTAGTCTGGGAAGTAAAATGAAAACCAGCAAAGTATTTGACTAGCCAATGAACAGGAGGGGAAAATATTGCTCTTTATTCTGACAGAATACGTGCAATAAATTCTTCAGAGAAAGTGAATTGGATAAATTGAATCAATTATCTGGTTAATTTGAGCCTAAACCACACCTATCCTTTACTCTTTGTGAAATTATTTCCAGAGTGTGGATTGCTCAACTAAATAATGGTTTTGGTGGGAATGAGGAGGGGGAATGTTTGGATAACTCCAAATTCCTTAGTTTTTAAGTATATTATACATAAGTAATTTCATGTACTGGGCTGGCTCTTTCTGTAGATCATCTCTACAGAAAACGGCTCTATAGGGTTCAAATCTTGTTGTCACAAAGCTAATGACAAAACTCTCTGGGATTCCTGCATATCGTTTAGCAAAGAATATCTCCCAGTTCATACCTTGACTAATGGCCACATAGCAAGAAACCAACCCTGTGTATGATTTCCAAAATCATCTGGATTCCAAAGATCTCAGGCATGCTTTTTATCAGGCTGCAGCCACCATCCTGCCTTTCTTACTCCTTCCTTCTGGTCAGGAGAGGTCAGGAGAGAGCAGTGATGCTGGGGTGCTGCTGGAGCGGCAGTTTTCTTATCTCTGGGATTCCAGAATCCTAGAATATCAGAGATGAAAGCAACCTTAAAGATGATGAAATCAAATCCTCTATTTTTTTCTGAGGCACACATAAGGGTCAGAGAGGGAATGTATCTTATGCAAGGTCGCACAAATACTCCATAGCTGAGGTGAAATGGATTGTCTCTGGGTTCTGAAAGGTTAAAAATCAGTGATAAGAGCTGAAAAACATTCATTTCCTGACAGTGAAACATATTTTCTCATTTGGCATTGTGGACTCATGTTTTCTGCATGTTTTATTAAACAACAAGAGCTTTCCAGGCTAACAAGTAAATTATGATAGTTTAAATGCATCTGCTTTTATATCTACTTCTTTTGTCTTATAATTTACCCACAAAACATAACCATGCCTAGTAATCTTTTGTATTTAAAGTTGCAGGACACCTAGCCTATACAAAATGATGAAATTCATTTTTTTGTTTATTCGTTTTTAGTGTATCATTGGTCAATATTATCATCCAAGGTTTTAAAAACCAACTAACTATTCAGCTATAGATTAAGCAGTTGTCATACAATCTTAATGTAGCCCTTAACTTGAAGAAAGTATTGGATATTGAACAAATAAATTATCAATGTTCTGAAATTGGGTTTCCTGGTTTAGTCCAATACACTTAGTGTCGGTAACATCTTTGTTAAATCTCCAAGGAGCCTGGGGATCCAAGAGTGCTAAAAAACTTTTCTCTGCTTTTAAAGTGGTGTGGAGAGGGATTAGAAAATAGCTGCTGGTAAGAGACTGCAAATATGGCTCTAAGGTTCTCAGCCATCAGTTACACAAGACAGTGGTTCTCAAATTTTGGCTTGCGTGTGAAATCACCAGGAAAACTTATCAAAACACAGATTGCTGGGTTTCACCTCCAGAGTTTCTAACTTTGTAGTTCTCAGGGTGGGGCCTGTTTATTTGCATTTCTAACAAGTTCCCAGGTGATACTGATGCTACTGGTTAGGGCCCACACTCTTGAGAATCACTTATGTGATATGAAAACAATCCAGTTCAAGAAAAGCATGGCTTTTTCTGAGATTGAGGTCGAAGTGATATTTCTGTGGCTCTTCATTAAAGAAACAGGAATTTTGTGATGTGATGGATACTTCAAAAATGCTCCCTATATTTTTCACTCCCTGGTAAACCAGATCTAGTGAACTCTTGGATACCTATGCTCAAATCACCCAGGGTGCTTGTGGGGGGCGGGGGAACTTTTTAATGGGAGAAAGACAAAATGGATAAACTTTTTACCTATGACTCAAGCACAAATTCTGTTTGTATATATGAGAACTGAGAAATGAATAACCAGAATTCTCTATAAGTTTCTAAGTACAGAGATTTCTTTATATATATATATATATATATATATATATATATATATATATACACACACACACACACACACACACACACACACACACACACACACTCTTATCACTCTTATGCTGGGAAACAAGATGGATTTCTTTGTTATTAATTAATTGGGTTAGATCAATTTTAAGAGGATACAATTTGACTTGTGGGTGTATTTAGATCTATGTAATAGTGATTCCTGTTGTCACAGAGTTCTCTGTTCTCCCTCATAATTTCCTGTCCCAAAACTTTATTGATACTGTTTTATATTTCAAGGGGAGATTACTATTCAGAAAGACCTCTGCAGAGACCAGGTAGAATAAATGCAAACTATGTAATGGTAGGTTCTATAAACAGTAGAAATTCCAATTGAATCTCTTAAGTGGAATTCTTTGATAAAGCAAATCCTTGTCGTGATTAAATTTAACGGCTCTCTAGAAGTGGACAATCATGGAGGCTGTTCAGATTTAGGTGCCTTTATATACCCAAATCACTGTACTTGCCACCCACACATACCTAACATGGCATGCTGTGGTCAATGTGAAGTTTTACAATTATAACAGATTGAGGCAGATTTGCAGCAAACAAAATGTTTAGGCTTCCTGAATATTGAGGTACAAATTATGAAGTAGATGAATTTATCTCAGTATATTTCTACCTCTCTTCTCAGTAATCTTTCTTTTAATAGAATTTTCTCACATATTCCTGATCATGTATTTCATTCCCACAGGGTTTACTTTCAGCCTTCTACATGTTAATGCCCATTGAGATGTTTCAAATCAATAAAAACCATACACTTCTGTATGACCCCACAATTCCACTCCTAGGTATCCCAAGATAAGTGAAAACATATATTCACATGAAGACTTGTATGAAAATGTACATGGAAGCATTACTCATAAAAAAAAAACTGCAAACAACCTAAATATCCATCAGTCAGCAAGTGTGTGTACAAAATACGGCTTATCTATATAATGGAATATGATTCTGCAATAAAAAGAAATAAACTATTTTTTAATCCAGTTCGTTGGTTATCAATTTTACTTTTTTATGAGACATAAATATTAACATTCTGTGGCTATTTAGTTAGCAACATGAAACCCTTTCATGATCTGTAATTTGTTGTAGGAATTGTCACAAATAAAAATGGTAATGCTTGTAAATTATAAATTGCATATTATCAGAGACACAAATGATTAAATAAATTTTTATTATTCCCCTCTCGCTTTCACTGTAAAATTGGAATAGTGAAAGATTTGGTTTTCCTACATATTGACACTAAATTTTTAAGAGTTTCATACTGGTCACTAATCCCAAATAAGAACAAAATATTGACACATATTGCAATAAGGATGAATCTCAAATACATTCAATGAAAGATATTAGATATACCCTATGACCCTCTGAAATGAAATTTCTAGAAAAGGTAAAACGAGGAAAGCACATCAGAATGACTGTTAAGGAGCACAAGAGAAAATTTGGGCATGATGAAAATTTTCTAAAATGATGTGGTGTGATGATGGTTGTGCGATTGTATAAATTTATTAAAACTCAGACTGTACACTTAAAATAGGTGAATTCATGGTATGTAAATCATATCTCAAGAAAACTGAAAACTGGGTAAAAAAGTAGTAAGCCCTGGGCTAGGTGCCGTTGGGGGATAGAGATGAGCAAGACATTTCTGGTACCAGGGATAGTGGTGTAGGAGAATGTCACCTGCACTGGGAGGTGGAGGGAGTGGGTGGGGGGAAGCCTGCTCTTGCTGCCACTGCTACCTCTCCACTGGGCATCAGTCTCTGCCCTGCAGTGTTTTACCTGGACTAGGGTTTTGGGAGATGCAGTGATGAATAGAACTCAGCACCTGTCCTAAAAGAACTTAATGAGAGAGTTAAGGTAAGGACACAAATAACCAGGAAACCTGAATTTCTCTGGCTCCTACACATACTTGCTCAAATAAGATCTTTAGCTTCTTACAAAGTCCTCCATCTCAAGCACTTCTGGCAGCTTATAAGGATGGGGTGTGTGTGTCTTACCTGTAGTTTGGGACTAAGGCTGTGCTAGAGTCAGTGGCAATTGTTTAACTTTTCAAGGTCTTTCCTAGGGTCTTCCTTACACTCATGAACAAGTATATTCCCACTGGCACTGTTGCTGCTCCACTAGGTGCCCCATAATCTGCCCTACAGTCTCCACATCACTCTACCAGGCCTAGTAGTCTTTCCCAGTGTTCCACCAAGCACAGTAGTCAATCTCTAGTGATCACCACTCGTCTGTGGGCACTGACAGTATGCAGGGGATGACAAGCCTGCAAATTAAAAATAAAGTCTCATTTAAAAAAATAAAAATAAGGTCTCCTTAAATCTTAAAAGTTTTCAGCACAAGAAAAAATTTTTTGTAACAATCTATGGTGACAAATGTTAACTAGACTTATTGTGGTGATCATTTTGCAATATATACAAATATTGAATCATTGTGCTGTACACCTGAAATTAATATAATGTTGTATGCCAATTATACCTCAATTAAAAAAATAAGGTCTCTTATCCTTCAATATCAAATTATAATGGCATCGAAGCCCCAATACACACCTACTTATTTCTAGAAAGAGTTCTAATAGTTCCTCACCTTATGTAGACTCAAGAATCTATAGAGTTGCTTCCAGTTATGCATGAATCATTTCTCTATTTTATTTGTTTGATCCATGCTGCTAGGTTACTGGGAAGTTAAAGTTACCTCTTGAAATGGACTTCAGAACTGCTAACATCAAGATGGTTCCACTTGCTGCTCTCAGTTGACTGATTCAAATATCCCCACGTACAAACCTGAGGAAGCTGTTGAACCCAGGTAGCTGGTTAGAGTCCATGCTCCTAATCACAACCCCTATCAAACACAGGTGGCTCCAATCAAGATGCCAGCTTAACTGGTTCCAGGATAGAATGCTGAATAGATCCATCTGCATCAAGATGGTCTCTTAAGGCATCATCTTTACTCTGTCAGACTCAGGTCATAAGCATCCTACAGAAAGATGGCCTGGGCGCCTAAGAGTTTTAACTTTTTAGTGGATTAGATGCAGCTCTTTCCTTTGAGGAACAACCATGGGATGCCCAGGATGACTGTACGTCCTGAACCAGACCCCTCCAGTGACCTGGACTCTGATTCTTAGTATGGATCACTCATCCTTCTTTGGAGAGTTTTTTCTCAGGGCATCCTCTTCTTATTCCTTCTCTGCAATTTAGCCTCATTTGGGACCATCTCAAGCCATTAGACATCATTTATGCCTTTAAACTGCAGTGGGCTGTGTTAGGAAGAGGGGGTCAGGATCTCCTTCCCTTTGCTGCCAGGAGAATCCTTTCAGGACACAAATAAGTCCTTGGACAGGACAGAGGCATGCATTCAGGGAGGGTGGGCTGTGGCAGATTCAGATAACAGCCATCGTATTGTATTCCAACTCACTGCTTCCTACTGCTCTGTCATACTTTGTTATTCCCTCCCCTCAAAAGGATTTACCTCCTCCAAGGCCCCCCATTTCACCACCATTCTTCCAATTTACTAGGCTGCTTAGTGTGTCTGAACCCCAGCAAAAGCTACAGCCTAGGTTCAAGCTAGAATCCATGCCACAAGCAAGGTAGAAACTAAATTATATTATGTTTATGATTCAGAGGGAAGAGAGATCATCACATTTAATTGGAGAAGGGTTGAGGGATCAGAAAAGGATTCATGGGAGGGCCAATTTTTTCAGGGGGACTCTGAAGGATTTCAGTAGATAAACATGGGGTGTAGAGAAGAAGTCATAAATAAAAATAAACAGCAAAGAGACAGGTATGGGAGTGTTTGGGGCCATGTTCAGGGAATAAACTTAGTTGGAGTGTGGGTGTGAATAAGGACGCAAAGTGAAGTAAGCCTGGCAAGGTAGGTTGACGTTAACTTGTGGGAAACATGTATATGCTATGGGCTGAGATTGCACCTAATTCAACAGGCAATAAGTTCTTTCACATTTTTGAGCAGAAGAGTGACACATGCAGATGCTCTCTCCATAATCTCAGGCTAGAAAACTAGGGGACATTCTCATATATTTTATTTGACAGTTTAGGGATACAGCACTTACACTACACATTGGTCTGTACACTTGAGTGAATTAAATTTGGTGTCTGGATTATCTTGGCTCCTTCAAAAACATACAAGGCACACTTTGTTTCTCAAGAAGTGCACTAAACCACACCTAAGGGGTATAATATGGCAGATGGGCTGTGTCCCTGGAACCATTTCTGAACACCTTGATCTGCTCATACCTCAGCCTATCTTTGACCACACTGTGTCCAATACTTATTTAGCTTTAAGATACAGTCTTATTTTGCGTTTCCAGTTCCCATTTTCTGAGTCCACCCAGTATAAGCAGTGCTGGTTAGATTGTAGTGAAGGGCTGAAAATGGGTAGGAGCTTCAAAAGGGGGTTCCTAGGCCCATGCCAATTTTTTAAAAGCCTGTTTTCTGAACCTTTGCTGAGGTAGAGAACCCACATGGTTGTGGATGGAAGTGCTCTGTCTAAAATAAAAATAGTTAGCTGCGGTACATATATACAATGGAATACTACTCAGCTATAAGAAGAGATGAAATACTGCCATTTGTGACAACATGGATGGACCTCGAGATAATCATGCTAAGCGAAATAAGCCAGACAGAAAAAGTTGAGAACCATATGATTTCACTCAAATGTAGGATATAAACCTAAAAGCAACAAATGAACAGGACAAACAGATTCATGGACATGAACAATAGACTAGTGGTAACGAGAGGGTAGGGGAGGGGAGAGGAAGGAGGGAAGAGGTAGGCAGGGTAAAAAGGGTCAAAATGAGGTGACAGAAAGAAATCTAACTGTGGGAGGTGAACACACAATGTAAATATATATATGCCTTACTGTTAAAATGTATGACTGAAACTTAACAGATTTCGTTGACCAATGTCACCATAAAAATAATAATGATAACAAAATAAAAATAGTTGTTAGCTTCAAATATGAATCACAGAGTATGCATTTCTTTTGTCCTCTCATTTGATCACATCCAGGCTCACAATTAGGTGGAATAGGTGCTGCCTCAATGGCTTGATCTGAGGTAGAATAACAGCTATGTTGCACTGAGCACCTACTGTGTGCTGGGTGCTATATTATATCTTCATGTGTGTTATCTCATTTAATTTGAAGACAGCTCTGAGAAGTAGATGGTAAGCTTTTGCATTTTAGAGGAGAAGAAACTAAGGTTCAGAAGGTAAAGAAATTTGCTTAAGTTCACACACATTTGTAAGTGAAAGAGCTAGAATTCAAATCCAGAGCTTTCTAGTAGCAAGGTCTATTTCCTTTTTTTTTTCCACTAACAAGGCCAGACAGAAAATGAGAAAGCATAGAATGAGATGGAAGCAGGACAAAATCAGATGCAAGGACTTCAGGCTGCTAACTGCTGAGTCTGTGCTGGAGCATCCCTTTTCTGGGAAGGTCCCTGGTGCACAGTCTAGGTGAAGCTATGGCTGTTTAAAAGACCTATTCTCTAGGAGCCTGGCCTTTCTGATTAATGACCTGGATGATCTTTAAAGGAGATTCCTTTGGCCTGCCTTGGGACCCTCCAGGCCCTTGTGGGCAGCTCTGGTTAGCTGGATCTGGTCTGGTTTCTATGATCAGGCTCATATGTGGTGGGGAGGAAGGGTGAGTAATGAAGCTAAACAACTAGAGCTTCTTAACTGACTCTAGGAGGAAGAGGAGGTATATAAGTTAGAGAAGATGGGATAAATGAAATGCGGAGTGCGTAGATTGATGATTTCGAAGTGTTTCAGGGATTCTTCCAGATTCTCACAGTAACATTCAAACCTACAATTCACCCACCTTCTCTTACCACCGAGAGACAAGAGAACTCCTCATCAAGGGAGGGAAATGAGGGGTACTTTGTAAATTATCAAGAGAAAGACTCAGGCAAGCCCAAGTTTAGAAAAGATAGGAAAAGGTAGGGTTGAAGGCATTTAAGTTAAATGCAAAGGTAGAGCTACAAAAGTAAGAAGGTGGCTTGAAGCTGATTCTAGAATGCTGGCCTGGAGCTCCTTGTATACCCTTCTGCCTCAAGCCGAGGCTGATTTTATGAACTGGGCATTGGGACTGAATGCACAGGTGGAAGGGATTTCCACTGTCCCAGGTATGAGGACAGGAAGACATCGTAGTCTAAGAATATGAAAAGATCTGCACTGCCCCTCTCATAGGCCATATAAAGTATTTTAGAGTCTGGTACAAAAGAAGAATGACTCTCCTGGCAGTGCTCCCTGCAGAACATCTCTCTTTCTGAAGATAGACTTTCAGGCTCTAGGGACCATGTCTGTGGCATTTTTACTACTGAATGTTATTTGGGTATCTAAAACACATTTCTAGTAGAACTGCAGAGGACTTGAATAAGAAAACATCATGTACCATGAGACAATATAAATATCAATCCTAGAAAAATAAACATGTAGATGAGCAAAGAGTTGTGAGTAATAAAGATAGTTTGAAGCTACAGAGAGCACACAGATAATAACAAGAAGTGGACCATGGACTCCTGACAAGCAAAACAAACTGCTATGACATTGTGAATTGGTAATTATGCTTCAATTCACATTTTCTTTCTTTTGTTACTCTGCGATGCTATTTCGCAGTTTTGACATTATGCACTTTCCAGCAGAGTACTGAGGTAGGTAAATAGCTCTCTGCACCACCTAGTGTCGAAGGGAGAGCACTGGCCCCTTTCCATCCTCAGGGGAAAGCACTGGTGCCTCGGTCCCCACAAGAGCGGGTTAGGAAGGGCTGGGACTCATCTGAGAGTCCCCCTCACACCTGGCTTTTATTACTCCCAAGCCGACCTCACACAGGAGATGGCATCCCAGGGCAGTTTGTTAGATGAACCAAAGTTTCATTCTTCCTTCCTGTTTAGGATTCAAGTAAGCCTGACAGACCCTCAGAGGACTGGCCAGGCCTGCTCCTTGAAGCAGTATGAGGCCAGGGAGAACGTTCTGTGTTCCAGACTGCTTGTCAGGATGGTTGTGTGGACTCAGATGCTATTTTGAGTCTTATAGCCCTTAGCTAACCCAGGGTCCATGGTGAACATAAGGTTGGGAAACAAACATCTCCAGATTAACCTGAGGCTGGTTAACAGAGGAAGGATGGGGAAAAAAGGCTGCCAAAAAAGACTCCCCTCCACCTCCAATTTTCCTGTCTTTTAGAGTATATAACCAGCTTGCCTTCGTACAAGGGTAATGAAACAAACTGTTTTATAGATTTCTCTCTCACACACGCCACATGTTTGGGTGCATATCAATATGCAAAGTTACTTACATAATCTCAAAAATGATCTCTTAGAAGATTTTGAAAAGATTGTATGATTACAACAACCATGATTATGGAAGGGCAATAAGTTGGTGAGCATGAAACAATAATTTGCTAATATAGCTTTTCTAGAGTCCTGTAGAGTCAAGATTCTACTTCTCACAGGTCTGGGCTCTTGGAGATGTCTGTCTCACTTCATTATTTAGCTCCCTTATAAATAAAAAACAAATGCCTTAGGGCCTTTACAGGGCTAGAGTGAGGGATTTAGATAACACTTTACTCTTTCTGCTGAATCTACTATGGACAGGAGAACACTAGCTTTCTGGGTTTCTAAACTGAATAAGCTAAGACTAATTCTTGAATCTTTGGCAGTGACTCAGTATAGTAAAAAGATGAAAGATTTGTGATCATGGCTTTCAGGAGCAAAAAAGCAGAAACCAGAAAACAAGGATTCAAACTTTTCCTAAATTAATTGATCTTCTTTACCCTAGAATCAATATACTCTGCACACCCTCCTCCACTCCATTTTCTTCTCTCTGCCCTGTTAATTCTAGACTGCAAGCTCTCCAGACCTTGCCTTTCTCTTGGATAGACTAAGATTGGACAGCTGCATTTGTGCCTTTACAGAGGTTGGTAACAAAAACAAACAAACAAACAAACAAACACCATCAGCTTTTCCATTTTCCTAAAGCCTAATCTATTTTCAATAGATATAATTGGGCACTGATTATTAGGGGGCAGATTGAGTCATCTTCCCCCTTGTTTGATGAGTGGGAAGACAGCCCAAAGGTAAAATTAGAGGGAGCTCTGGTCCAGAGAAAGCAGGTAGCAGTGGAGAAAATGTTGCTGTTTTGTGAGGTCCAGAACCTCATCCACAGGCCTTTTCTGTCATGTGCCTATGGCCTCTGCAGACCTCTCCTCTCTAAGAGACTGAGATTGAACCGTTGACTTAGGGTCTCTACAGAGGCTAGAACTGCAGATACCATCAGCTTTTCTGTTTTTCCAGAGCCTGACTTATTTCCAATAGAAGCGACGGTGCACTGATCAAGTGGGATGGATCAAGAGACCTCGTCCTCTTGTTGGGTGGCCAAGAGGAAGCCCAGAGGGATACTTGGTTGGATGGCCCAGACAAGAAGATTTACTATCAGTTAAGAAAATGATGGGAACAGCAGAGACAAATTTGTTGCCCTGTCCACATTAGCTCCCCTTTTATAGGTGTTACCCCGTGAAAGGGAGCCTTAGTGTGAAGACCCAGACAGGAAGCTCTGATACTGGTCCTCCAGAGTATGGTAGAAACAGTGGAAGAACACATTTTAGCCTTGGATCAGCAGGTGTGGAAGATCTCTTTTCTGGGATACAGCAGCTGTATTCCTGCCTGTACAGAGGCAGGTGCCTAGAATTACTCATAGCATTTCTATCATCCTTGAGCTTTAACTATGTGGAAGAGATAAGTGTGGGTGGTGATTTGTGGTAGAATGATTTGCATCAATAGTGATCATTACCTCATGTGGTGGGCTGTAAGACAGGTCGGAGGATGGTTTACCAGAGACCAGCCCTGTTTAGGAACCTCTGAAAGGATTCTGTGGAATGGTAGGAACAAGAATAGAAAAATTGTTGCCTTGTCCCCACTAGCACTTCCTTTGTGAGACTTTTCTAATGTGCTAATAGACCCGTTCACTCTACATCTGCCTGTCTTTCTCCTTTAACCAACACTTCTGGGTTTTCATATTATGGAGGCAGGGGCCCGGAGTACCTAATGCCTTTTTCACTCTTCTGCTTTATCTTTGTTGGAGAGAAAAGTGTGCTTTGTTTCATAAGGGAAATGGATTAGTTAGTAGATGAGTTCTTCTAGGGCTTTAAAAAGAGCCCAAAGGAGGAAAGAGCCCAGGGATAATTGAGTACCTCAGGACTGAATCAGCCATGGTAGAATTGAAGTATAGACAGGTAGAGAAAGTTTGATTGATTTGTGGTGCACAGAGTCTTTTAAAAGTGCATTTCTAATCAAACAGCATAAACTACACCTGTTTCTGATACTAGCCATGTTTAATGGTGGCTGTGCTGCTCCTCATTCATTGTACTTCCCTTCACTCTCACCCCTAGCCCATTTTATGTGTCTCTAAAACTAAAACCAGTCAAAAGTGAATGAGCCAGTGCTCAGAAGAAACATATTCTCTGGTTTCTGGGGAAAGGTTCTGGCCTAGCCTCCACTTCCCTTGCACTGCCATCCTCTCCAATGCCCTGACTCCATCCTTTCTGCCAGGTAGTTTCAACTATTTCAATACTCCTACTGAAAGGAGATGTGGCCTGGGGGCTTAGGCCCAGGCTTCCCATCCTTAACCCTACCCCATACCCACTCCTCCCTTCTTCCATGCTAAGACACTGGGGAACAGGAAGGGAATCATTCACTGGAGAGGCCACAGAGTTAGGCTTAGGGACTAGTTTTGGGGCCCTTCTGCCCCCAAGTCTGCCTCATGGCCCCACCATCTGCGAGAGTTATTCAGCATCTTCTTTTCGGGGTGCAGCCCCTCAGCAACTAACTATTCACTATACATGATGAAAGAGTTGCCACCTCTCACCCCATTGGCTGTCCTCTCCCTCCCCTTCTGCTAAGTCTCCCTCTTCCCTCCTTCCAGCAGTCTTTTCTCCCTCTCTTCCTCTCCCCTTTCCTCCTCCTTCCTCCCTTCCTTCTACTCTCCTTCCTCACCTTCTCTTCAGGTCAGTGAGGTTGACTCTTTCAGAAGAGCAGATTGTGGCTCAGAATTAGGTGTTCTGGTGCTTTGCCAGGGGACTAGCAGATATGCCTCTAGGAGAAGAGCGCACTTTGCCTGGTAAGAGTGACATGTGCAGTCAGCCTTAGTTCCTATTGAATGTGGCTGGTAGTCTGGTCACATTACCCCAGAGCTGCACCTCCCACAGGTGGGTTGGGCCTCTGTGCTTTAAAGGGGGCCTTCTCTGATTGCCTTCTTCAGAATATTTTCTGTTTCTAGATTTGCTAAAAAAGTGGGGAGAGGGGCATTGGTGGGCCTGGTATGTGCTGACTTCCTGGGTGTGCTTTAGCTGTTCTGAGCTGTGAGGGTCTGAAGAGCACCATGACAGACACACAATGGGATCGGGTAGGGCCAGAGACAATCAGGAGCAGATGATACTTGAAAGTGTTTGGTGTAAATACCTGTACTTTTTTTTTTTAACTTCAGTTCTGGCACAAAGGCCAGACCAGCAGGCAAAGAATGACCACAAGAGGCAATTGGTATGGGTGGTGGAGTCAATATCTGTGCCAAAAGAAGCGGGAGGCTCTGGCAGGTGGGGGAAGAGAGCATTTCAGCAACAAAGAATCTGGGGAGATACAAGAGAAATCCACATAGACTTACAGGAAACTGTTAGCAGGTATCAAAGTCTGAAAGTCAGATTATAGTCCCTAGAAGAGAAGTCAGCAAGAACAAGCCTGGTGTTGTGGAATCACAAACAGGATGTCCAGATCATGATGAAGAGTTCAGGCTGGTCACAGTTCATTTCTTGCTCTTGGATTACTAACCAAATAAGCACAATGACCCAAAAAATTTGGAACAACTCCCTTAACTGCTGGCAAACAGTTGCCCTTGACTGCTGCCAAACTACACTCTGCTGCTTGCATAGGATCTTACCTAGCCTAAATTGTAAAAGGACAGCAGAGCATGAAGGCACGGTCACAATGATAGGCACCCCTGCTTAGAGTGAAGTAGCATTGTTACACCTAAGTTAGTCCCCTCCTAATAATCAGTTGCTGTTTCTGCAGGATGCTCCACCAAGGCAAACTGCTTATGGAAAAGGCTACCGAACAGTGGTATTCTGAGGCCCACATCTCCTTTTGGGAGTGCCTACAGAATACATGTCAAAGCCATAAGAGCTTATGCCATAGTTGCTGCTTCTGCCTGTCACAAAGACCCAGAACCTCTGAGGTCTACTGAGATCCATCCTTAGAGCACTGTGGTAAAATATTTTATGCAATCCAGCCCTGAATGCCTAAATTCCTCACCTCTGAAGGGGTCAGGGGACACCAGTGCATTTCTGCAAAGAAAAACTGACTATCAAGGAACTTGGGTATTATTAAGCATTCTAGCATTCCAGCATGCTAAGACTCTGGATAATTCTAAGACAAAATCACACACCCTAGTTGCCACTGCAAAATTGAAAGTCAAATATCTTAAAAGTTCTTATATGTGCTGCCACCCTTTGAAGATTTAAGTGAGTGAAAAGGAGGTAGAATTTATGACCTCTGAGTTGGTCTATCAATAGTTCTGACATTTCTTCCTTAAATATGTGCCACTAGGTCTGTACAAGCTTGCATCTTGATTATTGAAAAATAGTTGGTTCATAGTGTGTAAAAATACTAAAGAATTGGTTAAAAAAGCTTGTAAAATCATAGAGTTAGCAAGGTTACAAGATCAACATGCAAGATTCCATTACATTTCTATATAGTAGCAACAAACATGTAGAATGCAAATTAAAAATATAATGTACATTTTAATCACTCCAAAGGAAATGTAATACATATAAATATAACAAAATATGTATAGGATCTCTATGCTGAAAATTATAAAGTGTTGATGAAAAAAATAAAAAATTTAAATAAATGAAGAGATATACCTTGTTTAGGGATTGGAAGACACAACATAGTAAAGATGTTAATTTTTCTCAAATTGATCTATAGTTTTAATGCATTTTCTATCAAAGTCCAGGCAAGATGTTTTATAGCTATAAATAAGATTATTCCAAAATATATATGGAAAAGCAAAATAACTAGAATAGTTAAATCAGTTTTGAAAAAGAATAAAGTGAAAGGAATCACTCTACTTAATGTTAAGATTTACTGTATAGCTACAGTAACCAAGACAGTGTGGTATTGGCAGAGAAATAGACACATAGATCAATGGAATGGAATAAGGATCCTAGAATAGATGAACACAAATCTGTTCAATTAATTTTTTATGAAGATGCAAAAGCAATCCAGTGGAGAAAGAATAACGTTTTCAATAAATGGTGGTAGAATGACTGTACATCCATACACAAAACTAAAATGATCCTCAACCTAAACCTCACACCATACTCGAATATTAATTCAAAATGGATAACAGATTTAAATAAAAATGTAAAATTTTTAAAATTTTAGAAGAAACTGTGGGAGAAAATCTTTGGTATCTAGGGCTAGGCAAAGAGTTCTTAGATATGACATTAAAGGCATGATCCATAAAAGAAAAAAATTAATAAATTGGACTTCATCAAAATTAAAACCTTTCTCTAGAAAGATCCTGTTATGAGAGTGAAAAGACCAGAGAGAGACTGGGAAAAAATAATTATAAACTGTATTAGTTTTCTAAGGCTGCAGTAACAAATTACTATAAATTTGGGGGTTTAAAACAACAGAAATTTATTCTCTCACAGTTCTGGAGACCAGAAGGCAAATATTAAGGTGTGTCGGTAGCTTTCTCTGAAGGCTATAAGCAAAGGATTCTTCCTTGCGTCTTCCTAGCTTCAGTTCTTGGTGTTCCTCAGCTTATAGCTGCATAAATCCAATTTCAGCCTCTGTTTTCACATGGCATTCTCCTTGTGTGTCTATGACTCTGTTTTCATTGACTTCTTATAAGGATACAAGTAATTGGATTAGGGTCCATCCTAATCCAGGATGACTTTATCTTAACTTGATTATATCTGCAAAGAACTTATTTCCAAATAAGATCACATTCATAGATATCAGAATTTAAGGCTTGAACAAATCTTTTGAGGGGACACAATTAAGCCCACAACATAAACCATATATTCAACAAAGGCTGTATAGACACAAAATATAAAAAAAACTCTCAAACTCATAGGTAAAAACGCAATCTGTTCAGTTATAAAATGGGCAAAAGACATTAGCAGGTATTCACCAAAGAGAAGACATGTATGGCAAATAAACACAGGAAAAAAAAAGCTCAACATAATTAGCTACCAGAGAAATGCAAATTAAAACCACAAAGCATTATCACTACACTATCAGAACACATAAAATTTTTAAAAAATGATAATACTAAATGCTGATGAGGATGTGGAGAACTTAGATCACTCATGGACTGCCACTGGGAATGTAAAGTAGTACAGATATTCTGGAAAACAGTTTGGCAATTTCTCATGAATTTAGGCATACACTTACTATGTGACCCAGCAATCATACTCCTGGGCATAAAGAAGTGGAAACTCATGTCCACATAAAAAAGTATACACCGTTATTCATGGCAGCTTAATTTGTGATAGCAAATACTGAAAATTATCCAAATGTCCTTCAGTGGGTAAACTCTGGCATATACATACAGTGGAATACAGTAATAAAAATTAAACTATACACAGAACAATTTGGATAGACTTCAATGACACTATGCTGAGTGAAAGAAAAATCAATCTCAAAATATTATATACTGTATGATTTTATTTATACAGTATTTTGAAATTACAAAACTGAGATGGTGAACAGATTAGTGGTTGTCTTGAGACGGGGATAGGGGTTAAATGCAAATTTAAAGAGGGACCACCAGTAGTTAATGGAAACAGTTCTGCATCTTGATTGTAGTGGTGGTTACACGAATCTGTAATCAGGGTAAAACAGCATAGAACTATACACATATAAGTGAATACAGTTTTAAAAATTGTGAAAACGGAATAAGGTCTTTTGTCCAGTTAACAGTATTATACCAGTGTCAATTTTCCAATTTTGATATTTTATTACAGCTATATAACATGTCATCATTAGGGACAGGTGAGTGCAGGGTATGCAGATTGTTCTACTATTTTTGCAACTTCTTGTGAGTCTATAATTATTTCAAAGTAAAAATACTTTTTAAATGCCTGAATGCCAAGTGTGTGGATTCTATTAAATTATCTTAATCACCTCTGGCAGAGTTATAAGAGGTATTATAAGTCCTGTGCAGTAATAATAAAGATTTATTGAGTACTTAGGATGTGTGAGCCACTGTACTAAGCATTTTGCATTTATTATCCCATTTGATCCTTGCTGCAGCCCAAACAAGTAGGTAGTTTTTTGTTACATGCCTTTTAGAGATCAGGAGACTGAAAATCAGAGTTTAGTAACTTGACCCAGGTCACAGAGCTATAAGTGGCAGGACTAAGGCTTGAACCTAGGTCCATATGACTCCACAGTTTGTGATCAAAAGCACATTGTCATAATGACTCCATACTTGGGCAGCTGTGAGGCCAAAATGAGGCATCATTATGTCAGTTGCCTAGCTCAGTGTTTGGAACATAAGCAACATCCAGTAACTAGCACACTATTACTGTCATCATTTTTATCATTATTTTTACTAATTGTGGCCTTAGCCTTAGCGTTGAGGGGCATCTGGTCCTTATGCTTAAGGCAGTGTGAATAGTGCTAGGAAAAATAGTCAGGTTCTTATGTTTATACATAATCATAAAAACACCTATCACACTGGGTTATTGTGAGTTTTGAGTAAAATTAAAAGCAACAGTATATGTGAACAGTGCTCTGTAAACAGTAAAGCTCCCTGCATGCTAGCTGCATTACATTTTATTCTATTACTTTACCTCTAGATTGGCAGCTAAAAGATTTTTGCCTCTCAGCCATGCCACCATCCACAAGCTCATCACCCTGCTCACTCCCTGTGTGTTTCTATGGCATCAATCACCATAGTTTCTAAATTCTCTGACAGAAATATTAGATGAAAAGCAGTTTAACAGAAGGAATTGGTGAATTCGATTCAAGGAACTGCATCCTCTTCACCTTGAAGCAGGGTTTAGCTGAGCAGCAGCAGGTCACGTATTAATCCCTTCTCCAATCATTGCTTCTATATTCCTTCTTTTTTTGCAAAACTTAAATAAGGTGACAAATTTAGAGTTATTTTTGAAACTTTCAGTAATTGATAGGCTTCCCTAAAATCATCATTCCTCCTGGGATAAAATTTCACAGTCATTCCTCTACATCAGGGGTTAGTAAAATATGACCCATGATCTAAATCTGGCTTGCCATCAGCGTTTGTATGACTCTCAAGCTAAATGTTTTTTAAAATATTTTTAATGTTTGAAAAAAACATAAAAAATAAAAGAGTAATATTTCACAGCACATGAAAATTCCAGGAAATTCACACTTCAGTGTCCATAAATAAAGTTTCATTGTTCAGGCAGAATCAAGTAGTTGTAAAGCTGAAAATATTTACTATCTGACCCTTTACAAGTAATCCTTTCTGGGCCCTGCTCTACATGATAAGAACATCGGTGATCCAATATGGAGGTCAATAAAAGCTAGCTAGGTCTCCACTTGACCTGCATTTAGCCCCACCCCTCACCTCTACACACCTGCTCTCCTCTTTGCTATCCCCATATTTTTAAATATTTCCCACACTGTGTTGCAAGCTGTTTGGAGGAAAGGATTCATTTTTTTCCTTTCATCTTTGTATCTCACAAAGTGCCTAGCACAGAGTTTTACTCATAATAGACAAATGATGAATGTTTTTAAACAACAGAGCTGAATCAAATTTCCATAGCAACGAGGTTTCTGAAGTGTTGCCATGCAGTATCCTTTTATATCCAATCTATTCCATTCAGTGCTGGAGGTCAGATGTAAAGATGCTGCAGGTAAAATAATATTTACATTCTATAAGCAGAAGGATTCATGAATCACAATTCTGTTTAAATGTCTGTGCTTTTACTCTTGGAGTAAAGAAGACCTTTCTAAATATGTCAGAAAACCCCAAAGCCATAAAAGAAAAGATTGATACACTTGACTACACAATAATAAATAATTTCTTTTCTAACAGTTGCCAGAGGGAAGAGGGTGGGGAATGAGTGGAAAAGGTAAAGGGAAATAAGAGGTACAAACTTCTAGTTATAAAATAAGCCACAAGGATGTGGTGTACAGTATGGGGAATATAGTCAATAATATTGTAATAACTTTGCACGGTGACAGATGGTTACTAGACTTAGCGTGGTGATTACATCGTAAGGTATATAAATGTCAAATTGTTATGTTGTACATCTAAAACTAATATAATATTGTATTCTAACTATACTTTAATAAAGTTTTTTTAGTTTTTTTTTTGCATGGCAAAAATCACCTAAACAAAGTAAAAAAGACAAAGGAACTGAGGGGAAGGGGATTAACATCAGGTAAAGAGCAAATTTCCCTAAATAAATAGCTTTTACAAATTTATAGAAAAAAAGACCAAGAAGGCTTATAGAAAAATAGATGAAGAAGATGAACAAGCTGTTCACAGAAGATCAAATACAAATGGATATTGACATCTAAAAAGATGTCATTAATAAAAGAAATGTAAATGACAACGTTTAATGAGGCATTTCATTGGCAAATGTATGGGGAAACAAGCACTCTCATGCATTGCTGGTAGAAATATAAATTTTCTCTGTATAAAAATATGCATGCCTAAAATAAAGAAAAGAAAAGAAAATATGCATGCCTTTTGACTAAACAGTTCTACTTCTAGGAATTTATTCTGCGGATAACAGCAAAATATTAGCGATAACCAAAATATCGATCGGTAGGTGACTGGTAAAATAAATGATGTTAAATCTATACAAAATACTATGCAGCTATAAAAATAACAAGAAAGTACTTTACATTGGGTGGTAATCACGCAATAGAATATATAGATGCCAAATTATAATGTACACCTGAAAATTATATAATTGTATTAACCTGTTACCCCAATAAACTTAATTTAAAAAAAAGGAAGTGCTTTACCTATTAGGGACAGGAAAAATGGTAGAATTTTTCATGTATATCTTTTTGTAAATTTTGAATTTATGTCATGTGATGCATTACTTATACAAAACTAAATTTAATTTTTTTAAATATGTTTATTTCTTATTTCTCAGTGATGGATACTTCAAGGTTTGTTTTATTTTCATTCCTTATACCTATGCTATACATTTCTTTCTATTGAGTAGTTAACAAAATCTATTAAAAATAAATGTTTATTTTAAAGGGTAAGGATTTTTTTTTTAATTTAGGGAAGACTAGGCTGTTGGTCATTAATGTTAGCACATAAAAACTGAGTCTTGGGTTTTGCAATGAAAATCAAAGTTTGTGGAAATATGAACATATTTTAATTTAGTCACAGGCTCTGATGGTGATGAATATAGGCAAAACCTTTCACTTATAATGAATCATTAATTTTGACAATAGAAGTGTAAATAGGACCATAAATAGAATTTCCAATTATTTGCTTATGCCAGATATATCAGATAGGGTTTAGTCATGACACATATTTATAACGAATGATATTTCTTCCTTATTTTCAGCACCCTGTTCTAAGCAGCTTAGTATTGATCATGAGAAAATGAAGGATTCTGCCTTTTCCCAAGTCTGTTTGTTTTGCTTTGTTATCCTTCTAGACAAATGTCCAACAAGTTGGGATCATTAATGGTTATTTCATACACTAACCAAATGGGAAAAATTCTTTTTTTTTTTTTTAGGCGAAGCAACCCTTGGTCGACCTCACAGATTGCAAGGAACTTGTCAGCTTACAATCCCTTATTTTTTATTTTTTACATCTACAGCATCTGGTCTTCTTAGGTGGTCTCCCATCCAAGTACTAACCAGGCCCAACCTTACTTAGCTTCCGAGATCAGATGAGATCGGGCTTGTTCAGGGTAGCATGGCTGTAGACAGGAAAAATTCTTATTTTCTTTTTTTAATGGAATCATTTTTCTTTATTTGACATTTGTTTCTTCAGGCTGCTATAACAAAATACCCTAGACGAATTCTTTACTTTCTGAATGTATTGTTTCTAAGGATGATTTAGTTTGAAGCACATTCATATGCATATAAAATTAACTGTTATAATAGAAGTTAATTTTACTTACACTAACTATAAGGTCTGAACTTCCTCAAGGTCCAATGTAAGTCTCCAGTATCCAAATAATATACTATATGATTTTAAAATTCTAGGACTAGACAATGTTTTCCAATGACACTAATGATAACACTCTATTGTAAGTGTTATTGACTGTTTGCTGGTTTGTCACCCTCAGTAGCTTGTGAGCTCTATGAGAGTAAGGATAGTGCATTTTTGTATCCTTTCAGCTTTGTCCTCTGGGTACCCATAATCGTTGTCACAGAATAGACATTTGGTTGGTTGTCACATGAATAAATAGGTACCTCTTCACTGCTGTTTTCTGCCACACTTTTAAAAGCAAGAATAGAGACTTTATTATGTAGGTTTTGGGGTAGAAGTAATAGGCAGAGGGCAAGCAGGACTCCCCAGTAGTGCTTTACTATCCTCACGAGCCACTGACCAAACTATACCCTAAGTTGTATGGTTGACAACTACTGGCACTGAGAAAGAATCAAGTATAAGAATCCAAAAGAATAAATAAGCACTAAGCGTGAACCACTGCACTCTTGGCTTCCACACTAATCTGTGCTTTGTTAACTTTGTTTTGGTCTTTGATGCTTGATTCATTTACTAACATGGATAAAGCAGATCCAGACAACATCCAAAACAAAGCTTATAATTCAGATGAATTCGTTTATGAGTTAAACTTCTGCTCATTAGTTTAATGGAAATTAAATGCTTAAAATTCATTTGAGTGCATGTTCCTAACTAGATTTATTGCTTTTATTAATTTTTGTCTCTAAGTCTCTTGCTACTCTATAAGCCAGGAGCTGGCAAACTATGACCCATGATGGACTGGTCACCTGTTTTTGTAAATAAAGTTTTATAGGAACACAGACATATTCATTTGTTTATATCTGTGGCCGCTTTCACGGCAGTGTTGAGTAATTGTGATAGAAACTTTGTGGCCCACGAGCCAAAAATATTTACTATCTGGCCTTAATAGAAAAACTTCGTTGACTCCTGCTATTTCTGCATGATCATATGACAAAGGATCTAAAAGAGGGTACTCAGCAAAAAACTGAACTCTATTTAACTGAAATATTTAACCGAATTCTAATATGTGCAATACAGTAGGAATTAAAAGATGACAAAGACCCTAAATAGTGTTTATACCAGACACACTTTTAGCACCAAGAAAAGTACATATTCTCATTCCAGATGACAAGGTAAACAATGCTGCATTTGAAATCTAAATGTTACAGTGAAAAGCCATCAGACATAGGATGAGATCTGAGGCAGACTAATCTGCTCTACCTTTCACAGAAGCAATGATATATTTTATAGACACTTGGATAATGTCATTCATTCCAGCTGAGAAATACATCAACCAACCAATGTACTTGGAAACATCTTTTACTAAAAGTAGGAAGACTCTTAACCCCACAACTAATAATAATAGTACTTAATACATATAGCATTTATTAAATGCCAGGTACATATATTAAATTGTCTAATGCTCATATAAACTCTATGAGTTAGGGGCTACCATTCATTATCTCAAATTTACACATGAAGAAACTGAGGTACAGAGAAGTGAAGCAACCTACACAAACCATACAGCTAGTAAGTGGGAGAAGGGATTTGAACCTATGTAGTTTGGCTTTGGAGTCTGGGCACTTAACCATTCATACTGCCTTAATCTGAATCTATGACTTTGGACAACTGACTAAATCTCCCTGAACCCAGTTTCTTTATCTATAAAATGAATGTGTTGATTTTGATCTCTCAGGTTCTATAGCTATAATGTTCCAGGATACTTGGTTTTAATAGACATTTACATATACCTAACACTGTGGGCATTACGGAAAATATATTAAGCACATTGTTAATTCATTCAACAAATAATTAATGAGTATCTGCTATGTACAAAACTGTGTTCCTGGCACTTGAGATACAGCAGGGAACAAAACAGATGGAAATGCCTGCCCTCTTAGGGCTTGCATTTTGGGAGAATACAATAATAAAAATGACAAATATTTGTAGAGCAATTACAACATATCATACACTGTGCTATGTAATTGACATGGGTTGTCTCTTTTAATCTTCACAGCAGTCATGAGCCCTGTTGTACAGATGAGAAAACTGAGACTTGGAAAAGTGAGGTACTTGTCAAAGGTCACAGCTAATAAGTGACAGAGCCTGTATCTGTTTGCAGAGTTCATGTGCTAACTCAAGTTACAGTACTTTCCTTATAAGGACTTTATAATTGATTAACTGGTTAACATACAGTTATAGTGAACTAGCTTAAAAATAATCTCTTGGTATTTTAACAATTTTCAAAAGTAAAGCATGAATAATGGTAAGAGCCTATTCTGCAAATTCACATGAGAAACTCTGAGCTAACAGGCCAGAACATAAAGATTCCTATCTATATGATGACCTCTGGGCCTCTTGAGAGGAATCACAAAAGGGACTTAGAGATTAACAGTCTCCCATACTAGAATTAAAAGTCTGAGATAAAGTAGGAAGGCAGAGAGTGACCCAACCTTTGGCTATGGAGTGGGTGCATGGTTCAGGATGACAGAACTCACTCTAAGGAAGAAGACAGCAAAGAGAATGAAAAAAAGAGAGAGGAGGGAGGAGAGAGGGTGGGAGGGAGGGAGGGAAGGAGGGAAGAAGGAAGGAAGGAAGGAAGGAAGGAAGGAAGGAAGGAAGGAAGGAAGGAAGGAAGGAAGGAAGAAAACTAGTGCCTTGGATCTTGAGTTTGAAGTCATCAAAAATACATTTGTAACCCAGAGCAGTCTCAATCAAATGCTCTCTAGCTCAGATCTTGGAAGAGCTTGCTCCTTCACAGAGTATATTGCAAAGCAGAGAACTGGGAGTCTTGCACTTTCAGTAGCAAAATTGTGCAAGGATTCAGAGCCAAATTTTGTGAGTGTCCTAAAATTTGGTCAGACAAAAGATAAATAGGGCAACTTTATGGCCTCATTACGCTCAGGGGATATGCCCACTAAATGTTTATTAAATGAATGAATGTTGAATGATGAGTTAATGAATGAATGATGGAGACAAGTCATGTATGTAAATCACTAAAAAAGCAGACAAAGCCAAAAAAAGCAGTTTTATTTACACACCATCTTTTTCCAAAAAGGATTTGACATGACTTCAAAGTCACATATATTTAGATTAGGACAAATATAAAATCAGAACATTGCTGCAGAGGACAGCAACTGAGTGATTTTGTTGTAACAACTAATCTCTTGGTTTAAAGCAGTAAGAAATAAAACTATATCTTCAAAATCCTATTTTCTTCACAGTATGCATGTGAGTTGTGGTTTTGATTGTTGCTGCCTTAGGAGCTGAGAGCCCCTGTATATTACATGGGATTCACTATGATCCACTTTTCACTTGAAGAGTGAGTGCACTGCAATGTATGATGTATGAAGAAATTAGAAATAGAGATGGTGTTCATGTGTGACTTAGAACGTTGATGAAAGTTGTCATGATGTAAGTATTCAAGTCATTATTTTTTTGCATTAGTATAAGACTGAGGAATATTCTGAATTTTAACTGGTTTTACCAATTGCTCTCTAAGAAAAATAAGGTGGCAGGTCATTAAAATTCTGTGGTTTTTTTTGTAGTAGCCATGATTGGAGTCATGAATATTTAATAATGTGGATGATTTAAAGAAATCTTTAGCGATATCTGAGACAGTATAGACAAGCAATTTTAAGTACATAAAATTATTGTACATCCTTGTTTATTAAACAACGAGTCTCAGTCTTGAAAATCATAGAAAACACGATGCTTAGATTATTATACCAGAAGAACCTGATGCTTCTTGACTGGTTGTAATTTGTGAATTGTAGAAGTTCACACATTGTTTTTTTTTGTCATGCTTTACTTAGATTATGTGTGAACTTAATATATTTTCATCAATAAAGCTGAATAAATTTGAAAAAAAAATTATTTTCTGCTTTTTCACTCTTGACAGAAGCACACAACTCTCAGCAAAAAAAAAATAATGCTCTTCAAAGAGCTTGGATACACAGGATACTAACATATATGTTATCCTTTTTCATTAATTTTTTGTTATTCCCTTCTCAGAGCTCACTAGTAAAGTACATAGGTGAGAAAACAAATGTCAAGTAGAGATGGAGAATCGAAGTGTCAAAAAGAAATAAAGATTAAGGTAAGGATGAAGTAACATTTGCCTACTGGGGTATGCTGTTAAGTGAGTCAGCTGTCCTTAAATCTAACAGCCAGAAAGTTCTAAAGATGATTTGAAGGGGCTTACTGAGTGTGTGTGTGTGTGTGTGTGTGTGTGTGTGTTTGTGTGTGTGTGTGAAAGAGAGTGAGAGAGAGAGAGAGAGAGAGAGAGAGAGAGAGAGAGAGAGAGAACATATACCTACATCAGTTAAAGGAAACATAAGAAAGAAAAATCACCAAATCCACAGGAAAGGAGGAGGGATAGGAATGGACTAGGAACTGAAGATAGAGAAGTTACTACAACTGAATGCTAAAATTGTTCTGGCCTTTCTGGCAATCAAGAAAATAATTCATGATGGGTTACATATCTCTCCTTGTCTTAAGAAAATGTGTCACTTAGAGTAAGACATCAACTCTGAGCTATTTCTCAAGGAGGATGGCTCTTTCAAACCTTCCCCATTCTCTTGCCCAGTGCCCTTTGTGAACTGTGACACACTGGCAAGTTTGGCTGTGATCTTGAGATGGAGGGCAGCTGAGAGGACTACAATGGACTTAACATGTGGAATTGTTAGCTTTATACTCCTACCCATTGAGCTGCCCAGCCATGGTCTTTGAGAAATGATAGATAAGAAATCTTCCTCCAAAAGAACCATATTTTTAAAACAAAGATTAAAACTTAAAACAGTTTAGATTATTTACCTTGACTTCTTTTTTAAAAGAAAATCCTTGAAAATTACAGTGATAGTTTATTTAACTTTTCAGTTTAGAAAAACTTTTCAGAATACAGGGAAGTAATAACTAAATTTTTCTATTTGTTAATTAACTTTTCCCATTGCCAACAGTTTAAACTTAGTCCCCTCCTCCTCAGAAAGACAAGTTACAGCTAACGCTTAAACATCCATCTCCCTCTTCTAATTGCTGTGTAGGAGTAATTCTGTGATTCTGGAAGGAAACTTCAGTGAATAAATGAACGACTCTCATTTGCTATTTGAAAGTTATAAAAATTACAAGACATCATTCCATTATATTCTCTCATTTCCTTGTCATTGGAAAAAGGTTCCAACCTTTCATCATATTAAAAAGCAATTATCAAAATGTTTTATTCCATAATAAGTTTGACTACTAGGAGAGAAAGTATTCAGAAATCAAAATAAGGGAGTCCTTTTTAGCATATAAACAGGTGAGTCAACCCTCTACATCTGAAAAAAAATTGTCAGTGAAAGATTACCCTTGAAACCATCTATTTGGAATTTGGTGTCTCTGGTCTTTCTCTACTGTCTAGTTCCCATTAAACCACTGTGATTGTGTGTTACAGACATTATCTTCTTGCTGACTCTGCAAAGTGATAGAGTTGGGTTGTGGTTCCTTCCACAGTTGGCACATAGCACTATTCACCAAGGTAATTGGGCTTTGTTAGAACGAATTTGGACAGTACTCTCACCTGCAGTCAATCAACCAGTAGTAAGTAGGCTCTGAAGCCACCACGTTAAGGGCACTCTGCTTCCAAGCCAGGGAGATATATAAAGGGTTTAAAGATATGCCACCTAACCCCTTCATAATAATCCTTAACTTTTGCACAGAACTTTACAATTTACAAAGTGTTTTCCTCTAGGTTATCACTTTTGATCCTTGCAGTAACCCAGAGGAGTCAGCCCAGCAGATCTTGCCAATCCTCATTTGATAAATGAGGAAACCAAGGCTCAGAGGGTTTATGTGCCTTGACTGACATCGTGAAGTAAGTAAAAAAAAAAAAAAAAAAAAAAAAAAAGAAAGCTAGGGCTAGAGCCCAAGTCCTGAGATGAAGAGAACAGTACTCTTTTACATCCTGTTGCTTCTCAAATATCAACAAATTCAGGGGCGCACAAGCAAGTGACAGATAATCAAACTGTGTATAGAATCATCAACCTGAGTGATAGCCAGAAAGGAGCAAACAATACAAGAGTGGGGTGAGCTGGAGCGTCACTCATGGAGGAGAATGCTAGATCATATGGCACCTTTGTGTAAATTAGAAAAAAGGTTCTCGCTTCTGATGGATGCAGTTGTGGGGATGTGCATAGTTTACAGAGCCCCAGTAGATGTGGCCAGTACCATACCAGCATGCAGGGCTTGGTAAACATGGTTTAGATTTCAATCCTTATTATCCTTCTCAGCTGGGTGCCTTGGTACCAGCTATTTCTACACAAGTGTTCATGGGGGCACTGACTAAAGTGACGAAAAGGTCTGAGACTAGGGAAAGCTAGCTAGCATCTTCCCTACTCCAAGTGTGGTCCTCAGAGCAGCAGCTTTGGCTTCACTTGGGAGCTTATTAGATATGCAGAATCTCAATGACCACATCCAGACCTATTAACTGAGAATATGCATTGAAATAACATCCCAAACTGATTTGTGTGCACATCAAGTTTGAGAAGCACTGGGCTATAACAGGAGGTAGCCCCAAAACAGGATTTCTGGGAGTTGGAGACAGGCAAATCAGTGATTATTCATGGGGTAGCAAGCAGATTTGTCTTGCTGCAGAAGAGGCACTCAGAGTAATGAAGCCCCTTCCCTCAAATAAATGGCACTCTGTTTGGAACTGAGTTTAGCATTAAGTTTTACTTTTGTTATGTTACTTCATGCGATGTGGTTTGAACCATCTCTGATGCCCTACACGTCCAAGGGTCATAGTCCCTATTCTCCAGGGCATCACTGTCTCAAGGGATAATGTTCAATCCAATGCAATAGGCAGCCCATTGAGGATGTAAACAGCACTGGCAGAGCACAGAGGAGCAGCAAATACCTCTGCCTGTGATATTCGAGTTGAGTACTGAAACAGGAGGAATTGTTCACACAGAGAAGACAAGGGTGTCTCTCCAGGTAGAGATGTCTATATCCCCACTGAGTTGTGGACCTTTTGTGGGGTTCTGGTTTAGTTTATGTCTCCCTCCCCTTCCTCTATTTCAGGGCCTAGCACAGTAGCCAATGCACAACTATTAATTAGTGCTTGTTAACTGACTGATGAACTGACAGACTGACTAAATAAATAAGTGAATGACTTTGCAAAGAGGAGTCATGCAGACTAACACAGAAGGAAGAGATCTTATAATTGCCCAGGAATGATGTAGTTAAGATATGCATTTGGGCTATGGCTGGAAAAATGAGGAAAAGATCTAAGAAATACTGTACTATGCTAAGACTTCTTATCTGAAAAAAAAATGTAACAATGAGATAGACATTTTAAAAATACACCTTTGTTGAATCTGAATACTCCTTAACAATGAGCTGAGAGAACTGCAATCAGATCCATTCTCTCCAAATGGGTTGAGTGAAGGGCACTGGGAAAGACTGCTGCCAGGTATTAGGCCTGCTTTTTCCAGCTCCCTGCGGGGTTCAATTTTGCTTTGGGTGAGAGAATGAGCATTTTCCTTTTACAGATCTCCATTGCACAGAACAAGGTAGGAGTCCCCTGAATGAAACCTGGTCATTAGTTTATCTTTTATAATCTACATAATACTTCCAGAGAGGGACAGAGGCAGGGGGCCACAGGCCTGTGAGCCAGGGACCCAAAGGGGCTCATCTGGGCCCTGTTAGTACAACAAAGCACATTGCATCCCATCAGCCTCAGAGCCTCTTTGCACTGAATATTCAGTTATGTAGCATAATTGGCTCAGAGCCTGCATATACTGTAGGTTGAGCACAGATGGCATTTCCTACAATATCAGAAATGCGTTTCAAAAATATAAGTAATTTAGACTCTGCTCCTTAGTGTAAAAGATTATCGGACATTCAGGGAAGGTTATGTAGTTCAGTGTGTTTGAAGTTAATAGTGTTAGTGAGGAATAGGAAGGAGAGGAGAGACTTCATGTAAAAAATGCAGAGATCCTGAATCAAGCCCATGGTTCCTGGAGAAGAAGAGAGGAGTAAGGATTTTGGAGGCATTTCGGAACTGGGGAACAAATTGAATGTGGGTGTGTAGACATTTGAGAGAATTAAGAATGAGTCCCAGATTTGTAGTTTGGGCAATGGCATAGTCTGGGCCAGAGAGGCTGAAGATAATGAGTTTGGATGTGAAGACATTGTGTTTGAGTGATTTAGGTGCAGCTGTCTAACAAGAGTTGGAAATATAGGGCTGGAATTCAATAGAGAGATTTGGGCTGCAGTTACAGACCTGAAATTTATAAGCATATTATTGATAACAAAAGCCAGAGAAGTAAATTTTTTCTTGTGAGAATACGCAAAGCAAGAAGAGAAGACTGAGGGAAGAACCCTGGGAAAAGTCAACAAAATCCAGGACAGAATGGTGTCAAGAAAGCTGAGGGAGGACAAAGAGTCAACATGAAGGGGTTGTCAATAGTTCAGAATGCTACAAGAAGTTGAAGAGGATAAAGACTGACTGGAAATCATCAGATTGATCAATTAGTAGGTCCTTGCTGGTGATCTTTGCTCTAGTAGTTTCAGTGGTACAGCAGAGGAAAGAGCTAGGTTGAAGGGGGAGAAAGAATGACTGCAAAATAAGAAACTGAGGACTATGAGGGGTTTGATGTTGTAAGAAAGAAAAATGAGTAGTGGCTTGAGGAGGAGACAGGTTCTGGGGAAGGAATTTTAGTATGCCAGAGCAGAGACAGATTTAAGTATGGGAGAAAGGGCTTTGATAGAGGCAGGCCCTTAAAGAGGTGATGAAAGGATGTGTCCTAGAAAGGAATAACACCTTTTTTTGAAACAGAAAGGAATTAACAAATAAACAAAAACCACAGAAAATGGTGTTTGGAAAACATTATCATTAATAGAAGTATTAATGCCCAGGAAACTAATGAAGAGGAAATATACAATCAGGCTTGGCTGTGTAAAAGAGTAACTAATTTGAATCACTCACACCAACTGTTCACCACTTATGCCTAATTAACATACAGCACCCTAACTATTGTGCATATCAATACATACTTGTTAGGTTAACTTCATTTTAAGTTTTATTTTATTTCACAACTAAACTTTCTTCAGGTCTGTGCAGTCTTTAACTTGTAGCTTATGTAATATTGTTCATTTATCTTCTTAAAAAGATTTTAGAAGGAGCATTGGCTTGGACAGGAGGAAATTCTCAGATATTAGTTTAGTTGTGTAACATTTAACTTGGCAATTAGGAATGATAGAGGAAAAATAATGTATGTGCAGGAAAAAAGGAGGGCAAATTTACGGCCTTGCTACACTCCAGAGATATGCTCACTAATGGACATGCTTGTCCCATTTAGAGAGAAGATTGTGTTTTTGAAAGAAGCTTTTTTCCTAGGCCTCTGGTAGTTACATATAATTACTATATCCTAGGAAACACAAATGCAATGAAAACTCAGCAGATATGTTCTTTGGAGGTCATCTTGTGAAATGTGGTTTGATGTACACTACAGCAAAACTTATTCTGAGATTTTTTCCCTCACACAATGACTCATAAGTTGGTCTAAGACATTAAAATCTGTATTATTTTAAAAAATATCAGAATATGCTTTTAATTATACTGTTAACATTATTAAAATAATAACTACCATTTATTGAGTGCCAACTATGTGATAGACATGTTACATTTACTATCTCAGTACTCAAAACATTTTTATTGAGTCCCTTTTAATTTTTTTCAGTAATGCTAAGAGAAAGTCTAAGGCTTCATTTGCCAGCTACCTCCCATTTCTTTGTTCCCATTCACAGCAAACGTTACTAAAGAGTTGTCTCTACTCCCTCTCTCCAGTTTTTTCTTTGAGCCATTCTAATCAAGTTCTTGTCTCCACCACTCCATAAAACCTGTTCCAGTTAAGTCATCAATAACCTCCACATTTGCAATCCATGGGTCGTTCTCAGTCATAATCTTCCCTGACTCATCAGCAATATTTAAGTGGATCAGTCCCTCCTCCTTGATGCATTTCCTTCCCTTAGTTTTCAGGACACAATGTCTTGGTTTTCTTCCAATTTCACTAATCGCTCTTTAGTCTCCTTTGCTGATTGTGCTCCTTCTCTGACTTTTTAAGGCTGTGGGGTCTCAAGATTCAATCCTTGGAAATCTTCTCTGTTTCTACTCATTCCTCAGGTGGTCTCTTCTAGTCTCATGGTCATCTCTATACTTCAGACTCTCATATTTATACCTATAGCCTAGACTTCTTTCTTGAATTTGAGACTTGTGTATCCAACATCCTGCTCAATAGCATTTGTATTAGGATATTTTTTCTTTTAACATTTTTTATTTTTCAATTACAGTTGACATTCAATACTAATTTCTACTAGGATTTCTAATAGGTATCTCAATATATACTCAACACTGCTCTTGATCTTTTCCCACAATGAAAAAATAAGAAATAAGGAAAACCTGCTTCAAACTATACTCTTTAATTTTTTTCAGTAATGCTAAGAGGAAGTCTAAGAAAGATGTCATTATTGACATCTTTCATTTTCTCAATCACCATACCCAATCTTTCATAAAACCATGATGGCATCACCTTCAAAAAATATCAATAATTTAATCATTCCTCACTCCCTCCACTACTACCTCCCCATTCCTTGATCTCACCAGGAATACATTTGCCTACAACAGGTAGCCATGTAGCTAATTCCCTTTCCTCTTTGTTCAAATGTCACCTCAATAAGAACTACCCTGACCAGCCTTTTTAATACTGCAACATGTACCCTCTCCTTAGCAACCCAATGTCCAAGTACCCTTCTCAACTTTTTCTTTATTCCATGACACTTACCACTTTCTAACACATCACAGAATTTACTTATTTATTATACTAATTGCTTATCATCTATCTCCCCTACTAGAATGTCATCTCCATGAGGGCAGGGAGTTTCATCTGTTTTGTTCACTACCATGCCCCCTAAACACCTAGAACAGTACCTTGCATGCCTTCAACAAATAAATGGGCCTTCAAATTTGTTAGATTGAATTAAAAAGCTTAAGTATTTTTCTAAAGGTTGCTTACACAGTGAGAAGCCTAGCAATCAAAATCCAATCTCTCTTATACTAAAGTCTATGCCCTTAACTACTCCATTCTACATCCTCCCATTGCAGCCTGGAGCAATAGTTCTCAGCAGGTGTGCACTGAACCCTTCTTGAGAATTAAGAAACAATATAATTTTGCAACAGCTGAACATACAAAATATTATGATGACTGGCATAAAGAATATTGAGTTGATCAGGTCATGCAATATAGAATAGACTGGAGTTTAGCTTGTGGTGGGAAAAGGCATAGGGTAACATCACATAATATTAAGGAGATGTCACAGCACAATATCACTCAAGTGCCCAAAGAGACTGAACGTTCACTTGTCTCATGTGTATATAAGTGAGGGTGCTCAGAGCAGGGAACTGTTCTACTCAAACTGTAACACAGCATGACACATGGTAATAAACATGTTGGTAAACATTGTTATGCTTCCTTGGGCCCTATGAGGCATTGTTATTGTGCAGTAGTACTATATTATTATTATTGACTTGTTTAGTTAACTTTTGAAATCCCTTCAAGCATGTTGCCAAAAATTCTAGTATTCAAAAGTGTGTCATAGATTTTTTAAAACTCATCATTGACAACCCTTGCAATCAGGTAAGTTTCACTCTTCCTCTATGTAGGCAAGGCAGGGCTGTATATTTTTAAAATTATATATATATATATATATATATATATATATATATATATATATATATATATAGAGAGAGAGAGAGAGAGAGAGAGAGAGAGAGAGAGAGGGAGAGAGTAGAAAGAAACCATAGGATAGAGTTGAATTCATTTAAGAATCAAACAACAGTAGGTCAAGGGAAGATGGCGGACTAGGTAAAAGCAGGGTTCGTCTCCTCCCAGGACCACATTGAAATTACAAGCAAATTATAAAATAATCAATGTGGGGAATCACCTGAAGTCCAGCTGATCATAATAACTACATCTGATAATATAAAGGACCTACATCTAAGCCGATCCAGCATAAGCAACAACCATCAGCAGATCGCTTTGTAGTTCTCACCGGGTAGCCTTAAGCAATCAAAAGCAGTGGCTGACCTTGGCCTATGGGGGAGCCCCTACCAAGGGGCCACAAAACCAACACATCTAGAGGCTGGCACTACACCACAACGGAGCAACTCCTGACTAGTTCCAGTAGTGATACACACAAAGGGTGGTTGCAACAAGTACACAGGCCTGATAGGGCAAATCCCACTCAGTGGGGTCAGCCCCCGAACAACAACTCTTATCCTGAGGGTGCAGCCAATTCCCACAGTTAGTCAGCCTGAATGTTAATCCTATCCACTGATCTACTAACAACAATAAAGGCTTGGTGACAACAGAAGATCACACACAACCCACACAAAGGTCACCTCCAGAGCTCCCAACACAAGGGATCAGAGAGAGTACACCACTGGATCACACAGGACACCTTCCACATTAGACCATCTGGCCAAGGCTGAGAGACAAAACAAATATTCCTGACACATAGAAATGAACACAAAGAGTCTAATAAAATGAGAAAACAAAGAAACATGCCACAAATAAACCAAGAGAAAACTCCAGAAAATAAGCTAAGTGAAATAGAGGTAAGCAACCTGCCAGAGTCAGAGTTCAAAATATAAGGATGCTCAACAAACTTATGGAGAGAGTGGATGAGCACAATGAGAGTATAAAAAAGGACATAGAAACCATAAAAACGAACTAGACAGAAATGAAGAATATGATAATGGAAATGATGACTACACTAGAAAGATTCAACAGAGATTAAATGAAGCAGAAGATCGAATCAGTGAATTGGAAGACAAGGTAGCTAAATACACCTAATCAGAACAACAAAAAGAAAAAAGAATTAAAAAAATGAAGATAGTTTAAGAGACCTCTGAGACAAAATGAAGCGTAAAAATATCCAAATCATAAGAGTACCTGAAGAGGAAGAGAGAGAGCAAAGGATTGAGAATCTATTTGAAGAAATAATGACAGAAAACTTCCCTAACTTGGCAAAAGAATTAGACATACAAGTTCAGGAAGCACAAAGGGTTCCAAACAAGAGGAATTCAAAAAGACCCACACCAAGGCACATCATAATTAAAATGCCAAAGGTCAAAGACAAAGAGAATCTTAAAAGCAGCAAGAGAAAGGAAGCTGGTTACTTACAAGGGTACCCCCATAAGAATGTCTGCTGACTTTTCAACGGAAACTTTGCAGGCCAGAAGGGAATGGCAAGAAATATTCAAAGTTATGAAAAACAAGAATCTACAACCACGGATACTCTATTCTGCAAGGCTTCAATTAAAATGGCAGGTGAGATAAAGAGCTTCCCAGACAGAAAAAAGCTTAAGGAATTCCTCACCAACAAGCTGGCATTAGAAGAAATGTTAAAAGATCTTTTGTAAAAAGAGAAGGAGTAAAAAAGAAAATAGAAATAACAAATATGAATAGTAAAATGACAGTAACAATGTACCTATCAGTAATCACTTTAAATGTAAATGGATTAAATGCTCCAATCAAAAGACAAGGGTAACTGAATGGATAAGAAAACAAGACCCATGCATATGCTGTCTACAAGAAACCCACTTCAGATCAAACGACACTCACAGACTGAAAGTAAATGGATGGAAAAAGATATTTCACACAAACAGAAATGAAAAAAAAAAAGCTGGGGTAGCAATACTTATATCAGATAAAATAGACTTTAAAACAAAGGCTATAATAAGAGATAAAAAGGGCATTACATAATAGTAAAGGGATCAATAAATTAAGAGGACATAACCCTAGTAAATATATACGCATCCAACATAGGAGCACCTACATACATAAAGCAATTATTGACTGACATAAAAGGAGAGATCAATAGTAATACACTCATAGTAGGAGACTTTAATATCCCATTGACACTAATGGACACTAATTCCAGGCAAAGAATCAACAAGGAAACAATGGGCCTAAAAGATACACTAGAACAGGTGGCCTTAATAGATATTTTCAGAGCATTTTACCCCAAAGCAGCAAAATATACATTCTTCTCAAGTGCAGATGGAACATTTTCAAGGATAGATCACGTTAGGACACAAATCAAGTCTCAATAAATTTAAGAAGATTGAAATCATAATCAACCGTCTTCACTGATCACAGTGGTATGACACTAGAAATCAACTACTTGAAAAAAAACTGGAAAATACACAAACACATGGAGGCTAAATAACATGCTACTAAACAATGAATGGATTATTAATGAGATCAAGGAAGAAATGAAAAGATACCTAGAAACGAATGAAAATGAAAATGAAAACATGACTCAAAATTTATAGGGCATAACGAATGCAGTCCTAAGAGGGAAATTCATAGTGATACAAGTTTACCTCAAGAAACAAGAAAAAGCTTAAATGAACACTCTAACCTTACAATTAAAATAACTAGAAAGGAACAGCAAACAAAGCCCAAAGTGAATAGAAGGAAGGAAGGAATAAAGATCTGAGTGGAAATAAATGAAATAGAGTCTAGAAAAACAATACAAAAGATTAATGAAACCAAGAGCTGGTTCTTTGAAAGGATACACAAAATTGACAGACTCATAGCCAGACTCATCAAGGAAAAAAGAGATAGGACTCAAATAAATAAAATCAGAAACGAAAGAGGAGAAATAACCATGGACTCCATAGAAATACAGTGGATCATAAGAAAATATTATGAGCATTTATACGCCAATAAATTGGAAAATCTGGAAGAAATGGACGCATTCCTAGAAACATACAATCTCCCAAGAATGACTCAAAAAGAAACAGAAAATCTGAACTGACTGATTACCACAAATGAAATAGAATCAGTAATCAAAAATCTCCCAAAAAACAAAAGTCCTGGACCAGATGTCTTCATAGGTGAATTTTGCCAAACATTCAAAGAAGAATTAATATCTATTCTTCTCAAACTATTCCAAAAACTTCAAGAGAAAGTTCCCTAACTCTTTTTATGAGGACTTACCTTGATTCCAAAACCAGGCAAGGACATTACGAAAAAAGAAAACTAAAGGCCGATATCTCTTACGAACATTGATGCAAAAATCCTCAACAAAATATTAACAAACTGAATTCAGCAATACATTAAAAATATCAGACACCACGATCAAGTTGGATTTATTCCTGGGATGCAAGTTTGGTTCAATATCTGCAAATCAATTAATGTGATACACCACATTAACAAATCAAAAGATAAAAAACATATGATCATATCAATAGATGCAGGAAAAGTGTGTGACAAAATCCAGCAACGATTTATGTTAAGAACTCTCAGCAAAGTGGGAATAGAGGGAACATACCTCAACATAATAAAGACCATATATGACAAACCTATAGCTAACATCATATTCAATGGGGAAAGGCTAGAAGCATTTTCCTTAAGATCAGGAACAAGACAGGATGCCCACTTTGACCACTCCTCTTCAACATTGTATTGGAAGTCTTAGCCACAGCAATAAGACAAGAAAGAGAAATAAAAGGCATCTGAATTGGAAAGGAAGAAGTAAAACTCTCATTATTTGCCAATGACATGATACTATAAATAGAGAACACTAAAGATTCCACCAAAAAAAACTGTTAGAACTGATCGATGAATTCAGTAAAGTAGCAGGTTACAAAATAAATATTCAGAAGTCAGTGGCATTTTTATACACTAATGATGAACTTTCAGAAAGAGAAATTAAGAAAACAATCCCATTTACAATTGCGTTGAAAACTATAAAATACTTACAAATCAAATTAACCAAGAAGGTAGAAGACCTGTTTTCAGAAAATTATAAGTCATTGAAAAAGAAATTGAAGAAGATACAAATAAATGGAAGCATATACCTTGTTCATGGGTAGGAAGAATCAACAGTGTTAAAAAGGCCATACTACCCAAAGCAATCTATAGATTCAATGCAATCTCTATCAAAATACCAATGGCAGTTTTCAGAGAGCTAGAACAAATAATCCTAAAATTTACATGGAGCTATAAAAAATCCTGAATAGCCATGGCAATCTTGAGAAAGAAGAACAAAGTTGGAGGTATCACATTACCTGATAGCAAACTTTACCACAAGGCTACAGTAATCAAAACAGCATGGTATGGCATAAAAACAGATACACTGATCAATGGAACAGAATAGAGAGCCCAGAAATAAATCCATGCCTATACACCCACTTAATATATGACAAAAGAAGTAAGAATATACAATGGGGTAAAGACAGTCCCTTCAATAAATGATGTTGGGAAAATTGGACAGATACATGCAAAAAAAAAAAAAAGAGAGAGAAGCTGGACCATCTTCTTACACTGTATATGAGAATGGACTCAAAATGGATTAAAGATTTAAATGTAAGACCCGAAACCATAAAACTTTTAGAAGAAAACATAGACAGTAAACTCTCTGATATTACTAACAGGAATTTCTTTTCAGATATATCTCCTCAGGCAAGGGAAACAAAAGAAAAAATAAACAAATGGGACTACATCAAACTAAAAAGTTTTTGTACAGCAAAGTAAACGATCAACAAAACAAAAAGACAACCGACTGTTTGGGAGAAGATATTTGCTAATGAAACATCTGATAAGTGGTTAATATCCAAAATTTATAAAGAACTTATACAACTCAACAACAAAAAAATCAAACAATCCAATTAAAAAATGCACGGAAGACCTCAACAGATACTTCTCCAAAGAGGAAAAAGGGATGGCTAATAGACATATGAAAAGACACTCAATGTCGCTAATCATCAGAGAAATGCAAATTAAAACCACAATGAGATATCACCTCACACCTATCAGAATGGCTATCATCAATAAAACAAAAAACAGCAAGTGTTGGCGAGGATGCAGAGAAAAGGGAACCCTCATACACTGTTGGTGGGATTGCAAATTGGTACAGCCGCTATGGAGAACAGTTATGGAGGTTCCTCAAAAAATTAAAAAAATAGATATACCTTTTGACCTAGGAATTGCACTTCTGGGGATTTATCCAAAGACAACAAAAACAATAATTCATAAAGATCTATGCACTCCAATTTTCATGGCAGCACAATTTACAATAGCCAAGATATGGAAGCAACCTAAATGCCCATCAACAGATGATAGGATAAAGAAGTTATGGTTCATATACACAATGGAACCTTACTCAGCCATTAAAAAAGTGAAATCCTACCATTTGCCAACAACATGGATGGACCTAGAGGTTATGCTGAGTGAAATAAGTCAGAAGGAGAAAGATAAATACCATATGATTTTACTTATATGTGGAATCTAAGGAACAAAAAGAACAAACTAATCAAAAACAAACCCACAAATATAGTGGACAATTTGGTGATGGACAGAGGGGAGGGAGGTTGGGTAGCTGGGAGAATGGGGTGAAGGGTTAAAGAAGTACAAATTAGTAATTGATAGTTGGTCATGGGGAGCATGGCAGAGGGAATGCAGTTAGCATTAATATGATAGCTAGGTAGAAGGCCAGGGGAGGGAGGGAGCAATTGGGGAGATTATTTCATGAATATTATAGATGTCAAACCAATGTATTTGAAACTAAATTAAATAAATAAATTCATATATAAAAAAGAATCAAACAACAATAACAAGAAAACAATTAAGATTTCTCCTGAGTGGATATGCATGGTACAGGGGAAGAAGTGTTGGACTTGGGAGACCCGATTCTAGTCTAAGCTTTGCAATTGTGTAACTTTAGCCAAATCATTTTCCTTCTCAGGGTCTCAGTTTCTTCACCCATAAAATAAGTAGCGAAGTGAGGGGCAGATCTAGATGACCTGCATGCTCTTCTCCAGCTCTGATTCTGTGTAAGCTTGTAGTCTTGGGTTAGAGATTAAGGTGTTGCTTGAAACAAAGTCATCAAGAGGTTAGAAAAGTGTTTCAATCCATTTCTATATCTCTGTATTAGTGCCTTGGTGCAGAAGGTTGAATTAATCAAACCCAATTCAGTCCCTGTCTTTCCCATACCTCAATCACATTCTCCTCCCTCACTGGCAACCATTTTTTTTTTGTTTAATGACTATATTTTTGTTTGTATGTGTTTTTACAAAATGCATATTATTATTTTCAGTGAATGTCTTTTTAATTTCTATAAATGGTATCGCTATATATTATTCTATTTCTTACTATTTTTTACCCAGCATTATGTTTTAAAAATCTATACGTGTTGCTCTATATACATCTAATCCCTTGCTTCTAATTGCTGAAAACTACTCCAGATTTTGCCTCTCCACTCTCTCAGTGATGAATGCCAGATTGCCTCCAACTCCCTGTCACCATAAATAATGCTGCAATAAGAAGCATTCCAATTTAGAAAAGAATTGTTGGTGAGGGTGCAAATAAGAAAGGGAGCTGATTCTGAGCTGTGACTAAAATGAAGAAGTGCTACCGTAAGGGTCTCTTTTTCTCCAAGTTGCTATAAAGCCTCAGGTGATGGATAGAATTAAATCCAGATGCTTCAGCTGGGGCAGTAATCAGGATTATGGCTTTTACAAGTGCAAAGTAATTATGTTAGCTGGTTTTCCTCACAGAATTCACTAGTTGTTTGAATCAATTAACCCCGTTGGTCAGAGATTTTGACATTGTGTA
This sequence comes from Eidolon dupreanum, assembly GCA_028627145.1. Classification (NCBI taxonomy): domain Eukaryota; kingdom Metazoa; phylum Chordata; class Mammalia; order Chiroptera; family Pteropodidae; genus Eidolon; species Eidolon dupreanum. Next base: position 84,404,042 of record CM053505.1, on the reverse strand, counting down.
GACCCACAACCTCTACTCTCAACTCCAGGAGATGACTACACAATCCCCCAAAATGATGCACACCATGGTCTTGGACATCAAGTGGAGCTTTAAGACTACGAATTCTTCTGTTTTCCTACCTAGTTCTTCCTCCTATTTTCCATAGCAGCTATTTTAAACCATCTCCATCTTATCACTTCTCTCCTCACTCTCAGCAGGTTATTTCACCTCCTACTTCAAAGAGAAAATAGAAGCTATCAGATGAGAGCTCCCTTACATTCCTATTACCAAATCTATAAATTTGCATACATCTACACCCACCCTTTCCTCTTTCCTTTCTGTTACAGTGGAGTGACCCACCTTCTGTCTAAGAGAAATCCTTGATCTGTGCTGTGGATCCCATCTCCTCCTTTCTTGCTCAATTGGCTAAATTGTATCCTCTCCCTCTCAATATTTCAATCTCTATTACTTCTACTAGCTATTTCCCATCACTATGTAAATGTGTTCATGTCTTTCTTGTTTTAATACCAGGTTTCTAAAATCTCCCTCAACCTCAGTCCCTTCCAGGGACCCCTATCTCCATCACCAACTCCTGCAACTTAGCAACTACATTTATTGGAAGAGCCGCATTGTCCCCCATATACACTCAACCTCTTGGATCTCACCAAAGTTTCCTTGTCACTAAATCCAGAAGACCAATTTCTCTCCTTGCTGTACTTCCATTCTCACCAGTATTTGTCACTATTGAGTACTTTGTCCATTGTGAATCTCTATTTCTTGATTTGCATGACACCTCATACTTCTGATTTTCTTCCTACCTCTCCAGACACTCCTTCAATGTGCCTTTGCAGGCTGAGCCATTTCTGTCTGCTCCTTGATGTTCCTCATATCTGGACCTACTTGCCTCCATTATTCCTCTACATACTATCTCTCGGCAATACTATTAATTCTTATAGTGGCTTTGACTGCCATCCATATGCCAAAATCTCTATTTCTACTCCTAACCACTCCCCTCTGCTCCACACCTACATATCCAACTCCCTTCTAGACATCACTACTGAATGTCCCACAGGCATCTCAAAATCAGATGTCCAAGACTGAATTTATCATCTTTCTCAACAATCCCCCTCTGATCACTATCTCAGTGAGTGAATGGCATCATCAGCTATCTAATTTCTCAAGTCAGGGAAACACAACACTGTATATATTTTTGTTATTATTAAAAATTTAAATTACAAAGGTATATATGCTTGTTACAGAAATTAAGCCAATACATAAGTATATAAAATAAAAAGTGAAAGTCTCTACCAATCACACTCCCCAGGGTTGCAGTAAATAATGTTGCCCATAAATCTCTGTATTTCCATGCTAGGGTAGAATGCTAGAAATGGGGTTTCTAGGGTAAGTATATGCACATTTAACTTTGGATGGATACTGCTAATGTACACTCAAAAAACTTGTATGGCTTTTCCCCTTCTACTTTTCATTTGAGAAACAGCAAATATAAAGTGCATAAAGTGCACTATTTTAAGTGTGCAGCTAGATAAACTTTTATATGTATATATACCTATCAACCATCATCTAGATTAAAATATATATTACTTCCAGCACCCCAGAAGTTTCCCTCTTGAATCTTCTCAGTATATATCCCTCTCCCAGAGATAACCACTATTCTAACTCCTATAATCATCAATGCCTGTTCATATAAATAAAATAAACAAACAAAATCATACATTATATACTCTTTTATTGGTCTGGCTCCTTTGACTCAACATGTTTTTTATATTCATCCAAATTGTTGTGTGCATTCATAGTTCACTTTTTACTGTTATATAGTATTCCATTGTATGAACATCCCACAATTTGTTTATCTATTCACCTGTTGATAAGTATTTTGGTTGTTTCCACTTTTGGGGGCTGCTATGAATAAAGTGGCTATGAATATTTGTATACAAATCTTTTTGTGGATACACGTTTGCATTTCTCTAAGTTATATATCTAGGAATGGAATTGCTGGGTAATGGAGCATATTTAATTTTTTATTGGAAACTACAAAACAGTTTCCAAAGAGCCTATACCTGTTTGTCCTCCCACCCACTATGTAAATTGGAACTTCCAGTAATAATGTATGAGAGTATCACACACTGTATTGTTATTGCACATTCAATTTTTTTGTTTCTCCAGACAATTGTAGGAACTGTGTTGTCCTGTTCAGTACCTCAAGCATACTGGATACTCAATAAGTATGTGTGGAATTAGATTCATAATTAAGTCCCTCATAACTGTTTACTATGCCTAAAGGTCTCTGCCACACAATTTGAACAGTTAACATATGTTATCATAGAAAAATTGTTATAGGTATGGATGTTTTATTATCCCAAGGACAGTTCCAGTTTGCTGTGGGTACAACTGTAGTTTATTCACCATCGTATCTTCTATGGCATAGGACTGGGCACAGAGGAAGTAACTATAATTACCAGCATGCTATGATTCATTAGATAACAGATTTAAAGCATGTCAAACCCTCCTAAAACCATTACTTGCTCATATTCCTGGGCTCAGATCAAAAGGAGGCAGAGAGGGATCCTCCTATAGCACACATTAACTGCACAGCCAATGGCCCCAATACTAGTAAGCATTCCCCTAACCACAAGTCCACAACTTGATTTATTTTTTACCTATACAAGACTATTTATTGCAGCATTTATTTAAAACAGCAAATGTTTGGAAACCATCATTAGGAAAACTGTTTTAAAAGTTATGTTTGGGACACGGCAAAAGCGGTAATAAGAGGAAAGTTCAAATCATTACTGGTCTTTCTCAAAAATCAAGAACGAGCCCAAATAAACAACCTCATGCTTCATCTTAAAAAACTAGAAAAGGAAAAACAAATGAAGCCTAAAGTCAGCAGAAATAATCAAAATTAGAGCAGAGATAAATGAAATTGAAAACAAAAAATCAATAGGAAAAAAAAATGCAGCAAAGAGCTTGTTCTTTGAGAAGTTAATAAAATTGACAAACCCCTGGCTAGACTCACTAAAGAAAAAAGAGAAAGGATACAAATAAAATCAGGGATGAAAGAAGGGAAATTACAACAGACACAGCAGAAATGCAAAGGATCATGCAAGAATACTATGAAAAAATATATAACACCAAATTTAATAACCTAGAAGAAATGGACTGTACTTAGAAAAATACAATTTTCCTAGGCTGAATGAAGAAGAACTGGAAAATTTAAATAGACTGATCAGTACTATGGAAATTGAGACAATCATCAAAAACCTACCAAAATAGAAGTTCAGGACCAGATGACTTCACCAGTGAATTTTACCAAACATTCAAAGAAGATTTAATACCTATTCTCCTCAAACTCTTCCAAAAAATTGAAGAGGAGGCAATACTTCCCAACTCATTTTATGAGGCCAATGTTACTCTGATACCGAAACCTGGTAAAGATAAAACACAGAAAAGAAAACTACAGACCAATATCTCTCATGAACACACATGAAAAAATCCTAAATAAGGTACTAGTGAACAAAATATAACAACATATTAAAAAGATTACACACCACGATTAAGTGGGCTTCATCCCAGGACAAAGGGATGGTTTAATATATGCAAATCGATTAATGTAATACACCATGTAAACAAATTAAAAAATAAGAATCATTGGGTCATATCAATAGATTCAGAACAAGCCTTCAACAAGATACAGGATTCATTTATAATCAAAACACTTAACAAAGAAGGAAAGTACATTAACGTAATAAAGGCCACCTATGACAAACCCTCAGCCAACATTATACTTAATGGTGAAAAACTAAAAACCTTCCCTCTAAGATCAGGGACAAGGCAAGTCTGTCCATTGTTGCCACTGTTATTCAACATAACATTGGAGGTCCTAGGAAGTGCAATCAGGCAAGAGAAAGATATAAAAGGCAGATAGGAAACAAAGAAGTCAAAGTGTCACTATTTGCAGATGACATGATTCTCTATATAGAAAACTCTAAAGACTCTGCAAGAACACTACTAGAAACAATAAGCAAATACAAGAAAGTTTCCAGGTACAAAATCAATGCTCAAAAATCTATAGCGTTCCTATACTCTAATAATGAAGTGTCAGAAAAAGAAGTGGAAAAAATAATTCCTTCTGTAATTGCAACAAAAGGAATAAAATACTTAGGAATAAATCTAATGAAACATGTGAAGGACCTATATAATGAAAACTACAAGACCCTATTAAAAGAAATTGAAGAAGATACAAAGAAATGGAAAGATATTCCATGTTCTTGGATTGGAAGAATCAACATATTTAAAATGACTTTATTTCCTAAAGCATTATATAGATTTAATGCAATCCCCATCAAAATCCCATCAGTATTTTTTAAAGAAATAGAACAAAAAAATCATCAGATTTGTATGGAAGCACAAGGGAACCCGAATCACCAAAGCCATCCTGGGAAAAAAGAAGGAGGCTGGTGGCATCACTCTGCCTGACTTCAAATTATACTACAAAGTGACAATAATCAAAATGACATGGCATTGGCAGAAAAACAGAAACATAGACTAGTGGAACAGAATTGAATATCCAGAAGTAAACCCATATTTATATGGACAAATTATTTTCGACAAAAGAGCCAAAAACATACAGTGGAGAAAGGAAAGCCTCTTCAATAAATGGTGCTGGGAAAATGGAAAGCCACCTGCAAAAGAATGAAACTAGACTGTTGTCATTCACCACACACCAACATTAACTCAAAATGGATTAAGGACCTGAATATAAGACCTGAAACAATAAACTGCATAAAAGAAAACATAGGAACGAAACTCAGGGACCTTGGACTTAAAGAAGATTTTACGAATTTGACCTCAAGGGCAAGGGAAGTAAAAGCAAAAATAAGTGAATGCGACTACATCAAAGTAAAAAGCTTCTGCACAGCAAAAGAAACCATCAACAAGGTAAAGAAAACCATCTGAATGGGAAAATATATTTGCAATCAATGCCTCAAATAAGGTCCTAATATCCAAAATATACAAAGAACTCATACAACTCAATAACAACAAAAAAACAAATTATCCAATCAAAAAATGGGCAGAGGACCTGAGCAGAAACTTCTTCATAGAGGACATACAAATGGTCAACGAATATTTGAAAGATGCTCAACATTGCTAGCTATTAGGGAAATGCAAATCAAAGCCACAATGAGATACTACCTCACACCTGTTAAAATGGCTATAATCAACAGGACAATCAATAACAAATGTTAGAGAGGATGTGGAGAAAAAGGAACCCTCAAATACACTACTAGTGGGACTGCAAATTGGCACAGCCACTATGGAAAACAGTATAGAGGTTCCTCAAAAATTAAGAATTGATCTACCATATGATCCAGGAATCCCTCTACTGGGTATTTACCCCAAAGACTTGAAAACCCATATCTGAAAAGATATTTGCACACCAATGTTTATAGCAGCATTATTCACAGTGGCCAGGACATGGAAGCAACTGAAGTGTCGTACAATAGAATGATTGGCTAAAGAAGCTGTGGTGCATATATACAATGGAATACTACTCAGCCATAAGAAGAGATGAAATACTGTCATTTGTGACAACATGGATGGACCTCAAGATAATTATGGTAAGCGAAATAAGCCAGACAGAAAAATTTGAAAACCACATGATATCACTTATATGTAGGATATAAACCTAAATGCAACAAACAGGACAAACGAACAAACTCATGGACACGGACAATAGTCTCGTGGTTATTAGATGGGGTAAAAGGGATCAAATATGTGGTGACAGAAAGAAATCTAACTATGGGCAGTAAACACACAATGCAATATACATACATACATACATATACACACACACACACACATATATATATATATATATATATATATATATATATATATATACACATACATATATATATACATATACACCTTACTGTTAAATTGTACACCTGAAACTTTCTGGATTTTGTTAACCGATATCACAATAAAAAAAGTTATGATATAACCACACAATGGAATACAATGCAACCTTTAAAAAGAAGAAGCTCTTTTTGTCCTGACATATCATTACGTGTAAAACAACAACAATGAAAATAAAAAAGTCAAGGTGCAGAAGATTATGTATATTACACTACCGTTTGAGGTTAATAAAGGAGGGAGAGAAAGACTGGGAAGAATATTTTCTAAGTGGAAGACAGCTGGAGTCAATCCAGCTCATTGTCAGCCCTCATGAACTGATTTTTGAGGTTCACTAAAAGACCCAGATGATGCCAACTGATGAAATCTTCTCCACTATAAAGTATACTTCTATGTTTCAACTCCTGAGGGGCAAGTGTCTGAAGATTTATGTAGCCTGTTACACTAGGCCTTTATTTTTCCCTCCTAACTGCCTCTAAAGTTTTCCATTCCTCTCAAATTTGTGGGCTGAGGAATTTTAAAAAATCTTTCTTGCATGAACTTGGCCTTTCTCAAAATTCAGTGAAGTTTGTATTCATTTCCATTTCTAGTCCCATTGCTACCCACAACCGACTAAGCATGATGGTTGAGCTGGCTAACATTTTGAAGGTAAAAATGATCTATTATCTATCTGTCCATCATTTATCTATCTATCTATCTATCTATCTATCTATCTATCTATATCTATCATCTATCATCTATCTATCTAGCATATCCCCTGATTTGAGTGCTTTCACCCTACTAATGTAGCATATCCTTCAGTCTTGCTTCCCCTCACATCTAAGTGACATGAACTGTAAGCAAAAATCCTCAACCTTGTTTCTATGATGAATACTAGGTTAATATAAGTAAATCTTGAAAACTTGGGAATTTGCCAGTCGCAAAATTTTTTGTTTAATTTACATAGTCATTTGCATAGGACTGCATATGTTAAGGAAACATCTGTAGTTTTCTAATGCATTAAAATGAGATGCATTTTTTCAATATTTGAAGTTATCACTTATTGATTTCTTTTGGGTCTTTTTTTTTGTTAATACTCACACCAGAGTCCTCCAATGCAGGGCCCTGGTTGTCATATTGCCTAACCTTTTTCTATGGATCTCACTTTGAATATCATGCCTTTAACATGGTAAGATGGAGAATGCAAGCAGCTTTCCTCCTCATTTTCTCCTCAGATAACTGTGCCCTCCCCAATCAGAGCTGAAGTGAGGATCAGATATTTGGGGGAACTCTTATAAAGCTGCATGATGAAGCACCTTCACAAAAAAATGTAACCAATTGTGAACTCTGGAGAGATGTAGCAATACCATAAACAAACAATTAAGTTCATTTTCATATGTTGATTTTCCTTAGAGTGAGGTCAACCTGAGGTCAACAAAAATCTCTAAAAAATATATTTCTAGTATCACTCTTCTCTATCATTCTGAGATGCTTACCTTGAGTTCTTTAGCTTTATCAAAACATCCTGATATAGCTTACCCTTTAAAAAAAGTGAATATATAAATGAGGCATGTGGGATGGGGGAGAAACCACTTCTTCTAAGCATTATTGTACCCTCATTGAAGAAATATGTTACTGAATTAATTTTTCATTCAACCAAAATACATTCAGTCCTATATTGCATGTAGTGAGCACGTGTGTTTTTCCCCACCTACTTGTCCATTCCTAATAGCACCTTCATTTGTTTTTGCAGGATGATTTCTCCCGTACTCTGGGTATTCTTGGTGGAATGGTAAATCCAAGCTCCTGTCCTACTACTATCAAAACCAAAAAGCTCCCTGAAAATTTCTTCTGCTGCATCTTTCCTCTCAATACTTAGTACAGCACACAATTTAAGCCTATCAGAAGCAGTCTCATGAAACTCTGCCTCTTACGCTGGTAACATGAGGCTAGAAGAAATTACAGTTTATTCTCTCCAATAGTGGTGCCCTCACAAGAAGATTCCCTGCTAGGAGACTACTTCTATGGTTTCTAACTGGTAGACCTCTTTATTTTTTCAAGCTCTGTTCTTTAATCTTCCCATATATTATTTGAGTTCTCAAAACCCTTTCAACCATTTTTTCTCCTTCGGTAACCAAAACTTATAATAATCAGTTTAAAGACATTTGGTTTCTGTTGCTAGCAATCAAAGAACTTAGACTGAAACATTATGCTAGGTACTGAGAGTACAGAAGTCAACAAGACAGATAAGGTTCCTGCCCTCACAAAGCTTAAATATTAATAGAGAACATAGGTTTACTCAGCACCAAAATAAGAAACCCTAGATTAGGAAAAGTCAGCCATTGCTTTCATATGCTCATGTACTTTAGACTATTCATTCATTCATTTATTCATGCACACAACAAATAATTATGGCATGCCTACAAGGTGCTTGACATTATAAGTATGAATTTAATCCATTTTATTTGTTTTGCCTAATCAACAGAGCTATAACTAGGTCCTTCTTCTATTGCTCCAAACTTGTGTCTCCTAAATTCTTGACGTTCAGGACTAGAAGCACATCTATTAACCATAGGTCTGAGCTGTTGAAGATACAAGCCTTACCTCCTCTTACCCTTCCACTTCCCACCATCCAATATCTCTGGGTACAGGGGAAATGGACCATCATAGATGATAACTGTCACTTTTGGGACTTCTGGAAAAAAAACAGTAAGGATGAGGGCCCTGAGCAGGAGCTTTCTCAAACTTCCCCCAGAGAGAGTTGAATACTAGTCACTGTTTGTCAGCTTGCCCAAAGGGTATCCAAAGCACAGCAGGGATTGTACCCTGAAAGCTCAAAGGGTCTTTGTAAATATTCTGACCAATACTTAGTAATGAGATCTTGTTTGTGGTATTGAGAAGTGAAATTCTGCCTTACCCAAGCTATACCCTCCCCCTTCTAAAAAATCCTGGAATACCTGACTCTCAGCCTGACTAGCTAATGCAACATTTCCTGCTGGTGAAGCACTTCTCTTCTATCATATCCTTGTTTAAGTCACTCACTATTCCAATGTGTATATCTGGTTTCTCCTGCCCAGGTAATAAGTAAGCTGCTGGAGGTAATGGCATAAGTATGACATGTCTGAATCTTTGTCTCCATGTCAGGGCTCAATGAATGCTTGGGGGTTGATTGTTGATTGAAAGCAGCCCAAAGGTTCTAGGGTCTCTTTTCCATAATCATTTGTGTCTGTCTTCACAGAATTGTCAGCCATTTTTTGGGCCCAGGAAGAGCAAACCGAAGATGCCTGAAAGATATTTAATCAGTGTGTTCCCTACAAATTCAAACTGCTGTCTAATTTGTAGTAAACCCATGTTTTACTACTTAGCAAAAGGAGTCATGACAAGAATCATGAACTTTTCTATAAAATAGCATTTCTATTTTTAATAGTATGTCAGGTCATTAGAAATGGGTTGTATATTCATCACTCCGGCAGCAGCGAAATAATCAAAGTTCTATTACTTGCTGAAAATAAATACAGTCATGGGCAATTTCACAACCAAAACTGATTCCCCAAATTGAAGCATTTGAAGAAGTTATGTATTTGTAGATTTGCTAATTACACCCCAGTCTTTTTCTTAAATCTGTTTTTGAATGAAGGTGACAATATTGTCAGTACAAAGATATTTTCTAACACTCATGACACTTTGTTCACCATTTATGTTAGTCTTTACTCACTTACTTATCTTCCCCTACAAAAATAGTACACATAAAGCCAAATGAGGAACAATGGATGTAGAATTTCATCAGGGCAAAATTTCACAGGCAGAAGATTGACTCTGACACAGATATCCAAGGGCCTACAGGTCTACCTACTTATTTTTTATGTTATATAAGATGGCAGAGGAGTCTAAGAGCTTTATACCAGTGGCTGGCACTAGTGCTCCAGTCTGTTTATTAGTTAGTATTAATCTTGCTTAGAGGATTTAACGTGGTACCTTTCATGGGGCAGACATAGTTGGTGGGGCCATGAGGGTCTGAAAGGTGAGTAGAAGTTAGAAAGAGAATGACATTAAGACATTGTGCTAGAAAATTTATAGACCTCATGTAATTTAAGCCCTGCTTCAACTCTATGATGAATGTACTATTATTATTACTTCCCCAAGTCTCACATCTAGGAACCTGTTACATTTCTTTTAAGAGTTAGAATCTGAACCCATCTCTGCTGTGTCCAAAGCCCACTGTACCATACAGACTCATAAGGGCAATGGGGGATTAGATGTATGGTATTGAAACTGAGGAGCTTATCTTTCTTTCTCATTGGAGAGGTCCAATTGTCTTCACTTATTTATGTATACATATATTTATTGTTTGAAGAGGTAATATATTCTCTCAGTACAAGATTTGAAAGCTATAAAAAGGTATAAGGTAAAAAGTAAGTCTTCCTTTTTTTCTTGCTCCCAGATATCCAATTACCCATTCTGAAGACAACCCTTGATACCAGATGCTCATATATCCTTCCAGAACATTCATCTCTTCACTCATTTCTACCCAAGGCCAAATGTGATCATCTTGCCTGGCTGAGAAGCTTAGGTGGCAATATTTAAGATGGGATTAAGAAGGCCAACAATCCTGCTGACACACAAAAAAATCCAAAATTAATCTTTAATGCTCATTCTGTTGCCTTTAGGTGACTCTTCTTTTCTCCATTCCCCTACTATCTTGCTTACTTTGACCTGTTCTTTCCTCCGAGGGAAAACCACCAGGTTCAGACAGCTTCTGTTCTATTACATTCCTCAAGGCGCTGCTTGCTGTTCCTTCACAGGTTGTCTTGGCTGAGAAATTCATCCTCGCTAAGGAATTCATGGGTATCTGTAAATTGATGAACCACTCTTTTCACAAAACATGTTTACATTTTAACAAGGGGCTTCAATCAAAAGAATGACTTGAAGAATGAGGATTTTGGGCGCTTTGTCATGACAAGCCAACAGAATAGCATGTCTTGTGTATATATGTTATGTTTTTTTCTCCCCCAAAAGATATGACCTTGTGGTTCTTTCTATTTACTTCCTCTGAGGGTGTCAGGTCAACTTGGTATGTGGAAACTTTGGCCACCTGAAATTAGTTGACTCAGGGTAATAAGGACACTGATCTTGATATTCTTTTATGTACAGAATGTAGACACTTAGAATTTTCAAAACAAAATCTCCAATGCTGTAGACACTTCTCCTGTATAACCTTAAATCTTATTTAAAAAAGAAACAACTATAACAATAAATAGGAAAATTATTCTGACTTTAATATTCACTAAATGCTATCTCATTCTGCCCTTTCCAAAATAATATTTAGAATACGAAGTTGAAACAGATGGCTTCACAAATTAAACATTTTCCCCAATCTGGGAGTTTGGGAGAGGCAGGTATCTCTGCTGGAATTTATTAAAGAAATCTTTGTTTGTGAATGGAATTCATTTTGATTTCCACAGGTTATATTCTTCTGACACAATTAGGTACAACATCACAATTCAAGGGAGAGAAACAGTAGGGATCTTCATCAAAGTCATCTGCATTAACAAAGAAGAGAACATTTTTAGCCATGACATTTAGGAATTTGCATAGAGTAGATGCACCATCATCCAACTGGAAGCACAGAACACAGAGTCATCACATCAACTTCAGTTCTTAAGTTCTTGCTCAGTTTACCTTTCTCTTTATTTTAGGCCTTTAGACAAATCTGTTCCCTATACTTTACCTCCTAACACCCATCTCCATCTCAACATCTTCCTCTCTACCTAGAAATTTGGCTTCCTATGGAAGAAGGTAAGCATCTAAGAGTGTTGTGCAGCTCAGCGGGTATTCTTGGTATAGTGTAATGAGCACTATCCTGAGAGCCAGGAGACCTGAATTCTTGCCCCAGTTCTCTGATGATGTGCTAAGTGACTGTCCATGAAGCATTTTCCTTTTCCTGCTTAAGTTTCCTCATCTGTAAAATGAGGGGATTGCACTAAACAAAGCCTAAGGTTCTTTCTAGTTTTAACAATCTAAGAAAATTGTTTTCAATTACTCAATATTTTTTTGACTTTCAGTCTCTTCTTTCCTCTATTAGTCTAATAACCCACCAGATTTGTACATACTAAGTTCACTAGGTGCTTCTATACATACTTTCTCAGCCACAAATGAGCTCTGGTATGCATGTATTTATGCATGCATGTATGTATATGTGCATGTATATGTGCTTTTAATTTTGAAGAAGAGGTATTTCCTACAACCACCTATGTGGCCTGACATTAATTCAATATCTCTGGAATATAAGTGTAGACAACATATTTTTTTCTCTCACCATTTGGGAAGCTTATTGCTGAAGGCGTGCCTTGCACAGAACCTAAAGATTTGAAAGTAGAACTAGTTGCAGTTGACTTGAGAGATGGCATCAACAATTTGTGCTTGAAGGTTTTCTTCAGTCTTTCCTGTTTATACCCAACATTTAGCCCACATCTGCTGCTCCCAACTGAAATGACACCAAAATATTTAAAACATAAAACTAATGAAATTATACATTTCAGATGGGCAAATTATACCTCAAAATCCTGTTTTAAAAGTATAAAATCCAACGTATAGAGTGTTTGTTCTGGTAACTCAGGGAGACAGATTTTCTACACAGTTGTAAGAAGTAAGTTTAAAGTGTAATGTGTTGTACAGGCAGAGCCAATTCACTTACCAAGGATGCTTGCTTTCCTTGGAGCCTGGCACAGGAACCAGCAGGTTACTGACATGCCCGGCAAAAAGGAATGGAATCTCTGTGCTACTTATAGAATCTTTAAGTTCAAGCACTGCCTTCCCTAAAGGAGCTTGGCATTGAGACTGAGTGAAGCTGCCTGAGTTGGATGGAAGAGCATTTTAATACACAGAAAGTCAGTTTGCCCAGACTGGAGATATTCCCAGAAGCAACGTCAGAGTTCACTACAGCTCCCACTATGCAGGAAAGGCCATCAACTCATCCAGGCAGACCAGTAGCCAGGCATCTTAGGGATGCTGACAAGTTCTCTCCACTTGTGCCATCACTTCTTGCTTCTCGCATCCACTCAATCCACTTTTGGCTATGGGCCAGAAAGTCCCTGTAACATAGTGCCTGGAACACAGTAGGCATTTAATCAATGTTCTTTTAATTGCATTGAGACTCAGGTGACTGCAAGGACAAGCAATCCAAGGAATCTGGGCCAAAAGGGAAGCTTCACTAAGTTAAAATATGGCCCAAATCACATCCTTCACTTGACTTCATTCATCTCAGCACAAAAGTACAAATCATTTTCATGACATGGAAACAGCCTTCATTTTGATGCTGATGCTATATGAACTCAAGTAAGGAGACAAGTTATTCTGATTAGTTTTATAAAACTTGTAAGCTTCAATGCCTTACCCAAACTGGCATCTTACCAGAAAAGTTATCCAGTTGCAACCACCTGCAACAGAAGTATATCTGCCACTGTTCCCGCACACTCTCTTTCATCACGCAGTGGAACACAAAAATGAGGAATCCTATGCCAGGAGAAGAAGGTCAGTTTTTTCTAGCTTATTTCACTAGCTATCACCAATGCCTAGACTCCAGTCTACTCTTGTCACCATAAATACTTCTTCTAAGGAACCCAAAACCATTATTGCCTTTCTGAGGTTATCTTTCTAGCCTCCCTTCCAAAGGCAGTGACAGCAAAAAGGTCTGTATCAAGACTTTATGTCAACCAGTTTTCCCCCAGGGCTGCTGTCCATCCGGGAGCTTGAGAGATCAGGCCTACAATGATAGCTAGCCTCTGAGATGGCTCACAATGATCTACATATTCTGGCACTCACATCCTCTTATAGTCTCCTCTCACATTGTACCAACAGTACATGGCAGAAGTGATGGCATGTCACTTCCAGGATTAGGTTATAAAAGACACTGTGGCTTCCTCTCTCTCTCTCTCTCTCTCCCTCTCTCTCTCTCTCCCTCTCTCTCATCACTCACCCTGAGAAGTCTGTGGAGAGGCCCAAATGTGAGGAACTGAGGCTTTCAGTCTACAGCCATGTGGGCAAGCCTTCCCAGAAGCAGGTTCTACAGACCTAGTCAGGTCTTTAAATGACTGTAGCCATGGCTGACAGATTGACTGCAACTTCATAAGAGTCCCTGGGCCAGAATCACCCAGGTAAGCTCCTGAATTCCTGACCCTTAGAAACTGTAAGATAATGAATGTTTGTTGTTTTAGGTTGCTAAAATTTGGGCGTAATTTGTTACACAACAGTAAATAACCAATGCACATGCTCTTTGGCACAGTTACACTGTATGGAAACAACAGACTTTTATTTATGGTCCATGCTAAAAATCTTTTTTATCCACAAAGCCTTTCCAGATGCCCCAAACCGCAACTCATCTATTCCACCTCTGAACTCCCATAGTGCCTCGTTCCTTGTAATATTTGCGATTTGGCCATATTATCTCTAGGTATTGTCCATCTCTCCACCTAACTGTAATGTCTTTGAGGGCTAAGATATCTTTCTTTTTCATCTTTATATCACTTCTCCGTTTGCCTCTAGTACTATGGGTGGCAGTTCAACAGATACTCGTTGACTTGAACTCCAAGGCACTTGATATGCAAATTCTTAGAGCCTTCTGAAACCTTACTAATACCTTCTTGGGCCTCAAAATATTTTTTGGCCCAAGTGCAGTTTGGAAACCTTTGTTTTCTATAAAAGGTTCAGCTTGCCTCCTCATTGGCCAGTTGTCCAGAAGGTAAATGATTAGTGATGGATCAAAGCAGTCTTAACTCTTTGCAAGCTGAGTATGAATCAATAGTAAATGCCCTCAAAGCTTATTGCAGCTAGGGCATTTGGGAATAAAGAATCTTGATTGAGGCTGGTGAGAGTCTCCTGCCATCTAGCCTGGTTTATTCCTTCCTCTACTAGCACCGTGCTCCATTTGGGAGGCTTTATTTTAAGAGGATGGTGACAAATGGAAGTATTCAAGAATACTTCGAGGAAATAAAAATAGGCTTGAGGAAATAGTGAAAGAGCTGGGGTGTTTTGTTTGGGTAAGAGAAAGCCTGGAGTGAGGAATATAGGGTGGGGAGAGTTAGAAGTTATATTCACAAATCTAAAAGGGCTATCATGAAAAGGACAAATTAGGCTTGTTCTTTGTGGTTGACAGGTTAGAACTGAAAGTGATGGGAGGAAGCTTCAAAACAACCATGTAGTAACAAATCACAGCTAGTCTTTACTAAGCAATGACTAGACCATGGACATTGTGCTATTTGTCTCATTTTTATAGGTGAGAGATCTCAGAGTCCAAGAAGTCTAGTAAACCAGACCCAGTCACTGAGTTACCATTGAGCTGGCAGTGTCTGGACTGAACACAGCCAGTCTAGCTGCAGAACCCAAGGACTTAACCACTGTAACATATTATCATCAGGAAAGGATAACTTAGATAAGATTCAGAGCTGATTAGAAGCTGCAGTGGCAATCATACTGCAATATGTAGATATATTTAATCAACATGTGTACACCTCAAATTTATACAATGTTATATTTCAAATATATTTTAATTTTAAAAAGGGGGAGAAGTTAAATGTTCTGCTCTATGGAATGGTGAGCTCTCTGTCTCTGGAAAGTTTCAGGTAGAAGCATGTGACTTCCTGTTGCTTGATGGCAAATAGGAAAGGGAAGCTCTTGGTTCCCTGGCCCCAGCCCTGAGACTCTCTGATTCCAGGTGGGAGGTAGCAATCTGAAGGTTACATGAAATGACAAGTCTCTCCTCCCCAAAGGGCTTTGTCTCCATTTGTAACCAAACAATTGTGGTGATGAATCCAGCATCCTTTTCTGAGCAGCAGCCACCTGGAGGGTGGTGCAGCAGCAACCTGATGAGCACAAATCCTAGTCTCAGAGCAGGTAAAACTCCTCTAGCTTCAGAACAAACAAGAGGCAACAGCGACAGCAAGCACCTATTACTGCTCTGATTTCCTGCGTGGAGTTTAGTTAATTCTCAGACTTAAAGGTTATTCTGTGAATTCCAATGAGCTGCCTGCTAGCTCTCCTCTGCCTGACAACCTTCCTTTTTCTTTCTAATAACAGATTGATCTGCTTACTCACCAGAGCATAGGCTTGAAGGAAGATGTCACCTGAAGATATTTCCTGAAGATAATATGTTACAGGTTTTTGTCACCTGCATTTTTATTTGGGAATCAGTCCTTCGGAAATGGCTCATCATACGCATAATTTTTTTTTCACATCTGACCACAGGGCAAACCCCTTCAGCCAGAATTGTAAACTTGCCATCTGTCTTTTAAATGGCTAATTTGTTCACTTGCTTGACTGCATTTTTCTTGTTTTGAATATTTGGAGTGTGACTTGAATTTGAAACTCAGGGCTCTGAAAACACCCTCGCTTCAAGATGTCACATTTTTATAGGCAGGACTAGGAACTAGGAGCACCTGGTGCTTGATTGACAGAGACAGCTTGGCTCTGTTGATGTTGGATCCTTAGGACTTTGGTTTTAGTCCTCGGGAGATCCCCAGTTGGATTCTGCTTCTACCCAAGTTGGCTTCCTGCCTAGACACTACTTTCTCTTCCACCATAGGAGTGGAGCACTTCCTACTTTGAAAACACCCTCCCATTTTAAGCTTTAAACTACTTTTCTTTCTGGTTCTTTTGTTAGCTTTTCCTTTAACCCCTCTTTTTGTAAGATGAGTACATTTCTCCTTTGAATGAAGGACACAGAGAGAAGCATGGAGTTATTGTTGAGGAAGAAATCTGCATAGACACCTGGTTCCTAATCCACTTCTGTGGACATTCTATACCAAGGCTGGTTAGTTCTTAAAGCATCATGATACCAAGACCAGGTTATCTCAGTGTAGGCTGGGTAGTTATGTCACTCTAGAGTGACATATAGTGTAGAATCATCACCAGAGCCTCAGTCAAAAATCAAGGATCCTACCAAGTGCTGGTAGCCTCAAAGGGAACCAAGTGAGAGTTGGGTGGAGAGATCACAAAAATTCTGTCCTTAATACCAGAAGGAATAAAATGGCATGTGAAGGAAGAACAACACATTTTGTGTTTTTTCACAATTCAATCAGAATATGGCTATATAAAATTAATGTAACCTGGTGGGACAGAAGGTCTCAGTTGATATTTCATTGCTCCAAAAGGAAATGGTTTCTTTTTTTTAATATTTTGGTATATTCTTTACAGAATTCCAATGGATAACTCAAGTTTTTCTCTTGTGTTTATAGCTATTCCTTGATATACTGCAGAAACATTTTTTTTAACCCCTACAGCACCTGGTCTTCCTAGGTGGTCTCCCATCCAAGTACTAACCAGGCCTGACCCTGCTTATCTTCTGAGATCAGATGAGATCAGGCATGTTCAGGGTGGCATGGCTATAGACAGGAAATGGTTTCTTAAATTATAAGACATAATAGCAAAAACTATGTCTTGGCTACTGCTGGAGAATCATCTACCCTTTGGTTCAGACAAAAAAAACAAGTAGCAATTGGACAGGAAAAAAATGGCATTAACACAGATTTCCAGCAAAAAAAGTGTTTTGGGGATTACAAAAGCTTTTTGAGCATTACAATGTTGAAGTAAACTGCAAAATGAAATTTTCTATCTTACTTATGACCAAAGGCAGAAACTGGAAAATTCTCTGCACTATATTGGCTGTCTGGGTTAACTTACAGAGAACACAATTTTATATCAAAATATGGTTATCATCAGGCTTCCTCAGAACATGGCCTTGTCGTCATTGCTCCAGATATCAGCCCTTATGGCTGCAACAGTAAAGGAGGAGATGAGAGCTGGGACTTTGGCACTGTTTCTGGGTTTTATGTGGATGCCACTGAAGATCCTTGGAAGACTAACTACAGAATGTACTCTTACATAACAGAGGAGCTTCCCCAACTCATAAGTGCCAATTTTCCAGTAGACCCCCATAGATATCTATTTTGGGCCACTCCATGTGAGCCATGGAGCTCTGATTTATGCTTTAAAGAATTCTGGAAAATACAAACCTGTTTCAGCATTTGCTCCAATTTGCAATCCAGCACTCTATCCTTGAGGCAAAAAGGCCTTTAGTGGATATTTGGGAACAGATCAAAGTAAATGGAAAGCTTATGATGTTACCCATATTGAGAAGTCCTATCCAGGTTCCCAACTGGACATACTAATTGATCAAAGAAAAGATGGCTAGTTTCTTTCAGATGGACAGTTACTACCTGATAACTTTATAGCTGCCTACGCAGAAAAGAAAACCCCTGTTGTTTTTAGGTTACAAGAGTGTTATGATCATAGCTACTACTTCATTGCAACTTTTTATTACTGATCACATCAGACATCATGCAAAATACCTGAATGCATCATTATTTTGGGTAAGAGAATCTCTGTAGGCTTATAAAAATCTTAGTAAACAGAATTGCTGGGGAAAATATTTTAAAACATTGTATTTCATAATGCTAAAAATACTCAATTCTAGGGAATTGGACTCACCTTCTGAATAAATATATGAAACATGAAAAAAACTATGCCTCCTTCTAGATCGTTCCCCCATCTCCCTGTAGCACCTTGCAAATGCCTGGTATATAACTGCATACCAATTCATATCTTCCAAGGTTCCTCAGGGGTTAACAACCATAATGATAAATTGTTCTAAAGTTTTTTAATACTGGGTTAAAACAAATTTTTAAAGGTATATTTTTCCAACAGTATCTCTCAGAGCTTTCACCATGCTAATGTATAGTGTGCTATTTCAAGAATGGGGAAATGTAGTTTGTCACATTTCCCAAACTTCTTTGACAACAGAACCCTTTTCTTGCTGGAGCATCCTATGGGAACACCAATGGACTATATCCTGGTAAAGGGGTTTACTGAATGAATAAATAGGTAAGAGTAGTAAGGACTGCCCAAATCAATTTATAGCCTGCCCCAGTAGCCCAAGTCAACTTGGCCAAACTTGAGGATAAGAGCATGGGGTAGAGTTTGAAACTCCCTGGAATCATTCTGCATGCTTCTTGATTCCAATATTTTTAATAGGCAAAATTAGATTAAAATGAACATCAACAATTACTCAGAGGTATATTAACCAGACCCCTAGCTTTTACTTCTCATTTCATCTTTGGCCTACTACTTAATCACTTAATTATCATTTACTCCTTTCACCAGAAAATGGGAAGGAGATTAAAGAGCTATAGAATCATTAGTTTAGGATTATCTAATTCAAGCAGTTGTAGTGACTTTTTCAAAATTGAGTTGTAGCAGACCAAGACTAGAAATTTGGCCTCCTGCCTTGGCACACTGCTCTTTGCTCTTCACCTTCATTCTTCTGTGACTCTACAATTTCCTAGCCTAGCTCCTTTCCACAATGTTAGGATATCTGATGCAGCTGTTGTCTATCAGGTCAAAAGTTTAATGTTCCTACTTTCCAGTAATTGCAACTGGATTATGCACTTCAAAATGTCAACACAAGTGTGAATCTGTACACTTTTGAGCATAAAGTGTTGATTCAATACTGTAAGTATTGCCAATCAGTGTTTGATATAGACATTGCTAACTATTTGGAGCTGGGTTAGCTATCTAGTCTCTCTGCAACCCTAAGAGAGACTGGGTTCATCTAATGAATCCCTAAGATCTAGCTAATGTTTCCAATGACTTCTTGTCAATTCATTGACAGCTGAGACCTTAGAGTATCTTTCCCTCCTTTGAATCCCTGAAAAATTAGATTATTTACCAAAGAAGCAAAAGCTTTGGTGAAGGTCTAGCTAGCCACAGAAAGTACAAAGAAGCAACAGTTACCTTGCAAAGTGTTGAATATGGCAAAAAGGTACAAAAAAAGGATTTTCACAGGTCCCCAGGCAAAAAAGGCAAACCCCCAGGTGAGGCCAAGTAAGAATGTCAGGCTTATTGTGCCTTTGAGGCTATGGAGGATCATCTTCCGCCGAATCTTTGGGATTTGAGATTTCATGGAATTCAGTTGAGCAAGAACAGTGCAGAACATGGAGAAATTCATGAGAAATATGAGGCAAAAATAAGCTACAACTGAGATGTAAAAGAGAGAATCATCTTTAATCCAACAACTGTAAGAGATAAAACAAAAAAGACTTTTGTGAGATACAGAAACATAAACTCACATTTTTTCAATGAGACTCTGAAGATCCCCTAGTTGATTTCACTTCACTTGAGAACACCTAGAACTAGAAAGATGAACCAACTTGACAGACCTCACTCATACAGGAACAGAGCTGGATCTAGAATCTCAATCTCCTGAGCCCCAGTTCAGACTTCTTTCCATTGTCAGGTCAGAAATCCCAGAGGATATTTCTGCCCTACATGTGCAGAAACCTCTCAGTTCAAGTCTCTAGGAGGCTATTCTCTTCCTCAATAGCATAAAAACAAATTATATATTTCCCCCCAAAGTGGGCTCCTCAACTTACACCTGAGCTTTATTTGCAGGATAAATTTTGCTTTGAATGATAAATATCACAGTAAAATGACATCATCAAAACTGTTTTTTCTGGATGTTATATCAATGATGAGATTATCAGAGGTAATGAAAATGCAACAAAAAGAAGACAGCTCTGGTTGTTCTGTTTTAAAATAGGATGTATATTTTAAACCTCCCACCACAGCTACAGGTTTGGATTACAGAAATCAACACTGGCCACTGGGGTGATTATTGGCTCTAACATTTCTATTAAAGAAGAAATATGTGGTGATTCATAAGAACAGATACTTAATCTAATAACATTTACAATTACTGGTGGTATTACCTCTGATTTTTCAATGTAAGCAAGCTTCATTAATTTAACTGTGTGTCAGCTTAACTGAGACCTCTTTTCCAGAACCAGGAAAACCTCACATGGTCATCTTTCATGTTGGTGTAGATGTTTTTAAATATGTGTGAGTTTGTGTGTCTGTGTGTGAGTGTTTTAGGAGGCAGTGGGGAGAAAAAGACATTTAATCTCCCTAATTGAGTCTAATACTTAGGGTTCCTTGAATATCATCTTCAGCCTTAAAGGAAGCCATAGAAAACTTAAAAAGAGGCAGTAATATATGTTTGGATGGAAAAATCATCTCCAAGACATATTGTTAAGTACAAAAGAGTGTATATTTACCATTTGGGTAACAAAGTGCGGAATTGAAGATCTATACAGATTTGATCACTGGTAATAAGAGTTGCATCAAGGGAGAAAATGAGTAACTGGGGGTTGGGAGTCAGGCTTACTTTTAATCCTCTACCCTGTTATACATTTGAATTTTGTACTATGTGCATTTATTACTTCTTCAAAATATAATTTAAAAAAACTCTTAGAGCAGTCTTCTTCTTACTAACCACTTCACATATGAAAAGGCTGTTTTCAGGGGGCATGGAGTTGGTTTTCTCCTAGTTTTGCTTTTGATTTTTGAAGAATAATAACTATTGGATTGATAATGGGAAACACTCTAAGTCACAAAACATGCAAGGAGGGAAGATGGAAGATGAGATGAAAAAGAAGGGGAAAAGGAGAGAAAGGAAGCATAATGAGGAATTATAATTAGCAAGCCTCTGCTGGAAAGGGCAATAGAATTTTGACCCTCTGGAAACTGTAATCTCAACATAAAAAATGGAGGAGTCTAGAGGGCAAGACCTCCTACATTTGATTCCAGTCCAGTGAGAGAGGAAATCTATAGTGAAAAAGTATTCAAGAGGCAATACTAAAGAAAATGGGTATGGGTAAGTAAAAAAAAATCAGAAATGAGATTGTGTAGTCTAAAAAACTACATGATAAAGATCTACAAGATTATAAAAGAAGTGGAGTAAGTGAATGGCTTGGCTCCTCTCTTGTGACTGTGGATGAGAAAACCAAAGATATGGGCTAAATACATCAAAAAGAAAAAGGAGAAAAAGGAAAGAAAGAAAGAAAGAAAGAAAGAAAGAAAGAAAGAAAGGGAACAAAGAAAAGAAAAGGAAAACAATAGGACAGCAAAGCTGAGCCAATTTACAAAGAAAAATGGTGGAGTCTTCTTCAGGGAAGACCTTTGTTGTTGAAAAGTAGAAAATGTTTTCCAACCTGTCTCAGTGTTTCCTTGTAGTGACCACTCCAGTACCTTCCAAATTCTGCAAGCTTTCTAATTATAATAGCTGCCAGTAACACGGCACTTACCATGGAACAGGCCACATGTTAAGCACTTTAGATACATAACATTATTTTAATTTGCACCCAACATTGAGAGTAAACATTATTATTCCCATTTTCCAGAGCAGGAAATGGACATAAAAAAATAAAGTAAGTTGCCCTAGGTCCCACAGATCCCAGCATCTAACCATTATATGAATGTGCCCATGACTATATTTAGGCCAGAAAGGCTAAGGTTGAGTCTTCCCTGAAGCCAGCATCAAGACCAATCCCCATGCCAGGAACACCCCACTAGACCCTGATGGTCAAGAGCATCATCATCTGAGAAGCAGAGATGCTGGTACTTACAAAGGAGATGTGGAGCTCAGATTTCCATACAGATCTTTCTTCACACCGAGAATGACTGCCACCATAATTGCTGGGATTCCTAGAGTGGGTAAGCAAGCCAAAGGCGTCCCATTAGGAAGCAGGGTAAAGATCCTGATCAAGGACTCTGGGAGCCAATAAGGAAAACACTTTAAATGAGCCACAGATGTGCAGCCATCAAAATACCATTGTTTGCAAAATGTTTGTAAATTCTTTCAAGTTAAACATTTCTAGGAGTTCTATAATCTGCTACACTAAACATCATGCCAATGGCTCCAATACAACACCTGCTGGTTATTAAAAATAGCTCAAGCACCAAAAACCGACTTGGCAATAGGAGTATTTAGTTCATTAGAATGCAGGTTTGCATCAAACCTTTTTTTTTTTTTCAGAGGACAAGCCACCAATGTTTTTCTCTTTTCAATACTGCCCCTTATTTTCTGGTATCTTTTTGTCTTGGTCACCTTGGACGAAGGGCACAAGCAATCAGCTGCAGCCTTCAGTGCTTTTTTTTTAACAGGAGAGCTATTTCCACACTTGTTACTAGTTTGATATTTTGAGTAGATCAACCAGTTAATGACCAGTCAATTCAGCTGGACTATAATAAAGCAATAAGTTTAGTCAAAGTGGTCAAACATGACATGAATATAGACACAGGGTTTAAAAATCCAATTTCATGCACATTTGCAGAACTTAAATAATTTCTTTATTTCTTACAATGTATTTCTCCTAAACTAAGAGAATTATTACACCTGCACAAATTTAGGGTTTTTTTTAAAGCTGTTCAAAATCCCAGAGTGCTGAGCATTTTGAGAAAACCTCCACTATCCTATTCTGTGATGAACAGGATAATCCCTTCAGATCTGTATTTCAGTCATGTAGCACAGTGACTGAATAGATATGTGAAAAACTACCTGTTGGAGGTCAGAAGGGAGGGATGGAGGGAGGCCTCACTTTTAGGATGCAAGTTGTAAGGCAGTCTCCAAGTTGTTTTTACACTTTGAGAATTAAAAAAATAATCTCTGCTGGTTGTTATTTTTAAAATGTGGACAAATCTACTGCCTTGGACAGAATTTAAATAAAGGAATAAAACCATTACAACAGGTTGCTTTGGCATTAGGAAGACAGAACTTCAAACATAAACAGATGCTAACATTAATTTTCCTTACAGCTAATTGCATTTGTCTAATATGTAAATGCTCCAAAACTCCCAGTAGAGGGATGGCTCTGCATTAGCTCCCTGGCAACCTTGCAAGTATCCACACAGGCAAAGGCTTGAATAACAGCTGATCTGAATTTTGGCGGAATGCTTTATGATCCTCCGCAAATTCAAGAAGATGGCAGGCATGTGAGGAGATGCTCCAAGGCCATCTCCTACTTGTCTCTCTGTCTACTCTGGGAGGCTGTCATGAGAGTTTTTCATTGCCTCCCAGGTTCTGAGGAGGTGTGGGGCTTTGTACCTTGCCCCATCAGGACAGAGCTGCAGAACATAAATCGCATAGCTTCAGTTTAGAGCTGGCTCCTCAACAACAAGGACTCTGATGACTCGTGTAACAGCCATCTGTTCTCTTTTGTTTTGGTGTCCTTCTTCATGGTGTGTGGGACAAGGATTTGGGAGCTGGCACCTTTAGCTACTCTTCCTTTTGCCATCTATGTAAGTAATAAACTAAATCTGTAAGTGGTTCATTGTATCTTTATTGGTCAAGCCAGTAAGGCCTTGGCCTTGGCTTGTATGGATACTTGACACTCCCCAAGTATTTCCTGCCTCCAAAGTATCAAATCTTAGACTTTCCTGCCTCTTTGAGTACCCCAGGTAGTGGGTGTGGAATGAGAAGATCAAAGAGATAAGAAGTGATCCCTGGAGAACACCAACATTTCAGGAGCAAATGAAGGAGGGTCTAAAAAGGAAGCTGAGAATGAATGATGATGAGGGAAGAAGAAGGCCAGGATTTACAGCTCCTTCTCAGCCATATGTGGGTTATTGGCTCTTTGGATTATTTGTGAAGCCTCTTCCACAACATTTTTCAATATTCTGGTTACTCGAAGATGAAAGATGCCAGGCATAAAGGGTAGAGTATTGACTGGCTTTTGGCTTTGGATTCCAAAGTGTACTAAAATGAATACATATATATATATATATATATATATATATATAGATATATATAGATATATATATATATATATATATCTATATATATATATATATATATAATGTGTGTGTGTGTATGTGTATATATATATACACACACACTATATATATACATACATATATAGTGTGTATATATATATATTTTTTAATTACGGTTGGCTTATGATATATTAGTTTCAGGTTACAACATAGTGATTAGACATTTATATAACTTACAAAGTAATCACACCAATAAATCTAGTACCTATCTGACACCACACATATTACAATATTATTGACTATATTGTTTATCCTGTATATTACATCCCCATAACTATTTTTCAACCAACAAATTATACTTCTTAATTCCTTCTCCTTTTTCACCCATATCCCTAATCTCCCTCTCACCTGGCAACCATCAAAATGTTCTCTGTATCTATGACTTTATTCTTTAGATTTGTTCTATTTTGTTCTTTAGATTCCACATGTAATTGAAGTCGTATGACATCTGTTTTTCTCTGACTTACTCCACTCAGCACAATACCCTCTAGGTCCATCCATGTTGTTACAGATGGCAAGATTTCATTCTTTTTTATGGCTGAGAAATATTCCATTGTATACGTGTACCATCTCTTCTTTATTCATCCATTAATGGACACCCAGGTTGCCTCTATATCTTGACTATTGTAAATAATACTGCAATGCACATATGTATTCACATGGCCTTTTAAAGTAGTGTTTTGAGTTTCTTCAGACAAATACCCAGAGGTACGTTTACTGGATTCTTCTTTGTCTCTAGTTTTAAAGTCTATTTTGTCTAGTATAAGTATTGCTACTCCGGCTTTTTTGTTTGTTTGTTTGTTTGATTACATTTTCATAAAACATCTTTTTCCATCCCTTTACTTTCAGTCTGTGTATGTCTTTTGATCTTATGTGAGCCTTTTGTAGACAGCATATGTAAGGGTCTTATTTTCTTATCCATTCAGCCACTCTATCTTTTGATTGGAGCATCTAATCCATTAAATTCAAAGTAATTGTTGACAGATATACACTTATTGCCATTTTATTATTTATATTTCTTAATCTTTTTCCTTTTTTCTTTTTCTTAAAAAAGTCCCTCCAACATTTTCTATAATACTGGCTTGGTGGTGATGAACTTCTTTAGCTTTTTCTTTTCTAGGAAGCTCTTTTTCCTTTGATTCTAAATTATAGCTTTGCTGGGTAGAGAAATCTTGGTTATAGGTTGTTGCT
Organism: Eidolon dupreanum; assembly: GCA_028627145.1. Taxonomy (NCBI): domain Eukaryota; kingdom Metazoa; phylum Chordata; class Mammalia; order Chiroptera; family Pteropodidae; genus Eidolon; species Eidolon dupreanum. The sequence continues at coordinate 84,378,299 of CM053505.1, read as the reverse complement.
TTTCATCACTTTTGGCCTGCAAAGCTTTTGTTGAGAAATCAGCTGACAGTCTTATGGGATCTCCTTTGTAGGTAACTAACTGCTTTTCTCTCGATGCTTTTTAAGATTCTCTTTAACCTTTGGCATTTTAATTATAATTTGTGTTGATGTGGGCCTCCTTGGGTTCATCTTGTTTGGATCTTTCTGAGCTTCCTAGGCTTGTACATCTCTTTCCTTCACCAGGTTGGGGGAGTTTTCCATCATTATTTCTTCAAATAGGTTTTCAATTCTTGCTCTTTTTTCTCCTGGTATCCTCATGATATGAATGTTAGTAAGCTTGATGTTGTCCCAGAGGCCCCTTAAACTATCCTCACCTTTTGGATTTTTTCCCTTGTTGCTGTTCTGATTGGGTGTCCTTCACTACCCCACACTCTAAATCACTGATTCAATCCTTCACTTCATCCACTCTTTTGATTCTCTCTATTGTGCTCTTCATCTCAGATATTATATTCTTCATTTCTGACTGGTTCTTTTTTATGTCGTCTATCTCCATTTTTATGTTTTCTATTTCTTTGTTAAAGTTCTCATTGAGTTCATCTATTCTTCCCTTAAGTTCATTGAGCATCCTTATAACTAGTGTTTTGAACTCTTCAACTGGTAGTTTGCTTGTCTCCATTTTGTTGTGTTCTTTTTCTGGAATTTTGTTCTGTTCTTTCGCTTGGGACTTATTTCTTTGTCTCCCCATTTTGGCAGCCTCTCTATGTTTGTTTCTATGTATTAAGTAGAGCTGTTAGGTCTCCCTGTCTGAGTAGAGTGGCCTTATGTAGTAGGTGTCCTGTGGGGCTCAGTGGTGCAGTCTCCCTGGTTACCTGAGCCCGGTGCTCCAGGTGTGTCCTTTGTATGGGTTATATGTTCCCTTCTGTTGTAGTTGAGCCCTGTTTGCTATTTGTACATCAATGGAGAGATTGATCCTCAGGCTGATTGGTTATAAGGACTTGCCAGTGACCACAATGGGGGAGCTGTTGTGCAGGAGCTGACCCTATGGAGCAGAATTTGCTTTAGCTTGGCTCTGGTGCTTTCTTAACCCAGCCTTTCGGTGTGTCATCCTTGGATGTGGCCCTGGATAGTACTCCAGCTCAGACAGAACCCAGCTGTCAGACATGCAGGCTGGTGCCTCCTGGGAGGGGCCCAACTGCAGTCCAAGATCAGCCTCAGCCTGACCCTTCCCAGAGCTACTTGGTATGAGCCACCAAGCAGTCTGCAGGTGGCCATCACCCACAATGGGCTTGGATGTGCCTTGAGAGGCCACATCCAAGCCACAAACTGAGGCCAGCTGCTGCTACTGCCTGGCTTGGGGCTGCTCAGCAACAGGTATGAGGCTTGCCAAGGCCAGATGTTACTCGTTTGGGTTTCGTGAACCTCTGAGAGATTTAAGGAAAGTCCACAGCATGAGCCACGACAGGCCATTTGTATGGAAAAGCCACTGGAAGTGGCTTGGGTGGGCCCACAAGTTGGGCGGGGCAGAGTCTTAGGGAATCACCAGGGCAGGGTGACCAGTGTTAGCCAAACTGATGGAGACTCAGATATGGCGGCCACCTACATTTGCATGCTGGGAAGTGGGAGGGCTCAACAAAGGAACAGTAGCCTCCATCAGTACTTCTGTATGGGAGAAAGCTGCCCCTTCATCCCTTGCCCTGAAGCCAGACAACTCAGTTCCTCCCCATATGTTCCTGGCACTTTTTGAGCTGCTGCCCCAGTGCTGGAGCTCAGAGTGAGTTTATCAGTGGGTAAGTCCATGCAGTGGCCCTTTAAGAGAAGAGGCTGGGACTTCTGCAGTCCTCTGTCTAACTCAGCCGCAATCTTCGCTGGTTTTCACAGCCAGATGTTGTGGGGACTTCTCTTCCCAGCACTGGAATCCTGGGCTGGGGAGTCTGGGTAGTGCTGGGACCCCTCACTCCTCCAGGGGGAACTCCATAGCTGAGATAACCCTCCTGATTTTTAACTACCACACATGAGTGTGGGACCAGCCTGTTATGCATCTCCACCCCTCATACCAGTCTCAAAGTGGCTTCTTTTGTATGTCCTTAGTTGTAGGACTTCTATTCAGCTACACTTCAGGTGACTCCCAACGATGCTATTCTGTAATTTAGCTGTAATTTTGATGTGGTCATGAGAGGAGGCCAGTAAAGCATCTACCCACTCTGCTATCTTAACTGGAATCTCCAAAACAATTTTTTGATTATGCTTTTTTAGTATTTGCCTGTCTTTGGTCCACACATTAGCATAGACAATGGCACTGACTGTGTATCCAACAAAAGTTTGTACTATGTTATTGAACTCATTAAATGGATGAGTAGCTAATTGGGAAGCTATTGTCTTTAGAAAGGCAGTGGAAGATAAGATCTGTCTTCATTTGTATTCTATACATCCCACTTAATATACTTCTCCTATGTGTCCAACACATTTTCTGAACCATAAATCTGTTTTGAATAGGTGAAGGAGGGAAGGGTGTGGGGAAAGGAGCTGAGCTGACCATGTCTGTTAGAAATGCATGAAAGCAAACCAATAAAATGACATTTAATTTAGGAAATATTCATGCTGAGTTTCATTCCTGGCTTCTTCCAGAGGGCAGCAGTGATAGTAACAGTCATGAGGTGTGCTGAAATTCAGGGCATGTCTGATCGAGCACCATTTCGCATATTGCTAGTCCTTCCCTGTCCCTTAAGCAATATGGTTAGTTCATAGAATTTAAAAGTGCGAACTATGGAGACAGACTCCCTGGTTCAAATCCCAGTTCTGCCACTTACTAGTTGTGCGAGTTTTGGCAAATTATCTAATCTCTCTGTGGCTTAGTATTCTCATCTATTAAAAACAGGAATAATGATGGGACCTTTCCTTAACCATGAAAATTAAATGAGTATATAAAGCACTTAGAACAGTTTCTGGTACATGTAAGTTCTACCTAAGTGCTGGCTGTTGTAATAGTAAGCATTTGTTGGGACTGTAATTTCCATAAAGGGAAGGCTAATATCTGACAGCCCACTACTGTAGATCCAACATTTAGCACAGCACATAGGCAGGTGCTCACTAAATATCTGTGGACTAGTTCCTTGCCATGGAGGTTAAAAGTTGAATTTTTAGAGCAATATAGGCAGAAAAAGAGATGTATACCCAAATATCAGTGAGGCAATCCTTAATTCCTTACTTATGATAACAGATTTGGTCCTGAATAATTTGTCTGATGGAGTTGGAAAGACACAGGCTTAAAACATCAAAGACATCAAAGACATCAAGGACAATGGCAGATATACTTACCCCAACCAACTAGGCAAAATTTAAGGATATAATTGGGAATGTATATATTGAAGACTTTGACTAGAGCAAAATACATGTGTACCGCCTCTAGGCCCATCCATGTCAAAGAAACGAGCAGAAAGTAATGAAGTGCCACTGCTGCTGCGATACAAAGTCCCATTTCCTGGAATGATGACAACCAAGAATTGACTAGAAATACCAGGTTTAGCATTAGTAGTGCTGTGCACAAATTGATCAGGATTTTGGAAGGATGATCTTTTCGAAGTTTACTGAAAGAAAAGGCACAATGTTTAATTAGGCAGGGTCTCTGTTTTTAATCAAGCCTTGCCATGTCTTATTTGCACAATAAGTGAAAGAATGAAAGAAATGCCTATTATAATTAAGTTACTCATATCACCTTACATGTACTGAACGTTAGAGTTCCCCCTACCCCTCTTTTCAGGAAAAGTCAAAGTAGCCTAACTATAGTTACCTTCAATAACAGGATTAATAGTAGCCACTCTCAGCTAAGCAGTCCCCTTTCTTCTTTTTCATTCTGGGAAAGAAGGAAGGATTCTCCTGGATATACCATTCTATTGTCACTCCTTCAGCAAACTCAAAGCTGGATCTGGATCTATATATGTCCAAATAGCAGGATGACTATGGAAACCATTTCAAGTAGTTACTTGGATATTTCCAAAGATCCAGAGATTTGGCATTGTGTAAATATGATCTTAAATTTCACTAAGTGATCTCAATTATACTGTGTGAAAACTGACTCAGTGTTTTCCAAATTAGATAAAAATAAGTATTTCCCTTTGATTCTTTTTTTTATTTCTATTAAATATTTATTAATTTAAATTTTATAATTTTCATTTTGTGTGTATGTGGGTTTTTTAACTGAGATAAATAGTACACAAATCTTAAGAACACAACTCAACAAATCTTTACATATGGATATACCTAAGGAACCTCCACCCAGATTAGGAGGTAAAATGTTTTCAATTTTTCAGAGGCTCTTCCTTTCTTCTACCATTCAATACCCCCCACTAGAGGTAACCAATATTCTAACTTCTATCCCCATAGATTTACTTTCCTCTGTATTTGGAACTTCATATAAATGGAACCATACGGTATGCTCTGTTCTTTTTCTGGCTCCCTTTGCTCAGCTTTATGTCTATGAGAATTAGATATCATATTGTAGTGTATAGAAATAGTTCCTTCTTTTTTACCACTATGAAGCAGTCCATTTCATGAGTATACCACAATTTATTCATCCAGTCAACCGTTAATGTACATTAAGGTTGTTTCCAATTTTTGGCCACTATGAATGCAGCTGTTGTGAATACTCTTGTATACATATTTTAGTGGACATATGCACTCATTTCTCTCTAATAGTGAAAATTCTGGTCAACATCTACATGTATATTTATTGTTAGTAGGTATTGGCAAAGAATTTTCCAAGGTATGCTATTTTTGCATTCTTACCAGCAATGTAGAGTAGTTCCAGTTGTTCTATACTCACTAATTTCAACATTTTTAATTTTAGCTACTCTGGTAGGTACAGAGAAGTATAATTGTGGTTTTAATTAGCATTTCTCAAATGAGTAATGACATCAAGAATGTTGTTATATGCTTATTACCCATTTGGGTAAGGATTAGAGTTAGGCATGGATATCATCTTTTGTGAGGTGCCTGTTCAAGTGTTTTGCTCATTTTAAAATTGTATTATATGTCTTTTGCTTTTTGATTTGTACAAATTTCTATACATTCTACATATAAGTCTTTTGTCAGATATATGCATTGTGAATATCTTCTCCCAATCTGTGGTTTGCTTTTTCACTATCTTAATGATGTCTTTGATGAAAGAAGTTCTTAATTTTAATGATGTCCAATTTATCATTTTTTTTATATTTAGTGTTTTCATATCCTATTAGAGAAATCTTTTCCTATCCCAACCCTCTTGCTTTTGAAAAATCCAATGATAATTTTTTTTTTAGAGGAGCCTTGTTTTCTTTTTTAACCTGCTCACTTCATCATCTAGTGGATCTGACCTCTTCCTATTGTGATGAATCGAAACCTCTTATGAAATTAACATGAAATTAACAAGGTTGTAATGACTGCAACATCCATCGAACCAAGTTAAATTTATTCAGAGCAAGACTCTATCAACTTACTGAAAAACTACGTATGTCACTATAGCAACTCCCAGAAAAATGGAGGAGATTCCACATCCAGTGTATGTTACAAGCACTAATATCCGTTCATTCACTGCATCCACTGCAGACCTGGATAAATCCTAGGGAAAACAATGTGTTGTGTTTTATATATTTGCTAGAGCAAGTTTATGGCAAAACACTTCCAGTGTTCACTAACAGGAGGTTTCCAGGATGAAAGAAGTTCTTAATTTTAATGATGTCCAATTTATCAACTTTTTCTTTTATGTTTAGTGTTTTTGTATTCTATTAGAGAAATCTTTTTCTATCCCAACCCTCTTGCTTTTTAAAAAATCCAGTTTTAATCTTTTAGTGGACATATGCACTCATTTCTCTTTAATAGTGAAAATTCTGGTCAACATCTAGATGTTGCTATAGCTCTTATTAAACCAGCATATGTGGGTGGATATATGATAAAACTGCATATTGTTTGTTGAGTATGCTTAGTGCAATTTACTGTGTATAAGGCATGGAGAACCATCAATGACACTGGAATAACATTTAGTACTTTGTTTTACTGTCATTAACACATTCCACATGCAAAATATAACCAAACTAATAGATGTGAATTGGGAATGCAACCTGAATCATTATCTTAACTGAGTATCCCAAAACACTACATCATACCAAAAACCTGAAATAAGTGTCATAAAATTAAGACACAAAATGGATCTTGGAGATCATATAATCCAGTAATTTCTTAACCTGAGGTCTAGGGAAAAGGTCCATAGCTTTCATTAGATGATTATAGAGATTCATGACTCATAAAAGGTTAAGAAGCACTGGTCTACTCAGGTAGTCCTCAATTAGGATTGATTTTGCCCCTCCCCTAGGGACATCTGGCAATGCCTAGGGACATTTTTGGTTGTCACAGCTGAGTATGGTGCTACTGACATATAGTGGGTGGGGGCTGGGGATGCTGCTAAACATCCTACAATGCACAAAACAATGTCCCCAACAACAAAGAATTCTTTGGCCCAGAATATCAATAGTGCTAAGGTTAAGAAACTCTGGTCTACTCCAATATTTCACATTTCAGAAGACAAATTTAAGGTCCATACAAGGAAAACAACCTTTTCAAGATCACATAGGTAGTTAGCGACAGAGGTAGAATGTGAATCTTAGTCTTTTGACTCCTAATGTAATGTTCTAACCAATTTGGAGGAAGCTAAAGAAAATTCTTACAATTCAGTAAATATTGGTGTAGCATCTCTTATTTGTTAAATAGATATGGTTTAAAAAGAAAGAAAGAAAAGAAATATAAAACAGACTCTCAACCCTCAAAGAGCTTACTACTAATAGAATAAGCAACTCATACATGACACATTTAGATAACAGTATGTAATATATAATAAAGTAACTTAAGAGAGCTAAAAAAGTACTCAGGGATGGGTAGGGAAGAAAGAACACATTTGAGAGCCATTTCAAAGGAAAATTCAGCAAATCTGAATGTTAGGGAGGACCATAGGAAATGAAGGAGATTAGAAAAATTAACCATGACTCTGAAACTCTAAGCCTGGATATGTGAATTGACCAGATAACTCTTTGTTTGGTTAATTAATGCAAATATTTTTTAAAATACATTTTTATTACACTACAATTTGATAATAACTATTAAAATTAAAAATGTTTAATGGCTATATCCTTTAACTTAGCATTTATACTTCTGTCAATTTATCCTACAGAAATAGTTACACCAGTGTTAGAAGATAAATGAAATGTGTATTACAGCGTTGTTTATAAGGGAGAAAACAGTAACAAGTAAAATGCCTACCTATAGGGGATGGTTAAATTCATTGCATTAAATCCATATCATGGAATGCTATAAAAAACTGAAGTAGATGAATATGTATTTGCCTGAAAGGTGCCCAATATTTACTTTTAGGTGAAAAGCAAGTGGTAAGAGTAGTATTAATAATTTGAACCCATTTTTATAGAACAAAAATATATATTAATATACACATAGGATGGGGGCTTTAGGAATCTTTTCTGTAATGTTTGAATTTTGAGGGACAGGCATTAATTTTATAAGGAAAAAATAAGTATTTGTTTCAATCTGCTCCACTTTGGATAAACACAAGGAGAGCTTTTTTCCATTTGCGTGCAACTTTTCCATAACTTAGTTCACACATATATTCCTGGCCTGTAATCTAATAAAAGTTGTCAAAATTCTATCAAGGAATGATTAAGAGACAACTCACCATTAAGACTCCAAAATGAGTGAGGTGGTCACAGTGACAGATTGTGTAATTTATATTGGTTTCCTTTACTTTACAGCCTGATGAATTCCATCCACCTCGCCCATCTGCAGGAGACAGAAGGAAATTTCAAAACAATTTGTTTTTCTCTGAAATATTTAACTTTTCATTATATGCACCTTCCAAACGTGTCTTATAATTAGTATTGTTTGTTACGACAGCAAGATAGAGGTATAATTGAACAGTGAAATTAAATTAAATTTACTGGGCTAAATTGATTTTGTGGGGACTTCATAAATGTCATAACTTCTTTGCTCTCACATTTTCTGTTCTTGTACAAATTATGACAGACTCTAATCATGAGCAATAGTCCTGCCACCATGTTGGAGTGACAAAGTAAAGACTGCTTTTTTTTTAAGTAGCACAAATAGGAAACAGGTAGATCTAGAACATTTTGAAGGACATGAGCTATGGAACATAGGCTGACACTTGGGCCTATTCTGTGAGGCTAGAATAAACACCTGAAACAACCAGTTCAACCCAGAATTTAAATGGTCTCAGGTGCTTTGCATTCAAGCCAGATCATGGTGTAGAGCTCCTTAGGGCTAATTAAAGCCTCTGGTCTCCTTGACACCTCCCTAGTTTCTCACTTCTGAGCATATTCAGGGTTCTAGAACCAACCCTCAAATCTCCATAACCTGTAGATCTTCGATATTAGACTAGACTTAGAGTAGGACCTCCAGGATAACACTGACCAGAGAAGTTATCCTTGGTTAAGCAGCTAAGTATGGTCAAATTAGTCCATTCAGAATAATTCCATTGATTCTAGAGGTTCTGGATCCATGGACAGAGGGGTGGGGGCAAGGGATGACCTGGGAGGAGCCCAGGAACTGGCATTAATGAACACACAGATTGACTTTTTGAGACTATGGGGGAAAATGCTCATCACCTTACAGGACTCTTATCCAGGGAGGCTGGGAAGGGACCAGGAAAGAATAGTACTGTCTCTATTATAGAAAAGGAGTAGATTTCTACATCTTAGAGAGTCAAATTGGAAGAGACTTTCCCTTTTCCCCCAGAATTCCAAGGGTACTGAAAAAGGACAAGTTTCCAGACAGAGCTTCCACAAGTAGAAAGATTGATCACATAGCAACTCTTGGCATTCTAGAGGAAATTGATTCTGTGTGGGAATTCTCTGAGATTTGGCAATATTTTTGGATATTTCAAAGGAGATGGCAAGCCCATTCAGCAATCTCATCCCTAAACCTTTCTCTTACTGTTCCCAGAGACTCGTACCTAGCCAAGTAGAAAGGGCCCTTAGAGACCAACCAGAAAGTCTTATCCTCTCAATGAAAAGATAAAAATATTAGGGCCCCAAGAGAGTAAATGGACTACCCCAGGACATTTAGTCAGGCTAGAGGAGATGAGGAAAAAAGGGAACGTGCTAGTAGATGTTGCAAATCTCTGTGGGGAACCACGAATAAAAATATCCAGATGTTTATTCCTCAACTTTCTTCAAACAGCTTGAAGCTACTCCACACTGGCTCTTCCAACTTTCTTCCAATTTTGCTTGTCCTTGAGTTGTGTGATTTTTTTGATCCCCCAAATAAGTCTCTTATTTAAGAGTTTTTAAACTTCCATGCCCTAATTAGTTATAAAACCCATATGTGTGTCTTGGTCAATCAGTGCAACTCCTCCCCTCAACTGCCAAATAGGAAAATGGTCAGGGGCAAAGTCTCATTGAGAGCCAAAGACAAGGCTTGCTGAGAAAAATACTTACTGTTATTCCCAAAGTCCCAAAAGGCACACTGAACTTGATCATAATTCTAGAAAAAAAGAAAAGTCAAAGGTAAACACCTTTCCTTTTGATAGTTACCACACAATGACAACTACACACAAGTGTTTTTTTCTCAACATTTTTTTCATGCAGTAGACACACACACACACACACACACACACACACACACACACCATCTGAGAGTTGGTTTTAAGACTAATCCGAAGTACCTTGGGATTTCTAAGTAAGAAAACAGCATGTCACTGCCTAGTGATGCAATGTGTGTCCTTTAAAATATTTGGCAACATAAGAATTTTCAACACCCTCCTGATGTAAGGCCCAGGAGGAGGCTGTAAATTGTTAGTGCAGGTCGGATATGTGGTAAGTTCCCGTGGAACTTTGGAATTTGGGGCTCACAGCTGAAATCAAGCCTTATAGATACAAGGTTGAGCTGCCTCCTTATTAGACCTAATGAGCATTTCTGAGGCCTCATCAGCCCCTACAATCTCCAGAACTGTAAACAAGAGAAATCAGTTATTAGGGGATGCTTGGAAAGCTGTGGCCCCAGCTGGAATTGAGAGATCTTACCCATCTAATGTGTTTCATTTGGTGTGTGTTTTTAAAAATTTCCTCTTGTGCTCTTCCTTCTTCTCTTCTAGAATTAAGACCTATGAAAATATGCTGTACAATATGGTCTTTTAGATTGAGAATGAAGGAAGAAGCTATTAAGACTTCACACTGGACATACATTAACATCAAAGAGTGTAATACTAGTTATTTTTTATACTATAGCTAAATCTGATCACTTAGTAATATCTACCTTATGTTATGCCATATGACTATGATTTTAAAACTTTGGTGATAATTAATACATATTTTAATGCTCTTCATGGAAATTCAAAGGATAAAAATGTTCAATTATTTTTAATTTTTTCCTCATTTAAAATTAAATGGAATTAAATACCATTTAGTGTCACAGGACAACCAAAAGATCCACCTGCCCCTAGTTACTCCTCTGCCAATCTATCACAGTGTTAGAAGACCATCATTAGTTATCCCTTTAGGCCAAGGCATTGTTTCTAGAAGACCCCAATACAATACACCTCAGCTACCTGGAATGTGACAATCTTCATTAAGTCTTAGATCATATCTATTAAGTAGTTAATTATTTTTAATGGGGAAATCATAAAGGGTTTCTGAGATGCAAATGAATATATTACCTGGTTTCCTTTAATATGCTGCAGTGTAATAACCACTGGGTCAGCCAAGTTTTGAATGGATGTATCTAAAATGCTGGCACTTACAACATATGTGGTTAATGCTTTAATGACATTTTTGCTCTATAGATGAAACACAAGGAAGAGGAGTTCAGGTCCTAAGTTTCTAAATTTTTGCACATTAATAATCAACCTAGAATTTTGAAGTATTACACAGCATGAGGTACAAAAATATGGAAAATAATATCACAAGCTGAGAAAGAATTTTTAGAGGTCACTTAGCTCATCACTTGTCCTTACATAAAGTCTCAACTATACCAAGCTTAGAACAATTTATTAATCTATCCACACATCCAAATATTATCCAATAAGCATTGGTTTTGTGCCTGCTACTCAGTACTGCACTGACAACAAAATGAAACTATTCCCTACTTTGATAACTCTCTGGACCCTTACATGTCCCAACTTATCCCAGTTCTAACCCTCAACTATCAATACTTACTTTTAGGGAGCCCCTCATTATAAGGAACACAAATCCATCATAAGTTAGTTACAAGCCACTTCCTGTTCCATCCTCACTGGAGATGGAAGCATGTTGATCAACATCCAGCATGGAACAAGTCTCTGAGGACATTCCTCTCCTCCCTAGAGGACCATGAACTCTGAGGCCAGAGCATAGGTATTGTGAGTCCTACTGTCCCCCACATGGCCTAGCATACAATGAATATTTTATCTTCTACCCTCAGCGAGTCAGTTACTTTGTTAAGTGCTCACTGAAACAATATAAGCATTTTTTTAGTTAAACTGGGGCTTGGAGAGGCTCAAAAACTTGGACAAAGAAGGTATACTTAATGAATATTGGTATAAAAGAAACAAGCTAGAATGTAGACATTGAAGTGTGGAGCTTGCTAATTAACGGAGCCAAAGTGCCACATACCAAAGCTCCAGAAGGCAAGGTACCTGGAGACTGCCTCTTCTGAGGCACATGCGAAATGATGAGAGATAGGGTAGGTGCAAGACAGGAGAGAGAAGGAGCAAATCCTCTGAGGACTTGCCAAGAAAGCTTAGAGGAGGCGAGCCCAAATGATGTCCCTTGGGAAGCCTACTGAGTCACTTTTAGAAGATACCAAGCCCTAATATTTCTGAGCCCTGAAGCCGTGAGAACTGGGTAATTGTGAACACAGCTTGGGTCTCCACTAGGAAGCTACTGACTTCCTGTTCCTGACAAGTTCTGTTCTTCTAAAGCCAGCCTAATGGTTCAGGGGTATTTTCTGAGAGGAATACCCCTAGGATAGCCTGATGTGAAGGTAGATATTGTGGAAAGGGCCTTGGCTGACAGTCAAAAGTCCAAGTATGAGCCCAAGCCCTCTTGTTCCTTGAAAGTCCCTTTCCCTTTCTGGGACATTGATGATACGGAGGAAGGTGGACCAGATGGTGTCTAACAACCCTCTCAACTTAATCTAAAAGATACAAATTTCTGTAGTAATAAGACCAAAGGAGGAGAAACATAGTGACTCAGAACTTAACCTGTTCTCTGGCTTTATTTATTTCTCTTACATACAAAATTGTGGCCATGCAGGGGAGAGAAAAAGAAATTATTCATAACTCTCCACCCTTGGCACTCTAGGCTTAAGTTTTACCTATTATACTTCTGAACCTTTACAGAAGCTGTTCTCTCTGCCTGAAACACTATTCCCTCCTCCTCACCATCTTTCATCTTCTAACTCCTATACAACCTTAGGCCTCAACTGACATCTCTCTTAGACTAGGTATTCCCTGATCTCCCAGATGAGGGGTAGGTGCCGTCCTTAATGCTCCCAGAGCCTCTGTGCCATATTGTACAGGCCTGGTGCTTTGTCCCTCTCCTCAAAAATTGCCACTAGTTAGGGAGTGGAAGAGGGGGTACATGTTTTCCAAGAGTGGTGTCTTATCAACAATATTTAAGGTAATATGTTATAATGACAGTTAAAATTTTTATCAAATGATGTAAAGGAAGCAGCATGAAAGTAACACTGTGAGACTCAGTTCTCATGGGAAAAAAGTAATTAAGGGTGGCATCGCTTGTAAATACTCTTCAGCTAGGCACAGGTCCCACTCTTGGGTCACCCCCTTCAATGTTGGAAACTTTAGGTTTCCGTTCTTACCCATCACACTGTAAGTTCCATGAAGGCAGGCACCACATCTCTCTTGCTTACCATTGTATCTCCAGCACCATGCAAGACACATAGTATGAACTCGATAAATATTTTCTGACTCATAGAATATATAGTCAATAATATTGTAATAACTATGTTCATGTAAAGCTAGATGGGTACTAGACTAACTGGGAAGATCACTTCATAAATTATATAAATGTTTGACTACTAAGCTGTATACCTGAAGCTAATATAAGATAATATTGAATGGCAACTGTAATTAAAAATAAATAAAAAAATTATTTGATGATTGAATAAATAGCTGCATGAATAAGTAAATAAATTGTGTCACCACCATCAGGTTCTTTGCTTTCTCTGGGTTTCAATTTTCTCATTATCAAATTGAGGAGATGGAACACTATAGGTTATAAGGGCCCTTCCAGCTCTGAATTTGATGATACGCTAATTCCATTCGTTCTTCATCTGGCACTATGACGTCTGTAGCCTAATTTTGGCAAAGAATCTTAATCCCTTTCAGTGGAAAATGTTCGTGAATAAAAATCACTTATTAGGTGTGAAACCTATGCAAAACAAGTTTATCTTTTATTCTATGAGACAAAGAGAAAGAGAAAAAATTTATCAAAATAATGGCATCTCAGATAATACAGAGAAATTAGAAGCCTACCCAAATGGTCAGAATGCTATGAATCACATTCTTAATTATTATTAGGATTTTGTTCATTTGCTGGCTTGTTCTGAGTCCAATGTAATTTTTTTCCATTACAAAAGGTCTACTAAATATATAACTACTGAAAATATGTTGGGTACCTAGCCCTGTGCTGGGTGCCATGAAAATAAAATATGTTAGAGCCATGACATATGCTATAACCTACTTGGAAAACTAGGCAGAAATATGAGACAAGAATATGATTAGGGGGTATGGAGCAGAACAGGAGCTGGTGAACTCCAGGCAGGTTTCCTAGATGGGATTTGGGCTACACCCATAGGAATAAATAGAATTTAGATAGATAGAGAAGGGAATGGCTAGAGAATGCCAGTGAAACAGAACATCTTACAGACATAGCTAGAGATAATGTAGTATATTTGAATCAGTATGTAGTATGGGTATGTGGCATATTTAAGTTGGCCCAGTACAACCTCCTCCAAAATAACTGAATATTTAACCATTCATTCTATTTGATAGTCTCTTTAGAAAACACAGACATACCTGGGCAAGTTAATGTACTGACCTATTAAATATGTGAACTTTGGAGTCAGATAGCCTGGGTTTGATTCTCAGCTATACCACTTCCTAGCTGTGTGACCTTGAGCAAAATTACATAACCTCTTCTTATTAGTCTGTTCAGGCTGCTATAACAAAATACCACAGAATAGGATTGTTTATAAGTGACAGAAATTTGTTTCTCATAGTTCAGAGGCTGGAAGTCCAAGATCAGGATGCTCAAATGGTCAAATTCTGGTGAAAGTCCAACTTATGGTTCATAGATGGCACCTTCTTGCTGTGTCCTCATATTGTGGAAGGGGCAATGCAGCTCTCTAAAACCCCTTTTATAAGGGCACTAATCCCATTTATGAGGGCTCCATCCTTAAGATCCAATCACTTCCAAAAGGACCCCCCTTTCTAATACTATTACCTTAGGGATTAGGATCTCAACACAAGAATTGGGGGGGCGGTACACAAACATTCAGACCACTACATTTTTTGAGTCTCAGTTTCTTGTGAGAAGTGTAAATGAGATATGAGATAATAAGTGTAAATATTAACAATTAATAGTGATTATCATCAACCACTTCATGTAAACTCTGACTGTTGTCCTCTCAACAGCTAGATGGGACAGAGCAGGGACAATAGGCCTTTTGGTAGGCAGAGCCCCAAGATAGGAAAATAAGAATAGCAATGCAAACACTTACATGGTGCTTACTATGTGCCAGGCAATATTCTAAACACTTTATATGTATTAACTCCTTTAATACTTCAACAGCCCAGTGAGGTACTTACTGTTATCTTGTTTTACATAGGTGGAATCTAAGTCATATGGAGGTTGAGTAACTTTCCCAAGGTCACACAGGTAGATTATGGCATAGCCAGCTTTAAATTTAGCCAGTCTGGCCCCAGAGTTCATGTTCTTAACCACATTATACTGACTCTCTGTTTTAATAATGGATGAGGACTAGAGCCTTCAGAGAAGGTGCTGCGAAGGAACAACAAATGCCCACAGGCAAGTGTCCTGCTGGACACCACTCAGCTTCAAATAAATTGGCCTGAGAGAGTGGGCATGTTGGCTTTGAGGAAGCCATGGAGATATGTGAGGAAAGCACTGACAAGCCAGAAGAGCATTTCTTCAGGAGAACTTGATATTCTTTTCTGGCTTTAAAACATCTTGAGAACTCTTTTTGGTCACCAGATAATCCTTAAGGTTCTTTCCAAAGCCAAGAAGCTGTGAAAATTAAAAACTGTAGAACATAATTATAGTAGATGTTGATTCATGTTGAAAGCTGGGAGACTTGTGGAATAAATTAGAGAACATATTCTAAAATAAGCAGAACACCATGAAAATAGCAATGGTTCATAATTACTATGAACAGTCCATGGTAGTTATCAGAGGCAAGAACTTACCTTAAAAAGTGAAGTTTGGCCAAAGAAATTAAACAAGATGGTCTGTAAGTTGCTAAGAAGAATTCTCTTCCTCAGTGATTTAGGCAAATATATGGAAGCCAAAACCCTCCCCAGAGGGACTTTGTTTAGGTAAACCTGCCACAAAATGCCAAGAAATGAAAACTGGAGTTATCACCCTTGAACTTGAAGTCCTCCCCACCTTCCACCCCAGCACTAGACTCAGTCCCAGAGTATTATGTGGAGTGCCAAAGGGTGGAAACTAGCTCCATAAGCTATGCTACACTTTTCACACACACACACACACACACACACACACACACACACACTCACTCAGATCACAGGCTAAGACATGACCTGGTACACATAGACATAGACACACACACACACACACACACACACACACACACACACACACACACACACCACCCTTTCCTTTCTAAACTTATCCTTGAGTTTCTCTCCCTTTGATCTGCTTCCATCTGGGTATTCATAGAAGTGGAAAGCAGAATGACAAATTAGGTGATTTGCCATGATTCTCATAAATAAAGGCTAGTCTTAAAAATCAGCCACTGAAAATGCTGGAGAAGAAAAAGCTAGAAAAGGGGGAGGCCAAATTCTGTGTATAAACTCTGCCTGATCTTTGAACCACATTTGTACAGAACAGACTCCAAATAAAGATAAAGGAGCTCAACTGAGATTTGAGCTGCCATCCAAGAGATGGAAACTACAGTTTGATTCCAAACAAATTACTTGCCTAGTATAACAAAAATCAATAGCTTTTAGAGGAATGTAGTAGAATTCAGAATTTCCGCAACATAACATTCTCAATATCCAGGATATAATCCAGAATTACTCAACATGTGAAAAAAATGTGACCCTTTTTCAATGAAAGACAATCAATAGAGATCAACTCTGAGATGACTCAGATGTTCAGTCTTTAAAAGAAATATTGCAATTCATGCAAAAGAGAAAATAATAGCAGAGAAATAGAAGCCAAAAAATTAAAAGTCTTAAACTGAAAATATAGGATTGAAATTTTTAAAACTGCACTGGAAGGGTTCAGTAGTAACAATGAAGATTGAGGTCAATGAACTTAAAGATAAATCAACAGAAATCATACTATCAAGAAGAATAGATAGTATGATATAAAACATGAATAGAGTCTCAGGGACCTGTGGAACAGCAGCATCAAAAAATCTTGTATACATGTAATTAGAGTCCCATAAAGAAAGAAGAGAGGGAATAGTGAAGAAATAGACCTACATTTACACTAGTGTTTGATTTTTTTTGTTAGAATTGCCAACATAAGCCAATGGGGGAAAGAAACATCTTCAATAAATGGTTCTGGAACAACTGGATAGCTATACGGAACAAAATGAACTTCAAACCATATACCACACCACACCTCACAGCATACACAAAATTTAATTCAATTAATTAGGATTATAGTCCTAAATATAAAGCTAAAATCACAGATCTTTTAAAGGAAAATATAGGAGAATATCTTCATGACCTTCTGGTAGACAAAGATTTCTTGGACAAGTCATATGTTGTTATTCACAAAGGAACAAATTGATAACTTATACTGCATCAAAATTAAAACTTATGCTCATCAAAAGACACCATTGAGGAAATACACAGGCACACTACAGAGAAAATATTGTGAAAACATATATCTGATAAATGACTTACATCCAGAATATGTAAAAACAAATGTTTACAATTCAATAAGAAGAAGACAAAAACCCAATTTAAAATGGGCAAAAGATTTTAACAGGTACTTCACCAAAGAAGATGTACAGATGACCAGAACAAAAATTAAAGTCACTCCACATCACTGACCACTTTAGAAAACAATATGATAAGTTCTTACAAATTTAAACATACATATTATGAGCCAGCTATTCCATTTCTAGGTATGTATTCAAGATATATGAAAACATATGTTCACACAAAGACTTTTACATGAATGTTCAATGCAGCATTACTCATAATAGCCCAAACCTGGAAACAATCCCAATGTCCATCAACTGGGGAATAGACAAAAAATCTATGGTATATTCATATGATAAAATTTTATTCACCAATAAAAAAGAATAAATTACAGAAACAACTAACAACTATTATATTATATGAAAGAAACCTCATATAATACAGTACATATTATATGATTCCATTTACATAAAGTAAACAGGCAAAACTATAATGGAAAAATATAAGAAATGGTGGTTGCTAATGGAGGCAGTAGTTTTAGGGATTGACTGGGAAGAGGCATGAATTATATTAATGTTCTATATCATGATAGGGGTTTAAGTTGCACAGATACACACATATGTCAAAATTCAGAGAATGTATACTTAGAATTTGTACGTTTCTCCGTATATGAACTTGATAATTTTTAACTGTAAATTGTTTTGAGCAGGTGTTGGCAGCCTCTGGTGGAAAGGGCTCAGATTTTAAAGCCAGCCAGACATAAGTTTGAATCTTGGCTCAGCCACTAGGCTGTGTATCCTTGGGCAAGTTTCTTAACTTCTCTGTTACCTTATCTGTTCAAAGGAGACAGTAGCACAATGCCCAACATATAATAAGTGCTCCAAAAATGATACCAAATAGTAAACTGACATTTGAGATGATTTCAGGTCACGGGGCCAAAGGTGGTATTGCACATCTCATAGACACCATTCCAGTCAAGGTTTTTAGCCTACTAAGGGTTATATATGAATCTTCCCTGGGATGTTTGTATTTTTATAAGGTTTTCTGGAGATTAAAACCTTATAACATACCTTTTCTTCCTCTCAAGGAATAAATGAATGAAGACAGAGCAATACTTGATTGATTGGCTCTCAGATCCCTGAGCTACACTCACCTCAGGGTCTGTGCCTTCTTTGTAGGAGTGAATACTGAAGGCCATGCCTTCAAATGTGTTGTCCACCCTCAGGACAGTCAAAGCCATGTTGGGCACTGTCAGATTTGCTGTTCTCCCAAAAAACTCCATCTTGTGACCAACGTGCTCAATTATCATCAGAGTTCTGCAAAGAACCACAGGTAAAGAAGAGCATTCCTTTTTCATGTAACACCCACTCTTAAAAGATTTTCTTAATTTGAGATTTTTCTTTGAGTTTTAATCACTACCTTTATTTTGTTTAGGAATTATTAAATAATAGTGCTGGCTTTAGAGTCAGACAGACTGAGGTCTAAATCTTAGCTCCTCTAATTTCTAACTATGTGGAAAATAAAAGAACCTCACTGAGCTTCCGTTTCTTTACCTGCAAAGTCAGAGGTAATACTAGCACTGATCTCAAAAGATTGTCATAAAAATTAAATGAAATTATTGTATATAAAGCCAGATCCTCAGGGCCTCATAAGCCAAGAAATTTGGACTTTATTCTACATGTAACAGAAAGCCACTGAGTGGTTTTAAAAGCAATATGATATATGCATTAAAAGGTCATTCTAGCCATCATGTAGAAAATAGACCATAGAGAGCCAAGAGCAGAGCAGGGAGACCAATTAACAGGTTGCTATAGAAAGTCATCTGGGATTATTGGGGCTAGGATTAGAGTGGTGGTGGTGGTGGTGGAGATGGAGAGAAGTAGATGAATCCCAGGTTATTTAAGGGATTAAGAAACTATATACAGTGCCTCACAAGATTTGATTATTGATTGGTTGTGGGGTAAAGGAAGGTAACCAGATTTATTCTTAAGTTTTTTGCTTGAGCACTGGGTGAATGCATTTTATAGGAATGGAGAACATTGGAGAAGCACCAGAGTTGGAAGATATATTGAAGGTTTGGTTTGGGGTAACTATTTATTTGGAAATTCATTATCATTAAGGTTCAGTTAGAATTTGAATGCATTCTTTCACAACTGGGGTTTGAGTAGGATGACTCCATTGCATGGTATTAACAGAGCTTTCAATGCATAGCTATCTGACCTTTAAAATTTGTGATTACTGTATGCAATAGAATTAATAACGAATATTTTAAGTTCCATTAAATAATTTATTTTGCCAAAGTATTAGTACTTACTCATTGCTTACTTCATGCAGATCAGATGCTGAATTGTTTTGCCTTCTCAAAGTAGCATCAATTGTTTGTAATATAATCTGGGTTAGGTTCATGCTTATCTCATCACATTGTGAAATAATGGATAATTTAGAAATAATAATCTTTGTTTCCTCTTTGTCCAGAAAGGAGGATTCATTTATCAAATTTAAAATGTGCTCTGCAACATCTTTTGCATTCTCTAGAGAAAGAAAATCAAAATGTAAAACCTGCATTAGTTAGTTTGGGATCATGCTAGTCTGCTTCCTTTTCTTTAAAAAGTAAAGGCAGTTAAATGGAAATACATAGCAAGGTAACAAAGCTTACAGAAGGAAAATGCTGGACCTCAATTTCTACAATAAATGGAGTCTCAGAAAGTAGCACATAAGTCAAGTTTTTATTCATTAAATCCTTTTAAAAGTACACCAGGGAAACCTCCTTGTCACTGAAGAATTACCTTGCAATTAGATTCTAATTAAGTTAAGACTTTTGAGTATTGAATTGAGTTAAGGAGATACTACCTGTACTCAAATATCAGCAAATATTCAGTCTATGTTTTCATAATCAAGGGTAGTGATTATGCTTTTATGTCAAGAATCAGCGGCTAACACACACAAAAAGCAAATATGGACCACAAAACAATAAAAAGAAACTTAATTAGATTTTTCTAGAGAGTAAGAACAATAGCTATTAACTCGCCTACTTTTTTCTTCACTTTTTATTATGGAAATTTTCAAACATGTACAAAAATAGAAAGAATAGTCTAACGAATCCCCATGTACTTCATGAATCACCTAACTTCAACAAGTGTCAATGAAGAGAGCTAATCTGATTTTATCTACACTCCCACCCACTTACCCCAACCCAATGATTTTAAAGCAAATCCCAGACATCATATCATTTTATCCATAAATACTTCAGTACACACTGAAGAATCTTTGTCATAACCACAGTACCAATATCATATCTTGAAAAATTTAGCAATAATACTCAAAATCATCAAATATCCAGTCAGTACTCAAATGTCTTTAATTATCTCATAAATGCTTTTTTAAAATAGCACTTTGTTTGACTCATTCCCCACTTTTAAAGTTACGAGCTTTGTTGAACTCATACAACACAAATTAGATTTTAGTTCAATATAACCCATATAAAGCTGGGTTCCTTTGTGGCACCCTTCTAGTTTAAAGCACTCACATTCAAGTTCAGTAGCTAAAATATAATGGAAAATAATTGAAAAATACAATCCGTTGAGAAAAATTCCAGAGAGATATTACACTCATAACACACTTAACCCAGGTTACATTATGAATAAATAACTCTGGGAAAACAAAATAATAAAGCATGAATATAATTCATTCTCTCTCTCTCTCTCTCTCTCTCTCTTTCTCTCTCTCTCTCTCTCTCTCTCTCTCTCTCTCTCTCTCTCTCTCTCTCTGACACACACACACACACACACACACACAACTCTCTGTCATTATCAATATAAATTAAGCAGTCTTAACTGAGATCCTCTCAACACCCCCAACCCAACCCTTAGCCATTTCCCACCTCTGCCTGACAAGGCTTGCATAGGAACTGAGTCAGCAGAGAATTCTCTGTGAATATGGAAAGAAGAGGGGAGATTGAACAAGTTTGTACTAATTACTTTCAAATTAATATTTTATCCCTGTTACATCTATCTTCTGATCAGTTAAACGAAGTGAGAAAACAATAAGACTAGGGATGGAAGAAAAATATACCATGCTTATTTATAGATCTTTCTACTGCTGTTATTAAATTGCTTAGGCTTTGTTATAAATGGGATAGCCAGAGCTGCCTACCTGGGGTCATTATTCTTTGGGCTGCAGTGGTGTGACTTCACTTCATGCAGTCCCTGCCATGGCAGAATGAAAGTAAACAACAGACCACTAGGAGACTATTTTGTAGAAAGTAATTCTAGACTTTTCATCTAGAATAATATGGTTTTTAAGTAAAATTCAGGAAAAATTACAAAAAATTTTGTAAGAATTTTAAGTTCTCAAGCAAAAACAATGAAAGGAATCCTCTCTTAATTGTTGTAGAATAAATAGACCCATATTACTCAAAATGGTTATTATTAATCTGACAGTAATTGCAACAATCAAAAACAATAATAATGTCTGTTATTTATTGAGCAATTTCTATGAACCAGTATTCTCATTCTCTACTACTAAATAATAAACTACCTCCAGATTTAACAGTTTTAAGCAACAATTATTATCCCTCATGATTCTGTGTGTTGACTGGGCTCAGCTGAGCAGTTCTCACTTGTGGTCTCTCATGCAGTTGAAGTCAGATGGCAGCTGGGACTGGAGTCATCTTAAGGCTAGACTGGGCTGAAAGTCTTGATTTAACTTCCAGTTGACAAAGAGGGAATGAATTGATGGTGGGCATTTGGGAAACCAGATACTACAACAAGGCATTATACATACATTTTCTCATTTAATCATCACAATAATCCTATGTGATGGATACTAATATTACCCCCTTTTTATAGATTAAGAAATAAAGACACATAGGTTCTAACGCAGATTTTAATGCAGTCCTGTTTGATTTCAAAGCTAGTGTTCTTCAATATCAGTTTCTACTACAGCATTTGTGCTTTTGCTCTTTTTCTTCATCATGGTGTCAAGGCTTAGAACAGCAGTACTTTGCAGTTCTCCCTGATGTCCTGGGAATTACATTGTTCTGTCTCAATCACACACTATCTTGCCCTGATAGTGAGATGGACACAGATAGAAGAGAGTCTCATGAAAAATTTCAGCCAGCTTCATTAAAGTGTAATGCACCTTCAGTATTATGGAGATAAAAAAAATTGAGCACAGCAAAGAACCCACAGACCTTTGAAATAAGGGTACCTTTTCTTTACGATATTTAGGAGTTATGAGAAATGAACATTTAAGTGGGAAACTGAAGAGTTTTCTTCAACCAAGATATCTAATGCTTGTCAGCAAGATTGAAAGCTAAAGAAAAAGTGTTCAACATGAATATATATTTCTTTCTTTTACATTGTATGTATTTTTCATTAAGCTCCTAATTTATGAGAACTATTCCTCCAAAGCTAATAAACTTAATAGTTTATTTTTCAGTTATATACATTCTAGCCACTCTCCACTATTCTCTTCCTTTGCCAATTTTCTTTTCATGAAGTGACTTCTGAAAGTTAATTTTCTAAAAATCCTAACCCAATGCAATACTCTTGTTGTTGTCATCGTTTTTAGTTAACTTTTTCTTCCACAGAGAAAATCCTATGAGCATGTCTAAGAAAAATGTGTCACTCAGAAGGAGGGAGGTCAGCATGAAACACAGATCTCTCTCTCTCTCTCTCTCTCTCTCTCTCTCTCTCTCTCTCTCTCTCTCTCTCTCTCTCTCTCCACTCACTTCAAGCTGCAACACTCCTTATTGCCCTGACTCATGATTTAGAAACCATCAGAGCCTGTGTTTGCTTTTCTAATTCTTCTAGATACTCCTTGGCAAAATCTCAAATTTACATCTGCAAAGAAGACCAGTCTGAGAAGTTCACTGCCTCAAGGCAATTCTAGGTTCTTCTGCAGTGCCTACGATGCCTGTGCCTCAACTTCCAACTATTCATTGTGGGATGGATCCACTTTATGCACTAGAGCTATGCCTTAGAAGGTGCATATAAACTGAAGCTCTATGGGGAAAACTTTTATGCATACTTTAAAAACACTGATAAGGAGGTAAAGGACTTTCAGAATAGTACTGTAAGAAGGAGCTTGAGGAAAAGATGACAGAGAGACATCTATTACACTAGTCAAAATTAGCAAAGACAAGCATTCAGTCTTTGGTGATTGATGGGAAATTTTACAACAAATTGAAATGCATTTATTCAACAAAATCTAAAGAAACTGGCAAGTACAGTGGGATGCCATGGCATTTGAGCTAAGAACTGCACCCATCCCCCAGAGCTATGCCTTGTGGAAGAATTGTTACATTGGGTTAAGCAGCCAAGTAGCAGTCACCTTCTCCCACAGCTCCCTGGAGTAGAAAAACTATTCTGAGTGGATTTGACAGCCAGTGAACATTGGCAGTTCCCATCTTTCTGACTCTGGTCTGTGGAAGATTCATACTGGGCAGTGGAAACAGCTGAGTGCCAGCAATGAGTC
This sequence comes from Eidolon dupreanum, assembly GCA_028627145.1. Classification (NCBI taxonomy): domain Eukaryota; kingdom Metazoa; phylum Chordata; class Mammalia; order Chiroptera; family Pteropodidae; genus Eidolon; species Eidolon dupreanum. Next base: position 84,354,655 of record CM053505.1, on the reverse strand, counting down.
CTCCTTCCTTCCAAATACACACACAGCTCCTGATCCATAGGGAAGAACCTGGTGACATATCTGGTGAAGAGCACATTCACCATCACCACCACTTTCAAGCTTTTGCCCCAGAGGACAGATAATTTGCCCAGAGGATGATAGGAGAAAGCCTCAAAGACTGGTAACACTGTCCCTACCAAGGGGACAGACTTTAATTGAATCAGACTATGGAGCAATTTGTGCCCCAAGGTTTTGTCAAAAACAACAGATCAACTCGCAATTAAGTAGCTAACAGCTGAGAGTGATACCAATAGAGGCAGACCAGCCAGAAGCTTAGCGGGGATAATAGAGAAAGAAACAAAGAATCCAGCTCCACAGTCATCCCTGGTGGGCAGGAAAATGTGTACATGTCTGGAGGCTGTATCTTCTAAGGAGCAGCATCAGAAGATATACACTGCAAGGGAAGTAGATTTCACTGAGCTAGTCTAACCAAGGATTTTTTTTTATAGAAATAGAAAAAGCAATTCTAAAATTAATATGAAATCACATATGCACACCCAAATAGCCAAATCAATCTGGAGAAAGTAGAACGAAGTCATCACACACCTTGACATTAAAATATATTACAAAGCTACAGTAATCAAAACAGTATGGTACTGGTATAAAGACAAGCATATAGACCAATGGAACAGAATAGACAGTCCAGAAATAAATCCACACATATACCATCAACCAATCTTCTACAAGAGTGCCAAGAATATACAATGGGAAAGGATAGTCTCTTCAACAAACAGTGTTGAGAAAACTGGATATCCCCATAGAAAAGAATAAAATGGACCTTTGTATTATACCATACACAAAAATCAACTGAAAATGGATTTAAGATTTAAAGAAGTCTTAAAGATGTGGTACATTTATACAATGGAATATTACTCAGCCATAAAAATAAAATCTTACCACTTCAAACAATGTGGATAGACCTAGAGGGTATTATGCTGAGGGAAATAAGTCAAACAGAGAAAGTCAATACCATATGGCCTCATTTATATGTGGAATCTGAAGAAAAAATAAACAAACAAAACAAAAACAGACCCATAGATACAGAGAACAAACTGATGGTTGCCAGATGGAAGTGGGGTTGGGGGAGTGAATGAAAAAGGAAAAGGAATTAATAAGTACAAATTAGCAGTTACAAAATAGTCACAGAGATGTAAACTACAGCATAGGGAATATAGTCAATAATATTGTAATGACTACAGATGATGTCAGATGGGTACTAGATTTATCAGGTTTGATCACTTTGTATATAAATATCTAATCACTATGTTGTACACCTGAAACTAATATAATATTGTATCTCAACTGTAATTGAAAAATAAAAAAATATTTAAAAATCAAAATTGTTAAAAATGAGCAAAGGTCTTAAACATTTCTCAGAAGAAAACATACAAAAGGCCAATAGATATTATGAAAAAGCCAATAGATATGTGTTCAACATCAGTAATCATCAGGGAAATGCATATTAAAACCACAATGAGATATCACTTCATAACTGTCAGGGTGGCTATTATCAGAAATCAAGAGATACGTGTTGGCAAGGGTGCAGAGGAAAGGGAACCCTTGTACACTGTTGGTATAGCCATTATGGAAAACAGTATGGAGATTCCTCAAAAATTAAAAACAGAACTACCATATGATCCAGCAATCCCACTTGTGGGTATATATATCCAAAGGAAATGAAATCACTATCTTAAAGAGATGCCTGTACCCCCATGTTCATTGCAGCATTATTCACAATAGTCAAGATCTGGAAACAACCTAAGTGTCCATCAAGAAATAAATGGATAAAGAAAATTGATTACACACACACACAAAATATATATATATATATGTATAATCACACACACAAATATATGTGTGTATATATATATATATATATATGTGTGTGTGTGTGTGTGTGTGTGTGTGTGTGTGCAAAAAAAGGAGAATGTGTGTGTGTGTGATTCAGCCATAAAAAAGAAGGAAATCCTGCCATTTGCAAGAACATGGATGAACCTAGAGGACATTATGCTAAGTGTAATAAGCCAGATGTAGAAAGACAGATACTGCATGATCTCACTTATACGTGAAATCTAAAAAATAGTTGAACTCGCAGAAATACAGGATAGAATGGTGGTTGTCAGAGGCTGGGGGAGGGGGAAACGGGGAGTTACTAATCAATAGGCATAAAGTTTCTGTTAAGTAAGATGAAAAAGTTTTAGAGATCTGCTATACAACATTGTACCTATTTAGTCAATAGTAATGTATTATACATTTAAAATTTTATCAAAAGAATAAATCTCATGTTAAGGGTTATTACTACAACAAAGTAAAATTAAAAGAAGAAAGAAAGTAGATTAGCTGTTTCCAGAGGCTGGAAGGAGGGGTAAAGCAAGAATGACTGCTAATGTGTATAGGGTTCTTTTTGGAGTGATTAAAATGTTCTGAAATTAGTGGTGATGGTTGCACAATCTAGAGAATATACTAAAAATCATGGATTGTACACATTAAATGGTTAAGTTTTATGACATATGAATATCTTCATAAAATTTTAAAACTACATTGAGATATCAATTTCTGCTTATCAAAGATCCAAAACTCTGATAACATGCTGTGCATGATGAAGGTGTTCTGAAACAGGTACTTTCATACCTTGCAAGTGCAAGTATAAATTGATGCAACTATTACAGAGAGCATTTTGACACCATCAAAAGTATGATTGAGCCAGCAATTCTACTTTTAGGAATTTATGCTTCAAGAATACCCAACTTTCACAAAATGACATATGAATGATGTCTATTTCAGCAGCTCTTTAAAACTGTTTTTTAACAACTTTAAATGTCCATTCATAGGAAACAAGTTAAAGAAATAAAGTGTGGCATATCCATGCAGCATAATATAATGCAGCAAAATAAAGAATGAGGAAGCTCTTCATATACTAATATGATAATTTCTCCAAAATATTAAGAGGAAAAGAACAAGGTGCACAACAGCATATGCAGCATGCTTTAGTTTGTGTACAAAAAAGGAGAATATATATGTATATGTATATGTATATGTATATGTATATGCATATATATATGTGTATGTGTATGTGTATGTGTATGTATATGTGTTTTGGTATACATATACACATATGTACGTATAAATTCCCTTATAGATGCATAAAACATCTCTGTGGATATTAACTGAATGGCTGGAGTTAACAGTGGGAAGGAAATGATTTACTGTATATTTTCTTTTTTCAATATTGAACTATGTGAAGAGCTATTAAAACTTTTTAAAAATGAAAAATAATTATAGCCAAAAATTATAAAATAAAATTTATAAAACAAAAAACAGTGATACTCTTAACTTATCATGCCCAACTCCTACCTCCACCAACATTTTCTGAAGCTGGATTTCTGTAAGGTAGATTTTTCTACTCAAGGGTTTGCCTGTACTGTCTCTGATCTCAGGTCCAGCAGACCAACTGAAGTTACATTATTTTTCCAATGTGTACAGAACAGTCTTACCATCACTGATAGTAATATTAGCAAGATTCACAATCTTATCAGGAAGTTCTTGAAGTAACTTGCATTGTTTATACTTTGGTTTTTCCCACTGAGATTTGCCAGTGTCGATACTGATTGAGCTGAAAAAGAGAGGAGAAAAGAACAAGCTTTCTCATTGGAGAATGAGGCCAGAATAGTCCTAAAGCAAATGGTGAAGCAAATAGTCATTAAGAAAACAGCTTATCTTTGGCATGTCTCTCCTTTGCCCACTCCCAGCCTCTTACCTGAGCTAGCAAAGGCAGAAGCCCAGTGTTTATAAAGTGAAAAATATTTTGCTTTTGCCGAGGAAGTGAATCTAGGGTCTCCATGCAGGAGGTATAAACAGGCAAGAGAGTCTGAGATGGGGCATGGCAACGTCCAGCAGACCAAGAGTCAAGGCAGAGATTTAGCTGTTCTGGACATGACTCTTTACCTTCACTTTCCTTTCTTACACTCATTCCTATTAGAATGTGGTCTCTATCTCAGCATATTAATTTATTCAAGGCAATTAGTATAGCATCCTCTGCAGCTCATTGGCTTTCATCATCCACCCTCCCCTATGCCTCATCCAATTCAAATCAGTTCATTTCCAGTCAGTTAATGCATTTGTTGAGCACCTATTATGTTCTTGGACTGGTAGTAGGTAGTGAAGGCAAATAGGGGAGATCTTGTCCCTCAGGGAGCTTATAACTTGCTGGTTTGATACTGTAAATGTAACTACATTTAATAGGCAAGATATGAGATGAAAAGCTGTATAAACAAGACTGAATCTATCAAACCACTAAGCAAGAAAACTTATTTGCAACTTTTGAGCTAAGCTGGTTGCTGAAAGGACAGAGATGGAGAAAGCACCCCACCCCAAGCAGAGGAAGACATGAATAAGCACTCATTGAGTACACAATGGCAAATCATCCTCTTTTGACTAAAATATGGTAAAGAAGGGAACCATAGGTCTTCAATACTGTATTAAAGGGTGTGAACTTAATTATAGAGTCAATGTGGAACCAGAATGAGAGAATGACATGATGGCAACCATACTTTAGGAAAATCATGCTGGCAGCAGTATGGAGTATAGCTGAGTTTTGGTGAACAGTCAGAAGGCAAGGGGACTGTTCTAATAGTAGGCAAAACGTAGTGACAGTGGGGTTGGAAAGGAAAGGCTAGATGTGAGCTCTGATTGTGACCATAAAAGCCACATAATTTGCTGACTGATTAGATGTAGGGAGGAAGAGGTAGACTACAGTTAAAGATGTTGCCCTCCAAAAGAGAGCTTTTAAGCCTTTGTCAAAACCTGCTGTCCTTCTGGTCTACCCACTTAACTTAATAATATAAACCATTAACAACAGAAAGTAAGAGAAGAAGGACTGATGATTTTACAAATGAAAATGACAGAGTCAACAATAAAAAAGCAACTTAGTAATTTATTATGGCCCATTAATGAGGTAGTTTCTGAGGAAGGTTTTCAAAGTGGTCCTTATGAAGATGAATGTGAAACATGGAAAATGTTGATAAACCACTAAGTGAAAGGATAAGTTCCATTATTGATATGAAGATAGCGATTACCACTGCATAAAATTTAAAGGAATGCAGTGAAAGGCTAGAGGAAAAAAATATGCCTACCTGAAAACAACTGCGTTCAGGTGGTGGGATTATAGGTGACTTTTTCTATTTTGTCTTCTTGAAAATTTTTCTGGAATGTTATTATGTTGCATTGTATGCTTAAGTAGGTCCAAAAAGTGAAAGGAAGACTGGCAGTAGAGGAAAGGAGGGAGGAAGCATACTCAGACAAATGACATAGAAACATGCCCCCAAATAAGCAGATCTTTGTGTATCTGAACTGGCCATTAGAACTTGGCTGGTACATACCAGATTCTAGTAGCGTTTTCAGCCTCATTTTTTAGGCATCTAGTTTGGGCTGTCTCAGTAGGGTTGGTTAAGAGCCACTTATATGTACCTTTGTACTTAGAGACTGTCTCATCGGCTTTGCACTTTCCTGGTTCTACAGAGAAGATATATGCACATTTTAAAGGGCAAAAGGCACTTAAAAGTATCATGAACATCCATTATGACCCATCATTGCTACCCTGCACACAAATATCAGCAAATAAAAAAATAACTTTTTCTACCAGGCCATTTAAAGCAGGCTTCATTGAAAGTAGCATTAAATGGAATCCTTTTTTAAAAAATAAGCCTCCCAGTACAACCTCATATTTAGTCCTTTTCATTAAAACTACTAGTTGACAGGACAGGTTTCTTTGTTTTTGTTTTTATTTTTTTTAAATGATACACGTTTTGAAAAAATTCAAGCCACACAAAAAGGTGTAGAGTGAAAATCAAAAGTCCCCAGCTGCCAATTGTGCTCCTTCTGAAGTATCCACTGTTAATAGTGTGAGGTGCAATGATAGAAGACTAAAAGCTGACTTCTCATTCTCGATCTCTTTCCTTCTTAATGGACTCTAGGGTGGATTTTGTTTTGATAAACTCAATGTATCTGCCATCACCAAAATAGACAGAGGAGCTCTTTTCTGATGTTGGTGCTGAGGGCAAGGTATTGCTGCCAAGTTTCGTCACCTTAAGGCAGATGTACCTATGTTAAATTTACGTGATAAGCTCCCAGTTTTTACTGACCACTCACTGGATTTGTGAGCCAATTCCAGAAATCTTTCCCTCATGTGTTATGATCCAAGAAGTGGACCTGCCAGCCTTGCCAAGCCATTCCAGTCTCCTCCTCTGAGTGAAGATGGAAGATGCCTTCAGCTCACTCTCAAGAAACTGCTCATTTGCATCATTTGCATAGCAGTTCTGCATGTGGCTTCAACACTTCTCTGCCTTCCATCTCACTCTCATTCACAGTCACATACTGCCCTCTACCACCTAATTAGTTTGTTACCAAGGATTGTGCATTCTAATGCCTATGTGTGTTATTCGGGTTAGCTCAATACTTTTTACCACAATCTTTTGGGGAAAAGGAAGAAAACCGGCAGCAATGGGAAGGAGATGGAGCAGCCTAATAGCTTTTCTCTTTTACTATCAAAGCCTTGCTAATCTAAAAAGAAAATGCCCATGAGAGAAATCCTAGGCTGTCTCTCCAGATCACTTTCCAAAATTAATAGCCTGGTTAAATCAATCAATAATTACCAAGAATCTATTGGGGAGCTGTTGTGTGTAATGAGGAAGCTCTCCAGGTCTCTAAGTATTTATGCAAGAGAGACAACCCTTCCACTCCATTGATGGACTGGTCACTGATGAAATCCAGAGCTGATCAAGTCTCTGGTAACCCCTCTGGTATTCTGTTTTTTTTTTAATAACCTCTTTTAAGAAAGGTAGAAAGGTTGTTAGGGCAGGTAAGCACTGAGAACAAGGAACATAAAGACCATTTCTTTCCCCTCTGAACCCAGGATCTCTTACTGTGTATGTATTATGAGTTTTATAATAAGGGGAGTGAATTCATATGGAAATACCCCCTCAAGTTACCTAGTTTTTTCACTGCAGCATATACAGACTTTACTAATAACGTCAATTGATCTTGTATGAAGTTTCCATACATGATGTTGCCACGTATTTTACTTTTGATCCTGCTGATCAATTCGGTGGGTGCTAAAGAAGAATTGGCTTTTATGATGACCTGACAAACACATCTAAAAAAGCAGAACAAAAGAGAAAGATGTTGCAATTATGTCAACAGAGTGCAACTTGACCTGCTGTGATGAAATTCTATACAGATGACTTAATTGGTAGTCCATAAATATCAAACATTTTACAGCTAGTAAGTGGCAAATCTTAAGAAATAATGTAAGACAGCATATTGAAATCTTCTGATAAATTTTCTCATGCCCCAAACAAACAACTCAAAACCTATTTTCAAAAGAACAGTCAGCAATATTTGCATTATATTGAAATTGACTAGCCATGCTATTTCTCTAAGACTTTTTGATAATTAATAGAGAAGATGAAGTATTCAGGATTTATTACTTCAGAGAAAACATTTAACCCCTTTGGTCTCCAATTCATCCATCATTACTACAATAAGGCAAATAGGCACATGCTCAATCTATAAAGATGTGTTCTACAGAAGGCTGATTTCTATAATAGAATCATAATAACGATAATGATAATTATAGTAGCTGACATTTGTAGAGCTTTTGCTCTACATGTTTTGATTCATGTTATCCTCATAGTGCTCATATTATCCCCACTCTACAGATAGGGAAACTGAGTCTTAGCCAAGGTTACAAAGACCTAGTATTTCATTTCTAAATACTCTTTCCAATAAAAGATATGTTATGAATGAATGAGGCTGTCCTTGACCTCGACCTCTGTAGTGAGGTCCTCAAACATTCAAAAACCTTTACTGTTCCATTATAGAGCACATTTCAGATTCAAAAACTTACCTATACCTTTTTTCCATCTGTAGATGCATCTTTTTGAAGAACACATTTCCTATGTTTCCTACCAGCTGTGAAAAGCTAGATGTGCCCATGTTTACTCAAAATTTCTCTCTATGTCCAATCTAAACCATGTCTCCCCCTCCATTGATCCATATTTAGTGAAGTCCCTGCTCATCCTACACATTTGATTTTGAGCCTATCTCTTCTCAGCTTTCATTGTTCCAGTCTGAAGAGGGCTCCTTTTTTTAAAAAATGTGTCCTTTTCCTGCAACAGACCCTCTATTCTTAGCACCCTGAATATTTCAATGATTTTTCCATGAGCCTTCTTTGGCTATATGCCCTTCTTGAATTGTATCAAGAAGGGTAGCAATAGTTAGTGTTCTGGGAGGAGCTGGACCATGAGTCTGAACAGGACCAAGGATGCTTTTCGTGTTGTTTGTTCAATTTCCCTGCTCTGTATTTTCTGGACTTTTTTGATGACAACAAACATTTTATTCCCCCATTCCAAAATTATGGCCACTTTGGATCCAATTTTCTCTTCACTACAAAGAGGCAGCAGACAGGCTACTACACTGTGCTGTGACCAACCGAAACAACTTATTTCATGAAGGCAAGAACCCAATTACAGCCTCTGTAAAATAACCACCAGGTACTTTGATCTCCTCCTGACAACTCAGACCAACAGACTGCACTTACAGAATTAAATGGAAGGAAAATCAGAACTAAATGTACCAGCTATGAATAAACTGAGCTCCTACCTGTATAGTACATGGGAAATTGTAGCCATCTCTTGCCCTTCTCTCTGTTCCAAATAATGCAAAAGAAAAGTACATAGGCACTGAAATCTTTAAATAAACGTCACAACTGAGTACAGAGTTTATTGTCAACAACAACCATAATTATACTTTATATTTATGTAACCCATTGCTATCTTCAAATCACCCTTAAAAACATCAACGCATATTTAGTCCTCATACCAACCCTGTAGGGTGAGCAATCCAGGTATTTTCACCCCATTTTCTATGTGAGGAAGTTATACTCAGAGAAGTTAAATGATCTGCACAGTACCACACAGCAGATGAGTTCCAGAACTGGTAGTAGAATCTAATCCTTCTGGATATGAAGCTTAACATGGTGATGACAGTAGTAAACAGTACCAAGCATTTATTATGCTCTATGTCCTGTGCTAAGCACTTTGCATAAATTATCCCACTCTATATTTCCAACAGCCCTGTGAGGAACCATAATAGTGTTATCCTCATTTCACAGACAAGGAAACTGAGGCACAGAGAGGTTAATTAAGTTGCCCAAGGTCTCAGTGGAAGAGCAGGGATCCTAATCCAAGCAGGCTGACTATGGGGACAACATTATCACTAAAAGTCTTTTACACCTATTATTTGAGGGAGATTTTAGTTATGTCATATTATTTATCATGTATTTAAAAAATTCTGATTCAGCTATTTACAAAAAGTATTTTAAATGGTAATAAATAATTTTGAATGCATTGTAGGTTTGATTGTATTTTGTATATTCAAAATATTTATCTCATATTTAAATATCTTAAAAACTGTGTGCTTACTAATCCTTTTAGAGTCTAACATTGTAAAATTTTCAGGCACTGGCATAAGTGCCTGAATTGGGACAAAGATGATGAGAGATAGTTTGTCACTCTCTGACTTCAAATATATACAAATAGAGAGTGAATTTATTATGCGAATGCCAGTCTTGCAAGCAACTGTGCCACTCTTGGAAGAACCAGGCTTTTTTTCCAAGAAGTCCACAACGTAAAATTTCCATTTACCATTTAAAATTCCCAAGTCATTCTATACTCCCATAGCCCACAAAATTTGCCTCAAAAAACTGTCACATAGTTCAGAGAAGCTGAGGATGGTTTCCTTAATGGGTTCTTGTGTAGAATTCAAAGAAATTAATGTATTTTGACCTTAAATAATCACAATTGAGCCTGGCCTGACAATACATACTTGGGTGGAAGAGCTATTTACTTACATCTAATCAAGTATAGGATGAGCTACAAGTATATTTCTTTCGAAAAATTACTTACAAAACCTTGGTCCATGGTTATTTCATCCTCAGAAGTGTCTCTGTATCAAAAGCATCAAAAATTATAGAAAGATGAAAGAGTACCAAATGCACAAAGGGCACAAGTTCAGGAGAAAGACAACTCTGAGGCAGAACAGTAGAATCCCCCATCTTGGAAAATTCAAATGATACAAGGGCTCCAGGGAGACACTTCAAAGTGCTTGGCCATTATTTGCATACCAAAATGATGGTAAGCCTTTGACTCAGCAATTTTACTTCCAGGAATCTATCCCATAATAGAAATAGCAAGGGTGTATAAAAATATAGCTGCAAGGGCGGAAATAATTGAAATGTCCATTACTAGGTAATTGAATAAATACACCATGGTACACCCATACAAAAGAATGCTATGCAAACATTAAAATGAATAAGTTAAATCTGTATATGTTTGCCTGAAAAGATGTACATGATGCATTCTAAAGTAAGAAAAGAAAATTGTAAAACAGCATGTAAAGTAGAATTCCATTCTCTTAGTGAATGCATGACAACAAATCTAGAGGAATATGTAAAATAATTCATTTACCAGAGTTATTGGAGGGGGTGGGAAAAGGCGGGTTTCTGGAGACTTTTGCTGAGTTATATACTTCTGTAAAGCTTTAAGATTTTACAATAGCTAAATATAATTTTTGTAATAAGGAAAAATAATTGACACTATTTTTGAAAAGAATGTTGTATACTCTAGACATCCCAATTTTCTTTTAATAACCTACCATAAATTTACTTCCATTACTTTTTATAAACCTTCTTAAACCTATTTATATTTGAACATTCAGTAGAAACCAAAATCGCAGTATGTGGAAGATAAGCAGTCACTTTCACTGTTTTAAAAATCAGTTTACTATGTTATACCAGAGCCATGACTATTTTTCAAAAAGATTCTTCTGGATGTTTCTTTAATAGAAGACCGGTATATGTGCAGATAAAGAGCAGAGGGAATATTTCTCTGATGACCAATTGCTTCTGTCATAGTCTCCTTGATACTAGTTAGTACCTGTGATTTCACTACAATCACCTCTCCAAATTTGTGCCCCAGGCACGTCTTGGACTAGTCAGCATTCCTCACTTTAAACATTTCAAGTTCTCTTTATAATTTCTAATTCCTTAAAGTGCATTATCTAAAATTAAAAAGCCTTATAAATCTTCATGCATTGGCTATTCTGAGACTTTTGTCCCTTTGAGGCATGATTTTTTTTTGTCTAAGTCACAGAATCATAGCATTTTAAAGCTGAAAGGGGCATTAAAGGGAACTGAGTTCAATTCCACTATTTCTCCTGTGTATTTTCTTCTGTTTTGCTCTCATATAGGCTTTATACACTACAGTAATGATACAAATTTCTTTCTCATTCCAAAGAGAGCCTACATTCAGAAAGAAAGATGCAATTCAAACTGCAGCAGTCCCTACATCTCGGACAAAAACAAAGGAAATCACCTCCATATAGGCAGACCCAGAATGCCCTCAAATTGCCCTTTGACCCACCATACATGACATTTACATACCTGCTTTTAATTTGAATAGCCAGATTAGTGAGAGAAAATTCACTGTCCTGAAACATAGAATTCAACTGTAAAAGACAAAACATATCAGTTTTAATATTCCTTTATTTAGTATTCCTCTATTTAGTTCTCTTCTATCTTAACCCAGCAAAGTTACCTGCAATGATGCAATCATTAAATTGCATTCATAATTTCAATTGGTTCAACATTTCTATGTGCTCCTCTTGGTTTTTACCTACAGCTGTAAGCTGAATTACATTCCCCAAAAATGTATATGTTGAACCCCTAACCCTCTAATGTGACTGTATTTGGAAATAGGATCTTTAAGGAGGTTATTAAGGCTAAATGAAATTATAAAGGTGGAGCTCTAATCCAATAGGATTGATGTCCTCCTAAGAAGAGGAAAAACCACCAGATCTCTCTCTCTCTCTCTCTCTCTCTCTCTCTCTCTCTCTCTCTCTCTCCATGCATACACACAGAGAAAAAGCCATATGAGGATACAATGAGAAAGTGGCCATCTACAAGCCAAAGAGAGAGACCTCGCCAGAAACCAGCCATGCCAGCATATTGATATTGGACTTCCAGTCTCCAGAATTATGTGAAAATAATATTGTTTCAGCCACCCTATGCATTATATTTTGTTATGGCAACCCTAATGGATGAATATACCAATTCATTTTCAAGCACTTGTAATCATGTCACATACACTTGAAAATAAATGCTGATGGGAAAAGAGAGGAAGCAAACATGATCATTATTGTTGGTGGGGATACAAGCTGGTATTACCTATCCAGAAAGTCACTTATTGAAGACTATTCAAATGTGAAATGTTCATGTCCTTCGATCCAGCAATTCCAGTTCTAGAAAGTTATCCTATAGAAATACTCAAGTGTCCCCCAAAATTTATTGCAAGAGCATTATTGTCTGCATCATTTCCAAATAGAGAAAAAATAGAAACAACACAAATGTTCACCAATGGATGCCTGGATTTAAAAAAAAAATACTACAATTACAACCATCTAATGAAATCCTACATATACATTAAAGTGTATTAGGTAGATCTATATTTCTCATCATGATTATGCTCAAAGATAGATGGCTAAGTAAAAAAGAAGTTGCAGAATAGCATAATTAGTAGGACTCCAATATTTTTGTAAAAGAACATACATGCATCCACGTTATTGTATGTATAGAAAAAATCTGAAAGAATATACCTCAAACTGTTAAGAAGAATTAATATAAGGAACAATATTAGAGAGATAACATTTACATTCTGGGTTTCAGAATTCAGTTTCTGAATTTTTACAGAGAGTATCTAATACTCTTACTATTAGAAAAATGTAAGGATAAATAAAACATTTATTTTGTAGGAAAGAGAAGAAAATAAAATGCAGAAAACAAAAAATATTTAAATAACAATGGCATAGACTTAGTTATATCTGCTCTCTTACTTTCCCCAAATAGAAAAATTTGGCAAAGATCCAGCATTTGTGTCAGTGGAGGGAAATGTACAGTTCTAAACAAATTAAAATATTAACATTCCATAAAAGCTTTCAGCATTGGCACTATGAAAGAGAAACCACATACATACTCATGGTAATGATTACAGAGTGGGTAGATTTGCAGCAAAAAAAAAAGTCAAAACCAATTAGCTGTGAAATGTATTATGGGTAGAAAAAGCAAAGTTCAGTTTTAATAGTCAGTCTTTGTCATATGTATATATATTCACATATTTTATATATATTCAGCAAATATTCCAAAGATTATTTTACCCAATTTCCTGCCAATTCATTTACAACACTGGTAATGGGGATCGCTGGCTCTTCATTGAAGACAGAAAAGCTCATTTTAATATGGTAGAAGGAAACTGTAATTAAAAATAAGGAGATTAATTTTACTTGTCTAGTTCAAGAAATTTAACTTCTGTTAATTTGGTCAAAATTGCTCTTCATTTTAAGGAAACCAAACAAAGAAGTCTCATTCTTAAATTTTGCTTGATTTCAAGGTCAAAAACGAGCACTTTTGGCTTCATATTCAAAAGCAAAACAGGACGTAGCTTTGCATTTTTGCTTCAATGATTTGGGCAGTTCCCTGATTTATACATAGTTGATAGGCATTCCACAAATCTCACAAATCCTCAATTTTCATTAGCCAACAGATTTATAGTACATGTATTGACCAAACTGAACATTATCTTAAAGAATATTTGTCCCAAGAAAATATTTATATTTTTCCATGCCATTTTCTCTGCTTCAGGTTTTCCTCTGTGGTTCCCTCTTCCTTTTGTTTGTCCTGCAAAATTTCAATTTTAGAATGTTGATAGGTGAAGGAACATCCAAAATTTGAGCAATATAGAAGCCAAATACTCCTTGGCCACTGATAAGCATTCCAAGCCAACTGGAGGCGAAGATTGGAGAAGGCTGAGACTTATATAAGAGGAATTCAGAAGAGGCGGAAAAAATGACGTAGACGATAGAAGCTTTGTTCATCCCTCTTGTGACCAAATCAAAGTTGTGACAGAAACAGGGAGCAAATAGCAAACAAAGTCACCTGGGATCTAGATGAACAGAAGTACTACAAATAGGGAGAGAAATAAGAAATCATCCTGCAACTGCATAAGGTAAGAGGGAGTCAAGACATGAGGCTACCTGGTCTGAGTGGTACAGAGGCTGTGGCCGCTGCAGCTGGCAGCTGCAGAAGACTTGTAAAGAGACCATGTTGGCGAGCAGACATTTTCGGTGATGGACCTGCTCGCTCTGAGCACCAGCACAAGGTGAGCTGCACAGGGGGCACCAGGGACTTACAGGGGACACTGAGTTGTTGGAGTGAGGGCCAGAGGTGAGGCTTTCTCCCAGGCAAAAGTGCCAGTGGTACCCGTTGTTCCTCTGTTGAGCCCTCCCCCATCCCAGTGTGTGGACTCAGCACTGTCATAGCTGAGACATCATCAAACTGGATGACAGAGGTCTCTCCGCCCTGAGGATTCTCTGAAACTCTGCCTCCCCCAACTCACAGCCCCACCCAAGCCTCATCCAGTTGTGTCCTTGGCAAGACCTATGCTTCTTGCTGAGCAGTGCTTAGACTCACACTGGTGGCAGTTGGCCTTGGTTTCTGGCATGGCCTCTTAAGGCAACTATAAGCACAGCGTCTGTGAATTGCTTGCTGAATCTTAACAGGTGGACCCAGGAGGGCACAGGCTGGGGCTAAACTTGGCCTGCAGCTGAACCCCTCTCAGGACTGTGCCACTGGACACCTACCACACAAAGCCACACTAATAAGACCAGGAGACTTAGGAGCCTTGCTTAGTACATAGAAACAGACACAGAAAGGCAGCCAAAATAGGAAGACAAAGAAGCAGAAACCATGTGTGAGAACAGAACAGAGATCCAGAAATAATGGAGTCAAGTAATCTAACAGATGCGGAGTTAAGAACAGTGGTTATAAAGATGCTCAGTGAACTTAGGGGAAGTGTAGATGAATTCAGTGAGAACTTCAACAAAAATATAAAAAACGTAAAAATGGAAATGGAAATAATAAAAGGGACCCTGCCAGAAATGAAGAACACATTGTCTGAAGTGGAGAGTATATTAAAGAGAATTAACAGTGAAAGAAGAAGAAGATCAAACCATCAACATAGAGGATGGGGAAGCCAAGGACACTCAATCATAACAACAAGAAAAAAGAAGCCAAGACTATAATAATAATCTGAGGAGCCTATGAGACACAATTAAAGGTAAAAATGTCCATGTCATAAGGGTACCTGAAGAAAACAAGAAGTTAAAGAGCTATTTGAAGAAATAATGATGGAAAACTTCCCTAACCTGATGAAGGAAATAGACATACAACCCTAGGAGTCCCAAGATAGATGAAACCAAAGAGATCCACACCAAGACACATTATAATTAAAATGCCAAAGGTTAAAGAAAATCTTAAAAGCATCAATAGAAAAGCAATTAGTTACCTACAAGGGAGCTCCCATAAGACTGACAACTGATTTTTCAAAAGAAATCATGCAGGACCGAAGGGCTTGGTACAAAATATTCAAAGTGGTGAAAATCCAAGATCTACAAACAAGAATACTTTATCCATCAAAGCTACCATTTAGAGTAGAAGGACAGATAAAGAGCTTCCCAGACAAAAATAAGCTACAGGAATTCATCAACACCAAGCCGGTTACAGAAAATGTTGGAGGGACTTCTTTAAGAAGAAAAAAACATGTATCAAAAACAGAAATAAAGAATGGTAATAACTGCATTCCTATCAACAAGTACCTCAAATGGAAAAGAATTAAGTGCTCCAACCAAAAGATAGGGTGGATGAATGGATAAGAAAACAAGACCCTTTTACATATGCTGCCTACAAGAGACTCACTTGAGATTAAAAGACACACACAGACTAAAAGGAGGGGGATGGAAAAAGATATTGCCTCAATGAATGAAATAAATCAGATAGAGAAGGACAAATATCACATGAGTTCACTTGCATGTGGAATCTAAAGAACAAAATAAACAACAATAGCAAAAATATAAACTCATAAATATGGAGAATATTTTGAGGGCTACTAGATGGGAAGGGGTTGGAAGGGACAGTGAAAAAGGGTAATGGGATTAAGAAGTACAAATGGATAGTTACAAAATAGACATGGAGATATAAAGTGTAGCATAAGGGAAATAGTTAATAATGTAATAAATATGTAAGGGGGCAGAGGGGTACTAGATTTAGTGGGGTGATCACTTTGTGAGTTATATAGATCTCTAATCACTATGCTGTACAACTGAAACTAATATATTATTGTATGCCAAATATAATGGAAAAAATTCATTGAATATTACAATGTAAATACGAGCAACTAATTATTTATTATAATCCAATAAAGCTGTAAATAAAAAGAGGAATTCAAAAGGGCAGGTTAGCATATCTTCTGGTGTTTTTTGGTATGTGGCCAATATGTCAGACCTAAGACTATATAATCCTCTTCTTGGGAATGGGGTGAGGTTCCTGACCCAGGTCCACATTGGCAGAATCAGAGTCAGAACATCAAAAACAAAAATGGGTGGAAAGGATGCTTAGAAATGTCATATGTGAAAAGATACATTTGCATTGTATTTCAATAAAAGAAAAATAAGCAAGATGGCTAGAGAATTCTGTTTGGATAAGGTATCCACTGTACCCAGTGTCTGAAGGAGATAAGAAATACCCACCTGTACCCTTCTATATCCTTTTCTGCCTTCAGAGAACTGACCACCTTGGAAAACACATGGCTCATTGTGCATGCATTCTGTTAGTGATATGCTGCACACATTGTGGAACATACCTGTGGACTCGGTGACAGTAGGTGAAGTCAATGTTTCTGTAGATAGAAAGGAAAGTGTGGAATCCAGCCAAGTTTTCTCAAAAGAGGAAGAGAGTAATGAAGACAGAATTGCTGTAGAAGGATGTGTTATTCTAGTGGATATGAGTGGAAATGAGGCTCTAATAGCAGTGAATGTAGTGGTGGTTATATTTGAAAGGGAGTCAAGTGTGAGCTTAGGAAAAATTAAAGTAGGGGATGCTGATGCTGCTGGGATTCTGCTCCACACAGATGCTATTGCAGGGCTAGACTGAAGTGTAGAACCAATAGATAGGGTGTGATTAGTTGTAGGAGGTGACATACTCATTCTGCTAAAGGATGAAGGTTGAGACACAGTCCTGGAGTTGGCAGTCACAGTGGTTCTGGAAGTAGCCTCAGGGGATTTGGAAATGCATTCACTGCCATCCGTGACTTTCATAGACAGAGGGAGAAAAGTTGGGATGCCAGTAGTGATATCGCCCCCTGTAGGCATAGTAGTGGTTTTGGTGAGTGTAGTGCTTACAGTAGGAAAGGGTAGTGTTGTAAAGTTAGTGAATAAGTGTGTTGGTGTCATGTCAGAAGTCAGAAGTGTGGATTTTGACACCTCCACTGTAGAGGACGTTACAATGTGAAAGATATTAGAAACAGTTGTCATAGGGGAACCTGAAGGGAGACTAGAGAAGATCCAAATCAGCATGGGTGAAGTAGTAGCCTTTGAAATTACAGAACCTGAAGCAGCACCAGAAGGATTCAATGGGAATATTGTCCCAAGAGTTATAGTTGTGGTTGTCTTCTCAAATGTCTGCTTAATGTCAACCAAAATGGTAGGGACAGATCTTGAAGATATTGACAATGAAGGGCTCTCAGACATCCCCAAGGTAGGAAGAATTCCTGATGTGGAAATTGATGACATTGCCATAACATCTCCAGATATAAAAGCAGTCTGAGAGGCTGTGACTGTTGACAAAGACCCAGGAACAGGGTATGGAGCCTCTGTTTTCATTTTGTTAGGTGTAAGTACATGAGTAGTGGTGAAACTAGGAAACTGAGAATCTTCAGCCATGTATGTGTTCCAGGAAGTCATAAGCAGAGATTGGTTGTTACTAGATGCGGTTCTTTTTCCAAGAACTGGAAATTCAACCATTTGGGATGTAGGAGGAAGAGAAGTATTTGGAATAGAGAACTCAGTTTCAGTACTATGAGGTGAAAAAACAAATGATGTCAAACAGGGTGGAGTTGCGCTAGATGGAGTCCATGAAAGGTATAAAACAGGGGCATTCACAGATGTGGCACCTTCTGTTAGTTCAGCTGTTGTATTTTCTGACAAGCAAGTCCTCTTTTTTGTATTTGAAGAAAGGTAAGTGGAGGATTTTATATTTTTTGTGGGTTCAAGAGTGCTCTTAAAGCTAGTCAAAGATGAGTAAACTTGAATATTCAAGGAAGTATGGAAATTAGCTGAAGGAGTAGATGAAAGCACATGTTTAAGGGCAGCAGTTTTAGAATAAGTATGTGTTAGAGCTGCCATTCTACCACTGCTTACAAAATATAAGGAACTGTTAGTAATCCCAGGTAATATGCCCAGAGTTGTAGCCTCATGTCCTTGAGATGATTGTTGGGTTGTTGATAGAAATAGTGAAAATGTGGTCTTTAGCGTGGAGGAAATAACTTCAGTGATCTTAGAACTGTGTAGAGAGGAGGCAGTGGTGCCTACATAGGGAGTCACCACTCCAGCCACCCCCGTGATTGGATTGGTTTTCACAGAAGAAAAAGTTGACTCTGTTGGAGAGGGAAAGGATGGAGGTGTGATCCTGGAGCACATCTCTGTCATTTCTGAATTAGTAAAAGCAGAGGAAAATTTTGTCTTTTTTGAAGCAAGCCCAGCATATGTCACAGGTGTGATATCCAATGTAGATGTTTGTATGGGCATAGTAGTCCTAGGGGTAATTGAAGACAATAAAGTAGAGAATGATCTAACTGTTGTGGAAGTGCCAGAAGAAACAGTTACAGGTGAGAAAGCAGAGTCATGAATTGATGTTGAGGACATTTCAGACACGGGCCTGGAAGTGACTATAGAGGGACTTTTCAAACAATCTGGAGGTGCTGTTTTAGAAGATTTAGTCATTACTATTGTAGGAGTGTCAGACATTATTTTGGAGGTGAAGGAAGTGACACTAACTGGCAGTGAGTACATATGGTAGATAGGAATAGATGTTGCCATAGAGGTTTTCCCAAGAAGTGCCATGGTTACATTTGGAGGAGGAGGAACTATAGTGGTCCTGTCAGTAGAGACAATTGTAAAATTGATACTAGATAGTCCAGTTGTGGAAAGAGACAGAGACTCAGGAGAGGTCTGTGTGCTTTCAGAAATGGGAGAGGCAATTGAAGTCACCTCAGGTTGAGTCCTGGATGAAAACAAGTGTGAAAGAGTTGTGTTGGTGTTTACAAGATTTGATATTCTGATTGTCTTGGAAGTTGTGGTATCTACAAATGAAGTATCTTGATAGTATGAGAAAGGGTGAGTCACAGAGGTGGTGCTTACTATCATTTTTTCAGTTCTGGGAGTATATATTGAAAGGGCACTCATGTTTTCTTTTTCAGGAGGCAAAAGTGTGGTAATTGTCAGAGCTTGTGAAGAGAGAGCTGTTTTCCTAAGATTGGTAGACATTTCTGAAATGTCACCATTTGTGTTACTTGAAGTCCAGGTAAGTGTACTCCCAGAAGAGGGAGATGAAGCTAAAATCCCATCAGGTGGAGTTGCAAGTGGAATATATGAGGATGAATGCGTTTGGTGACTGGAATGTTTTTTGGTCTCAGCAAATCCTGTACCTGTCATTTCAAAGGATGAAGTATTCTGGGACTCAGAAATAAAAGGATCCTTTGATGGGGACATTTCTGTCACCTCCATAGTTTCAGGGGTGTTTCTCAGAGAGGTGGTCATCAGCTCTTTGTCAGAAGACAGGGTAGAAACATCGGTCACTGATAGGGTGGGGACCAGTGTGTTTGCAAGATGTGTAGAAAATCGAGAAATATGACCACCTACTGAAGTACTAAGCTTGTTGGGAGAGGTGTGTGAGGGCATGGTCTTATCAACAACAGAAGTTTCTATGGTGCCAGTAACCAAGGTAACATCATCTTCACTACTATTGAAAGTATAAGGAAAGCTGAGAGTATGAGTAGAAGTCTCCTCCTCTTGAGATATAGGTTGGGTTGCTACTGGTATAGACATAGTTGAGATCATATGAGTGGAGGACACAAGAGGAATGTTGTTAGGGAGAGATTTAGAGTAGGGCAGAATGGGCATGGATGGAGTTACTATGTCAACTGAGGTGGAGAGAAGCATGGGCTCAGGCTTAGTTGCCACAAGAGTGGTAGCTCTCAGCGAGGGGATTGAAGTTTCTTTCAGAGAGGGAACTGCTGTGGGTGTTATCTTGACAGAGATCACCGTGGCCTCTGAAGTGGAGTGAGTCAAGACACTGTGGGTAGGTGCAATGTCGTTGATTGTGGAAGCAGTCTGATCCAGCGGTGGCACCGATGTTGTGGTCACTTTAGCTGATGACAGAGTTGAAACATCTGAGAGTATAGATGTGGAGGATCTGGCCAATGTAGAAGGCTCAGACATGGTAACGTTAGTCTCCTTAAACACCACCGTAGTGGTAACAGCAGAGATATTAACTAGCAGTGAGAACATATGGGTAATAGGCACAAGGGTTGCTGAGGAATGGCTAGCTGTATGCTGCGGAGGTAAGATACCGGCAGACAAGGACATAGCTGTTCTGTTTGTATGGATAGTGGCAAAATTGGTCTCCAACAATTTTGTAGTGGAAGCACCCAGGGGTTTAGAGAATGTCTGTGCACCTCCAGAACTGAGAGATGGAGTTGGATTCCCTTCAGGTGGAGTCTCTAAAGTCCAATGTGCTGTGTAGTTGTGGGTGTAATTAAGGATTTCTGTCGTTCCATTATATGAGCTCTTAGGTGTGATTTTCACCAATTGTGTAGAAAGCCAACTTCCTCTCATCTCAGTAGTTACAGTTTCATCATCCAATGGAGTAGATAACTTTTCTAAATCAGGAAAAGAAGAAATTGAAACAGAAGCTGTCACCATTTGTGCAGTCTCATCTGTTGCTTCCAACATTGTTGCAAATGGAGAAACTTCAGTTGTCTCTGCTATAGTTGATTTTCCCTTAAGATAATGGGAAGTTGTTTCTTTCCTTGTTACAGTAGCATCGAATCTTTGTGTTGTTGTGGACTCTGGTACACGGGTTGTTGTCTCTCCAAATGCAATTGTACTTTTTATCTCTGTTTGTGTGATCTCAGAAGCATTCTCCTCAGTAGAAAAAAATGGTTCAATGTCAACAAGAGTATATATTTTATTTACTGGTGGAATAACTGTCTCCCTTGGTTTTGAAAGAAGTTCATTTCCAAATACTGGGAACATAGGGGTGGATTTTAGTAGTAAGGTGGTAAGTTTAAATTCATGCAGTTTGGTTACAGATGTGGTTCCAGAAACTATGGAGAAATCAGTAAACCGTGGAGATGTCAAGTTAGATAGAGCTGTTGTATACCTGTCTGTAATAGCATCAATAGTAAAAATAGAGTCAGTGGTAGTGCTAGCCTTACTCTCTATGAATGTTCCTGGTGGTATAATAATATTAGTTGTTGTGGATGAATGTCCTGTATTAGAAGTACTCCCATGGAATACTGATGTCAACAGGGTCTGGTCTAGCCTGGAAATCCAAGTGATCTCACTGATGGAGAATAGATGGGCATCCTCATCATTTATTGATGTGGGACCAGACTCAGATGCCTTGAATGTGGAAGCTGATCTAGTGGAAATAAAAGGAAACACATTTTCACTATCTGTGGGTGCACTCTGGGTATCTACTGGCCCAGTGATTATAGGGGAAAACATACTTTCTGCCTCTGTAGGTGCAAGTGTGATTCCAGGAGTCAAGGCTGTATGTGTAGTCTCAGCATCAATAACTGTCTGTACATTCCGAGCTCCAGTGAATGAAGATGTCCTGAAAGAAAGGGCCATAGGAGAATCCTCTTTTGGCATGAAGGTAGATATTGTATCCCCCACTCTGGGTGGAGAGACATCCTGGAAATTTGTAGATGTCAATTCTGTTTCAGCTGTTAGCTCAGGAGTCGTCTCAATAGGCTTAGTTGGGAGCATCATTGAATGAACTTCAAATGATATTTCTGTATCAGTTGTTGCCAATGTACATGCTGTCTGATTTCTAGGAAATACAGCATCTACTGGAGTAGCTGTGGTGATGAGCACAGACTCAGGTGGAAATACTGATGCAGTCTCAATGTAAGTAGTTGCAGCTGAAGTTTGTTTCATCGTGAACAAAGGTACAGTTCCAGCCACTGTAGATACAAGAAACTCTTGGCTAACTGTGGAGATAGAAAGTGCTCTGGCTCCTGTGGATTTCTTTTTGGCCCAAGATGTAGACATGGATGTTGACTCAATAGAGGAAAATAAAGATGTTGTCTTCATAATGGCCAACTGAGATCCATTTGCTGAAGTTTTGGATACAATTGAATTCTTGGTAAATCCAGATGTGTATAGGAAATCAGTAGCTATAGTTGGATGGAAGGTCTCAGTAGCAATGACTTCAGTCATTTTTGTTGTTTTTGTGTTCTCTGAAGATGGGGATTTAGTTATTTTTGTGTAATTGTTAGTAGTGTCCATGGATGTAATCTTGGGAGGTTGAGCAATGGCTGCTGAAGTGGACAAAATATCTGCTGTGAATGTAACTGTCTCAGCTATGGATGTCTTTAAAAAATTTGGTGCAGTCATTTCCAGAGGTGGAGATGTTGTATTGGAATGTGTTATGGTTGTATGATCAGTTGCAAATACAGGCATGCTTTTAGACACCACTGTAGAAGAATATACGGTCTTTTGTGGTTTTAGTCCAGTAACTTGAGATGGGGTTGTCAAATCTATTTGTTGTGAAAGATTTGTATTTGTTTCTTGAATTGTTAGATTTTCAGAAACAACTGAAAAAACAGAAAAGCATATGTTACTTTGGATTTGGCTTTAGAAATCAGAGACAATTCTTTAAGAGTTTGTATTTTTTTCTTATATTTTTTAAATTAAGTTTATTGGGGTAACATTGGTTAATACAATTATATAATTTTCAAGTGTACATCAATTATCTTTTGATATCTGTATATTCTATTGTGTGTTTACCACCCAAAGTCCTGTTTCCTTCAGCTACCATATATTTGATCCCCTTTATCCACTCCACCCTCCCCCTAAACCCTATATTTGACCCCCTTTACCTCATCTACCTCCCCCCTCCTCCCCCATCCCACTAGTAACCACTAGTCTATAGTCCTCTGGTAACCACTTGTCTATAGTCCATGTCCATGAGTCTCTGTTTATTTCTCATATTTTTAAGAGGATATATGTATCAGATATAATCAAATCACAAAATTACTTGGCTTTTCATACAATGATTTTAGACTTTCTAAAATTTCTATATGGTTTTCATAATGCCCTGGTTAAGTAACAAATAGGAAGACGTCCATTCCATAGTGTCTCCATAAAAAAAAAAATAGGCACTCCTGAAAAAGGTATATGTGCTAGAGTAGTGCACTGATTAAGAGGATTAACTTGAGAAATGGACCAATTTCTTAAAAGACACAAGTTATCAAAACTCATTTAAGAAGAAATAGATAACTTGAATAGTATTATATCTACTAAACAAATTGGGTTGTGTAGTTTTAAATCTTCCAAAAAATAGGACCAGCTGTGGATTCAAATAGATGTAGTTTTAAATCCTGGCTCCATCACTTATTCATTATGTAGCCTTAGACTAGTTACTTAACCTCTCTGTGTTTCAATTTCCTCCTCTGTAATGTGAGATAATAACACCTACCTTATAAAATTGCTTTGAGAATTGAGTTAATGCATGTAAAACACTTAGTATAGCACCTATCAAAAGTAAGTGCTCAAAAAAATAAACAGTTGTTAATAAAAGCTTAGCATTTTAGATTTGATCAAATTTCTATTACTACCTAAATACTATAGATTTAAAAAGTTTTGATCTGGAACTTCAAGATTGAAATTTTTTGTATATGTACTATATATATATATATATATATATATATATATATATAACAAATTTATATTATGTACATTATAAACATATAAAAATAGAAATGTCAAAGAATATGATAAAAATAAGTGTAAATAGTTTTACAATATTTTCTTCATGTACTCTAATGTATTGCCTGTGTATATCCTAGAATTCTGCATTCCATTTTGAAGACAACTGGAGCCTAGCTTATGTCTCAATTCAAGTCAGTTAAATTTGACAAGTATTATGAGTAGTATTCTAGGTCCTGCAAGAAATGTATAGCATTTATGGCATGATTCCTTCCGCAAAGAGCTCACATTCTTGCTGGATAAGTCATATTACTGAAATATTTTTAGACAAATATAACATAATATTTTAAAAACAAAACAATAAAAACACAATAAAATTATAATACTGTTTATAATAAAGTGAACTATAGAATATAATCAGGCCCCAAATGTCTCTAAGGTACAATGGGGTATAAGTGTGGTGAGAGAGCAACACTGGCTTCAAGCTAATGAGGAAGCTTTCTCTTAGGAGATGTAGGCCTTTGAGAAATGATGAGGTTTGCATAGAAAGACAAAGGCACATGGCAATAAATATGAAAGCAGTGAAAAGATCAGTCTAGCTAGGAGGGAGTATGTTGGATAGGGATGAGTAAAAATGTCAGACTAGGATGGAACCTGAAGGGGAAGGTGGAGAAACAGATAAGAGAAAATAATATTGCAGGTTTCATGTACTTACTACAAGCCAAGCACTGTGCTACATGCTATTTCATTTAATATACCTAACAACCTAATAAGATAGATATTACAATGACTTCCAATTCAGAGTTGAAGAAACAAAGTGTCAGAAACTTTACACAAATTGCTCAGGTTCACACTTGGAGTTCAAACCAAGGTTTATCATTTGTGCTCTTAACCATGACATTTGTAAGGGTGTAAATTCTTGAGCAAGGAGAATGAGTTGATAAAAAATAGTTTTTAAGGAAAATGAATTTTGTAGCAGTATGCAGGATGGGTAGGCATGGGAAAAAATTAAAGGCAAAGAGTCCCTTTAAGAGGCTGGTAAAGTTCTCCCCACCTCACTCTTGCCAATTCTGGGCCAACCCAACTATTCATCACCTTCACACTTACACTTGAATAGTCAAGCATGGATGGACATAATCACATAAGAGAATGAATTTGTATTTCTATAAATTCATGGTCACCAACCTCAAGTAAGCTTTTTACACTGCTCGGCCATCCTACTACCTTCCCCATTCTCAAATTCTATCCCTAGATGTTTATCAAGTAACCATGTCTCTTATTTCATAGGAAAAAAATAATTGAAGTCAACAAATGGAATGTTAGTTGTGCTGTTGTCTCAGGAAATTTACACCAGCAGTCATCTGTCCTTTTCCTAAGGAGCCCTTTCCTCCTTATTTAAAACATATTTCAGTCTCTTGCAATAAAATAAATAAAACCCAAAGTTCCTCTTCAGGTATTACCCTCTCTCTCTCTCTTCCCCATCACACCAAAACTTCTTTAAAGAAAGTACCTATACTTGCTGTCTCCACGCTCCTCTGCCCCATTCTTCAGTCTACACTAATCTGGCTTCTGGCACCATCATTCAACTGAACAACCCTCACTAAGGTCACCAGTGGCCTCCATATAGACAAATATTATGGATACTTTTTTTAAAACCTTATCTTACTTGACCTCTCAACAACTTTCGACAATGTCAGCCATTTCTTCCCTCTTTAACTACCCTTTTTGTTGACTTCCATGACATAATGCACTGTTGGGTTTTCTCTTACTTCTCTGGCCAGTTTTCCATCTTCTTTGCAAACCCATCCTATTTTATTTGGCTATTAAATATTAGAGTTCCCCAAGGCTTGATCCCAGCATCTCTTCTCTTCTCACTCTATAGTTTCTCCATGCCTAGAATTCCAATTTGCACCTATACACAGATGAATCTCAAAGTATATCTAGACCAAACCTCTATTCTGAGCTCTACATTCATATAATCAATTGCTTATTTGACATCATCTCTTAGATATCTCATTAACACCTCAAACTCAATATGCCTCATCTGAATTCATTATCTTCTCTTTGAACTGGGTCCTCTTTCAGTATTCCCTCAGTGACTGGCACAATCATATATTCAGTTATAATAAGTCAAAACCTTCTTGTCCCTCTGTCTCCTTCATTTTCTCTTCCACAGGCCATAGCCCACCCATAACCTCATTCTACGGATCTTATCTCCTAAATATCTCTTAACTCCATATGTTTGTCTCCATTTTTATCACTTGCCTTCCTGACCAAGCTGCCATCAATCTCTCATCTGGACTACTGCAGTAACCTCCTGACCAGGCTCTGCCTCTACTCTTCGACCACCTTCAATCTGTTCCATAATGCACTCAGAATGATCTTTTTAAAATGAAAATTTGATGATCTCTCACACACACAGACACACACACATACAAATTCACACTCAGCTCCTTTTAGTGGCCTTCCATTATTCATAAGATTTTTTTCTTAATTTTTTTTATAGAGCCTATAAAGCTATGCACGGTTTGGTCCCTACTTACTTTCCAGCCTTAATTTGTGTGAATTTCTCCCTTGTTTTCTGAACTTCAGCCCATCAGCCTAGTTTCAGTCCTCCAACACTTGGCATTCTTTTTCCTCCCACAAAGCCACTCACTGCATATGCTATTACCTCTACTTAGAA
Source organism: Eidolon dupreanum (assembly GCA_028627145.1). Classification (NCBI taxonomy): domain Eukaryota; kingdom Metazoa; phylum Chordata; class Mammalia; order Chiroptera; family Pteropodidae; genus Eidolon; species Eidolon dupreanum. The sequence goes on along the minus strand of CM053505.1, from coordinate 84,327,996 downwards.
TATTCTCCGCAACTTTCTTCATATCATTAACTTCTACACATCTTTTAGATTTCAACTCATATGTCACTTACTCAGGGGAGCCTACCTTCCTTGGCCTCCATAACTAGGTCAAACCAATCTATTCTAGGCTCTTATGACACCTTATACCTCTTTTCCATAATACTTGTCATGGCTGCAGTTTTACATTTGTGTGTGCTTATTAATTGCTGCCTTCCTTACTACAACATACGGGCAGGGGTCTCATCTTTCTTTGCTCATCATTGTATCCCCAGTGCTTAGCATAGGGCCTAGCACATGGTAGATGCCCAATAAATATTTGTATAACTGAATAAGTGGAATAATGAGGGCTTGGAATGAGATGAGTAGAATCCCATAGATATTGGAAAGGAAGAATTGAGAGGTTAGGGTAACAAAGAGGTTTAAGAGATGAAGAAGACAGAAAACTCACAGAGAACTCAAATTTTGCTTTTAGGCAACTGGAAAATAGTGGCAATATTCATAGACATAGGAAAATTGGGAAGACAGCCCTACTAAGAAGGAAAACACCCAGTTCAGACTTGGATAAGTGGAATTTGGGGTGATGATAGAACATCCAAGTGAAAATTGTACATAGCAAAATTGAAGACTGAGTAATATTTTTTTCTCCAATTCAAACCACCTAAAATGAAACCATGCATATTTACCATTGGGAAGAAATTAGCATTTTGAATTTATCTACCTGGGATATGAATTACCTATGATATAGGAATAAGTATGGTGATAGATAATCTACCAAGTTGTTTCACTGTCTTGAGCATCAAAATTACTTTTAATTTGCATATATAGAAATACTGAGATATGTGAAGAATATTCTTTAGGATTCTGTGGCCATTAGCAAGTAGAATGAGTGACAATTAGAAGCCTGTAGTTGATGAAAGTACACACATTTATAAGAAGAAAAGTCAAAGTTATATAAGAAGTACTTTTCACTTAATTTTACAATATTATTTCAATTGTCAGGAGTTCACATTCTGTTAGACCTTATGGAGAAATATATATTTCAGCAGCACAATATTTCTTTCAAGCTTTCTGCCTTCAAATTTGTCCATAACTACAAGTAAAAGAATTGCCAGGATCTTGGTTTTCATTTTTGCAGATGGCTTTACCACAACCAATTGGCTTAGCAAGCCTATTAAGGTGTCACTTATATCACATTTGAGGAGTGTGGCATCCCAGAGCCTGAATTGCTATCTATGAACACACTAATTGTTAAGAGAAGAGTTCACAATTCCCACTCCTTTACAGATAATTGATTGAGCTGCATTCACTTTTTAGGTAAACAATAAAACACTAAGTACCACAAAAGTCTAAGTTATCTTCTTTGATGCAGCATTCAAAGAACCCTGTTAGAGGAATCCTAATGAGTAATGGGAAAGTCTTTTAGAACACAAAAGGAGTTAAGCATGATATTTTTAACTAGAGAGAGCTGAGCTATAGATGTTAATTGTTATCAACACTTCCAGTAAGCATCTCAAAAAGAAGCACAAAATTTAGAAAAAAAAAAACAAATAAGTTGAACAAAATTGCAAGCAGGTAGCATTTTAAGTACCAGATATCTCTGAGGAAATGATGCAATTTGCATTGCTTTGTTTTAACCTGAAGCCTGGATTTATATATTTCATCACAACTCCCATTGAAATCTTTCAGAGGAAAAGTTTTTTCCAGAGGAATTATTGTATCAAGTTTTTCCTCTCAAGTCTTTATTAATAAAAAGTCTTAATTAAAATCACAGAATTTTAGAACTAAGTTTTAGAGATTATATTCAATCATTTAGAGATGAGGCCCACAGAAGTGCAGTGATGAGAAGATGAGATTTCCACAGGTAAAATTTGCAGAGAAGAAATATGACAATGTGTGCCGCTGCTTCAGTTATCTAGTAACCATAAGTGCATGCCTTCAGTTTACACAGAACCACCGAAAACCTGGGAGAATGAAGAGACTCTACCTGAAAGAACCAACGACAAACTTAGATAAGAAAAGCCAAGTTCAGCAAGTTCTGAACAGCTCACAAAAAAAGCAAACACCCCAAATAGTGTGACATAAAACTTAGAGGAGAGCATTGCAATGCTAAATGAAAAGATGGAGGTACCTTTGCAAGCCTAAGGATAGAAATCCAATGGGGATCCCAAATTACAGCCATACCCTGAAATAATTTTGCCTTGAAGAATCATTCATGTTCTGGATATAGGCAATCCAATCAAATGTCAGTAGCTTTTTAACCAGGATCCATAGGAATTAAATATTCTTTCAAACCCTAAGTCTAGCAATTAATTACAATGGGTTAGCAAACATGTTCAATTGATAGAGAAAAGGCATTTGACAATATCTCTCATTCATGATAAAATCTCTAAGCAAGTTAGGAATAGAGGATATTTACATCAACTTGATAAAGAATATCACCAAGAAACCTACAGCTAACATTAACTATAATGGTGAAAGACTGAATGTCTTCCTGCTAAGGCTGGGAACCAGGCAAGGATGTTCCTTTTGCCACTCTTACTCTACATGGCACTGGAAGTTAGAGGTACTCTAGTAAGGAGAGAAAAAGAAATAAAAGTCATTGCAGATTACATGGCTATCCATGTAGAAAATCTCAAGGAATCTAAAACAAAAACAAACAAAAAACACCTCCTGTAACTTAGAAGTGAGTTCAATAGGTTAAAGGATACAAAATTAACACTAAGCAAAGGATTCTTAAACTTGACACCAAAGGTATGATCCACAAAAAAAAATCATGAATTGGACTTTATCAAAAATAAAAGCTTTTGCTCCATGAAAGCCCATGTATGAAAAAGATTTTTAAAAGCAATCTACAGACTAGGAAAAAATATTTGCAAAACATATATGCGACAAAGGGCTAGAATATATAAAAAACTCTCAAGACTCAACAGTAAAAAAATGTTAATGGGAAAATGATGTGAATAGATAATTCACTGAGGAAGATATACAAATGGCAAATAATCAAAAGAAAACATGTTCAACATAATGAAGCACCAGGAAAATGCAGACTGAAACCACAATGAAATATCACTATACATTTACCAGAATGGCTAAAAGAAAAAAATAATGGCAACATCAAATGCTAGCAAGGATGCAGAGAAACAGGATCACTCATCCATTGCTGGTGGGAATATAAAATGGTACAACCATTTTGGAAAGCAATCTGACAATTGTATTTAAAACTCAATGTGCAGCTATCATATGGCCCAGCAACTGCACTACTGGGCATTTATCCCTGAGAATTTAATACCTATGTTCACACAAAAATCTGTACACAAATGTTCATAGCAGGTTTTCTTTCTAATAGTCAAAAATTAAAATCAGCCCAGATGTCTTCTAACAGGTGAATGGCTAAACAAACTCTAGTATAGTCATACCATGGAATACTACTCAGAAATAGAAAGATGAACTATTGATACAAGCAACAACCTGGCTGGATCTGCAGAGAATTATGCTGAGTAAAATGAAAGCCAATTCCCAAAGGTTACATACTATATGATTCCATTTATTAACATTTTTGAAATGACAAAATTTTAGAAATGGAGGGCGGATTAGTAGTAGTCAAGGGTTAGGGATATAGGCAGCAGAGTAGAGTTGGTGGGAAGGGTAGAAGAGAAGGGGGTGTGTTTATAAAAGGGCAACACAAGGAATCCTTGTGGTTTGAAACTGTTCAGTATCTTGACTGTGGTGGTAGAGATACAAACCTTCACAGGTGAAAAAAATTATATGGAACTTAATGCATACACAAATGAGTACAAGTAAAAGGAGAAAAATCTGAATAAAATTGGTGAATATTATCAATATCAGTATTCTGGCTGTTATACTATAGTTTTGCAAAACATTACTATTGAGGGAGATTGAGCAAAGTGTACAAAGGATCTCCAGCTGCATGTGAATCTACATTTATCTCAATAAAAATTCAGTTTCAAAAAGAAAATGCAAAAGCCCACACTATACAGGTAGTTGAGTGACAACTGAATGCCCATATCTCCAGGAGGGACCACAGAAGCCATGGGATCTGGCCTCCATCTTTGAAGGGCTCACAAACGTGTTTTGCCATATTCATTCTGTTCTCATTTGTGAACAAGCAATCACTTGCACAAATAATTTACATGAGATTTGCTGTCCTTTTATTTTAAAGTGGGGGATAATCCATGCTAATTCACAGGGAGCCTGTGGGCCTAATTGCCATTTGCTCCTTCACTCTAGACAAAATTATATTATTGCAATCATTGGAAGCTGGAGAACAGAGGTATAGAGTAGCTGAATATTTATGAGGCATTTTGTTGCTGATGTACCTGCCAACAGAATATTAAGTAGGATATTTTCTAAGGTACCAAATTCTGCTTGTGATTTGGGTATATCACCTCATATTAAATCTTTGTGTTTTTCTAGTCTACATATCACATCTGTTTTTTTCAATCACAATCTCTGTAAATATAATTCAAAGTGTGTTTATTAGATTTGTGAGAGATAGTGGTGCCCAGAAACGACCACAGACAGATCTGCCTGTGGAGTAGAAAAAATATGACATGAGCATCTTTAAAATGATGAGAACATTTTTTTCAAAGTGGTGTCTATATTCAGTTTCCAGGCAAAGACATGAATAAGGAATCTTGTGATAGGGAGAGAGACTGGCTAGAGCTTCCATCTCTGAATCTGTAGAAGAATGTCACCCTGTGCAAGAGAATACAAATAAGGAGATTTGAGTGAACTACAAACAGCTCCTGCTTATCTGTTGTGATGAAAAATGAGGATAGCACAGAGAATTGATTTATAAGGACAAAACCAAGTTGCCTTTTAGCTGGCAGAGTCCATTCCCATGGAACCTTTCTTTTCAGAGCTGATAATTAGATAGAGGGCTTAATAGTGGGCCAAAGGCCTTAGAAAATACATAAACTATGTAATCAATCTCTACACACTTTAAGAATGTTGAGTTTATAAAGTAATTAAAAGCAATTAATATATTTTAACAATTCAATAGCTCCGCAGATACAGGGATATTGTGTTTTGACATAGTGTAGACTTCCCAGGATAAACTCAATTCATGTTATTTCATTCTTTTCAAAGAAGGGAGTTCTCAGATGTATAACTAAGAGTTATTTAATCTGCATACCTTTAGGAAGACTTTTCATCTTCAGACATTCACAAATCAGAACAAATCTTTGTTGGATCATATGTCTGAGCTGAGATTAGGAAATTATGTTCAACATACCTAGGGAGGAATTTTAGCTTATGATCCTCTTTTCATATGTCTATTCACCATCTTTATGTCCTCTTTGGAGGAATGTCTATTTAGGTCCTCTGCCCATTTGGTGAAAGTATATCTCCCTAGTCTGTGAGAGCTCTATTAGGCATGGATCTAACCCCCATTCTCTCACTAAACCCCCAACCCAAGTTCATAAAAACAGTAAATAATACTCCCATAAGAATAAGTGATCATTTCAGGAAATGAAAAAAAATCTTTTTTTGATGTTGTTACCACTCACTTTACCCACACTTTAGGACTATTGCCACTGAGGGTAGAAAAGATTGAATTTGAGGGGACAGCAGTGTTGTACATAGAAAAACAGTCTGATATTCTCTCCTCAAAACTGCAAAGGGGACAAATACACGTGTAATTCCAAAAATCCAGTTTTCTTACACAAATTCCATTCCAAACAGTTCTCCAACATCATCATTGCTCCCCAAAGAAAAATGAATTGATTCATAAATACTATTCCCTACTAGAAGGAACCAGGGGTCTTTGGTAAAATGATTGACTCTTGGGCTGAGCAGAGAAAGTACAATATGATCCTGTAACATCTTGTTGTTCTAGAAAGTAAAGAAGCACTCAAAAAATGATGGGAACATGTCAAAAGGACACAAGAGCCAGACTAAAGAACTTCCACTGGGAAAATCTGGGTCAATTTGAAAATGATAGCAACAGACTGTAACCCATTGAATAAAGTAAGAATGCATGAGTTCATGCTGATATAAACACATAAACAACTGAAAAAATAAATAAGTAAATGTGGAAGAAGAGAACACTCTTCTTTCCAATAGGATACTAATAAATGTAGTAAACAGAGTTTTAAAAATCATCATTTTGCAGCCATCCTAGTAATAAGTGATTGAGGCAAGAATCTTCAATAGGTGTAAAACTTCTGGGTGAAAGTTTAATAAGAATTGGATATTTACATAGCCTCCAAATATCTTCTTAGAAGAAATTACTTATTAATTACAAAGGAAAAAATAGTAACTTTACAGTGGGAGAATCTAGCAATCATCATCAGAATTGAATGATCAAAGTTATTATCACTAGTAATGGGACAAATTGACATCATGAAAGACAAGGAAAGACTAAGGTTCTGTTCCAGATTAGCTTCTAATGAGACATGATAACTAAATTCAATGTGTGATCCTGAACTGGGTCTTGGACTAAGCAAAAAATAGCTATAAAGGAAATTATTAGGATACTTGGCTAAATTTGAATATGGACTATGAGTTAGGTATTAGTATTATATCAATATTAAGTTTCCTGATTTTGATCATTGTACTGTGGTTATATAAGAGAATGTCCTTGTTCTTAGGAAATATACACTGAGAAATTTAGTGGTAATATTTAGGGGTAATGAGGCATTATGCCTGTATCTTACTCTCCAATCATTAAGAAACAGATAATGTGCATGCATGTGCGCGCGCGCGCGTGTGCGTGTGCGTGTGTGTGTGTGTGTGTGTGTGTGTGTGTGTGTGTTTAGGAAGGGTAAAAGAGAAAGAGAAAGTGAGGGAGAGTGAGAATCATAAAACATGTAAGGAAAATGTAACAGTTGGTGAATCTGAGTAAAGAATACATAGAAGTTCTATGTCCTATTCTTGCAAAGTTTTAAATCATATCAAAATAAAAGACAAAATAAATTAGTATTTGCTCTACATTAAAGAGTAGATGACAAAACTGTGGCAATCTTGGCCCCTCTGAGGAAGACAAGAGCCTTGGCCTAAGAGTGGGTTATTGGAGTGGTGAGCAAAAGAATACTGTATCACTGCTATGTTTGCTAAGGAGAACAATTCATAAATTACTCACAGCAGCGCAGTCTCATGTCAACAGTTGGAATGATCTTGTTGATGAGCCAAACATCATCTTCCCAACTGACTACATTTCCATCCAAACACTTCATAAACTGCTCATTTTCCAGGATATGGTCCCAGAGTTGAAAGTAGTACAAGCTGCCAGTGAAGCAAGGCACCATGTTTTTAACCTGGATGTCTCTGTTCTTGAGAAAATGTCCTAGAACCAAAGTCCCATTAGGTGTCAAGTTTTGTGGTTGATTCATCATTACCAGTATCCTTTCTTTATTTAGAAAGAGCTCTAATCTACCCTTCACACCATTCCATATCAAGCATACTGTATGCCATTGAAATGGGGTGAGGTGGTAAGGGATATAAAAGATCTTGCCTAAGTTGTATAGTATTAGCTGCTGATGGTCTCCCGCAAGTCCAAGCTCTATGTCTTCTCTGCCCAAGAAGGTGTTATTAGTAATATAGGAGAAAGCCATCCAATCACTTGATTTGTCATCCATGAATACCAGGTCAATGCATGCTGTGAATTGCCTGAGTTCTGGAATGGTACTCATCAGGCTTACATATGTGTCAGCTCTTCCATAAAGATCCAGCCTTTTTCCTTTTAGTGAAAGTGCATCTGTCCAAATTTTGGGAAAGGGAAGGAAAAAACAAATAAAATTTCAGTAACAAAAAAATCAATTTTGTCATCTTCTTTAGCCATATAGTCAAATCCAGATTATATAATACTATCATGAGTCAATACTTGTGCATATAAGCTGAATAGTAGATATACAAAAACCATCTCTATTTGACATTGGTGTGTGACTTTTTGGTAGAAGAGTTTATTCCTAACTATATTTTGCCTGGCCTGATATAAAAAATTAGATTAGCGTTCTTACAGCACACACAAACTGGACAGTTTGCGGAGGCATTTAGAAGTGTGTGGCTAGCAGGGTGGAGGAAGACCAAGGAAAAGGCAGCTTGGACTTAAAATTTGCTGCACATAATCCCCGGTCATATAATCACAAGACAACTATTTCCATCTACCTAACTTCCTTATTATATTCACAGTGCAACAGCAGTTTATTTTTCCAATGCCTTTTCCTGAACCAAATTACCTGATTTACTCTGTCTCTGAAGAATGCTTTTCACTGAAGGCACTGAAAGGGGTCTGAAGGATGACCAGCTGGACAATACTAAAGTGCCAGGGCTTCTGTTTGCACTCAGTAATGAGAGGAATGGAACTTCTCTGATTATATCCTGATATCCTTTTTCCATCTCCTCAAAGGGGGCTGCAGCAGCTTTAAGACACTTTAGACAGCCATGAACCCAGTTGTCATTGACTCTGAAGTCATACAGCCTGGGTTGGAGTCCTAACTCTGACACTCATCACCTGTGTAATTTGAGCAAGTAACCTAACCACTCGATGCCTCAACATTTCCTTCAGTAAAATGGGGATTCAGGTCCATCGTGTTATATGTATGCACAGCTCTAGGGGCCAACATTCTTATTATAGTCTATGCCAGATTAGACTCCTACCTACTGACCTTACAAGATTGTTCGAAGATTGAGATGATGTATACAAAGTCCTCTCAAAATACTGCTGAAGGACATTGGTACAGTTTTTTGGTGGGCAATTTGGCAATATCTATGAAGATTTAAATTGAGTATGCCCTTTGTTTTATAGGAAGCTATTGATGAATCATAATACTCTTACCTTTACAAACCTCATACCCCAGGCCGTTAGGCAAATATCACATGATTGCCGAACATCAACCTAATTCCAGTCCCTGCATAGCCTAAGACAAACCAAAAAAAAAAAAAAAAAAAAAAAAAGCTTTGTGGCAAAACAGAATTCCAACCTCTCTCTGAATTAGACCACCACTCTAAAACTGACAGACATAACAGCACACTATAGAGGCTGGCAGGAAATAACTACTCTGCTTCTGGGAGATGTCACCAAATGAAAGCTTCTAGATATTCTCTAGCCGTACATTATTCTCTTCCTCTATTCCCCTAGTGAATATCTTCTAAAAGCAAACAAGTGCATACCTGCATACACACACATTCATCAGCGTGTTTGCGCATGCATGCGTGCGCACACACACACATGCACGTGCACACACACACACACGCACAACACACCTATGTGCCAGAACTCAAGCTATCCACCTGCCACGGAGCTATTTCTGAATTGCCGATGGTGGATGAACAAATGCTTATTTCTGTCCTTGGCTTATATGATTATATTATCATCTTTCATGTGGCTAAAAAATCAGGAGTTAATCCCACAAAGCAATAATCACAATGAAACCCAAGTTTCGATTATGTCAACATCGCGTTTCTGTTCAGCCCTCCACAATGACGTAAGTACAACATTTAAGAATGAGTTTTATGGTGACCATAAATCTCCAGGGCTTATTTGTCCCTTAAAAGAGAATGTACCATAATCTTTTGTGGTCTACAAGGGCCCCTCCTCTCTGCAATATACTAACATAAAACCAGTTGCCAAAAGACATGAATAAGCAACTTACTAAATCAGAAATATAAAAATATGACTTCTCACTATTTTCAAAATACAAGTTCGAATAACAATAAGACATCATATTTGCCTTTTAAAATGACATTTTGGACAGAATACCAAGTTTTGATGGACCTGTGGGGAAACAAGTCACTTTGATACACTGCCGGTGGGAGTACCAATTAATATAGTCTCTCTTTTTTCTGAAGGGTAATTTTCCGATATCTATGACAATTTTAATTTTGTATAATTGTGTATATGCTTTCAACTCAGTAATTCCATTTCTATTAATCTAAACAAATGTACATGTATACAAAGATGCAAGTACAAAAATATTTATTGCAGCATTGTTTATAATTAAGAAAATATGAAAATCTGTATGTTCTAATAATAAGTGATTAGTTAAGCAATTGTCACCTCTATACAACAGAATATTAGAACAAACAAGGTAGAGCTATATAGTCATGGAGAGATTTTCAAGGCTTCATATTATGTAAATGAGAGTTACATAAGTATAGATATAGTATTATCTTATTTTTAAAAATAAGAGAAAAATATGTGTATTAGCATGCATATAGAAAAAATCTGGATGAACACACATGAAACAGTTAAGAATGAATACCTTTAGGCATGGGATTTAGGGGGATTTTTGTTTTCTATGTTACTTATTTCAGTAATACTTGTATTTTTATACAATTATGTGTTACATTTATACTCAGAAAAATAGAGATAAATGAATGGATGGATGGATGGATGGATGGATGGATGGATGGATGGATGGATAGATAGATGTAACCACTTGTGGCTATATTTTAGATTCTGCAGGCATATCTGTAAGTTCTGCTTAGATATGAGCAGAAGCATGGTGTAGTAGAGTTCAAAAAGCCAGATTTGATCCCTAGTTCTGCCCCTTACTAGCTGCATAAACATGAGCAATTAACACATGCAAGAGCTTTTAGGGCATGTCTGGCATATGGCGAGCACTATATAAATGTTAAATAAACTCACATCTCTTCTCTGTGTCTCGTTCCTCCATGGTAAGATGGGAATAATTACCTACCTCACAGGTCCGTTAAGAAAGACGATGCAATAACTAATGTTTAGATTATGTATGTGACAATGTTTATAGACTGTGAAGCTCCAAGTAAATGCCAATGTCATTCTTGGAAGCCTCTTTTTTCTCTCACAACCTCTTTTGGACCCTCACACATGCAAGCACATTTGTGCTGAGCCCTACTACAGCTTCCAGGCCCCCAGTAGGGCTTGAAGGAGGCCAGGCTGTGATGAAGCAGTCCAGGGGCTTTGCCCTTCTGTTTAGCCAGGCAAGCTGTATTCTCTGATGGGCCTCTCTCCAGGGTCTGCTTCAAAGGCCACTTGTGTCTTTGCATATAATTTAACTATCCATTGCAGATGTCTGCTTGGATGCTGCCATCTGTTCCCTGGCCATTTTTAAGTTCAAATTACATGATTGCTTCCCTGAAGCATGTTCTCTCTTGATTTGTCTCCTCTATGTCTCTTCACCTCTATCTTGCTTTCTTTTATTTTAAATTACATTTTTTGTTTTCCCCACTTTAAAAAATAAGTGTTTTTTTCTTTATAAAAGTGATACTGTATATGCTTTTTAGATGGAAAGTACAAGCACTAGAAAGTGAAAAGATAAGAATAAAGTCAGCTGGAGTCCTAGCACTCAGAGACAACCGCCATTAACATTTTGGTAGATTTCCTTTGGCTTTTTTTTTTTTCTGTGCACAGGTTTTGCTTGTTTCTATGTGGCTGAAGCCATACTATATGAAAAATTTGGCACCCTGCTCTTCTCATCTAACATGACATAAGTGTTTTCCACAGTAGGAAAAACTTATCATAAACCTCATCTAAATGGCTATGTTACAGCCCCAGGAATGCTAGGTACCATTTTATTCATACTGAGGAAATTCACATAACATAAAATTCACCATTTTGATCATTTTAAAGTATATAATTCAGTGGCATTTAGTACATTCACAGTAGTATATGGCCATCACCATTCTTTAGTTCCAGAACATTTTTATCACCCCAAAAGGAAACCTTCTACTCATTAAGCAAGTCACTCCTCATTTGCCCCTCCCCCAGACCCTAGCAATCATTAATCTGCTTTTTGTCTCTGTGTATTTGCCTATTCTAGACATTTTCTATAAATGAAATCATACAATATGTGGTTCTGGCTTCTTCTACTTAGCATAATATTTTCAAGGTTCATGCATGTCGTAGTATGTGTCAGTACTGCAATTCTTTCTATGGCTGAATAATATTCCATTGTATGGGTATATCACATTTTGTTTATTAATTCATCTGTTAATGGATATTTGGGCTGTTTCTGCCCTTTGACTGATATGAACAGTGCTGCTATGAACATCTATGGCATTCCTTTTATTTGAACACATGTTTTCATTTATTTTGGCTATATACCTAGGAGTGGGTCATATAGTAATTCTATGTTCAAGTTATTGAGTAACAGCCAAACTGTTTTCCGCAGTGGCAACTCCATTTTACATTCCCACCAGCAGTGTATGAAGGTTCCAATTTCTCTACATCTTCTGCAACACATTGTTTCACGCTTTTTTTAAATTAGTAACTATCCTAGGTATCTCATTGAGGTTTTGATTTGTATTTCCCTAATGACTAATGACACTGAGCATCTTTTCATGTGTATGTTGGCCATTTGCTATCTTCTTTGGAGAAATGTCTATTCAAGTCCTTTGCCTCCTTTTTAAATAGGGTTGTTTGTCTTTTTGTTGTTGAGTTGTAAGCATTCTTTATATATTCTGGATAAAGGACCTTATGAAATATATGACCTGCAAATATTTTCTCCCATTCTGTAGGCTGTCTTTTTACTTTCTTGATAGTGTTCTTTGTTGCACAAAAGTGTTCAACTTTGATAAAGTCCAATTTATCTATTTTTTTCTTTTACTGCTTATTCTTTTAGTATCATTTCTAAGACTATATTGCCAGATCCAAGGTCATTAAGATTTATCTCTATGCTTTATTCTAAGACTTCTATGGTTGTAGTTCTTACATTTAGCTCTTTATCCATTTTGAGTTAATTTTTGTATATGGTGTGAAGGGAGGACCCAACTTCATCTTTTAAATGTGTTTACTTGAATACATATGTGTACGTGGATACATAGATATTTGTTTACATACTAGTTGTCCCAACACCATTTGTTAAAGAGATTATTTTTCCCCATTGAATGGTCTTAGCACCCTCGTAGAATTGACTATACATGTATGGGTTTCTTTCTGGACTCTCAATTCTGTTCCATTAATTTATATCTATCATTATACCAAAAACACAGTGTTATTATTGTAGCTTTGCAGTAAATTTTGAAATTAGGATGTGTGAGTCCTCCAACTTCATTCTTTCTTAAGACTGTTTGGGCTATTTAGCATCCCTTGCAATTCCATATATATTGTAATATCAGCTTTTTCATATTTGTAAAAATAAAAAAAAGGCCATTGGGATTTTGATAGTGTTTGCATTGAATCTGTAGATCTCTTTGGAGAATATCGGCCATCATAATTTTAAATCTTGCCATCTTAATATTAAAACCATAAATGCAGAATCTTCTCCATTTATTTAGATCTTCTTTAATTTCTTTCAGAAATGTTTGTAGTTGGAGTGTAGAAGTCTTTCACCTACCTGATTAAATTTATTCTTGGGTATTTTACTCTTTTAGATGCTATTATAAATAAAAATCTTTTCTTACCTTCATTTCAGATCGTTCATTGCTAATGCATAGAAACACCACTAATTTTTGTGTGTTGATCTTGTATCCTGCAACTTTGATGAATTTGTTTATTACCTTAAATACCTTTTTTTGCAGATTCTTAAGGATGTTCTATATATAAGATCATTATCATCTGTGAATGGAGATAGTTTTACTTCTTTTTCCCCAGTTTGGATACCTTTTATTATTTTTTTCTTGCCCAATTTTTCTGGCTAGAATTTCTAGCATAATGTTAAATAGAAGTGGTAAAAGTGGACATTCTGTGGACAGTCTTTTTCCTGATCTAGGAAGTTTTCAGCTTTTTACAATTACAATGATGTTCACTGTTGGTTTTTTATAGATGCCCTTTATCAAGTTAAGGAAGTTCCCTTTTATTTATAATGTTTTGAATATTTTTATCATGAAAGAGTGTTGGATTTTGTCAAATGCTTTTCCTGCATTAATTGAGATATATATATATCTGTTTTTAACACCTTCAATCTATTAATGTCGTGTATCACATTGATTGATTAATTTTTATATGTTGAACCACTTTTACATTCCTGGAATAAATTTCACTTGGTCAGGGTATATAATCCCCTTAATATATTGCTGGATTCAGTCTACTAGCATTTTGTTAAGAATTTTTGCATTTACATTAATAAGGGATATTAGTCTGCAGTTTCCTTTTCTTATGATGTTTTTGTCTGCCAGCTACCATTTTTTAATGTTTTTTGTAGGTTGATATAGCACGACATTGTGCCCAGGTCTTTCTCTGGCCTGGGGGGAAGTAAAACTCTTGCCACAATGGTTATACTATTTGATAATTTTATTTTATTTTTTGCTAAATTTCAGAGACGTTTTGCCTGGTGATGCCATGTTTAAGCAACTTTTAAGCTGAATTGAATTCATTGAGCATTAAACAATGTAAGTTTTTCCCACAATGCTCCAACTTTTGTATTATCTGACTTTCAGGGCAGTGGCATAACCAGAGTTTTGGTCGCTAATGCCAGTTCCCAGTGCCTACCATAATAGGCACATAGTTGTTTTTTTTACAGCTGTTTACTGAATAAATATATTATTCAAGGCGCTAAGTTAGAGGCTAATAGGTGGGCAGATGGAGGGCTGTAGGTGAAGCATTTGGTATAGAATGAGAAGTTCTGAACTACAAACTGAACTTGTGTCTTACCCTCCATTTTAGAGAACTTTTGGCAAAAGATCAAGTGAGAGTTCCCTCTCCCTGTGAGACCTCAAAAGTAATAAATATATTCATTTTAAAAGTCAATGACTAAAAGGTTTTGAGCCCTAAAAGACAGACAATCTGAATAATTTATCCCTTTATTTTATGAAAATAGCATTAAGTAATCATCAGATATGCTCAGTACTTGTTTTGTTTGTTTGTTTGTTTGTTTGTTTGTTTTGGTCTTCTTTTGGAAAAGTTTCTACTTGAAATGCTGAAGTGCTTCAAAGGTTAGGAGACTGAGATTCTAGGTGCACTGCTCTGCAGAATCTAAGGAAGAGTAGACCAATAGGGATCATCCATGGTCAGGCACTGTGAGCATGACCTGGTCACTGGTTCTCCCCAATGAGGTGACCTGCTTTCCTCTATTATGCCCAAGATTTCAGATCCGGAGAGCCTGACTAACTATCAATGTCTGATATATTAGTTGCTAGGGTGCTGTAACAAAGTGCAACAGACTGGGTAGCTTAAGCAACAGAAATTGATTGTCTCACAATTCTGGAGGCTAGAAGTCCAAGATAAAGTGTTGATAAGTTGTTTCCTTCTGAGAGTTCTGAATAAAAGATCTGATCCATGCCCCTTTCCTAATTTCTGGTGGTTTATTGGAAATATTTGGTGTTCCATGGTGTCTGCTGTATCACCGCAATCCCTGCCTTTATCTTCACATGGCCTGCTCCTTGTGTGCATGTCTGTGTACAAATTTCCCCCTTTTATAAGGACACTAGTCATATAAGACTAGGGGCCCACCTTACTCCAATATGACATTATCCTTACTTAAGTAATTACATTTGTAATAACCTTATATCCAAATATGATCACATTTGGAGGTGCTTAGGGTTAAGACTTCAACGCATGAGTTCTGTGAGGACACGATTCAACTTATAATACTGCATAAGGATCAAGGCCCAGCTAACCACCTGGCAGTACCTACTATCAGAGGAGGGAGAGGAGGCAGAGCATATTTAGGGGAAGGGGCCCACCAGAGGCATTGACTGTGCTTATATTGTGGATAATGTGTCCACTCTGAAGGTGAGCATTATGCCAAGGGTACACCATGTTTGCCTCAACTGGGAAATGTCACTACTCACTCATAAAAGGGAAGAGGGTAGACACTCATTTCTATAGTATATGAAACCTTTACCTGAGCAAGGGGTCTTCTGGCTCTTAGTATCATAAATCTTTGCGAAAAAATGTTCAAGATCATTGAAAAACTTTGTAGACCAGTTCCTGGTCTAGCAGACCATGCTGTCTGAGCAAATAAAACAGATAGGTGCTTGGCACTGGGGACCTCTATTACCCACATCACTGTGGCCATAAAATGCACAACCACAGAGAACAGGAGTTACTCTCTGGCTCCCACTGGTCTTGTGAGTAACCAATGAATCTTTAGATAAACCATATCTGCCATATATCCAACTTTGAGCCTCATTTCTGTCACCAGTCACCAATCACAGAGTTATCTGACACATCCCCTTCTCTAGTATCCAGGCAGCTGACCATGTATGTGGCCTGCTAACAGTCTTTCTTAGAATAGATGGCAGAATTACCCCCATATAGGTAATTTGATTGTTCATTCAAACATTGGGTTCAAGACTCATGTCTCACCCAATAAAATGGATCTTCTTAATCATAAAGTCAGAAGCACCCTGGAAAATTTATTTACTCGACAATGATGGCCATTGAGCACTGACTATGTGTGCTGGAGTACAGTGATAGAATGAATTCATGTTCACACTAGGTCCCTGGCCTTAGTTAGCTTATGTTTTAGAGAAAGAGGGAATCAATAAATGAGTAAAGAAAAGAACTATAAATTGTGAAAAATAGTCTGAAGGAAATTAACAGGCTGATGAGTTAGATAATGGGAAGGGTAGGGATGAGAAAGATGGGAATGTCTACATTAGATAGGATACTTAAGAAAGGCCTCTCTGAGGAAGAGCCATTTTAACTTAGTCCTAGGAGATGAAAAGGAGCAGGGTTACAGAGATGTGGAGAAAGAAAGACCCAGAATTGAGTGATAGCTTGTCCAAAGGTCTTGAGGTGGAATTGTGCTTGGCATGTTCAAGAAATAGAAAGAAAGCCAGTGTGTCTGGAGTGCAGAGAGAGGAAGCATGGTAGTAAATAAGGCCCAAGAGAGAGTGGAAGACCAGAACATGCAGTGCTTTTAGGTCTTATTAAAGAGTTTGGATGGTATTCTAACTGTGATAGACATGTTTTGGCAAGAGTGGCATAATCTGACTTGATACATTGAAGGATTACTCTGGATGCTGTGTTGAGAATGGATATAACAAAGCAAGAGTAGAAGCAGGGAGACCAGTTTGGAGGCTATTTCTGCTTTATTCCTTACCTCCTATTTCATTCTTCAACTATTCAGTTCCTTGACCTCAGTTTTCACCCCTTCTTGCTTGGCTCTACTCTCACCTCTTAGACCTTATAACAGATTCAGTTCCTTCTGTTTCACCCTTGGTATTCTTTCATGGACACAATTTTTCTCCACACTCTTGCTCCCTCCAGTTAGAGCAGCTAAATCACCCTCTGCCTAATCTAGGCTCGGCCCTGGCCCCCTCTACCACAATGGCCCTCATAGTTGGGAGGCTGGTGACTTGCCTGGAGCCTGAAGGGGACTGAACCTTAGTTATACCACTGTTTCAAGGAGAGAATCTTCTTTTTCCATGAAGAAAATGATGAATTTCTAAGTGAAAGACAATTAAGCCTAATTGGTAACCTACATAAATCATTGCCTTGACTTATGACTTTGAGATTTAGTCTGGAAAACCTTGTGACTGTTTTAAATTGACCTCTGCAGGTTTAAAATTTTCACATTTATCATACTCTTCATCGACCAATGGTATTCCTCACAAAACCCATTCTAATTTTCCAATATCACACACTCTTCCACTTTTTCTTCCATGACTACACAGAAGACTCCTTGATCCCTCTATTTCTAGATCCCTCTATTACTAGATCCCTCTATTCCATGATCAATGACCCTCCACCAAAAAAATAACCTACTTAGAGTTTGTGTCATATACCCCACCACTATACAGGTGTTTAAAGTTTTGCAATTTCAAATTACCATTAATTAATTAAATCAGCAAATATGTACTGAGTGCCTAACCTGTGTGTCAAGACCTATGTTGCATGTTTTGGATAAAGAAATGGAGCAAACACAGTTTCTTGCCTTTGAGGAAACATCAGGAAAAAGATAAGTCAATATCTTCATAGGTTGTCAAGGTCAGGTGACAGAGTTGTCAGTGTGCCTCACAGGTCCCATTTTGAGCTTTAGTATAAGAACATGGTTACCCGTCAGGACCTGCTCACAGCAGGAAGTCAGTCAGTGTTTGTTGTTGATGGTGATGAGGATTTGGTAATTTTTATAGAATATTAGCTCTCAAATCTAAGAACTGTCCAAATTAAACCCCAGATCTATTTCATCAGAAATTGTCATTCACTGGCATGTATGATGTTTTAGCTAAAGACTGATATGCTAAATAAGCAATAGTATCAGTTGAATTTACTTAATGTGGACAAAATCAGTTTTCCAAGACAATCTTTTCCTTAAATCTCCAAATTATCAGCTACTTCAGCTGAACTGTCTTAAACATCTATTTGCTGCAGAATAGAGGACAGAATCTATCCCAGAGTCTGTCACAGAGTCAAGGCAAGGTCTGGGCCTCCCCAGAACACATGCCTGTATGTCATTGTGAATCAGTGTCTAGCTTTTGGTACATCTCACTTTCCCCATCTGTTTTCCATGACTGTCATCATGTATGTATAATATAAACAGAAAGATGATATTATAATGCTCCAGAGAGCTTTAAATAAAACGTTATGCATGAGAGAAAATAGCCCCCAAACCCCCACAACTTCTATTATGTGTGGATTAACCACCAGATGGTATTTTCGAGTTGCATTAAGAAATGTCAAAAACAGTAGTTGAAGCTACTATCTACTTGAGGCCAGTTCTCCATAAGTCATGCATAATCCTGAGTGAATGGATTCCTTTACTGAAGCTCCAGCTTGTCCTACAGCCATATAGACCAAAAGAAAGTCATTGAGAGGCAGCCCAACAACTTTTCAAGTGGGTTATTACTGTAACCTACTATACATGAGACATTGAAATAAGTAATAAGAATACATTTTCTTACCTGAGAGAAAGATAAAATTCGACATGAGAATCAATCCATAAAGCCTCTGATATATATGTCCTTTCATTGTCTAAACCTGTGTTCAAAAAGTCAGAAATATGCCCAGCTCAGATTCAGAATGATTTCTAAGTGTATGTGACCACATTTCTCCTTCACATTTCACTCTAGGTTTTTTCCTATTGCTTAAAGCCATGTCAGTCAACCACAATATAGACACTTGCCTGAATTATGCAGCCTGGCTGAAACCTCACTGACTGATTTATTTGTACATCTGTTCAATACATTTTATTAAGTGCCTATTATGTGAAAGACACTGGGTTACACAGTGGGAATACAGTCCTGGAAAGACAAGACAGAGATACTTTCTTCCCTCATGGGGCAGTCAGCCCAGAGGGGCGGGGAGAAGACAGACATTAAATGCATAATTACAAAACGATGCACTCAAAACCTTAATGCCCACAACTTCACCTCAACAACTTGCAGTTTTAATGGTCCTCAATTTTTTGAAAGAAACACTATGCAAGAAGATCTTGTTGGCAAAAGTAACTCAGCAAATCATTTTTATTTTAAAACAGATCTGTTTAGAGAAACCTGGCCAATGCATTACATTCACACAGCTTCTCTCCTTAAATAATTGTAACTACAGCTGCTTATTTGGGAAACACGTTGCAAATTCCCATTTTCTCCAACCAAAATGATGTTAAAACACCAAATTCTACAGAAACATATTACAGAATCTTGGTAGTAGAATGCCGATGGACATTTTCTGATTTTAAACAAAACATACTTCTGAACAATTTACTACTGATTTAAACGTTTCTTTTCCTATAGGATAATGCAACATATTGTATTTCTTTCCACTTCTAAGTGGAATTTTGAGTGACTAGACTCACGTTACATTTAAAGTCAGAGAAGCCAATTAGAAAACCAAATGAATTTTGGACTTGTTATGAGCACCAGCCATTAATAAGTCTCTTCACATTTACCAAGCATTTGACTGCCATTCTCATTAGATAATAAGGGAATTTGTATGACTTGGGTTGATTTTCTAAACTACATGCTCAAAAGTGAGGGGATGTCTATATCTTTTATGACTTGCAAGATGAAATGCAACTTAAATTTACAGTGCTATAAGTGGACCAGATTGAGAATCCATAACTAGCTATGAGAACATATTTCTGTTCCTTCATTTCCCTGGGCCTCAGTTTCTTTATCTGTAAAAATGGAGATAATAATCTGCCTATTTCCCAGAGCTGCTATAGAAGAGAATCAAGTGAGGTAATATCAAAGGCAACTTTCAAGGTATGAAGTGCTATAGAAATGGACATGATCACTATCTATGAAATGAAATTTTCAGCAGCTAACAATCCAATTTATATTTTTCTTGCACTTCCTCTAAACTTTTATAACAACTTCAAGGTATGTTTCAGAGACTTACTTGGCACCCAATAAATAAATCATGGGACATTCATGCTACAGAATAGTATGCAGCCATTAAAAGGAATAAGGTAAATCTATATGTCTGTCAGGCATGAAAAAGTGGCTTTAGGAAGGGGGTGGGGACTGAGGACCTTTCATTTTATGTGTCACACAATTATATATTTCTTGATTCTTTTAAAATTATCATGTTACCAATGTAACTTTTTAAAATGAAAGAAAGGAGAAAGGAAGTAATGGAGTACTAGGGGAAGGGAGGAAAAACAGAAAGGAAGAGGAAGAGAGAAATAGAAAGGAAAAATGAGAATTAAATAGGTTTCATTTATACTTCATACCATTCTGTACTGTTTAACTGTTTTACAAGGAGCATGCATTCTTTTTACAATTTTTTAAAAAATGAAAGAAATAAAGGAAGGAGGAAAAAAGAAAAAGAAAGAATAGAGATTAAGGCCTTCTATATACTTCATAGCCTTATATATAATTTGGCCTTTCTATGATATTTGTTACTTTTATAATTTTTAAAAATTGAAATAAAAAAGAAAAGAAGGAAAGAGGATGGGAGGGAGAAAAAGAAGACACTCACCTGAGAACTGGATTCCTTTAACTTCCCACTCCTGTGACACTGTGGAGTCCAGAAGAGTTTACTTTAAGAATAAGCAGATCTAGTCTCTAAATCCCTATGTCTGATGTGAAATGGAATGAGCAAAAAGCAGGAGGCTTGTTATCTGATGGCCATGCCTCAGTCCCCTCCTTTTCTAAATCAAACCAGCCTCTCTGCTCTTCACTTTATGGAGCTTATTGACCATGGCAGATCCTCTTTTTGTGGTTCGCAGCACGTCACAAGGCTGCTCTCCCGAGCATAAAATCAGCATGAGCAAAGTTCTCAGGTTATTACATACCTGCAATAACCCATTAATTTGATGGCTCTCTCCCAGATTTCATTAAGGATTATCTTCAGATGCTAGTTGATTATCAATTTAATTAAATTGGATCATTAAGCAGATACTTGCTCACTTAACTAAGGCTCATTTCACTTTATTGAGAAAATGGGGAGGAGGGGAGTTTTTGGAATTTTGAGCAGAAAACAGAGGCCAAGGAAGTATTAACATGTTCATATTTCACACTCTCAGTAAGGCAAAGCCAGCTGTTTACAATTCTCTGTGGATCCATTCTTTGAACTGCCTTCAAAATAAATAAATTTACCGAGCTGTTTTTGTGTCATTCTCAAGGAGGGGGTGTAGTTTTTGTCCCAGAAAATGTCATTACAGTCCCTTTGGGATGATGGAAATATCATCAAATCCCTTAAAGCATCTAGAGATGATCTCCACCAACCTCTGCACTTCCAAGATCAGGATCCTGGGGTCCCAAGGATAGAATGACTTGCTCAAGGTCATAGAGCTTATGAGAGACAGAGCAGGAACTAGGGCTAGGGTTCCTTACACCAGACCAATATGTTTTCCTCTCCATCTCACACTTTAAATGGAAAAAGTCAGTCCAATAAGAGGCTGAATCAAACTATAATCTGTGGACCCGTGGTTCTCCAGGGTGGAAGGGGGAAGGAGATGTATCAGAATCACCCATTACTCACCCCCAAGTTCAGAAACTGTCATCAGTTTGGTGGATGAGAGCTCAGGCGTTGCAGAAAGATAGACTGGAATTTGAATCTCAGTTGTGTGATTTGGGGCCAGTTCCCTAGCATCCCTGGAGTCCTCCTCTGTAAAACATAGGTGACACTCTCCTAATATTACTGTGAAGATTACATGAGACAGTGTGTGTAAAGGGCTTAGCCCTGGGCCTGACACAGGTTCCAGAGTCACTGCTCCTGCCTAGAAATTCAGTTTTCCCTTTTCACTAAGTGCCAGGCTTAGCTTTCACAACCTGTTCCCCACATGGGGTCACACAGATTACAAGGGGATGTGGGACAATTGCCAAGAATCACCCTGGCACTTCCCTGGCATTGGTTTATATTTCACACCATACCTACTCATTGCTCTGGCCACACCCTCTGTAACACTATGAGCTCTGGAAGGGCAGGAATTCTGTGTCATTCATAGGTTCACACACTGCCTGGCACATGGAGAGTGCTCAATCAATATTTGATAAATGAATGGCTATGCCTTTCTCCCCTACTAAGGCATGCACTTACTGAGAACAGAAAACACATCTTTATTCTACTAGTGCCCTGCCCCAGGAGTTAGCACAACATCTGGCACATAGTATATGCTTAATGAATATTTGCTGAATAGAAAAAGACTATAAAGGAGAATATATTCATATATACTTGGATAAACTAAGAAACTTTTCTGGAAGGACACCTGGTGAGAATAGCTCATTTTACAATGGAGATCGAGAGGTCTTGGATGGGAAGGAAACTTACTTTTCTCTACATATGGTTTTGTACTGTTAGAATTTTAATTATCTGCATGTGTTACTTTTTCAAAGGAAAGCAGTGTGTGTTTTTTTTTTAATCCAATGTAACACAAATGAAATGTGGAGAAAAATGAAGAGTTTGGAACCCTTTGGCCAGGGAAAATAAAGCTACCTGGGGAAAGAGGGCTTCAATGGTTATCTTCCATTCTCTAAAAGGTTATAAGGAGAATGCTGACCATCTGTTCTCCATATCTACAGAGTAATAGGAAATGGGCTGAAATTACAGTGGAAGATGTGAGTTAAACATAAATAAGTCATTATTGATGATAGGAGCTGATAAATACCAGAAAAGGCTATCAGGAGATGTTACGAATTATCCATCCCTGGAAACTCAAATGTCTAGATAGCCATATGGCTCTATTGATTTATGTGTCCTCCCACAGAGAGAGAGGGCTGAGTTTGTTGAGACTGTCCCTCTTTCTGACACTAGAAGAAACCCTTAATCTAGTGATAGTACAGGCTGTCATTGTCTCTTTCCTTTCCCAGTGTGAGCATCTCACCAGGCCAATTGGGAGTGTGATGATTTCTATTCAAGATGACCTCCAACTGCAAGCCCACTATTGAATTCAGTGAAAGGATCTGATGCTAGAGGAAAAATCATCTGTGTCGGTGACTTCCTAAGAGATTTTCAAGGACAATTTTGATTATATTCGATTGCCACTTTAAACACTACCAACCAACTGATTCCTTGCAGATTGTCATTACCACGTATACCCTCATACTTTTGCTACATGTGTGAGCATCCTATAACAATACTTTGTATAATACTACATGTTCTTAAACATCATGTAAATGTGCATGTTTTTAAACATGATATAAAATGTATCATGCCACAAGAGAGGTAGCACAGCATAGTAGTCAATAAAATAGACTCAAGTCAGACTGCTTGGGCTCCCTCATGTCTCATCTGAAAAAATGGGATGATGATGATGATGATGATGATGATGATGATGATGATAAAGGTATTCACCTATAATGTCTATAAATGAGATAATATATGCAAACTACTTAGAATACTGCATGGTACATAATAAATTTATAAGAATTCGCTATTAATAGGTATTCTTTCACAACTAATTTAGTCAGGAATATTTGATAATTCTAAGATGCTGAGGATTCAGCAGTGAACAAAACAGATAACTCTCTCATAAAGTTTATATTCTGATGGGAGTAGACAAACAATAAACAAGAAAATAAAGTATATATAAAGTGATAAGTGCCATAGAGAAAAAATGAAGGGGAAAGAATTTCTAGAAGAAAGGTGAAGAAAGCAACTTTAAATAAGGTAATCAGAGACCTCCTCACTAATAAAATGACATGTGAACAGAGACCTGAAGGAAACGAGAGAGTGAGCCATGGGAACACTTGAGGGAAGAGCATTCCAGACAGAGAGAACTGCCCAGAGCACTACAGGGCACATGAAGCCTTTTTGGAAACAGTACTGAGGTCAGTGTGCCAGGAGCAGAGTGAGCAAAGGGAAAAACAGTAAGAGAGCATGTAAGAGACTTAATGGAGGGCCAAATCACACAGGGTCTGGTAGACCATTTTAAGAACTTTGGCTATACTATAGATAAATGGAGAACCATTGCA
This sequence comes from Eidolon dupreanum, assembly GCA_028627145.1. NCBI lineage: Eukaryota > Metazoa > Chordata > Mammalia > Chiroptera > Pteropodidae > Eidolon > Eidolon dupreanum. The sequence goes on along the minus strand of CM053505.1, from coordinate 84,303,810 downwards.
AGGATTTAAAAAACCTTAATTTTGAAATTACATCAAACTTACAGAAGAGTTATTAAGTAAAGTACAAAGAACTCTCATATATCCTTCATCCAGATTCTCCAGTTGTTAACATTTTGCCACATTTGCCTATTTCTTTTTAAGTATATTTTTGAAACATTTGAGAGTATATTGGAGCTCTGCCCTTTACCCCAAATATCTCAGCAAGCACTTTCCTAAGAACAAGAATAGTTTCTTACATAAATTTACTTTGATGTAATACTATCTCCTATACAGTCCATATTCATATATAGCCAACTTTCTCACTAATATCCTTTATTGCAGTGTTTTCCTCTGATCCAGGATCCAATCTAGGATGACACGCTGCTTTCAGCTGTCATCATTTTGTAGTATCTTTTCATCTGGGTATGTTCCTCAGACTTGCCTTGACTTTCATAACATTGACATTGTTTAAGCGTATGGGTCAGCTATTTTATAGACTGTCCCTAAATGTGGGTTTGTCTAATCTTTCCTCATGGCAGGACTACCACAGAAGTGATGTTGTGTCCTTTTCAGTGAACCATATCAGGATATACATGATGTCAGTTTGTCCCGTTATCGAGAATGTTAACTTCAATTACTTGGTTAAGGTGAGGTACACCAGATTTCTTCACTATAAAAATATAGTCTTTCCATTTGTAATTCATAAGTGATCTGTAGGAAAATATCGTGTAAATATTCTCTTCCACCTTGTCTTAGTCCATTTGGGCTGCTATAATCAATTACCATAGATTGGGTGGCTTAAACAACAAACATTTATTTCTAACAATTCTGGAGGCTAGAAAGCCCAAAATGAAGGCACTAGCCAATTTGGTGTCTGGTGAGGACCTGATTCAGTGTGTCTGTACATGCAAAAGTGGTGAGGGAGCTCTCTCAGGTCTATTTTATAAAGGCACTAATCCCAAAGATGAAGACTTCACTCTCACGACCTAATTACCTCTCAAAGGCCTCACTTCTAAATACCATCACATTGGAGATCGGGTTTCAGCATATGAATTTTGGAGGGACACAAACATTCAGTGTATAGTACTCCTCGAGCCTTTGACTAATAGTTTTAGCAGTCTTTGCTAATCTTTGCCTGATGGTTGCTAAATAGCAATTTTTATTCCCATCATTTTCTACATTTATTAGTTAGCTTTCTACAAAAAGAGTTTTCTCTTCTCCCACTTTCATTCATTTATTCATTTTTATCAGTATTGATACATGGATTCTATTATTTTATTCAGTTGGTTATAATCGATTACTGTTATTTTTATGCTCAAACTGTCTTAGATACAACAAATTTTCCAATGGAAGTCCTTTCAAGCTGGCTTCTGTGTCCTTTTGACACATCCTCATGATTCTTTGAGCACTTCCTTACTTTCTTACACAACATATTCCAGGTTTTTCTTGCATTTTCCCTGCCTCAGACCTAGAATCCACCATTTCTCTTAGAATCCCTGGTTCCATTTAGTGGATAATGGCATCTAGAAACCAAGATCTGGGTCATGACAGAATTTTGAGCAGAAGAATTATGTGATCTGATGCATTTTAAAAGGATCACTCAGGCTGCTGTGCTAAAAATTGACTCTAAAAGGACCAAGGAGAAAACAGGAAGATGCATCAGTGTTAACAGAGTATACTTCTTATATTCTCCAAATATGACCCTATGGTTCTTCTGCCAAAACTTTTAAACAGATAATATTTTTAAAATTAAAACCCTGTTGCCTTGCAAAAAAAAAAAAAAAAAAAAAAAACTTCCATAGTCTGGTTCCTGTGGACTTCTTATTCATCCCCCCACTTCTCTCCTCTCTCAAATCCTATATTTTTCCCATACTGAACCATTTAGTTACCAAAATGCAAAATTCTGTTTCATCCTTTTGTGCTTTTGCTAATGCTGTTCCCTTTTCCTAAAATATCCTTTCTATAGCCAGCCCCTACCCCTTGACCATCTGACAATTTCGTACTCATCCTTCAAGACTCAACACGGTTAGTTTTTCATCTGTGAAGACTTCCCTAAGCAATTCCTTCCACTTATATCCCATCCCAGGTATAAATTATCATTCAGGCCATTGTGGGAACATAGTGCCTCTCCTTCATCATAGGATCGTAGTGCCTCTTCTTCAGTCACCTTTCTGGACTCCTAGAAGATAAAAATCACCTTTTCAGGGTCTTTCTGTCCTAACATATCAGGATAATGATTGGGCCTGTTGGTATGGACCCTAGAAATCTCGGGCTCACTAAGGCCTGGCTCCATAATGTAAATAAAGCCCAAGGCTGAAGTACTGGAATCCTTGAGAATAAATAGGGGTAGAAGGACTTCTAAGAGAACAGAGGCCTTCTAAGAGAACAGATATCCTCTGTTTTAATATCCTCTTAGAACAGAGGATGTCTTCTAAGAGAACATAACCCCAGACAACCCTGGGGATATGGGTAGGCAAGAACTCAAAGATCTTAGGGCAAAGGGAAGAGGGAGGCAGGCTTGGCTAACTAGAAGATACTACTCAGGTGAGTTTTGAGGCTTCTATAAGAATGTACCCTTCCCTTAGTGCCCCCCAAATCTAATTGGAGCCCAACAATAGTCTCTTTCTCTTGTTATCTGACAGTGAGCTAAGGCAATCCAAGTAGGTCATACCCTTTAAGCTAGCTAGAAAACTGCATAAGATACCTTAACTTAGCCCTCCTGCAAAGTTCTGGCTTTCTGAAACATTTCCTTCAGGGTCTTGGAGATAACTCTCATTAGCAGCTCTTGGGGCCCATCAAAGTTCTCTATTGTCAACATCCTCCAGTCAAAGACCACCAGGAATACATCTATAATTGGACAAGTTGAGTTTACATTACTTGTTGCAACAAGGAAGAACACACACCATGGAAAACCATGAGGTGCCTCAGTAAGAGGAAGTCAGAAAATACTTATTACTGAATGTTGGCTTTGACTGGGTAATTTGAAGAGGGTTTAAGGAAGCAAGAGTTTGCTTTAGATTAGGTGCTGTCAGAAAGCAGAGCAATTTTATCATTGGGTATCTCAGTAAATCTTATCTACAAGGAGGGCAAACTAAAAGGAGGAAAAGCTGTAATAGGTAGAGAAGCAGCAGGGACTCATATTAGCCAGGAGAGGGAGCTGTTTGGTATTTTATGGGCTGCACAATGACCTTGTTTTTGTCTGTACTTAGGCAAAATTATGAACCGGCCTTGTTTTGTCTTACTTTATCATGGCCTTAAAGTTATTTGTCAGACAGTGGTGCTGTGTAGGATTGTTTATGTTTAACAGAATAACATGATCTAGCTGTGAGTACCAAACCAGATTGTACCAGCACTGAGGCCTAGCTGTGAGCATCAGACAACTTCCTGAATGTCAGGGACTGCTTCTTTTCACCAAGGACAGAGGAAGTCAGGCTGCAAGAGAGTACTCCATGATCTCTAGATTTCCCCATTGCTGATCAGGAGGTTATTTAGAAAATGTAGTCTATACTTGGACTAGGGTTAATCTTTCCTGATTGCTGCAAGATAAGTTGTTGCATTCTCTGATATGAAAATGGCTGCACAGTAAGAACTCAATATAAAAAGACTCTGAGCAGTTTACATCAGCCAACTGTAACACAATTATCAGAAACCTACATTAATAGAAGGTCTTAAAGTCAGAGGCCCAGATTATGAAACGCAGGTAATGAAAACATGTCAGAATCCAATCAGGTCTGTTTTAGATAAGACATGGCTTTTTCTTATAGCTTAGTCACAAACTCTTCTGCTTTAACTGTAGTAAATACCTATATAAATGTAACAAGTAATATTTGCTATAGCACAAACTCCCCCTTGGATGGCTAAGAAGAAATCAAAGGCTATGTGATTGTCCATGACAACTCTAGCTAATGAATTTATACTAGTTTGTTGGGCTTCCAAAGCAGAAGTCTGTCATTTGTGACTTCTGTTAATGGTGGAGACAAATTTTGGACCACTTTTCTAGTTGTATTATCCCCATGATGGGAAATGCAGCTCATACTATAGGCATAAAGAAGGAATCAGTTATCTCTTTTGGAAGTTCTCTTGAATAACCTATGTTTGCTTCATTTTGGAGGCTTCCAGTATCCTTCTCAAGGTATAAGAGCGATGTCCACATAAGAAATAGCACCCTCAGAGCATAGATTGAATTAGAAATATAACTATAATTTACTACAATAACAGTGAGCCAATTCATGTCTCTTGAGATTGACAAATCCCTGTAATGGAGTTAAACAGTTCCTGAAAAGCAGGTTGAAGAGAACAAACGGAACATTACAACCAGGATATCCTCAATATTAGTATCTACTCCTGATTGGCTAAATCTTGCTGATAGGAGCATAATTACTTCAGCAGAAACATTTTGTTGATCTGAGGTTGAAGTCCAATTTTTACAAGACTAAAGATTGGGGTTAACATTGTGAGAGAAACAAGTACCAGAAAGGACCTGTAAAAGGGAATCTCCCTCCTGAAGTGTTTAAAGGAATGGCTATTACATTTTTGTCAGCAGGGTTAGGTAGTGGTAACAGATACAGCAGTCAGTTAAATTCAGAGCAGTGGTTATGGGAAAAATACATAAGAGATGTGTTTTTTCTTAAGTGGTAGGAGACGTAGGGAGTCAAAAATTGGACAGAGACACAGGATGTCACATTAGTGTTCTAGAGCACATAAAAGTGGAATAATAGTGAAGATTAGTGAAGATTAGTGAAGATTAGACTAAAAGAACGGAAAAGAGTGTTGAAGAATCAGAAAATTAATCTTGTTTCGTCATCTTAGGCAGTAGCCATTCACTTTTGAGGCCAAAAGCTTTTTCTGTCACTGTCATCTTGGGTAGTTTGTCCACCTTTAATGTCAGCAGCCTCTGGAGGATTACTAACAATCCAAAGTTTAAGGTCTTCAAGTGGAATGGATGTCAGTAATTAGGTGGTGATGTATATCTTTTGAGTTAGGGACCGCGAATCCAAGGACCTGCACTTTGGAACTGTACTGCTGTGATGGTTAATAGTACCTGATATGGTCCTTTCTGTTGGGGCTCAAGAGCAGTTATCCTCCATTGTCTTTTCCAGAAGACAAAGTATCTAGGGTGCAGAGCATGCAGAGGCTGTTTAGGTAGATATTTTGGAGATGCAGCTTGTACCTGTTGATGATAAACCTGGAGATATTGTATGAGTCTTTTGCATTAACTAATCATATCTGCTTGTGATAGGGTAGAATCTAAGACTGAGAATGAAATTCCCAAACAGGTTTATTATTTCATTAACCCTTATTAATACATAAGATAACTTGTGTATCCCAGAGGAGGTTGATTTTACAAACATTAAAACTAATTATAATACTTTAGGCCATAGAAGCTTTAGAGCTTCTGGGAGCTTTGCTCTTTTTACTTTTAGAATTTCATTAATTTTCTCTACTTTTTATGAAAACTCTGGATGATAAGGACAGTGGAGTTTCTGGGTAAAAGGAAAAAGTTTCCAGAGCGCCTTAATAACAATGCTGGTAAATGAGTTCCCCTGTCACTAGATAAGTTGAATTTCCCGGTTCTGAAAAAACAAAATCAAGTTTTATTTTTGCCACAGTTAGGAACTGTTATGTGTTGAATTGTGTACCCCCCCATTCATATGTTAACCTCCTAACCCCCAGGACTTCAGAGTTTGGAAACAGGGACTTTGTTGATACAATTAGTTACATTAAAAGGAGGTCATCAGGGTCATTACTAACACAATATGACTAGTGTCCTTTTAAAAAAGGGGAAATGTGGGCAAAGAAACAGGCACACAGAAAAGGAAATTGATCTGAATAAACACACAAGGAAGATAGCCACCTACAGGCCATGGAGAGAAGCCTGGAACAGACACTTTCCTTACAACACTCGGAAAGAACCAACCCTGCCTGCATCTTGATTTTGGACTTCTAGCCTCCAGAGCTGTGGGACAATCTGTGGGACAAAATTTCTGTTGTTTAAGGCACCTAGTCTGTGGTACTTTACTGCAGCAACTGTAACAAACAAATACAGAGTTGTAGCCTTCTGACAAAAAAACTTTAACCCACTCAGAAAATAAACAATAGCTAGATATATTTATAGTGTATTGAGGAGTCATTTGTACTGAAGGGTTTCAGAACAAGGCTCTGCAAATGTGTCACATTGGCATGGGAACCATTTTGAGCTGAAGTCATCTGAGACTTTGCGGGCTCATGAGAAACTTTTACTTTTCTCTTAAAAAATTTAAATTAGGAGTCTTGCCCATTTTAAGAGTAATCACCAGAAATAACTTTTTATGACTTATCTGTAGAGCAGGACAAACTTCTAATTACTGAACATCTGCTCTTCTTATCATCCTGCAAGTGACCCGCCTCCCCTCTGAAGCCCCAAAAAACCTTTCCAGCCTCATCCTTAGCTCAGAATACCATCCCTTTTTGTCTCTGAACCTCTCATGTATGTGGGGTCTCTGACTTTTTCATGTATATGGAATTTTCATACATACATGTGTAATTAAATTTAGTCATTTTGTCTTGTTGATTTAATCTGTCTCGTGTAGATTTAATTATTGGACAGAGGAGGGTAGAATAAAGTTTGTTCCTCCTTCACATTATAAAACCTGTTTGGAGGTGTTCAAAGGGCCCCCCAGGCTTTGTTTCTGTTCATGAACCACCTTCACAGTTTAACTAGGACCGTGTTGTTAGCAGGTAGGGCAGGTTTTAGAAACAACTTTGACAATACCTTTAAAATTACCCCAGTAATGTTAGTGTAATATGGCAAATTTAACTCCCCTGTTGTGAATAATATCATGAGGAATTCTTGCTAAAATCCATTTTAACATATTTGCCACCATCAGTTAGCCATACTGAGAGTGCTAACTATTATCTATATGCAATGAGCCTTCAAATATTTTCCAGATATCTATTTTCCAAATTAGGGACTTTTCTCAGACAGTTAACAACAATCTTAGAGGAATTTATTAATTCCTCTGAGGGCTCACCTTTCTGAGTGATTACAAGATCAATTATCTTGGCAGAAGCTACTTGTTTAGCATTAGCGGTCAGTTAAGGTTTTATCATGAGATTCTGGGTCCTTGCCCTTTGAATGATGCACCACCTTTATTACAGCTATTTCTTTAAGTTAACAGCATCTAAAAGTTCTTTATCTATTTTTGTAAGTGTTCCAGTTAAGGTCAGAAAACTTCTTTGTTTCAAAGCATTTTGAAGTCAGATTAACCTAAAACTATGTACTTACTATTAACATAAATATTTATCTTTTGTCAGTTGGTAATTCTAGGCAAGAGCAATTCATTAAGCCATCTAAACTGTTTTAATTTTCATAAGTTTATATTTTAAAAGAAAATTTAAGTCTGTGACAGCATATCCCATTTGTAAATTTTTGGTTTTACTTTGTATGTATGAACAATTAAACAATTAAATCAGCATCACTCAAGGGAGTCGCTAGGAGGTCTGTGCAATATATGGATTTTTTTAAAGGGGTAAGCAATTATGGAGTTTTCTTATTCAGGCAAAGGAAAAAGGCCTGGTTTGTAGTTTTGCAGCAATGACCAGTGATGTTCAAAGGAGGTCACTTTATGCAAGGTAGGTAACAAGCTAAAAAGTGATGAGCATTTTTCTTTAAATACAAGAAGTTTTACAGCCTTGAGAACCAATAAGTTTAGTTATAACTAAACTAACTAAAGTTTTCACATGTTTTGTTACTGCTGTAATAGCTCTTAGATAAGGGGGATATGCTTTGGCCACTGGATCCAATGAAAGACTAAAATAAGCAATAGTCCTCTGATGTTTCCCATGTAACTAAGGCAGTATTCCTAGTGCCTACTCACACTCTTTATGAACAAAAGGGGGAGTAAGCTTGTGAATCTAGAATTCTAGAAAATCTTTGTGGTAAACAGTTATTGCATCAGTCTTTGTGCTTCTACATAAATATGTTTCTTTTACTTTGAAAAGTAGTCAGTCATTGAAATATATTAATGCATAACTAGTCCTAGTCCACTTATGTCATAGTTCAGGACGTGTCATAATAGGTTGATTAGCACACAATAGTGCAATTTAGGTGGGGCCATGGTATCCCTGGGATATCTCAGACACTGAAGAAGAGCCTAGATGAAAACTTCAGAAACCCAACTTCGTGGCAAGGCTCATATCCAGAGAATTACCAATATTCATTCACCCACCAGGTGAGCACCCTTGAAATTAAGTCCCATCAGAATAAGCAGACTTGGCCAAAAAGAGAAAAAGACCAAAGTAATAGGAGGTGTGGTGGATGGGGTGCATAGAACAAGTAGCAGATTAGTCACCAAGTTAGGGCTTAGAGGTGAAATTCTTGAGAGAGAATATTTATTTTCTTACTTATTCATTCATTCATTCATTCATTCATTTATTCGATTTGCCCCACACACACAAAAAATTGGAGACAGCATACAAAGATTCATTCAATATAACAATCTAAATAAATTTTAAATAAAATAAGAAATAGAGGGCTAAGGGTTAAAAATACTAAGTAGTTAATCTAGTTTGAGAATAAGGAAAGATCCAGTTTTGACACTAGGTGTCAATTCAAAGTAGCAGCAAAGGGAAAGCATTTAACTAATAGGTAGAAGGCTTAAAAGGAGATGATGACTTTGGACTTTGAAAGATAAGTGGTAGTTGTATGGATGAAGATGAAGGAATACACGTTCCAGGCCAAGGGTGAGCATTAATACCTACACTAGGCCTGGATAAAGTACCTATAGCAGAGATGATGGGTAGGATTCTTAGGAAATACTTGAGACTGAAAGGGGAACAAGCAACTAATGGGAAGGGTCCTGAATGCCTTCTAAGGAGCAGGATGGGACTCCATGTGATCACTCAGCAGGTTTCAAAGGTTCTGGAGATTGAAAAACATAGAAACATGCCTGAGAAAATATGTTGGATAATAAGGTAAATATTGTGACTCAGTGTGACTGCACAAAAATCTGTAGGTATGAAAATGAAAGGGATGAGTGTCTTTACAAGGGTTAGCTGGCTATTGTGATGTAAAGAGTCCTTGAAGCAACAAAATAGTAACAGGGAGACTGGGTGGGGATAAGAGGGGGTGAGAGGAAGAATGGAAATAAGAAACTTCAGAGACCTCTCAGTTAAAAAATTACTTCTGTATTTGCATTTCAGCCAAGAAAAGCTGTTAAGAGGAAGAGATACATTCCTCTACATGACTATTTATAGGTGAGCAAAAGATGTACTCTAAGTGGCTGAAGGCTCCCATAGAAAGGAAAACACATGATGCATCCATTGTGAGGCATTGCTGTCCTGACACAATAAGGGGTCTCATTGGTGGAAGCTGGTCAGTGACAGCCTCCTACTTAACCACATGCAGTGTATCAGCAGCCAAAGTACTTGATTCACACCTCAGCACCCACTCATAAGGTAGGGAAGATAAAAGGTATAGAGATGGCCCTACTGAGTAGTGATCATTCCTATCACTTCCATATTGGTACTCTGCACCCTGAACTAGGAGAAGCAGTAGACAGAGGCAGAGGACATGCATGACATTACTATTTACATGAATGCACAAAGTGCTTTCTAAGTGGCTAACGGACTCTCAAGGGACAAGCAGTGAGTGAAGAGGAAGGAGTCATGATGCCTGCATGCGAGATGTTGATGGCCTGGAAAACTAAGGTCCCCAATTTGTGGAAGCTGGCAAATGGTTGCCCTTCCACTTAATCACAGAAGGCCTATCAACTGCAAATATACTTCCTTTGGACCTCAACACCCATATCATAGGGTAAGGCAGTTATGAAAAATAGGGATGGTACTAGATGCTAGTGCTCGCCTTATCACTTCTATATTTGCACACAGCTCCATTCCTGAGGGGAAGGAATACATGGTAGGAAAAGAGCCATGATATCACTGTTGACATGACGACACAAGGTGCCTTCTGATTGGCTGAGGGATCCATGTGGGAGGAGCGATGAGCCAGGAAGGAGGAGTTATGATGCCTCCAATGTGAGGTGTTGATGACCTGGCAATCCAGGCCCCCATTGGTGGAAACTGACCAATGGCTGCCTTCCTACTTAAGCAGACAGGATATCAGCTACGAGTGTGCACAGTCCCCACTCGACCGCCAACATCACAGGGTCAGCACATTAGGAGATATAAGGGTGGCCCTGGAATGAGGTAGTTCCCTAGATGATACATTTCCATTCGCTAGACCTTGTCTTCGAAGAAAGACCTGAGCTTGTAGCAACAGTCATCCCTGACATCACTTCCTATGTCCGCAGAAGGTGCTCTCTGAGTGGCTGAGGAAACAACTAAGGAGACGGGGTAAGTATGCAAGGGGGAGTGGAATCACCATAATGCCTCAATTGTGAGGCATTGGTGTCGTGACACAATAAGGCGTACACTGCTGGGAGCTGGTCAATGGCTTCCTCCTACTTAACCATGACCTCTGTATCAGCAGCCAATGTACCTTATTAACACTTCAGGACCCATATCATAGGGTAAGCCAGTTAAGAGAAATAAGGATAGCCCTTGCACTTATCAATTTCTATTTGAAAACTGCACCCTGCCCTAGTAGAAGGAGTAGACGAATACAGGAGACATCCATGATATCACTATTTACATGAACGTATAATGTACTCTCTGAGTGGTTAATGAAACCATGAGGGGAGGAAAGTAAACGAGGGGGTAGGAGTCATGATGCTTCCTCTGTGAGGTGTTGATGACTTGGATAACTAAAGTCCCCCAATTGGTAGAACCTAACAATGGCTGTCCTTCTTAATCATAAATAATCTCTCAATTACCAATATCCTGCTTTCACACCTCAGCATCCATATCATAAAAGAAATAGTTATGGGCATGAAAGTCCTGTTCGCCCTTATAACTTCCATGTTTGCAAACTGCACCCTGCCCTAAGGGATAGAATAGAGGAAGTCAGAGGACATCCAGACATCACTATCCGCATGAAAGCAAGGTGCTCTCTGATTAGCTGAGGGACACATGAGGGAGGGGCGACGAGCCAGGAAGGAGGAGTTATGATGTCTCCAATGTGAGGTGTTGATGACCTGGCAATCCAGGCCCCCATTGGTGGAAACTGACCAATGGCTGCCCTCCTACTTAAGCAGACAGGATAT